>CM042690.1:370446933-371646933 GCA_023614405.1 Avena insularis
AGTGCTACGAAGGTGTTATGTTGAGGCTCATGGATCAAGAGTGGAATTTGTCAATCCCGATGACGGATAGATATACTCTGGGCAGTCTCAGTGATATCACATTAAGATAGCTTGCAAGCAAGTGATGTGATCACTAGAATGTTATATCACGGGAACGAGAAAAGAGTGCATGTCGGTAACGAGATCAAACTAGGTATTTGGATACCGACGATCGAATCTCGGACATGTATTATATCATGATCTGAGAGGAGTCTCAATCATGTCTGCATTATTCGTGAACCGTAGGGTGACACACTTAAGGGTTGCTGGACACCATTTTGGAGCACATATGTTTTAGACGAAAGGATTGCAAAGTGCAGGAATTATTTCGATAGAAACCGGAATTGTTTCGGGCGAAATTGCAGAAAGTGGTTCTACATGTGATATTGAAATGTTGCAAGGGGTTTTATGTGAATGTTTGTTAATTAAAGTAATTAACAAAATTCTGAATAAAATAAAAAAAATAGTTTTATTAATTGAGAGTTGCATTAAATTTGGTGAAAATTTAATGCATGTGAGTGGAATTTTGGGTGGAGCTTGATTTGATGTGAGTGGAGCTTCCACCACATGAATGAGGAAGAGGTGGGGGCACCCTCCTTGGCCGCTGGCCATGGTAGGGGAGGAGCCCCCCTCTCCTATAAAAGCCCCCCTCTCCTCCCTCACAAAGCACACCTCCTCGTGAAGGATATCTCTCCCCCTCTAGATATTCCCCCATGGTCTCAGATTAGCGAGATACATGTTCCCTGTGTAAGGCCTAAATGCGAAGGAGTTGCTGATTCGCTGGAGCGAGGAGGTGGAGGTTGTCCGGTTGCTTGAACGTGTGTGTGAGGACGGATGCGCTGCTGATTTGCGGCGCTCGGACTTCCACACAATCTTAAGATCGGCAAGCGTACGACTACATCATCCACGAGTTCCAACTTGTTAACAAAACTTTGTTGTCTTCTAGGGTAAGTTCTCCATGGATGTATATCCATCCGTTGCTCTGTATCTAGTAGATAGATCTTGGCGTATAGTTCTCATCGTAGGAAATTTTTTGTTTTATATGCTGCGAACCCAACAGGACCACATAATGGTGGGCGACTATCCTCGCCTCCGGTACCCGCACTTCCAGGGCGCACGGAAAAAGGGCGGAGGTCGCGTGGTGTTCTGGGATCCTCTTGCCCCGCGCGCGATACTACGCCTCGAGTCGGCTGCTGGAGGAGCCTCGGCCGGAGCCTGGGCTGGAGTGGGTGGTCCCTCCGGAATACGCCGTGGTGGCGCGCTAGCAGAGGTGTCCTGGAAGAATTTTTGGGCCAGCGTGCGGCCATTCGCGCGTCGCTCGAACCGACGCCGTCAGGGGACACCTGGTGGCGGAAGGAGGAGGAGGCCTATCGTGCGCGCGGCGGAGGTGACGGCGAAGGCTGCAGCCATTGCAGGCACCGGTCCCCAAAGCAGCGATCGATCTTCGGCGATCGTTCGATGTGGCGTGATACGTCCAAAACGTATCTACTTTCCCGAACACTTGTGTTATTGTTTTTCCTCTAAACTTGTGTGATTTGGATGCAACTAACACGGACTGACGCTGTTTTCAGCAGAATTACCTTGGTGTCTAGTTTTTGTGTAGAAAATCAACTATCAGTAAAAATCCCAGAAAATATACCAAAAATCCTATTTCACCAGAAGACTCACGAAGCCAGAAGACGAGACGGAGAAGGGCCACGAGGGGCCCACACCACCTGGTCGCGCCTGGGGGTGGTGTGGCCGCCTCGGCTGCCCCCTCGGCCTCCCTCTTCGCCTATAAGTTGCCTCTTGACCTAAAAACCAAGGGGGTTCGACGTTTTTCCATAAAGAGTTCTGCTACGTTGCCACCACCAGATTCTGCGATTCGGAACCAGAAACTCCATTCTAGCACCCTGCCGGGACGGGGAACTGGAGGAGATCATCGCCATCATCATCACCATCGCTTCTCCATCGACCATCCATGTTTCCCCCATCTATGAGGGAGTAATCCCCCGTTGTAGGCTATGGGGATGGTAGGGATTGGATGAGATCGTTCATGTAATTGGCATCAGATTGTTAGGGCATGGTGCCTAGTATCTATTATTAGTGCTTTTTGACTTTGTTGCAACTTGTTATGCTTAATGCTTGTCACTAGGGCCTGAGTGCCATGATTTTAGATCTGAAAATGTTATTGATTCATTATGATAGTATTGTTTATGGTCTTACCTACAAGTTGTATACACATATTGTTGTCCGGAACCAAAGGCCCTGAAGTGACAGCAATCGGGATAACCGGAGGGGATGGCTTTGATGTGAGGATCACATGTATTCACGGAGTGTTAATGCTTTGCTCCGGTGCTCTATTAAAAGGAGCACCTTAATTGCCAGTAGTTCCCTTGAGGCCCCGCTGCAAATGGGCTGGCAGGACAAAAGATGTTGTGCAAGTTCTCATTGCGAGCACGTATAACTATATATGGAACACATGCCTATGATTATTGAGTACTTGGATGCTTTATCTTATTTATCTGCAAATGCCTTATGTCTTGATTGCCATATGAATTGTCTTATCCATGCAACGCCCGTCCATCCATCCCTATGCCTACCGCGCTTTAATCCTACTGTTTACTGCAATTGTTACTATTGTCTTTACTTTTACTACTGCTATTGCTACTACAAACCTGTTGCTACTGAGAAACTGCTGTGAGCAAGATTGTTTCCAGGTGTAGATGAATTGACAACTCAGTTGTTAAGGCTTATAAGTATTCTTTGGCTCTCGTTGTGTCGAATGAATAAATTGGGTTTCACTTCCCTCAAAAATACTGCGATACACCCCCTATACTTGTGGGTCATCAAGACTATTTTCTTGCGCCATTGCCGGGGAGCATAGCTCTATTTATCAAGTTCACTTGGAATCACTATTGTTCGCTGCCCTCCATTCATCATGGGTAAGTCTCGTGATGGAAAGGTTCCTATATTACCATCCACTACAAGAAGAGGTACGGTTCTGAACACCTCTATTGCTCTTGATTCATCATTTGTTATGAGTAAACTCCTTACACCACCACATACACACGCTACACACACTGCTACTACTGCTGAATCTGAAACTTCTGATACTTATGATGCTGCTTCTACTATGCTTGATAAGAGTGGTTCATTAGGTCCTTTCCTAGATGCTACGATTGCTAGAGAGAGTTATGATATTGAAGACGGATATATAGAGATGACCGATGAATTTATTAAAGAATGTCAAAACACCCATGATAGGAGTGCTATTAAGTGTCTCCTTGAGAGGTGTACTATAAAACCCAAATTGTGTCCTAATGCTAAGTTTGCTGCATCTCCCATAAACATTAAAGATAAGGATTATGATTTCTCTCTTGATCTATCTTACATAGCTATTGTTGAGAAATAATCTTTTTGTGGGACTAAGAATGAAAGTGTGGTAGCACATATGACTGAGCTTTCTACCATGAGTGGCTTATTTTCTGATGATATTAAGATGCGCACCTATTTTGTTGCTAAAATTTTCCCTTTTTCACTGAAAGGAGAAGCTAAAACTTGGTTTAATGATTTACCTCCTGAATCTATTGATAGCCCTGATTGCTTGATTAGTACCTTCCTTCAGAAATATTTTCCTCCTAATGCTAGACATGCTATTTTGCAGGAACTTTTTGATTTTAAACAAGGAGAAAAAGAGATATTGCCTGAATCATGGGCAAGGTTTTGTGCTTTGATCCATGCACATGCTAGATGTCCATTACCTAAGAATGAGCTTCTTGACATATTTTATAATGGACTAACTGAAGAATCTAGGACATACCTGGATAGTTGTGCTGGTTGTGTTTTCAGGAATAGGACTCCCAAGGAAGATGAGGAATTAATGGCTAAAATAAGCAAGAATTATGAAGACTGGACTCCCCCTGAACCAGCTATACCTGAGACAACTATACCTAAACCAACTATTCCTGCGCCTATACCAACATCAAAGAAGAGGGGAGTTATTGAACTAAATGATGAAGTGATGAAGGAAGCTAAGAAATGTCTTAAGGAGAAGGGAATTAAAGCTGCAGATGTGAAGAATTTACCTCCTATAGAAGAATTATGTAAGCCAATCCCCCACTCATCCACTATTGAGGTACACTCTCTCCAATATTTTGATGAAGGTGATATTCCTTACCCTAAACCTCCTGATCAATGCTTAGAAGAATTTGATATTTTTATTGTTAAGCAAGATAATTTTAATAAAAGGGTGCAAAATCATCTAATGGAAAACTCTAGAGCTATCATTGAGTTGAAGGATATCGTGGAAAGAACCTCTAATGATGTTAAAATGCTTGTTAAAAATTTTCAAATGGTTCGAACTCAAATTGATCAGCTTATTAAGGTACAAAAAGACTTGCTAGTTAATGCTGCTAAAGAAAAACATGCTTATGAAATTAGAACTAGAAGTGGTGCTGCTACCCAGAATCCTCTATATCCTGAGGGGCATCCTAAAAGAATTGAGCAGGATTCTCAACAAATTGAAAATAGTGGTACTACTCCTAAGAAAAGAAAAAATAAACATAAAACTATTGTAGAATCCTTTGAACCTACTAAAGATCCTAATAGTATATCTGTCTCTGATGCTGAAACTGAAAGTGGTAATGAAGAAAATGATGCTCCTGATAAAGAAAAAGTTGAAGAAGAACCTGAAAGGCACACTAAGAATACTAAATACACTAAAGAAGATTTTGTTGCTAAGAAACATGGTAGTGAAAGAGAGCCTTGGGTCCAAAACCTATGCCTTCCCTAATAAGAAACACAAGTCAAAGGAAGATGAACACTATAACAAGTTTTGTGAGTGGATGAAACCTTTATTCCTGCAAATTCCTTTGACTGATGCTATTAAATTGCCTCCTTATTCAAAGTATATGAAGGATATTGTCTCGAATAAAAGGAAGATCCCTAATGAAGAAATTTCTACTTTGCTTGCTAATTATTCCTTTAATGGTAAGGTTCCTAAGAAACTTGGAGACCTAGCGATTCCAACTAATCCCTGCTCTATTAAAAATAGTTATGTTAGAACTGCTTTGTGTGATTTGGGAGCAGGAGTTAGTGTTATGCCTTTTTCTCTCTATAAGAGACTTCAACTGGAAAAACTAATACCAACTAATATATCTTTGCAAATGGCCGATAAATCTACTACTATTCTTGTTGGTATATGTGAGGATGTACTTGTTCAAGTGGCTCATAATTGCTTGATATTAACTGCTTTTGTTGTGCTTGAAATGCCTGAAGATGATAATATGTCTATTATTCTTGGGAGATCTTTTCATAATACTGCAGGAGCTGTTATTAATTATAATCAAGGAAAGGTGACTTTCAATGTTAATGACAAGGAGCATACTGTCTATTTCCCCAAGAAGATTGATAAGACTTATGGTTTGAATTCAATTGAACATGTTGAAAGCATTCAAGTTGGAGAAATATATTGTCCCATACCACGAGAAAAAATATGAAACTATTATGATTGGGACCATTGCTATCAAGGTTGAGGTAACATAATCATTAGTGGAATACAAAGTTTTGTTTCATATAAAATTGTTTTGGTAACAAGACCTGATCAACCTTGTTAACAAAAGGATTTTAATGAACAAAACAATGTTTTCAACATGATTATCTTTGCTTACTTTTATCTTATCATTTTTAGTTTTTGCTTTCGTTAGTTTACTTTTCTGTTGTTAGTTGCTTGCATATTAGAGTGTCTTAGAACTTCTGAAGTTTTAGTTTTGTTTTGCTTTTGCATCATTCCAACAAAAATCTTTCTGTTAGAAAATCATTCATTTATACCTGAAAATTGCTCAAAAATAAAGTGTCTTGAAAAATTCCAGAAAATTCATATTAAATTTTTACGTGAAAAAGGGGCAGAGAAGTGCCCGGAGAGTACCAGGGGGACCCACTAGGCAGGCACACCACCTGGTGGCGCGGCCAGCCCAGGGGCGCGCCTGGCCATGGTGTGGGCCACCCCTGACCCTCCACTCACTCTCTCACTCCCCACCGCCTTCTCTCTCCCGAGAAAACACTAGCTCTTTGCTCGAAATCGCATTCTTGATGTTCTTGTCCATGATTTTTCGATCTCCTTGCTCAGCCCATCTTTGCTACTGAAATTTGGAGCATTTGTTCTCCGGTATGTGACTCCTCCGCTTGTCCAAGTAGATTTGTGGTTAGTGGTTTATATCTTGAGTATTTTGCTACTGTAGGTGACAGGTTATGAGAGCTTGTAAGCTTGTTCAATGCTTAGATATATTGTTTTGATGCATGTTTAGGCCTCTTACAAGTCCCCATGAGTAGTTCCCTTCATTATGTATTCACTTTGCAATCACTTGTATAATGGATGTTTAAATTTCAGAATATCAAAGATGAACAACCACACATTTGGAGAAATATTTGAGAGGGACACACCTAGAAGGAAAAGGCCCTCAAGATCGGCATCTCAGTTTATGCCTTCATACAATGAAGATCTTATTGCACCACGCTTTGGCAATGAAGGAGATGAGGGGGATGCTCACCCATCTACTTTCCCTTGTTTTACCTTTTTGCAAGCTAAAGGGATCCTCGATGATTTCGTACTACTAGTTCAGAGGGTCGGTTTGACCACTTACATGCAGGATGAGAGTGAGTAATATGCCGTGCTCACCAAAACTTTCATTGAGAGTTTCGTTTTCACTAACACCCCTTATTAGTCAACTGTTTTGTTCAGAATTTATAATCAGCCTATTACCATGTCATTGGAAAGATTTTGCAGCATTATAGGTATAGACATGACGGGGACAGTGAAGAAGATCCAAGGTCGACCCGCTGATTTGCTGGAGCTCTATCGAAGTGTGACAAATGACGATGACCGCGTAGCTCAACGCGGGAAGATAAGGAACATTCAACTCCCAACTCTTAGACATTTTGCTTACTATCTTGATACTAGCCTTCTTGGTAGGGAGAACACTAGTAATATCTCTAATTATCATTTAGCCTTCCTCGCTGCTGCACTTAATAATGATACCCGGTACAATCTTGGCTCTCTCATTGCTCGCCGCCTAGCTGCTAGGGGACCTATTTATGGGGGCATTATTGCTTCACGTATGGTTGTTGCGTTAGAACTTTCTATGGATCCTAATGACACTGTGTTGGCACCACAAAGGCTTGATCTTGCTGCTATGAAAACACATCACTTTGTTACTACTGACTCTAGTACGGAGGGTTTAGTATACAGGATGTTGTTCACTGACGGGGATGAGAGGGAGATTCCTTTGCCGCAATCTACTTTGTTCAGTATTCACAGGAGGCCATGGTCGCAGTCCAAGGACGAGGTGGACGAGCAGCTCCGCTTGCTTGGTTTCCACAGGCAGCACCAGGAGGATGTGCCTTCTTACGACTACTCTGTGCACTATGGTGGGGCGTCCTCGAGCTCGTACCAGGACGAGGGTACCTCCTCGCCGCACTATGGAGGCGCTCCATCTTGGCCAACTTGGGATTGATGCCCACTTAGGCCAAAAGCCTAAGCTTGGGGGGAGGTACACCAATATCACACTCATCTCCATATCATGTTTAGTCAGTACTTTGTATATCCATGCTTCATTCTCTTTTTACTTTTTGTTCTTTCTTTGCTTTTGCTTCCTAAAACACAAAAAGACCAAAAATATTTTCTTTGTTTCTCTTTGTTTGCTTCTTCCTTTTGGCTTTGTCTTAATTATTCGAAAAACCCAAAAAGATTTTGCTTTGCTTGTTCTTCCTTTTGGTTCTTGCTTTTAAAAATCAAAAACACCAAAAATATTTGTTGTTCTTCTTTGGTTTTGTGAAGTTTGTTGCAGGGTTCAGCAGTCCTCAGTGGAATTTGGTTTCATGTTATTATTCAAGCCACACAAGTGAAGGGCAATAATGAGGTGTGGTAAGAGGCTAGTAACAAACTCTATTTGTTTTCATTTTTGTACATATACTCATCATTGTGTGCATGCTTAGTCTGTTCATGTAGGGTGTATGTTATTTATGGATGCTTAGTAGTTCTTGCTTTCTTATGATTAGCTCCAGCTTGCTAATAGTCTGTAGCATGTCGTATGAATGTTTGCTTGCATTGCTCTATTCATAACTTGGTATGACACTGTGATATCCTCCTCTGAATGTTTCACTTGAATTGACTTGGCACATGCTCACGCATGCATATGACTGAAACAATAATCAGTTAAGCCTCGATGAATTATTTTGCCCAGGGGTCTTGAATCACTTTCATGCCATGATTAGTCCTGTTTTGTTGCAAGCATGATTATGACAGTTATTGCTCTCTCATTTGTCGCTCCCTTACTTTTGCTAGCCTTCACTTGCACCGAGTATGAGTTCTACTCGTGTTTCCAACTCCCCAAAACCAATATTGCCAAAAGTGTCCACCATACCTACCTATTAGCATAATTTGTTATTCCGTGCATATTCAATATGCCTTGTTTTCTTCCGAAGAAAATGTTTGCTTGTTATGAGAAAGTTAGTTAGTAAATCTCTCACGAACTTGATGGCACACTTTACCTTCTTGCACTTAATAAAACTTGAACCATTGTGTCCATCTTTGTTGCGTATATGCTTGCGCTTTATAAGTTGAAGTTAGCAGAACCATGTATCATGGGGGAACGCTTTCAACATTGCACTGGTACTTTGTACCTCGTTGATATCATGATTCTTTTGCTTATGGATCCCGGCGGTGTGAAATAAAAGGGGAACTTGTAAGATCATGGAGTTTGTATGTGTGTTAGAGAAACGCCTGGGCCACTAGCCTAAGCCATGCCTAATCATGATGGAAACTTGCAGCATAACCATAATGAGCATTCTATGAAGCATCCTCAATAGATCGCTGAGATGCTTATTATCTGCTTGCCTTGTCATTTTGATTATGGGATAGCTCATGTATCATGTGCAAGGGGTACCCCGTTGGCAGTTCTCTATGATACATATGTACTTACAATGACAAGAGCTTACTTGTTACTGAAGTTGAGTAGCATGAGGTTCGGTACTCGTAAGTAAGGGGCATGAGATTTCAACTTATAACTTGTCAAACATATCCTCTTAGTTGTGTCACTTTAACCTTAACCATTTAAAGATGCTTATGATAGGGGCAATGAGAGCTCAAAGCTAATGAGTACCATACTTTCAGCATTTGGAAGCCTTTCAAACTATTCAAAACCTTTTCATTTCCTTGTTGAGTCACCACCTATTCTATGAGCACTTTCTTGAGAGCATAATTGTCATTCTTAGTGTAATATGCTTGTCTCAAAACTTAATTATTTGTGTTATGACTTTGATGCTTGTATCTCTGATATCTTTACTTCTAGTCTTCACTTGAACTTCAGAGGTGCTTTGGCATTTATGTTTGCTCTACAATCAAAGGCAAGCGAGATACCACTCTATCATACCTTGTTATGAGCATTGCAATGTTGCTTATGTTTATGTTTCATGCTACTTATTATTTTTGAGTTGGAATCTCTTCATAGCTTGCAATTACTATTAAGTAAACTTAGTTGCATACTCTTTATTATGAATTGCCTGAGTAGTTGATCATATGCTGAGAATATATACATCTTATGAAGCAAATGTGTTCGTGAAAGTTTCTTTTATCGCACTCAGTTTTCAACTGAATTGCTTGAGGACAAGTAATAAGCTAAGCTTGGGGGAGTTGAAACGTCCAAAACGTATCTACTTTCCCAAACACTTTTGCTATTTTTTCCCTCTAAACTTGTGTGATGGATGCAAATCGACGCTGACCCATCGTTTTCAGTGAATTACCTTGGTGTCTAGTTTTTGTGCAGAAAAACAACTATCAGGAAAAATCCCGGAAAATATGCCAAAAGTCCTATTTCACCAGAAGACTCACGGAGCTAGAAGACGAGACGGAGAAGGGCCACGAGGGGCCCACACCACCTAGCCGCGCGGGCCAGGCCAGGCCGTGCCTGGGGGTGGTGTGGCCGCCTCGGCTGCCCCCTCGACCTCCCTCTTCGCCTATAAGTTGCCTCTTGACCTAAAAACCAAGGGGGTCGACGTTTTTCTAGAAAGAGTTCCGCTATGCCACCACCACCAGATTCCGCGATTCGGAACCAGAAACTCCGTTATGGCACCCTGCCGGGACGAGGAATTGGAGGAGATCATCGCCATCATAATCACCATCGCTTCTGCATCGATCATCCATGTTTCCCCCATCTATGAGTGAGTAATCATCCATTGTAGGCTATGGGGATGGTAGGGATTGGATGAGATCGTTCATGTAATGGCATCAGATTGTTAGGGCATGGTGCCTAGTATCTATTATTTGTGCTTTTTGACTTTGTTGCAACTTGTTATGCTTAATGCTTATCAGTAGGGCCCGAGTGCCATGATTTCAGATCTAAACATATTATTGATTCATTATGATAGTATTGTTTATGGTCTTACCTGCAAGTTGTATACACATATCGTTGTCCGGAACCAAAGGCCTCGAAGTGACAACAATCGGGATAACCGGAGGGGATGGCTTTGATGTGAGGATCACATGTGTTCATGGAGTGTTAATGCTTTGCTCCGATGCTCTATTAAAAGGAACACCTTAATTGCCAGTAGTTCCCTTGAGGCCCCGCTACAAACAGGCTGGAAGGACAAAAGATGTTGTGCAAGTTCTCATTATGAGCACATATGACTATATATGGAACACATGACTATGATTATTTAGTACTTGGATGCTTTATCTTATTTATCTGCAAATGCCTTATGTCTTGATTGCCATATGAATTGCCCTATCCATGCAACACCCGGCCATCCATCCCTATGTCTATCGTGCTTTAATCCTACTGTTTACTGCAATTGTTACTACTGTCTTTACTTTTACTACTGCTATTGCTTTGCTATTGCTACTACAAAATTATTGCTACTGATAAACTGCTGTGAGCAAGATTGTTTCTAGGTGCAGCTGAATTGACAACTTAGTTGTTAAGGCTTACAAATATTCTTTGACTCCCTTTGTGTCGAATCAATAAATTGTATTTTACTTCCCTCAAAAATACTGTGATACACCCCCTGTACTTGTGGGTCATCATGGCGATTTACGGCAAAGCGGCGACTCCCACGACGGCTACGAGGACGAGTACTACAAGACTAGGCACGATTACGACTAATTTTTTATTTTTATTATGTAATAAAATTAGGTTTTCCCTATTTAAATATTATTTTATTAAAATATGTGTTTGCTTTGGGGGGCGTGGCTGGTAAGACGTTGCCCCCCATTTCCGATTTTGCGCCGGCGGGCCCCATACGGGCCATGCCGGAACCCGTATGGGAGAAAATTGCACAAACCACCACCTTTTGTTGCGTGTGTTGCACAAAACACTCATTTTACCTGTTGTTTGCACAAAACAACAGCTATACATGTAAATCGTTATAGAGAGGTCTAAATCTGTTATTAGTTTCCTTAAAAACAAACCTGACAGCTAGGACCTATATGTCAAAGATGACGTGGCATCCACGTGTCATCACTACTTTTTTTAAGCATTTCAAAGAATATGTAAAAAATTCAATAACTAATATAATATAAACTAGCAAATCTAGGAAAGTCTGAAATTGTTAGATCATTGGGTTAAAATATTTATCATCTTTTGTGAGATTTGGCCAAAATTTTGTGATTTTTTTAATTTTTCAAAAAAACTGAAGAAAATCTAGTAAAAAAACAATATGGCTTAAGTAATCTAGAAAAGTTTGGGCTTGGTTCGGGCAGAGATGAGAGCCGAGAGATGGGATAGAGACAAGCTAGCTGGTTGGCTGGTTCGATTCAACGATTCAACAATGTCCGCCAAGGAGAAAAAAAGGTAGCTAAAGAAAAAAATAGCTTATGAGATATCAAATCATTTTCTGACATGTGGGTCCGATCCTAGCCGTCAGGTTTGCTGTTAATCGGTCTAATACCAAATTTGGACCTCTATGCAACGAATTACACGTATAACTGATGTTTTATATAAACAACAGGTAAAATGAGTGTTTTGTGCAACACACACGGCAAAAGATGGTGGTCTGTGCAATTTTTTCCCCGGAGTTACGAGTGGATATGCTCTTACCCCCAATCAATATCTCCCTTGTACCTCAACATGGCTCACATGCCGTGCCCAGCCAGGACATCACGCGGGCCAGCTTCGCTTCCTCCTCTCTCAGCACCTAATCAGACTCGACCGACCCCCTCCCCTCCTGGTTCGACCCTTTCCCTCGCGGTTTGGATCGATCAGCGGCAGACACCTACCAGCAGCGCTATCTTTCTCCATCCTCATCGTCTCACCTACCCCCAGATCGAGATCCCCTACTTCTTCTTCCTCTCCACGCCTCCACCGTGGCCATGACCGCCGCTTCCGGCGGCTCGCCACGTCGCTAACCCACGCCGTCCTGAGCCACGACGTCGACGCCGGGAGCACGACGTCAACATCGGCGTCTAGATCACCGTCCTCGGTTCCATATTATGCAGCCCCATCGCTGTCATAGCCAACCTCAAGGTGAGCCTCCGCTCCCGGCCGCCTTGACTACTCTCTAGTTTGCTTGCCGCCGCAGTGCACACCCTTTCGCCACTGTCACCGCCAGTCGCTGCTTGTAGGGTACCCAACCTCAACACGATGCCTCCAACCTGCAGTGCCTCGCCTCCGACGGTGAACGCCTTCGCAGCCGCCTCACCGCTCGATGCACGTGCGCAAGACATACATACGCACGCGGCTGCAGAGCCTCTGTTTCCCTCGTTTTCCGGTGATCCACCCGCATATGTATGCGTAGAAGAATCTTCCAGCAACGTGTAGGTCCAAGCGGCTCTAAAAATCTCGACCTAAAGCTCTCGTAATCATTCGCGAAAACCAGCCCAATCTCGCAGCGAAATTGAATTTTTCCGACATTTAGTACAGCCGCAACACCCCTATTCCCGCGATTTTTCTCGACCTCCTTGGTTCAGATCTGGCATCGATCCACACATGAGCGTGTAGAGGGATGTCCAAGCTTTCCAGAAAATCTCGTATGTCTTCAATCAATCGCCTATAACTCTCGGAATCATCCGTGAAAGATTGGATGCAACTCACTGTCAATTCCGCCGTCAGTCCGTCAGTTCAAGCTTGTAGTTTTTGTCTCTATTTCATTTGAGTTTCCCACCGATACGGTCCATCTCCAGGGCATCTATTCGTGTGTTTCTCTTATCCATTGTCCCCTGTACCCAACGCAGAAAACGGTGATCCATTAAGAGCTCTAACGTGACCATAATCATCCGACAAAGATCGGTCGAGCTAGCTGCACACGCGCTGTTCGTCTTTAGTTGAAGAGAACGAATGACATGTTCTCGTGGGTTTTGCCACTAGCGCGGAATGATGCTTAGTTTTTCCATTATTTCGGGATGGCGTCTTGTTTATCACGTATTCATGAATTTTTCATTTGAATATATGTAAACCTTGTTTATCAACTTGAATCGTTAGTATACGACATAAGAAGACTATGTACGCAGGTTTTTTATTTTTTTTATTTTTTTGAATTTGTTATGCTCATAAACTGGCTGATTGGTGTCTATAACAGCTGCGTCCGAAATAGTGGCAAAACTGAGAATCATTCTCGTGCTAGTGGCAAAACTAAGCATATGGCGAAACTAAGCATATGGCGGCCTCTAGTAACAAACCAATAATTAATCCATCATTAAATGGTATATTGTTATTGATAAATCCAAATAGTACATATGATATATGTTTTTATGATATATGTTTCGAGATCAGAAAAATTTCAGGAACATGAATATGCTATTTAAAATATTTTTATGGATAATTAAAATTTTCGAATTAATAATTACTAATAAATGCCTTTTCTTAATAAATTTATAACTTTAATTTCGTAATTCCAAATTCGACAAATAATATGTCTAAATCGATCAGCGCGACGAGCGCGTGCTAATTATGTATTCTATGATATGAATTGAAACATGCATCATATAAATATTAAAGGGGCAGCAAGGTTTATGGGATCACAATATGAATAAACAACTTATAAAAATGCTTATTTCTTGTTTCCACACCTCAACTATACCATGCTATGTTATGCCATGCAATTGTGCATCATTCCATCATGGCATACCTTGTTTGCTTGTTGCACATATTCATATGATTGCGCACTTTATTTATTATTGGTCTTTGTGTGTTTGGCTTTTATTCCAAACAGACGCCGAGCAAGGGAACTACCAAGAGAACCGAGAGTACCATCCGAATCCCGGTTACCCCACTTCTGGTCCGACAGGCAAGCAATTCCTCATGCTTGCATACATATAGTACCTATGCTTCTATCTTACTCTTGCATCATTGAGTCGCGATTGCATTAAATTGAATCCCAAATACTGCACAACCTTTACTTTTAAACCCCACCGAAGCTTGTAACTCAATCCCATGAGCCATTACTATAGGAGTTTTTTGAGACATACGAGTCGTAGAATTGCATGTGTAAGTTTTGTACGAGTCTTTGGATAACGAGGTACCTAAACAACTTAATATGAGTAGTAATAGGATAACTAATGAAAGAGGCATCGGTGAGCATTATCTGTTATTTGGTTTTTTAAGCTCACTTGTCCCGTAGGATCCCGAGTACTTGATTCCTGTTCCTTGACTATTTTCACTATCCACATACGGGAGGTTCTATGGATCCCCCTTCACCTGATCTTGATTCACACTTCATTTCTTGGGGCCACAAAGTAGTTTGGGGCTTTATTACTATCATGTACTTATGCCATGTTTTACTGCTTTATTTACGATTGTGCGTGGAACACTTGTACTTTTTAGGAATTGCGGAGTGTTTTTGCGGTATCGACAAGCACATTCACACTTTCGAGTTCCAGTCGTTTATAACCATTGATACAAACTTTGGGTCCATCACGAAGTCGGCCAACTTTGTTGCGGGTAGCTTAATGGGGTGGCCCTCTGAAATAATTTATGAATACTGTGAATGCATTGTCGTGAGGCCTCGTTACGTTTTAATTGGTTCTTCCCGATGTTCATCGTGTGTGTTGCTATTTGTGCACCCCTGTAGGGTAAATCTTTCAGAAAGCCGTGTCCGTGGTTATAGACGACTTGGATCATAGTTTCTCAATCATAGACAAGCATAACTAAAGTACCGTCTTTAATTTGACTAAGACATGACTAGTAAATAGTGCAACACTCATGGAATGGTTAATAAAATTGCGAACGGATGAGATGTTCTTCCGCCTTCTCATCGGTAAGCGAGCAGGAGGGCGAGCGATGTTTATTTATGTTGCTTATATAACTGTTGTTATTAATTAACGAGCGTCCGTCTATCTCTGGTTGGGCGGATGTGTAGCGTGTCTCTATAGAACTTTGTAGATATTATCTTTCACTACAATTGTGTCACCCCAGGTTGTTTTCTTTAGAAGCATTAAGACTTCCTGAGTACCCCTAGGGTCTCACGATAAATATTTGGTTCAGATGGACAGTTATACTCCAAGGAAAGCTACTGGGCCAAAGAGACGGATGATGGTGACAATGACCATCAGGTGTAGAGATTCCGTGGATAGAGATCCATGAGATATGTGGGTGGGATGTGCTTAGTTCTATGGCATCTTATGCCGATTTGCTTTTTATCGATACTTAGATCTTGTATTCTGCTTCCGCTTGATACTCTGTTGTGTGATGTATGAGGAGGTATCCTAAAATATTAGCTCTATCTAGGAAATTTGGATCTTGCCGTATGGCGTTGCAATATTTCTATTTATTTTTAGATGGTGTGGCTCTGATGACTATTGTATGTTGCTGATATACATACTCATTTGTGTATATTTTTTATCGCTTTACCTATCGACTAACCCGCTCGCTCTTGTCCCGATGTTCTTGAAAGTGGATAGGGTGGTCGGCCTGTACCGTGCCCTGCTCCGCTTTGACGGGCCTAGACGTGGGTGGCCTTGGGCCTCCGCGGTAGAATCCCTTATCCATTTTTGGGTTCATCCAGGATCGTGCTTAGAGCGTAGGGTCCGAGATATTATAGTTATCGTGGTCTAGCTTACAATCTTGAAGATGACGCCTTCGCCGTCTAATTGGACTCTTCTTGATTGGGTAACACTTGATTCTTCTGGTCACGAGTCTCCTGGTGTTTGCTGGTAGTTGCTTCTCTTCATCCTATTCTCATTGCCTTTAGTGGTTTCTAGGTCCTAGTTATTTGAAGTCCATAGGTTTTAAATTTGGACGAGAGATAGAGGAAACTATTTTTGAAATCATTTAAATTAGGAGAGGATAAGAGGTAGAACTTTTCAAAGAGCTTTTGAGAAAGTAGTTATCAAAAACCGGTGTTTCCAAAATAGTTCTAACTAAGGTTCTCCTACATTCAGGATGGCTCTGATACCAAGTCTATGGGCACCCGGATTAATCCTCCGAGAATCCCTATTATGCGTACACCACAACCCAATGGTCAGTTCATCGTGGCACATAACGGACAAGTATCAAAGTAAACATCCATACTTATGCGAATACATGTCTTATGTTATTTTCCATTATGGCTACATTGATCAACATCAACGAAACATCATCAAGCGTAGAGCCCGAGCCATGCCTTAACCTATAGGCAATAGACTGGGAGGATGTCCTAGCTCGCATAGTCGTCAAAAACACCTTCTTCTCGATATCTGACCAAGTTAATAGCCAGGGACAATGCTAGTGAGTACTTTGAATGTACTCGCAAACCACCTTAAGATAATAATAAATCGAGGATATGCAGCGACTGGGGTAGTAGGTGGGCTCGAAGAGAGGTTCTTTTCTCAAACAGTTTCTCATGTAGATATAACATCTACATATCTTTGTTGAAATTTTTTGTAAATCATTTTGGAAACCTTTTTTAAAAGTTTTGGAAAACACTAGGTCTGGGTCACCCTAATTCATCTCATGGTCCACAACTGACCGAACCTTCCATATTCCATGATCTTTCAGATCACCTCACCTTCCCTGGTGTCCCTCAGACCACTAGGGTTTGAAAACAATTTCTTTTCCAAAATCATTTTTGAAAACAAAACCAACACCGCTCTACAGTAGTTTGTCCAACCCATCCATAACTGTGGACACGACTATTCGAATAGATTTACACTCTACAGAGGTTGTATACTTTACCCACACCATCTAGGTACCCTTCCCTGATCTACACTGATCGTGGGTCGATTAACCTATCAAGACCCTCCAAATGCCACTCCAATATAAGTGCCTACCCCATGAGAGTTGTTCCCCTCAACACCAGGACGTCGGGTACCGTGGACCAACCGGAGCGCCTTAGTATGCTTTCAATGAGAGGCTCATAGTAACGCACGGAGGCCCGTAGACCCTTTGTTCCTTCTCCTGGGTGTGAGGTCCATTACAGGGACCTAGAGAAGGCCCACCCTCCAGGGATTTTGAATTCCCCTATAGTAGTTGTGAGGCATCTTATACCAGAGTAAACAACCATCAAGTCTAGCCCTATCCCATTCCAGAGTAATATGGTTGCACGGGTTAAGTTGTTATAGCTAAAGCTACAAAGAAACGTGTGCATTTTCGTAAACATTTTTCTCCTTCTCCACTTCAGCATTCTTTGGAAAAACAAAACATTTTCTTTCCTCAAACTTCCATTGGTAGGCCAAACCTCACCAAGGTTTTCATAAAACAATTTTGGTAAGCTCCTTTCGGGGTCTTCCCATCATATAGTTTTGCTTGGGCTAAAACAGGGTCTCCAAAGGGGTATAGTGTGATACACCATTTACCATACTAGGGGCAAGTAGGTGTAACAAAGGAGGTTGTACTTAGTAGTACTAAAATTTTAATGGCTTGGAGGAGCCAATCCTTCCCACATATAAAACATAATTTAGTAAAACAATGCAAATTTGCATAAATAAGTAGATAAAACATGCATCAGTAAAATAGTAGGACAAGGGATTATGAGCAAGAAGGTGGCTTTCCTGAGATCATTAATCTAGCAAAATTTCCCTAGACTTCTTCTTAGAATACCATAATAATCAATAACGACTATCTTCATAGGGTCTTCGATATTATCGCAACTATCATCGTTAGAGGGGATACATGCAAGCAAACAAAGCCACTGTCAACACATGGCATACAAGCATCATTACAATATAGAAAACAAACATTCAATAACCTATTCTCCTTAGTAGGTTTGATAGATTGAGATAGTACCAATTGGAATTACTTAAATTACCTTTGTGGAATTTCCTTTAGGATTTATTTTCCAAAACAACTTAATAAAGGGGTTTGGAACTAAGGTTTGGGCCTGTATGCTATCAATGTGAAAAAATGATATCAACAGGTAGGTATTGAAGTAACAAGGATACCAAAAGTGGTTTCATGATTTTATCAATTTTCTATATTTAGTTATGATTTTTGTAGTGAAATAATCTCTAGTTTAAGTGAATAAATCACCAGAAAAGATCTGTAGCTCAAATAAATTTGTCCTCAGAGGTTTTAGTAGACTTCAGTGTTTAAAATTTTTGAGAGTTGGATTCATCTCAAATTAATTAACATGATACCCTTGGGAAAATCCTAAATTTAGTTCTTCTTGAATTTTGTATTTTTAACCAGATTTATTATACAGTTCAAAATGGTATGAGACCAAGGGAAGTGGATTGGAATTACCAATACCTTCCATAAGAAATTGGAATCACTAATTTTGGAGTTTCTAAGCTTCTGAAATTATTTATCTAGTGATAATACCTCCTACATAAGTATTTAGTTCATTAAAATTCAGCAGAAGCTCAATAAATAGTGAGCTCCGAGGTTATGGTAGGTATTGAGGTAACACATCATTGAGATTTGGAATCAACCCAAAATATTGTACCAATTGACCTGGAGAAATTTCTAAAGGCTGAAATGGGCTGTTTTGTCATTTTTACTAGGAGTAAGGAAGAAATTTTGGATCAGGCTAGGGGATCATGCAAGGTATACTAGATACCTTTCTGTACCCAAAAGTTTCAATACATTTGGAGTTGAAAAACTCTCTAGGGAAATTTATTGGTAAAAAGGTCACATGTAGGCACTGGAGTTATTAGAGTTAATATGGACATCTATTTGGTGAAGTTTCTGTGCTGCATGTTGAAAGAAATATTCAGAAACTCTAGGAATTTTGATCTGCGCAATTTGAGTTGTTTTGCATTTTTCGACTGATTTAAACCAAAAAGGACATTTGTAGCTTTGTGGAAAAAATAATAAAAGGAAAGTGGTTGCTAGGACAGGTCTAGTCGGGAGTGGCCTGGGAACCAACGCAGGGAGGCATGTCAATGGTAGGCTGGCCAAACTCGCAGGACAGACGCGTGCTTCGTTGCAAACGTATCTATAATTTTTGATATTCCATGCTTGTTTTATATCTACTTTCTTATGTTTTGTCCACACTTTGGAGTATTTTTATATATTTTATGGGACTAACCTATTAACAAGATGCCACAGTGCCAGTTGCCTATTTTTTTTATGTTTTTGGTTCTAGAAAATCCAGGAAATGAATATTCTCAGAATTGGACGGGACAAAATTCAAAGTCGATATTTTACCGGAAGACTAACGGAGCCAGAAGACGAGACGGAGAGGGGCCAGGGGCTGGCCACACCATAGGGTGGCGTGGGTCCCCCTTGGCCATGCCACTGGGTGGTGTGGGCCCCTGGTCCACCCTCTGACATCACCCCTTCTCCTATAAGAAGCCTCTCGATGAGAAAACCCTAAATAATCCAGCCTCCAACCACGAATAATTCCATAGCACGCCGCCAATCAAGGGGAGATTTGGGGACAGAAGTCTACATTAGGCATCCTGCCGACGGAAATGCCCCCGGAGCCATCTCCATCGATCTCCACCGCCATCTCCATCGTCGTTGCTGATTCCCGTGATGAGGAGGGAGTAGTTCTCTCTTGAGGCTAAGGGTTCTACCGGTAGCTATGTGTTCATCTCTCTCTATGCATGATCATATTGTGATCATGAGCTTTGTAATCAAGTAGATCTACTTTGTTACTCAAGTGCGTTAATAGATCTCGGCTCTCCCCACGTGTGTGAAAGTGATAGCGTGCACACCATGGTGGAACTTAGGCTAGAGATTACAAATACTTGTTATGAATTATATTTGGAGTTGGATGTCTCTATGAAATTGTGGTGTTTGTTCGAACCATCTAGCGCTCAAGGTGACATTGTGGGGTTATCTAGATGGGGAAAGCGAACTTTGAGGTGTGCTGTTATAGCCCTACCATGGATTAGAGTGTCCAACCAGAGAGTAGTTCAGAGTAGTATCATAAAGAGAAGATATTTATATGAGAGTGTTCACTAGTGAAAGTATGATCCCTAGGCCTTGTTTCTAAGCATTGAAACACCGTTTGTAACTAGATTTGTTACATGTTTTTGGTTGCTTCCATCTTTATTTCAGATTGCCTTTAGTCTCTTCCCACGTTAACCACACGCCATCAAAGCTATTTTTTGGCACCGTTACCACTTATAATTATCTATACCACTTTCACTATCTCTTCACCAAACTAGTGCACATATACACCTGACAAGTGTATTGGGTGTGTTGGGGACACAAGAGACTTCTTGTGTCTTGATTGCAGGGTTGCTTGAGAGGGATACCTTTGACCACTTCCTCCTTGAGTTCGATAAACCTTGGGTAATCCACTTAAGGGAAAACATGTTGTTGTTCTACAAACCTGTGCACTTGGAGGCCTAACAACTATCTACAAGAATAGAAGTGCGTAGACATCAAGCTATTTTTCTAGCGCCGTTGCCGGGGAGATAAGGTAAAAGGTACTCACATCCTCCGGTGTGAGTGCTCAAAGTTGTTTCCTTTAGATTCTACAATTTTGTCTTTTTGTTTCTTGTTTTTACTAGTTACGCTTAATAGAAAACAACAAGAAAATTAGAGAGCTTTATAGTATTTATCTTAAGTTAGGACATGAAGTGTTTGAAGAGAAAATTAAAAAACCTATGGAACTTTATTTGCATGCTAATAGCAATGTTGTTAGTATGAATTCTTTGGATACCATTATTTCTAATGCTATGGAAAAGTCTAAGCTTGGGGAAGCTAGTTTTATGAAAATGATTTTTTTAGTTCCCCAGCTTTGGAAGATAGCTATTCTATTGCTTATGATAATACCAAACCTCCAATATACGATGATTATAATGATGAATATGATATTTTCAGTCCACCTACTATTGAGGAGAAAATTAATGATTACAATATGCCTCCTATATTTGATGATTATGGTGATGAGAATAATAATGATAGCTATTTTGTTGAATTTTCTCCCACTACAATTAATAAGAATGACTATGCTTATGTGGAGAGTAATAATTATTATATGCATGTGGCTCATGATAATAATGTTGTATGTGATAGTTATATTATTAATTTTATTCATGATACTACTGAAAGTTACTATGATAGAAGGAAACATGGTTTTATGCATCTCAATAATATTAAGTTTCCCCTCTTTATGTTGAAAGTCTTGAAGTTGCACTTGTTTTGCTTTCCTATGCTTGTTGCTTTGTGCTTTCATGAGTTGTTTCTTTACAAGATTCCTATGCATAGGAAGTGGGTTAGACTTAAATGTGTTTTGAATTTGCTTCTTGATGCTCTCTTTTACTTCAATTCATATTCCTTATGTGAGCATCTTCTCAAACTATCAAGCCTAACTTAAAGGCGTTAAAGAAAAGTACTTACTGGGAGACAACCCATTATATTTTTTACTTTCATTTTATTTTTGTTTTGTTGATTCTTGGAAGTTATTGTCTCTGTAATAACCTCTCCTTATCCTTTTTATGTGGTTTTTGTGCCAAGAGTAACCTCTAATGAGAGAGAAGTAAGACTTGGGAAAGTTGCTGTCCCGAAACAGATTTTTGTGCTTCGCTGTAAAAATTCGTGAAACATCTCTGTATGTCGGTTTGAGCTGTAATTTTTTGTGCTTCTGCCCCAGGTTGTTACCCCACTTTCGTTAGTTCAACACGTTTCGATTTGAGAAACAGAAGGTCCTCGAAAAAAAATGTTTTTACCTGCTGGTCTGTTTTGACAGATTTCTGCCTTTATTTGCATTTGCTTCTTAATCTCTTTCTCTTTGAGTTCTCTTTGATCATTTGAACTTTTTAAAGGAAGTGATACAGTAGCTTGTGTTTTAGTGGAAGTTTTACTTGTGTTGAAACTAAACCAAAAGACTTATTATCTTGAGTACACTAATGTTGGTAATGAAGATTGTGTGAAGTTTTGTATAAAGGAAAAATTTCAGGTGTAAGGGAAGAATAATGTGATAAGATGAAGAATGGACAAAGCTCAAGATTGGGGATGCCACCCGTGTCACCCCAAGAAATATTCAAGAAGTACAAGCATCAAAGCTTGGGGATGCCCAAGGCATCCCCTTCTTTATCAATAAAAATTTCATGTTTCTTCCAAACACTTCATTTTTATTGTTTCATGCACAGTTGTGTTGTTCTTGGAGCGTCTTCGTTTTTGTTTTTGTTTTTCGTTTGCTTAGTTTGCTTGAGTAAATTGGTTGGACCCCCTCATTCATGCATTAGTTTTCAGATAGATTGGTTTGGATTGGAAAAGAGTAGGAAAAGTTCATGCTTAAGTGGTAAAAAAAACCTTGTTTTTGACTGTGGCCTATGCTTTGTCATGTCATGCTTGATATTGTTTTGGCTTTATGCTTAGTGATTTTTGCTGTAGCATGACTTGTTACAAACAATTGAGATTGCTTAATGTGCCTTGAAAGAATCATGCGTTGTTTTAGCATATAAAAGCATAAAATTGTGGTATTCTCCTTTAAATGCTTTATTTGGGTTGACTTGGCGCATGCTCACACCATGTTAAGACTATACCAAGTCACCATGGCCTCTATGATCATTTAGTTTTCGACTTGTAATATCACTTTATGCTTTAATTAATGATGTTTTATTGCTTTGCATGATTATGGCCATTATTGCTCTCTTAGTTGGTCGCTCCCAGTCTTTTGCTAGCCTCCATACCAAGTATGAGTTCCACTCATGCATCCAACTCCAAATAAAACCAAGTTATTCCAAAGAGTCCACCATACCTACCTATTAGCATTTGCTATTCCAAGTATATTCATGTTTTTATCTACCTTCCGAATTAAACTTGTTATGTGAAAATTAGTGATTAAAGCTCTCACGAACTTGATGGCACACTTTAATTTTCTTGCCCCTAATAAACTTGAACCATTGTGTCATCTATGTTGTATATGCTTGCACTTATACATTGGGGATTAGCAGAACCATGCTGTCATGGGGAACGCTTTCAACATTGCACTTGTACATTGTACCTAGTTGATATCATGCTCTTTTGTTTATGGATGTCGTCAGTGTGAAATGAAAGGGGAGCTTGTAAGTCCATGGAGTTATGTATGTGTGTTAGAGAAACGCCTAGGCGGCTGGTCTAATGCATAATCATGGTGGAAACATGCAGCATAACCATAATGAGCAATCTATGAAGCATTCTTCTTATAAAAAAAGAGATAGAGATTCGGAAAAGAAAAAGAAAAAAAAGATGAGAAAGGAGGAAAGAGAGAAAAAAGCACCATTTTCCTATGGTAAATAAGAAGATGCTGAGATGCTTATTGTTTGCTTTCCTTGTCATTTTGATATGGGGATTCTTCCGTATCATCGGGCAAGGGGTACCCCGTCGGCGGTTCTCTATGATACACATGTACTTACTATGACAAGAACTTACCGGTAACTAAACTTGATTAGCATGAGGAGCGGCCCTCGTATTTAAGGGACATGAGATTGCCAACTTTTACTTTGTCAAGCATATACTCCATAGTTTGTTCACTTTAACCTTAATCACTTCAAGATGCTTATGATAGGGGCAATGAGAGCTGAAAGCTAATAAGTACCATAATTTTTGGAAGCTCTTTATGAGACTTGAATTCCTGCTTCCTTCTATGAAGACATTTCTTACACTTTTATATTGAGTCTCCATCTTCTATCCTTAGGCACCAATTAAGAGAGCATAGTTGTCATTCTTAGTTCTATGTGCATTGTCCCAAAACTTATTGATTGATGCATAACTTTGATATTGCTTGTTCTTAAACTATTTATATCTAGTCACCCTTATGAACTTTGAAGGTGTCCTATGCATTTATGTTTTGCTACACTATGAGGGACAAGCTGAATACCATTCTCATTATGTTTTCTTTATGTGAAACAAACAAACGTCTTTCAAAGCATTGTTATTCATGAATCTTTTGTTTGTACCTTTTCATGTTATGACATAGTTGCTATCTCTTATTGTTAGACCTATATCTTTCATACTATGTTAGAGTACTATGATCCCAGCTATCAATGTTCTACAAATACTTTGATCAAGATTATGATGGTGCATGTCACCTCAAAAATTATTCTTTCTTTTTATCACTTACCTACTCGAGGACGAGCATGAGTTAAGCTTAGGGATGTTGATACGTTGCAAACGTATCTATAATTTTTGATGTTCCATGCTTGTTTTATATCTACTTTCTTATGTTTTGTCCACACTTTGGAGTATTTTTATACATTTTATGGGACTAACCTATTAACAAGATGCCACAGTGCTAGTTTCCTGTTTTCTTCTGTTTTTGGTTCCAGAAAAGCTAGAAAATGAATATTCTCGAAATTGGACGGGACAAAAGCCAAAGTTAATATTTTACCGGAAGACTCACGAAACCAGAAGACGAGACGGAGAGGGGCCAGGGGCTGGCCACACCATAGGGTGGCGCGGGTCCCCCTAGCTGTGCCACTAGGTGGTGTGGGCCCCTGGTCCACCCTCTGACATCGCCCCTTCGCCTATAAGAAGCCTCCTGATGAGAAAAACC
The DNA here is from genome assembly GCA_023614405.1 of Avena insularis. Classification (NCBI taxonomy): domain Eukaryota; kingdom Viridiplantae; phylum Streptophyta; class Magnoliopsida; order Poales; family Poaceae; genus Avena; species Avena insularis. Next base: position 370,471,792 of record CM042690.1, read on the forward strand.
TAAATAATCCAACCTCCAGCCACGAAAAGTTCCGCAACGCCGCCGCCACCGAAGGGAAGATTCGGGGGACAGAAAGTCTCTGTTCCGGCACCCTGTCGGGATGGGGAAGTGCCCTCGGAGCCATCTCCATCGATCTCCACCGCCATCTCCATCGTCGTTACTGATTCCCATGATGAGGAGGGAGTAGTTCTCTCTCGAGGCTAAGGGTTCTATCAGTAGCTATGTGTTCATCTCTCTCTATGCATGATCATATTGTGATCATGAGCTTTGTAATCAAGTAGATCTACTTTGCTACTCAAGTGCTTTAATAGATCTCGGCTCTCCCCAGGTGTGTGAAAGTGATAGCGTGCACACCATGGTGGCATTTAGGCTAGAGATTACAAATACTTGTTATGAGTTATATTTGGAGTTGGATGTCTCTATGAAATTGTGGTGTTTGTTGGAACCATCTAGCGCTCAAGGTGACAGTATGGGGTTATCTAGATGGGGAAAGTGAACTTTGAGGTGTGCTTTTATAGCCCTACCATGGATTAGAGTGTCCAACCGAAGAGTAGTTCAGAGTAGTATCATAAAGAGAAGATATTTATATGAGAGTGTTCACTAGTGAAAGTATGATCCCTAGGCCTTGTTTCTAAGCATTGAAACACCGTTTGCAACTAGATTTGTTACATGTTTGCTTGCTTCCATCTTTATTTCAGATTGCCTTTAGTCTCTTCCCACGTCAACCACCCGCCATCAAATCTATTTTCTGGCACCGTTACCACTTATAATTATCTATACCACTTGTATTTCACTATCTCTTCGCCGAACTAGTGCACCTATACACCCGACAAGTGTATTGGGTGTGTTGGGGACACAAGAGACTTCTTTTATCTTGATTACAGGGTTGCTTGAGTGGGATACCTTTGACCACTTCCTCCTTGAGTTCGATAAACCTTGGATAATCCACTTAAGGGAAAACTTGTTGCTGTTCTACAAACCTCCGCACTTGGAGGCCCAACAAATGTCTACAAGAATAGAAGTGCGTAGACATCAACGCACGTGCGACGCGTTTGAAATGGCCTCACGGGGCCCGTTGGTCAGTGGCGATGAGGGACGAAGGGGTATGGAGGCTCCAGGGCTATTCAATTAGAAATCGATCGATGACCCCAGGTCGTCGTCCTTGCGGGAAATGGGCGGGGAGGGCAGATACCCTAGGACGAAGCTGGGAGGTGTGGGGAGGGCTTACAGGCGGCGGAGATACGCTGGTGAATGCGTAGATTGACGCGGCTGAGGGAGATGGTCCTAGGGATGGGCGGCATCCGTTGGTTCCGTGCTAGGAGGGTACTCCTGCGATGCCACCTAATGCGATCTTGTCGGAGCTCGGTGGGGAGGCAAGTAAAGGTGGTCCTGGACCAAAATAATAGCAGGGTTAGATAGAGTAGGGGATGGGTTCACAACATGGTGACATGCAGAGAGAGGGGAGCAAGGGAGAAGGGGTCTTGCTCATCTTCTTGTCAATGGCCGAGAGGCCATCTTTCTTCTCATGCGAGCAGGGCGGATCAGGGGAGAGGACGTGGGTCTCCGGGCTGGTAGGTGAGTGTGAGGGGAGTGAAATGGAAGAGCAGGAGAGGGTTGTACTAGCCACTGGCCCTTTAAACCGAAGTGGTTTAGTTTAGGGTGAACTAGGTCCATGTGAGGCTTTTGGGGAGGAGCTGGTAGTGGATTGGATGAGGATGGCGGTGGAGAGGTGGTTCTGGTCGTGTGTAGTGGCAGAGAGGGGGATGGGTAGTAGCTGCAAGGTTATTTTTAAAGGGCAAGAAAAGAAAGGTCTATGTCTCTCATGATCCAAACATATAGGACAAAAGGGAGGTGTTCTACAGTGGCATGCTACAGGGTAGCTCGATCAGAGGGGTGGGAGTTGTGCTGTGCAAGTTTGTTTGACGAAGTTGGTGTAGGTTTGGTGGGTTTTGGGAGTATGAGTTTGAATGATTTCAATTATTGGCCAAATGGGGGATTGTGAAGCAAATCTAGAAAATTGTCCTTCAAAAGGCAGGGAGATGGTATTGATGGATATATATGGTCCAAACATCTCTCTAGGATTTATTTGAGGTTTTTCCAAGGTTTACAAGTCCACATATAATCATTTAATCAAGTAGTGCTAAAATGGTTTTTAGAAGCTAATTTGATATTTTTGAATTGGACAGGGTTGGGTTTTGATGTGAGAAGGTCTTGAGTAACAACTCACACGTTGGAGAATTTTAATAGAATTTATTGAGATGGGAAGGTATTTTTAAACCATTATTTCTTGTTTCTGCCAATTAAGAAAAAGGGCAAAAATAAATAATAAGGTTTTGTAAAAACCTTTATTCTTGAGATGGGAAGATGGGTATCAACATAGGGGCCTCAATTGTGCCTTTAGTTGAAGAAGTCTTTTAGATAAAAACAAACTTGCCTTCATAGAGGGAGTTTTGGAGGTTTTGTCCATTAAAGAAATTAAATAGGTTTTGGTCCATAGTAATTATGGATAATATTCGATAAATCTTTATATTCAAGGTAGATGATGTCCACAAGCTAAATCAATCAGTTAAAACCTTGGGTTTTGAGAATCCAACTTGATTTTGGTAGGATACAAGGATAAAAGGATCTAGGGTGATGTTATTTTTATACCATCAAAACCTTATTGAATCTTGGAGCTCAGAGCTCCCCTTGGGGCAGGGGCTAGATGGATGGATAGACCAAGTTGAGTAGATCACCATGGTACAATAAGTTGAGATTTATCATGCTTGAGTGACCCAAGAATTTATTTCAAACTTTGAATAAAATAAGGGTGCCAAAGCAGATTATCAATTAGCCTTTTAAACCATGTGGGTTTTGAAAGCACAAGGATCCAATCGGAACAAGTGAAGTAGGGATTGATATACCTTTATGAGGATAACACAATCATGCAAGGAGTTGTTCCAAAGAAGATAGTACAGAGATGTGAGCTTCTTCCAAAGTAGGCTAGTTGATAAGATTTGTAGAAATTATTATTTTCTTGCCTGCAAAACCATCAAGAACAAGTGGGTTTGAAGATGATCCATCCATGGGAGAATTTGGGCCTTGGTAGTACTTATGATGGTCTGCAATATGGTTCAAGTACATTTCCAGAAATGAAGAAGGATTGTAAATGAAGAAGACTCAAAGGTGGCATCTTGGTAACATTTCTAGACTTGGGGCTTTTTTATATAAGAGGGGATGTTTTTGATTGGTTGCAAGGTACCAAAGCATCATCAAGTGGATGAGGTTGAAGTGTAGATTGAGTATAAAGGATCCATGCTTGATATTGGTCTTCCTTTACTTGGAAGCTTCTAGAATGAATAATCTTGAGAAGTGATCTGGTTAAGGGTTTTTAGAGGATCCCCTAGTGGTTATAGATCAGATCCAGCTTGGTTAACTTGTTTACGTTTGATACTCTTGGATTAGCTAGATTATAGATGATGAGCTCCTAGGGTAGCTCATACTACTCCTAAGCAAAACAAGCCTATAGCAGATCAAAGCAATTCATCAGACAACAGATCCAGGCAGCTGACATTTAGAGGCAAAACAAATCTACTACTATAGGTACCTCCAAGACTAGGTTGAGGTAATGATGGGTATTTGGAAAGGTTGGATTTTGAGTAAGGTGAGAGTCCTTGGTATATCTACCCAGGGTGGAATTCAAAGCTTTAATAAAGGTTTTGGAAAAACCTAGGGGTAAGAGTAGTTGAAGGTTCTGTCTTGAAAACATAGGGAGATTATATCATATATATCTCCTTAGTTGTGTAAATAGAATCTAATAAAATAGTTTGGTTTGAAATGCATCTTGGCTCAGGTTTTGAAATATCAGAACATTTGAGAATATGTAAAATGAGCCAATGATGGTTTTGTTAAGTAGCTTTTATCAACTGATGGTGAGGTAAGGAGTATATCATAGGCTATACATTCAGATGCATAAGCACAGACAACAACAAGCAAACACCGCATCATTAAACAAGATTTTTTTTGTTCCCCCTGATTTTTTGCATTCGAGAGACTACTCAGGGTTGCTGAAATTGGGATGTTACACTTGTCAGGCTTCCTCCGCACCCATCTTGCATACTGAGGGCATCAGTCGCCCAAAAACGTTGGATGGACTTCATGGGAAGCAATGATTTCAAAAGGCTAACCCTTTCACACAATAGAGGAATGCCATTACTTGGATTTTTCACCAACAACTCTGAGGACGCTCGATTCTTAACAGGTCATAATCTTGACCAATCCATCTTCCAGAAGTTGAACATGCTGGTTGTAGTACATAAAGCCTACAAACCATATGTACTCGGATGTCGCAATGGTAGGGTGCTACTTCATTATCCGTAAGGGTCTAACATGATAAAGGCCTAGGATCCACTCGGTGGAAGTGAAACATTGATACCCAAACCACCAATTTGGCGGAGACGTGCGTATGATAGCGACACAATTCTCTGTTCGAGAAACCACGGGAAATTGTCTTCACATTGTTGCAGCAATTTATGGGTTGTTTGGATAGTAACCAATGGTAACCAAGCACTGGTGCAGAGGTACTCATCAGAGTTAGGAAAATGGAGGACTGGATTGAACCTGCTGAGCTGCTGGCTAAGGTTGATCGCATGCCGTCAACTCTCATAAGGGACATTTTGTACTGGACAACAATGAACTCTAGATATATAATTGCTTTTGACAACTTGACAACAAAACTGTGTTATATTGAGTGCCCCCATGAGACACATGATATTTCCAGAAGCAATTTTGTCATCGCTAAGGGGCATAATGGAGATGCTTCCCTTGCGGTTATAAGAGACTTCACTCTAAACACGTGACCAGTGCAAGATCATCAACATGCAAATGGGAAGCTTGGGTGCCTCATATAAAGGTTGAGTTGGATACTCTCCTTGGCCTTGAGAAATCATGGGCATATGGTGGGAAAGATGTAGTAAGGATACTCTGCGTATTTGAGGATAGAGAAATGGTGGTTATATGGGCGAAGGAGGGAGTATTTGATATATATCTCAGCATCATGAAGTCTAAGAAGTTCAGATCTCGTAAATGTTGGTGTACTTTACATCCACTACAAGAAAAGTTGGCTTTTAACGGTCGCAGAAACCGTGGTAGAAGGCAGGCCCAGCCAAGGCCTGCTAATAAATAAATGGGCCGGCCCATGTGGAGAGCACAATAGGAATACCGCCCTTTACTATTTTGTCCTGCACGTCTAGAATCGGCCCTGTACTGCAGCCAGCAGCGGCCCATACACTTTCGGGCCCGACTGTGTTTTAGCCTACTTAAGGCCCAAGTTATCCCTGCTGCAACTTGAGGCCTGCACCAAGATGGCCCGGTACTATTCAAGCATGTTGCCAATCTAGTATTTTACTGTTCAGTCCTATTACTGTTCTAGACTTTTACGAATTTCTTCCCATTACTATTTAGGCCAATTAGAGTTTGGGATTTTCCCTATTTAGGCCGGTATTGTTCGTCTTGTTACTGTAGTGGCCTGCCACCATACATGCCTTTTACTGTTCTAGACGTTTACTGTTCCGGCCATTTACTATTGAGACCATTCATGGTTCCGGTCTTCCACTGTTCAGGCCTTCACAGTTTCGGCCTTTCTCTGCTTTGGGTTTCTTCTGTTCTGGCCTTTTACTATTCTGGCCATTCACTATTCTGGTCTTTTACTGTTCAGGCCTTTACCGTTCTGGCCATTTACTGTTCTGGATTTTTTTGTTTTGGACTTTTTACTGTTCTGGCCTTTTACTATTCTAGCCTTTTACTATTCTGGTCTTCTACCGTTCTGGCCTTTTACTCTTCTGGCCTTTTACTGTTCTGGTCATTTTGGGCCGTTCATGTGCACGTTGTTTCGATGTTTGGCATGTTACTGTTTCGGCCTTTTTTGCTAGCACCTACTTTTTGGCAGAACAGAGGAATATGAAGACATCAATTAATAGACACACACAAATTAAAACTACTTATTACACAACAATAAAAGTTTATTACAATAGGTTATACAACATGATCAAAATTTTAAAAGATTACAAAGTGTTGGTATCATTAATAAGAGATCGGTACATGGCAATTCGCTTCAATGTATCATCTGTCCTCTTCTTCAACATTTCAGCTACAGATCTAAGAGCAGCTACACCCTTTCTCTCAACATGCAATACAATGTTTATATATTTATCACCTGCAGGAGTTGTTCTAGGTGGACTATTAAGTAAGTTGTTTGCTTCGGAAATGCAATGGGAGGATGAATGGGAAGGGGGATCACAACTTTTAGTCCTGCCTTCCAAGGACTCTTGCTTGGTTTTAACTACAACCTGCTAAAATATGGTGTAAGAGGTTAAAAAAAAGAACGAGGGAAACAAGTAGTATTATATAAAGTAGAGATCATTTAAAGTAAGTATGAACTTACAGTAGCACGTTCAGGCTGACAGTATCTCCTTCTCGAGCGGGTGTGACTCCTGGTCAATCTGCTAGAAGAACCTGAGCCGAGCAGCTGGAACTCTGTTCCTTGTACTCCATTGTCATTTCTCTGCATTAAGGAGTGGCATTTAAAACGTAGTTTGCTGGTTTAAAAGGATAAAATCTCTTGAAAAACACCAAAATCATAGCATTAAAAATTACTAGATGTATGATTCAAACTAGATAACTAGTTTGGAAGGATGAAAGCAGGCGAAACACCATAATATAGCATTAAAAATGACCAAACAATGATTCAAACTAGATGGAAATTTTCTGAATTAAGCATTCGCAGATAGAAATACAATAGAACATGAATGCAAATGTCATGGCAATGTCTTAAGTAGAATGACTTATTAACTTATTAAGAATGCAGGTTATACAACTTATTAACATGATAAGAAACATGCCTAAGTAACACAAGGAAACCTCAGACTTCAGCCTTGTTGGGCATTAGATGTTAGTGTTGGATCCTCTACGAGCTGTTTGCATGACCCGTGCGAGCGCTCGAAAAGAATAGCATCTATGAGTTGGTGTTGGAGGATTAAACCGATAGCGTGAGAATGTAAGAAAGGGAATAAAATCGAGAAGCTAATGATGTGGATAGGACCTACCAGATGTGGGATGCAAATGAAATGGAAATATCATGCAGGATATTGAGCAATATTCTAAAGATTTCGTAGCTTACAAGTACCAAAAATATAGCAAACGGGCAAGATAAATTACCGCTACGCGGCGAGGACGGGTGGGACGGGCAAGAGGTCGGCGGGGGCGGCGGCTCGGCATTTCTGGGTCAGCGACGAGTGATTCAGTGAAGCGACCCCCATAGGGAAGACGACGGTGTTGGTGAAGCAGACCCAGTGCAACGAGGGAGTCGGTGAAATAGTTCCGGTGAAGAGCGCCGACAGTGGAGGAGCTCTGGTGTGGAAGAGAGGGCCGACGGTGAAGTAGCTAGAGGAAGGTCAAGGTTGGAGGAGTGTGGGCGGGGAAGAGGCGACGGGGGGATATAGGTGGGATGACACACATTTACCACCTATACCCCTCTATTATTGCAGTACTCCCACGGTCCTTGTTTCCGAAGCAGGGATGGAAGAGGAATTTTGCATTTGCAAAAAGCGGGGCGGGATATTTGAAAAGATGCGCGGGATATTTGAATAGATGTGCGCGGGATGTTTTGGCGCCTTGCGGAAATTGTGAGGTTGAAAATTCCGACGTACGCTACTCCGACACGGCGGCTCTCACATGTTGACCCCGTCTAGACTCACACGCCAGCGACAGTATGCTTACCAACATATAAATGAGTTTCTACACATTTGCCAAAATTGATAAACATTATATTTTGAAGGCTTTCATACAAGATGACCAAGGTCCTGGCCATATCTCTGCTATAGTTTATGATAGCGTGTCCATATCTGGTAGATTGCTGCATCTTGGCATTTCAAAAGAAGATTCTAGATTTAATGGATAATGCCCAACTTTCATGCATTTCCAAACTTCCTAGCTAAATCTATGCAATAAAATGACTTTTTGACAATCTAAAGTAAGTATGTCTAATTTCAAACTTACCTTGCTCTTGACTTTTTAAAATAATTCCAAGATACCAAGTAGTCAAATATTGGAGAACCACCAAGAGTTTTGCAAAATTCAAGTTTTTGATATGAATGGCAATGGCACCAAAGTTCGGCCATTTTTTAAAAAATACAAATAAACAAAATATAAAATGAAATACAACCATTATTTTCTCTCTTTGTGTCTTACTATGTGCACTAGCTAGTTTCCATGGAAAATAAAATCTTAAAATTTGATAACTTTTGAAAATAAATTGTATCACAATATATGGAGTACCATGTAAGAATATGCATGGTTTTCAAACCAGATGACCAAGGTCATGGCCATATCTTTTCTATAGTTTATAATAACCTGTCCATATATTTGGTAGTTGGTGTGTATTGTCATTTAAAATATTATTTACAAAGGAAGCTTCTGAATTCAAAGTTATTTCAATTTTCTAAGGCACAACAATGGCTTTTGTCCTGAAGCAACTACATAATATGGCTCAAAATCCCACTGCCCCCGTTTTCACACGAAGTATATATAACCTAGGGTTAAGTTTAGGGTTCAGGGTTTATTTTGGGTCAAGGGTTTAGGGGTTCATGGTTTATGGTTTAGGATTTTAGGGTTTAGGGTTGTTCAGGGTTTTAGGATTTATGATTGTTTAGGTTTTAGGGTTTTTGATTGTTTAGCTTTTAGGGTTTAGGGAATTTTCAATAATAATGTTCAAGCTTTATATATATGGTCATATTCATGGAATAAAATGGCGTTATCGCAATTTAGTGGAAGCATCTCAATTTTTGATCTATAAGTGCATTATACCTGCTTGGTAAGGGTTTAGGGTTCTAGGGTTAGGAGGTTAGGGTTTAGGGCTAAGGTTTTTTGATTTTCAATAATGTTCAAGCTTTATGCTTATATTCATGGAATAGAATGGTGTTACCGCTATTTAATGAAAGTATCTCAAATTTTGATCTATAAGTGCACAGTCCTGTCTAGGTTTGGGCTTTATGGGTCAAGGACTTAGGGTTTTATGGTTTTACGGTTTAGGTTTTATGGAGTTTTAGGGTTTAGGGATTAGAAAATTTTCAATAATGCTCAAAGATTTATGATTATATTCGTCGAATAGAATGGCGTTACCTGATTTAGTGGAAGTATCTCAAATTTTCATCTATAAGTGCATGATTCCTGCTTGGTTAGGATTTATGGGTCGAGGGTTTTGGGTTTTAGCGTTTTATAGTTTAGGTTTTATGGTTGCATAGGGTTTAGGGTTTAGCGAATTTTGAATAATGCTCAAGCTTTATGCTTATATTCATCGAATAGAATGGCGTTACCTAATTTATTGAAAGTATCTCAAACTTTGATCCATAAGTGCATGATACCTGCTTGGTTAGTATTTATGGGTTGAGGGTTTAGGGTTTGTGGTTTTAGGGGTTGTTTAGGGTTTAGGGTTTAGGGAATTGTCAATAATGCTCAAGATTTATGCTTATATTCGTCGAATAGAATGGCGTTACCAATTAAACGAAAGTATATCAAATTTTGATCTATAAGTGCATGCTAAGTGCTTGGTAAGGGTTTAGGGTTTTGGTTTTAGGGGTTTAGGGTCCCTGGAATTTTCAATAATGTTCAAGGTGCTTTATGCTTATATTAGTGTAATAGAATGGGGTTACATCAATTTATTGGAAGTATCTCAAATTTTGATCTATAAGTGCATGGTACCTGCTTGGTTAGGGTTTATAGCCCGAGGGTTTACGATTTTATGATTTAGTTTTATTGGTTGTTTAGGGTTTGGCGCATTTTAAATAATACTCAAGATTTATGCTTATATTCACATAATAGAATGGTGTTAGCTGATTTAATGAAAGTATTTCAAATTTTGATCAAATGAGTGTTAGGGTTTATGGCTGAGGGTTTAGGGCTTTAGGGTTTAGGGTTTAGGTTTTAGGGGTGGTTTAGGGTTTAGGGAATTTTTTATATTTCTTAGGATTTATGTTTATATTCGTCAAATAGAATGGTGTTACCCAATTTAATGAAATTTTCTTAAATTTTGATCTATAAGTACATGCTATGTGCTTGGTGAGGGTTTAGGGTTTAGGGTTATAGGGTTTAGGGGTTTAGGATTTGGGTTTTAGGGGTTTAGGGTTTCAGGAAATTTCAATAATTTTCAAGCTTTATGCTTCTATTCATGGAATAGAATGGTGCTACCCAATTTAATGAAATAATCTCAAATTTTGATCTATAGGTGCACGACACCTGCTTGGTTAGGGTTTAGGGGTTTAGAATTTACGGTTCAGGATTCTGTGAATTCTCAATATTATGTTCAGACTTTATGGTTATATATATTCATGGAATAGAAGTTGATGGTACCCTACTTGGTCATATTTTTTGTTAAATACAATTGAAGGTACCCAAGTACTAAAATAAGGGAGAAACACCAAGAGTTCCATGAGATTTAGGCGCTATTTGGTTGGCTCTAATTCTGGCTTTTGATTTTTGCCTTATAAAGCAAGGAACATGCTTTTGGCTTTGTTTTTTTAGCTTTTACTCTGACATAGTTGAATGATGGTATAAACCAAAAGAAAAAAATCTAAAGTGGCTTATAAAATCTATACTATTAAAAATATTGAGGAGGTTCATCAGCACCCCAAATTTCCGTCTGCCAACATTTTACGGTTTTGCCCCTACTGCTTTGGAGATATTACATGTCCTTCCACCATTAAGTGAAACTTTACGCTTCCCTTGATAAAATACTCGCGCCTCCCATCCTTCCCTGCTTGCCGCCTCTGGCTGCCAGATCCCCAAACGCCGCCATCTGCCCTGAGTGCGGGGAGCTCGCTTTCTCTCTTCTCCAGCGGTGACCAGGATAGGCGACCGCGACGAACCCTTCGTCGGCGGTGAGCCACACTCGCCGGTTGTGCACTTGTGCTAAATTCCCACGCGACACCAATCTCAAGATCCTTGACAGGTGCTTCGACGTCTGCGCCACCTTGTCGCCGCACACTGAGGCGGATCCGGATGAACCCTGTTTGGAAGCACCCCTCTCCTTCCTACTTCTTGTGCTGTGAGGGGCACGGGAACTCGGGCCTCTACTGTTGATTTTTTTTCTCGTTTGGTTGATAGAAGTTAGTGCACGGCATTGTCGTTCCCGTCAGCCACAAAGGATGTGAAGTGGAGCTTCCGTGAAGCAGGGAGGAGGACATGGAGGGAAGGGGAGGCGCCTGTGATAGGTGGAGCAGGGAGGAGGAGAATAGGAGATGGAGGGGAAGGGAGGCGACGGGAACAGATTAAGCGGCTGGCTGCTGCTTGCAGGAGACGAATTAGTCGATGCATCGAGCATCCCTGCTCTTGCTGTTTACTTAACCCTATTCTTCTTGTTGCATTTTTTGTTTCTGGCACATCTATCTGGTCCCATATCATTCAACTGAACTGGAATTTTCATTTCAGCTCGATCTGAAAAACCTAACCCTTGTAGGTTTCATATGCAGTCCTATTTCAGCTTGATTTGAAAAACCCAACCCTTGTAGGTTCCATATGCAGTCCTTCTTGGCTATATTATTGATCTGCAAAGCACATATCCAATATACGCGATGTTGTTTTGGTGTGGACTATTTGTATATATAGAGATTGAGATTTTCCGCTTACACCGGAATGTGGGCGCAAGCCCATTTTTTAGTGACCTCTGTAGATAGATAATACTAGATGAACTAGCGAGCTTCGCCTCGCCGCCTGTATCTCACCCTGGCAGAGCATGGCCAACGTGGTAGATTTGCACGCAATTTCATCAGTGACACCGACAGGTGTAAAATGCTTATATTGTTTAATAGTTTGTCGTGCATACATCCAAAATGGTCATATGTAGCTCTACAGCTGGCTGACATAAATCTACTCCATAATAATTTTCTCAACCAATTTTTTGTGAATATCGAACTTTAGTGCCCTTTGGTCATAGTTGACAGAAATCTACCTCAACTATTTGCACCATAAACCAAATATCTACCTCAACTATTCGCACCATAAACCAAATCAAGTTATCTTTAGGACAAAGCACAAATCTTATCCAGGTGACCTTCTTACCACAATTCAGCTGAACTATACCTTCTGAATAAACAATTAGCCTTAGATTTACAATTATGCCATGATCAATCATTTTGTGTGATAGCTGAATGACCTGAAAGCAATAATCAAACATGAATATTTTTCAAGAAGAGGTGCCTTGAAGGTGGAGATGACCTACATGTTTTATAATATCAAAGAGAAATTGGTTGTCAAACTGTTCTGTAGGGATAAAGTTTGGATTCTTTTAAGAAAAATCTATAGCTCAGTGACATAGTCTAAATGAAAGTGGTTTACGACCACCAAATTTATGATTGTACTACATAGTAAACAAAGAACCAAACATTTTGTATGACCATCTGAACAAAATAAAAAAAATATTGAAGAAAGAGAAGGCAAAATATGCGCATTGTAGAATAGCAAACAAATTGGGTAAATTTATGCTTAGGAGCACAATTTTAACAAATGCTACATCAACTGATCATTTGCTGAGCCAACTTCCCAGTTTGAATAACTATCACTAAACTCATAATCATACCAACATCTCAAGTATTTAACAAACGAACAAATGCCAACCTCCTGAACTGAGTTACTTCTTTCATTTTCCTCAGCTAAGTATATCTCACTAAACATAATTAAAAAATTCAAGAAATTTTTAATTAAAATAAAGTGCATTGAAATCGGTGATTTTTTTATCGATGGTAGTGTGGATTCCATCTGTATTTCAAGGAGGCTCCAGTGGGCAGGACAAAAATGATAAAACAACTATGTTTTCTGAAAATTCATATGCATGCTAAGCTAGCAATTTCTAGTGGGCATATACTCTTATACTAAACATAACTAAAACGATATGGAATATGTAATTTAGAAGGAAATGCATAAAAATCTGTGATATAACAATAGTTGGGAAAATAAATTTGGCCAGTAAATAAGTTAAACTTTATAACATCTCTTCTCTCAATATGGCTATTAACAAACAGTATCAAACACTCTGGTCAACAGAATATGCAAGAAAGGAAAAGATGCTTGGAAGTCGTACAAATTAAATTCATGCAAATCAACATCCTTATGTTGACTATCATTTCATATATGGTCATTTCTCCTTGACAAAAAGATAAACTACGGAGAACAGAAAGGCTAATGCATGCCTTTGCATCCTTCCCCAAGCATTATCTAGTGAATTCCTACAATCACTCCATCACTCTGTTTCATGAAAACAAAGGATCATTGACCACTCTTTTGTACACCATAATAGGCCGCTATTATTCATCGTGCATTTTATGTTGTCAAACCCCTAGAGTCACTGTAGACAATTTGTGCCTCACCAAGATGCGCCAACTGCCTAGCTAGACAGATACATTGCCCCCAATGTAATACCCTATATGTGAAAAAGTATTATCAAAATGACAACTACATTGTGTGTTTGTATCCTCTCCTATTCTGTATTCGGAAGTTCAAGAGCTAGTAATTCCCTACCTATGCATCGAGAGTCATGCATATTGAGACTACCACATGTTCTCATAGTTCTAGTATTTCCCCCAAAAGCATAGAATAGAAAAGAGTACCAAGATCCAGCCAAGCCGCACCTGATCTGCCACCCCGGGGAGCCACTCGCTCGTGCTTGCGGGTGAGGAAATCGCCCTTGGCAGCAAATCACCCCCATCTTCTTCTTTGCCTTCACCTCTAGGATTGACCAGTAAAGCATGGCAAGCAGCTCAACCAAGCACCCCCTAGCCCTCCCCACACCAGAATCCTCGTGCTCTGTCTGTTGGAGTAAGAAAGATAGCAGTTCTGTATGCTGCACCGCTTGTCACCGGTCCTCGTGTAGCCACATCTTAGTACACTGCCAAGAAAGAGAACATGCTGAGAAAAGCTAAATTATATGAAGTTGTACATTGGTACAATTAAACCCTATGAAATGACTTCCAACAAATATAAATTAAGACCTTGCATCAATTACAACAAATCATGGACACGTGGACAGTTAATGTCAAGAGGAGCCTAACATCAAGTAAAGTCAATGTGCACAATAATAAGAGCATGCTCAGTGATAGAAAGCATGAGTATGTGATAATAAAAAGTGAAAAAATGAGAGCTATGACAGAGAAAAGTTTATAAAACCCGAAAATGACCAGTTCAAAGGGAAATATCATTGAGGTAACAATCACGATGAATAAAGCATGATAATTCGATGGGATGATTGTAGAATATGATGCTGCAGCTTTCTCAATGGTCATAAAGAAGACTACCTTAAGAAAAAAATAGGTGCAGGAGACACTAAGTCAATCAGTTACTTTTTTTTGAAAATCCACGAGACTGTTCATTGAGGAAAGAACCAGAATCCTATTTTCATCATGTAAAAAGCAATCAAAGATTTCTTCAAGTGTGAAATCCACCGCAATTAAAACTTGAATTTCCTCCTGCTCCTTGGCAGTAATATGTTGCAAGAAAGGGATTCATCGGTCGAATCTTACCAGTTGCCTGTTAGACATATAGCCCAACATCACGCAAGCCTGAACACACAATTTCTGCATATAAAGCTCATTAAACACCCAGGTCAAACAATTGTGTAGATCCTTTTAAAGTTGCATATAACCCCACAGTTAAAGTTAAACATTTATGGACATTTTTTTTAAGTGTACATTCTTGATTCTTTTATCCAGTAACCTATATACTATAGAACCATGAATTATAATATCTCAAAAGGTACAGTCGAACTATATACATGACTACTCTTTGCATTTGGTTTCGAGGGTCCAGACATCAACAAACCACATAATTTTCTAAAGGAAAGAAGTTTTGCCAGCAAATTATATACAACACTACTCTTTACATTCGGTTTAAAAGATATGAAACCATCAGCATACTACAAAAGTTTGTATTGAAAATAAGCTATAATAATTATGATATAATGCCCGTTTGTTTTAGCTTGGCTATCCATTCAAGGAAAAACACGTAACCTGGATGTCTATCCTGGTAATACACATACAATAATTAGAGACTCATGTTGCACAGGGAAGAAAAAAGGCTCGCTATGCACTACTACAAAAGTTTGTATTGAAAATAAGCTATAATAATCATGATATAATGCCTGTTTGTTTTAGCTTTGCTATCCATTCAAGGAAAAACAAGCAGTAACCTGGATGTCTATCTTGGTAATACACATACAATAATCAAAGACTCATGTTGCATAGGGAAGAAAAAAGGCTCGCTATGCACTACTACTGGTTATTCAGATCAAGTAACAGTTAATATAATATAATGCCCATTTGTTTTATCTTCCCTATCCATTCAAGGACAAACAAAACGTAACCTGGGTGACTATCCTGGTAATGCACATACAATAATCAGAGACTCGTTTTGCACATGGAATAAAAAAAAGGCTCACTATGCACTACTACTGGTTATACAGATCAAGTAACATTTAACACTGATAATATTCGAAATAAAAAAGCGGGAATATTCTTGTTCTATTGCACATAAATACGTGACTGATCATGCAAAGATATAATAAAGGCTCGTGAACCTACAAACCCAGAATATAACACAAATAGAGGGCATTTTCAGCAGAGCAAGCAATCGCGAGGAAGAAGTGGATCCAACACAAATTGTTAGCCTAAGCATTCAAGTGTTAGCCTAATGATTAATGTAATGCTTAGGCTAAAAAATCACTGCCATGGAAAATCTTTCTATTGAGGAATACAAAAAAAGAACTTTACTGTATAATGATAGCGAAAAACCAGAAAAGTAAAAGGCACCATCAGTTTTAAACATAACTTGCATCAGCCAACACTAATAGAAATACATTTTTAACATTCCGACTTAGTGGGCACAGTCCATCCTTCATGGCGAAAGAAGAGGTGAATATTTGGTCTACTAAATCCGTGATGGAATTTATCAAGAAACAGGAAGTGTCAAGAGTGCATATGAAGGTGTAGATAAAGAAGAGTTGGAAATACAACCTCGGCGCCACCGGGGTTGTCGTGGATAACCCCACATTCAATGCACAACTCCGTCGCTGGACGTGCACTCGCTCAACTTAAATGGTGACCCAAAAATCAGGACTGTCATGTCACTCCAAAGTCACAGACACCTATCGGCACACCACCACCAACCAGCCACACGGCCTAAGTCGCCTACCACATATCCAGCTTTGCCCACGCAGGTCACGTTAACCAAAATGTGACCGAACAGTCCGAACGGCCCAAACTGTTCAAAACAAAATCCAAACAACCAATATCAGGTCGACAGGAGGCCTGAATGTGCAATAGACAACCCACATCAAGTTGTAGTGTATATGCCTCCAAAGTTCAAAGATCGCGAGAAAGAACAGCCATCTTCAATAAGACCAGTGTATCAAAAGTTGACCCAAATATTTCCATAGCCGGCAACATAAAAAAGAGCTAATCACTAAACTAAAGAGCTTTCACTGACTGAAAACCATTCAGATAACATTCATATACAATAAATTGAATATGTAATATAAGAAAATCACGTGTAAGCAAATGGCATGACCGGTAATATCCAGATTTTTTTATCGTACTAACTGAGTAGATACCTAGAATCATTAGAGATATTTGTGACTGAGTGAAGCATTCAGCGAGTTGCGAATCTCATATGGTGAATCACGGTCAGGCGCTTCACACCATTGACTTAATCTACAAATAATATTTTGTAGTTGATTCTTGCAATCTGTATTAGGTGACACGGTCAAACACGATATTTTCTTCTATCAACCGATGCACAAATCAACAATTAACATAACACACATCAGTAGTAGCATGGAGTAAAGAAACGACATCGTGGTTCTGATGAGGAGACCGACACTTGAGATATCCCTCTCCACTTTAGGCATACCGTATAAGAGACGAATTGTACCTGTAGGGCAAGGATCAGCCGGCCTAGAGGGAGGGCGGAAGCGCGGTGGCCTAGGGATGCCGACAGGTAACTGGCAAATCGTCCATGCTGCGCCACTCAAGGTAAAATTCGAGAAAGGGGAAAATCCTTCCTCAGCACCAGCCCTGCGACGAACAAAACCAGACAACCACGCCGCCGTGAAGCCTCCGTCCCCATCAACCGCGCCAATCCATCCGGCGACCTGTGGGAAGATGCGGGTCGAAAGGAAGCTCGAGGAGACCTCCCGTATATGGACAAGGTACGTAGGAGACAGGAGGTGCGGTGGGGAGAGAAGATGTGAGGCGTATGGCTACTGCCGGAGCTACTGCAGGGCGGCAGCCGGAAACCTCATCATCGCTGCCCGCCTTGCCGCGTCCCGAGTGCCACGCCGTCACCGCCCGCACCTCTGCCTCCCCGGTCGCGGTCACGCCTCCGCGAGCCCCTCCGC
This sequence comes from Avena insularis, assembly GCA_023614405.1. Classification (NCBI taxonomy): domain Eukaryota; kingdom Viridiplantae; phylum Streptophyta; class Magnoliopsida; order Poales; family Poaceae; genus Avena; species Avena insularis. Next base: position 370,489,205 of record CM042690.1, read on the forward strand.
GCCCGTGCTCCTCCGCCCGCCCGCGGTCGCCCTCCAGCGAGCCGCAGCGCCGCCGCCCGCTGCGCTGCCAAGCCGCGCGCCCCCCAGCGAAGCTCCCTCCGCCGCCCGTCCCCGCGCTCCGCCCGCGGTGGCCGCGCTCGCCCTTCCCGGCTGCCGCTGCTTGGTGCGCGTACGACCTTCTCAGGAGGAGAGTACTCTTTTTTCTGGATAAGGTCGAGACTCGAGAGGGTTGGGACTGTGCCTTTACCACAGGGACCCACGTGCCAGGGCGCAGCGGTCAGCCTTCGTGGCTGCTGATGGCCCGAGAGGCCTTGCTTTCTCTCACGATTAAGCTATAGAATATATAATCAAATTTCCCGTTTCGACTGGAATTGGTATATGGTGAGAAGTCTCTTGTTCTCTAATGGAGTAAAAAATGGGGGCGCTTCTTGCTGTCAAGAGAAAACTAATCCCTGTAGTGAAATTCTTCATGACCTATAAAAATCTTCAATAAAGTTAACCCGTAGCAACGCATTCAGTCTGCCTCCTTTTGGTCGATTTCGCCCATGACTATTCGATGCTATTATAAGGGTGCCACCGCCAAGTGGAATCAACCCATTAGGACACCGTACATGTGTCTCTCCCTCGAATGCGACTACAGGCACGACTCCCGTTCCCATCTCAACCTCCTCCTCCTGTCTTCCTGGCGCACCATTGCACGGTTTCGATGGACGCGCCCCTCCTCCGCCACAGCCGGCCTCCGGGGGCTACGCCACCCGCTTCTCTCCCTCGAGTCTCATCCATGCCCCGCTCTCTGCGCTGCTCGAGGGCATCCTCTGCTCCCAGGCCAACAATGATGGTGGGACCCAGCGTTAGGGGGTCGAGGTTATCTCCCAATCGATGGATCTCGATTCATACTCCCTATACAAGAAGAAACAAACGTGAAGAATCTAACCCTGAATTCAGAGATAATTTCCGGTCCACAAGACGAAAAATATCCAGGATGGATGCGTGGCTTAAATCCCATGGAGACTAACTAAAGCAAATGATAATTCTTCAATGTGACACAACTATCTAAACCTTTAGACTCACACTCGAGGAAATATTAGTTGTGGTACTGAATTTCCTACTTCCTGTATCACAATAAATATGATGTTTCTGCGCCATGTGCACCGAGACATCATACTAAATCTTATAGATAAAATTCAGTACCATGTACACTGTATAGAAATGGACCCACATGATTAAAAGAGCCATATAGGTCGATACAGAAGTTGAGCATATTGAGTTGTTCCCTCATTTTTTGCTGCTAACATCATAATGTGGAATTGCCAAATGATGTAAGTCAACCTTAGTTACTCCCTTCGACCCAAAAAGGGTGTATGCAATTTGTTTAAATTTAAATGTTTCTATACTTTAAATAATGTCTAGATACAATTAAAATTTAAATAAATTTGCGATATCTTTTAGGAACGGAGGGAGTAGTCTGCCCGTATTCTTCAGCAGCAAATGTCAAATGGACGGAGAGCAGCTTCAACTTCACGGCAATAATTACTACTCCCTTCGTTCGGAAATATAAGACGTTTTAGCTTTGTGAATCGAACGTATCTAGACGTGTTTTAGTGTATAGGTTCATAGAGGTTTGGAGTGAACCTATACACTAAAATGTGTCTAGATACATTTGTTTCACAAAGCTAAAATGTCTTATATTTCCGAACGGAGGGAGTACTTAAGAAAGGAGCACCAATGTTATACCATCAAGCTTAATGTGACCGGCTTGATGCTTTCAGCCTCAAGCTTTTTGGATATACTCCCTCCGTTTAGAAATATAAGACATTTTAGCTTTGTGAAATGGATGTATCTAGGCTTTTTTCATGTATAGATTCACTCCGAACCTCTATGAACCTATATACTAGAAGATGTCTAGATACATTCGATTAAAAAAGTTAAAACGTCTTATATTTCTGAACTGAGGGAGTATTTGCTAACATGAAGACAAATATTTAGTAGTGTCAAAGCTTCATGACACTTCAACGATGCATTAACTAAGAACAATATACTGGTGGAGGTAGAATGTACCTCAAAATCAAGATAATATTCTGATTCTTGGCCTCACGATGGTACATATTTAAGCTGGAAGCAGTGGTTGGAGATATCATCACAATGAGCATGAGAAAGACAGCTTGAAAACATCTCATTATAAGTGTAGATAGTGAGAGGGACAATGGAATTGCCTGTATTCATTTCATGACGGAACAAAATAATACTTCTCATAAATTATAGTAATTCTTATCTCAGGAGCCCGTAAGGTTTGTGCAGATGTGTAAAATGTCAAATTTACTTAGAAAAGTATTGTCTTCTCATAAATTGGAGTTGCACTTTCAGAATTGATGGAGATATAAGAAAATATCAAAAGATTGGAACATAGACGAATTTCGTTTTTCTTGGTATAGTTAGGACATCCAGTAAGAAGATATCTTGACAATTACTACTTAAGAATTGATGGAGATGTAATAAAATTTTATGGTCTATTTAAGCATGGTTATTTCTATGTCTATAATTTATATGTTATCCCATAGCAATGCACGGACATTCAGCTAGTAAAGCTAATAGCGATAGATACGCTTAACCAAGCAACCCCTCAACTTCTTGATATGAATGCTAATAATGCAGCCTAATTTGGGACCTTTTGAAAGAAAAATACAAATAAAAATGTATAAATTGAAGCAATGTCTTTATTTCGCAGAGTATTTTGTTATGTGCGCTGTCTATTTTCCATGAAAAAATATGCTAAAATTTGACAACTTTCAAAGAAACCCGTTTCACAATATGGCGTACCATGAATGAACATTGATGGCTTTCAAACGAGATGACCAAGGTCATGGCAATATGTTTGCATTAGTTTATGATAATGTGTCCATGATTAGTAGATCAGTGCATAACTACATATTGGCATTCAAACAATGTTTATAGAAAAGGTGCATCCAAATTCTAAGTTAATTTAAATTGTCCAAGTGACAATAATGGCTTCCATTGTGAAGCAACTACAAAGACTATATGTGCTTCAAAATCTCACTGCACCAATTTTCTGACAAAGTATAATTTTTTTTACGGATAATGCCCAAGTTTTTTCAAGCTTCCGAGCCAACTTCGATACTTTAACGATTTTATCTCGGTTTAGCGAAAAATATTCGAATTTGGAACACCAAGCAATGGGAATCTTTACTTCCCGTAATTCTGGCTCGCTGACATGTGGGTCACTTGCATGGTGGGTCCAAAAAGTTAGTGTATGTTGGAGTGGGCGGGCAGGTAAATGTTGTAGAAGGGCTGGGAAACGTCAATGGGGTGATGCACTTGGGAGAACGCTAATTTACCACCTATATTCTTCTGTTATTGTAGTGCTCCTCGGATTCTTGTTTTTGGAGTAGGGATAGAATAGGAATTTTGCATTTTAGAATAAGTTGAAGCATGTTTGAATGAATGCGCGGGATATTTTAATGAATGAGTGCGATGTTTGGGTGCCGTAGCAAAATTTTGAGGTTGAAGCTTCTAGCATACACTACTCCGGCGTGGGGCCTCTCAGATGCGCTATCACCATCTAGACCCACACGCCAGTGAGAGTTGCTTTCCAGCATTTAAACGAGTTTCTAGGCATTTGCTGAAATTTTCAAACAATTTAAGGCTTTCAAGAAGATGAACATCGTCCAAAAAAAGGTGACCAAAGTCATGGAAATAGTTTATGATGACGTGTACGTATTTGGTAGATCGGTGCATCTTGGAAATCCAATCTATATGTCTGGTTCCAAATTTGAAGTTTGTTTTCTAATTTTCGAGTAACAACAATGTGTTTTATTGTGGAGCAACTACAAAGATAATGGCTCAAAATTCCACCACCCCCTTTTTTTACACAATGTATAACTTCCTTTCAAGCTTCCAGGCTAAATTTGTTCAATAAAATAATTTTTGGGGTTGGATGTTTTGAATGGATGGGCAGGATATTTTGGCACTCTGCCGAAATTTTGAAGTTGAAGCTTCTAAGGTACGCTACTCCCACTTGAGATGCTTTCCCCGTCAGATACACCCACAAGCTTGTATGCTTTCCAGCATTTAATGACTTGATAGACATCTGCCAAAATTAATGAACATTAATTCAAGGCTTTCAAACAAGAGGAGCAGGGATAAAAGATGAATTATACATTCTAAAAAAAGATGAAGTATGTCTGAATGGATGCACGGGATATTTGAATAGATGTGTGCGATGTTTGGGCACAGTACCAAAATTTGAGGTCGAAGCTTCAAACATACGCTGCTCCGACGTGGGGCCGCTCAGATGCATTGTTACACTCTAGACCCGCATGCCAATGAGGGGTTCTTTCCAACATTTAAATGAATTTTTAGGCATTTGCTGAAGTTATCGAACAATTCAATGCTTTCAAAAAGATGACGATCGTCCAAAAAAAGGTGACCAAGGTCATGGCCAAAATTTATGATGGCGTGTCCGCATTTGGTATATCGGTACATCTTGGCAAATCAACCAATATGTCTGGTTCAAAATTTGAAGTTTACTTTTGAATTTCCAAATTTGGCCCTTTTTCGAAAAAATAGGGACGGAATTAGATATATGTTGAAATAAAGCCATTCGTTCGTAAAGTATAATGCTATGCGCATTAGTTTCCATGGTAAAAAATAAACTTGTATTTTGACAATGTTTGGATCAATTTTGATCCATGGTAACTAGTAGGTGGGCCACATATATGGTGGTGCTCAAAGCAGGGTAGGTTAGAATTTCCAAAGTTATCCCTCTCCACCCCTTCATGCTGTGTAATAACTTCCACCCTCCGTCGCCTTGTCCTCACCCCTTTCCTACAAAATAGACGCGCTCATGGCCACTCCTCCTCACCATCATGCATGAAGAAGATTTCGCTACCCATCGGTCTTCCTGAGACACACCGGTGGGCACATCGATCCCACGGTAGTCCTTCTATCTCTAGCTCGATATGGTTGGCATTTTATTACCCTTTCACCCGATCTGCCTCCTCAAATACGTAGTTTAATTTGTCCTCAATCTGCATGGTCATAGTTCATTCTGCGCTCGATATGTGTTCCTAAATACCTTTGGTGATTTTTGTTGTCAATATGTTTGCTGAAATGCATAGGCATATATAGTGTTTGGACTCCATCTATATGTTTCCTGCTTTTCTTTTAATAATAACCAACCTTGTATGTCATAATTAAACAGATGGGCAGATTTTGGATAGAGATTTCTCCATTAGGTAGCGCTAAACATATCCTTGGTGTTCTACGATTTATGGGGTTTGTTAGAGCTCATTGTGACAACTCAAAAGTGCATTGCCCCTGCCGGTTGTGTGTGAATCGTAGGGTGCTGCCTCAAAGTATAGTGGAAGACCATATTTTTACATTTGGGATGCTAAGCACATATGTTAGATGGGTATTTCATGGTGAACCATATGACCTCCATATGAACCGGGGAAGCGCATCTTTATCATCAAGATCAAGTAGGGAAGCAGATGTTGATCAACTAGATCAACTGACAGAGGCAGCTCCTGAGCATCTAGATCAACTTGGAGAAGGGGGAGGAGAGAAAAAGCGCAAACTACATGAAACGGGTTTCATTTTTGGTACTACCGCTATGCCAGATGACAAGGTATATCTGTAGAACGACAAATGTTTAGGTTGTGTGTTTTTGATGTTTCTCTATAAACTTATCTGTTAATCTACTAATCGCAGAAGCAGAAGAACGAAGAGGACTTTGATGGTAATGACAATGGCCTGTTCATTGATGAGCTTGCACCTGAGGCTGTGGATCGAGTACACTGCTTCTGGATGGATTTGATGCAGGGCTACTGATCATCAGGGGTCTACTTTTGGTGTCGTCTGGGTAGTCTCATGATCACTAGCCCAGCTGCAAGACTCTTGGGGTGTAGATCTATCCCATGATTGGTTTGCTACTGTCGTAGTTCTGTAATATGGAGCTACCTTATGATTTCTAGGCCTTTGTTAGCAGAATTGTAATTGGAAACTATTCCGTATATTAGTATATATATGTGTGTTTGTGTGTGTTTCTACTCTGAAATCCGAGCTTATGCTTTTATTGGTACCTAAATGGTTTTTGAGGCCCCAACGCTGGTGCCCTATGCTGCTAGCCCTTCCCCTGCCTCAATGCTCCGTGAGCCGAATCACCAAAATGATATACTATATAAGCTAGGATCAATTTGATTCGAAGAGGGACGATTTTATCGGTCCTTGGAAGGAGTACCAAGGGAAGAAGGAGGTTGGATCAGTTAATTATCTCACCCCCTTATGTGGGACCTGCTTTAACTGACCCCTGGCGTGGGTCTCGCTTGAAACTGCTATAGGCCCCACGTGATAGCTGGGATCAAAAATTCGGGAATCTTTCCCGGCAAAATGTTCCTGCCACTGCCTTTCTACCACGACAAGACAAGAAACCACCACTAGATAGCTACTAGTTCTACTACTCCCCTTCCCATGCCCTACTACTACTAGTACTACTACTCCCCTACCCATGCCTTTCTACCAATAACATGACAAGAAACCACCACTAGCTAGCTCCCATCCAGGAAGCAATTGTTGGAACTGGCGTAACCTCCGATTAAGGAGCTCTTGCTAAAATAGGTGGGTGTATTTGCTCACCCCAAAATCCGTCTTTGTTTAATTTGCTTCCGATTGGGCCATTGGGGGTACTATTAGTACTAGTAGTAGTATTCCCTTTGATTGTGGAGTTCTTGATTGTTGCTCACCTCGGAATCACCTAATCAGGATATTTTCCCTCTTCTCTGATCGATTGGGTCATTTGGGTGGGGGTGGGGGTTTGGGGGTTTGGGAGGGGGTTACTGATTTCGTATGGATTCGGGATCAGGGCATGGTCACCGCTATTCTGATTGGGGCATTTGGTCGGGTTTGATTTCGGTGTTCTTCACTTCTGTAACATTTAATTGCTACTCCTAATGTGCAGTGAATTTTGCGTCAAATTCTGTATGGAGAATTATGGGTCAGTGGTGCACATGACCACTACTGACAGGGATGGTCCCACCAGTTCCCTTAAAAGTTTCCTAAAAAAGCTAATGTAGCAGTATATTCATTGTGCTCTTCCATTCTTTCCAATGCTGAAAGTGGTTGGCTGCAACCTGGATGTATCCCTGTGCTAAAAGTTGTCTCTGTCCGCATCCTGTTTTATGGAAACCTCTATGACACCATCTCTTCTTTATTTACTGTAGCACGGTGGTACATACCTACGAACGTGCGATGCTCTAGGTGCGGTAAACAGGATGGTACCCCCACATGCGCAGGATCCGGCCAGTACCACTACTCACCAAACAAGCGCATAGCCACTGACCAGCTAGGAGGGCTCAACTTGAAGAGAAAGGTATTTTTTCTTAATACCCTTATTACCATGGTGCAGTCTGCTTTAATTATTACCCGCTTGGTGTCATGCATGCTTATCAGATGTTAAGAAACATATGTGTGGTTTTATTAATTCTGGCACTGTGTTTATGTAAATCTAGATCTGGATCTGTCTGACTATCTTATACAGTTAGTATATGACTACTATGTACTGTATTGAACTATTGGGCTCTGTTGCTATTTATGCAGATTGAAGGTGCTGCTGCAGAGGCTGAGACTACTGTAGAGGCTAGTAGATTGCTGATACCCGCACCAAAAGTAGACATCGTCTACATGACGAGGACGCGCCAACACAGTACCCAGATGGACAGTGACCTCTCTAAGAAGTGGGTATAATTTGGATATCCATAATTTGGCATGTTATGGTTTTCCGTGTTATTGTTATCAGCTAGTACTATATCTTTACGCTCATCAGAAGTTCAAAAAATCAAATATGTTTGCTTTATAGGCAATGGTTTTTTCTTATATTTAAGATTTACTTTCTCTTTACATAATTTAACCTTTCCACTTAATTTCAAATAGTATCACGCACCAACTGCTCAGCTCTTTCTACTACCATCCTCTTGTCAAGCTTGTGGATTGAAAGGGGGGCCTTGTATGCCCTTCCAAAAGTAGAGGGAAGAAAAATTGTGCATGGCCACCCTTCGCAAAGGGTACCCATGGTATCAGGTATGGATTCCAAGTGGTTTAGACCGACTTGATGTAAGATCTTGTATCTCACTTTTTTTTGCTGTCACCTTACTTCTCTATCAATTTTCTCATGAAGGTTATCCTTTGTGTCACTCGCCCCATTATAAACAAGATGTTTGGAAATGACAAGTTTCTAACTCTGTATAGCGAGGGCTCTAAAGGCATGCATCAACTATATGATATGGATATCTTCTAGACGATGGCCACCACCTATTTGGGTGGCCGAGGTTGGTCCAAGTATGTCCATGAGAATGGTCTAAAGCAGGGGGATGAGGTAACATTCGATTTTAGCAAGCTTGGGCAGATACTTGCACGCCATCGTAGACCTATTGACCTAAGGACCAAGAACGGAGGTAGTACTAATTAATTTGCTTCTGTACTCATCACAACCTCTAATGATTTTCTTGCGACTAACTGTTCTGCACCATTGTCATTACTCATCATATGACACTGACCACTTCTGCAGTCCGCTTCCCCTTATGTACCCCCCTAGAAGGATGCCAGCATCAAGCTGCTGGCACCAGCACCAACACTGGCCCCAATTCCTGTACCTGTTGACCTCAATAGGAGAAAGAATAGAGGTAGTAACTTAATTCGCTTGTATACTCTCATATCTGTCTAGGAGTAACTGTTGTATAAGAAACCATTTTCCTTGTAAACATCTCATATGCCTCTCTGACCACTCCTGTAGTCCCCTTACCTACCCCGCAGAAGGTAACCAACATCAAGCTACTAGCACCCGCACCGGCACTGACCCTAGTTCCTACTCCAGCACCTATTGACCTAAGGAGAAGGAATGGAGGCAGTAACTTAATTTTCTTGTATACTCATCATATCCTATGATCACTGTCTTGTGAGTACCTGTTGTATAAGAGACCATTTTGCTTGTACACATTTCATCTACGTCTACCATCCGTGCAGTCAGCTTAGCTACCCCTCAGAAGGAATCTAGCATCAAGCTGCTAGCACCGACACCGCTTCTGGGCCTTTTGGTTCCTGCACCAAACCCTCTACAATTAGTGGCACCATCTCCTGCACCAGCACTAGCTACCGCACCCGCCCTAGCACAGGCACCAACACAAGCTCCTTCATCCCCCCGAGCAGTGCCTTCTCAGAGCATATCCTACACTTGTGTCATCGCAAGGTCGCACCAAATTATGTTTGTGAGTATATGGTGGCAGATAAACTACTCTGAATGTCTTCTCAAGTTTCACATGATTCAGTGCATTGCTCTGAGTAATTATGCGTCTATCTCTTGCTTTGACTCAGAAATTTCCTAAAAGTACCACAAAGCAACTCCAAGCCAAACAAAAGGGCACAATAGTCTTCACGATGCAGAGCGAAGGACTGCAAATCGAGGGTCGCTATGCTATTAACTCGATTGATGGGTGCTTGGCAGCTATTTCTAGGTGGATCAAGTTCTGGAAAGCAGCCAAACTTACCATTGGAAGAAAGGTCAAGGTCAATGTATCTGGCTGCCCTGAATGCCGCATGCTGTTATAATCTTTTGCTGGATTGGAGCTATGAGTTGTATGTACTGGTATGGTATATCTGTATCTATATGATGGTTCCCTATATGACCAAATATTATGACAATGATTATGTTCCAGTGATCAAGTGTGTTTAAAGAAAAGGGCTAAGTGATCGTGTGACATGGTTTTTAGAGCTGAAACAAGAACTTGCTCTCTCTGTACTGCTATTGAATTTCAATGTTTGTATTGCTGAATCAGTCACTTTGAAATACTTCTGAATTAGTCAAGTGCTGCTGAATATGAACTAGGAACCTGTCGATATTTTTTATGTCTTATTATTCTGTACTCCTTAATCTTTTGATGCTACTGAATTTGTCAAAAGTTCTGTCGTTGCTGCTGGCTACTTGCTCTAGTATTTTTTCCTATGTGTCATCAGAACCGTTGGATGTGTTTTGGACAGAGATTAGAGGGTAAAGATATACACTGTGATTTCACCAAGTGAAATATTGGTTACCAGCCCTGTTTTGGCACACGTGGTGTGTGTTCTTTAGATATTTTTACATGAATATCTGTCAAAGGAATTATCCCTTTTTTCCTCCCTCGGTGAGGTCTGTGTTTGAATCCGGTGAGCCATAGCCTAGTGAAATTTGAGATAGGATCCCATTGACCATAACCCAAAAACTTTTTAATTAGGCCATTTTGGCATTGCCCCCCCAAATCTAAAAAAACGCTGCCTACCCATGTTTTTAAGAAAATAATCCATTATGTGGCTTTTTATAATTGAAGTTCTAGTAGCACTACCCTTTTATTTTAGGGATTTCTATTTTTGTGCCCCTGGTTTGTTAGTTCTACTCAGTTTTCCCCAGTCGCTTAGTTTTTCCTAACTATCCCCTCCCTCCATTTTGAAACCCTCATAGGCGCTCGGACATGGGGATGCCATCAGGTCAAAGGCTTGACCATTACATTTTGATAGGTGGGACCGTGTTGGGGCGGGTCGAGCGTTGATAGTTACATTACGTCGCCTCGACCGTTACATGCTGACGGGTGGGGCCAGGATACATGGCGGACCAGCCATCCGTCTCTCCCTGACTTGTGGGCCCCATTTTTCCTGATTGTGTGGCTGGTGCATCCAATGATAAATGGGGCTGTTCTATGGGGCCATCGAAGGAAATGAAGGATGGGGCCGTTATGTGGAGTCGTTCTGTGGGGCCGTCGTAGCCAATGACCGATGGGGCCGTCATGTGGGGCTAGAGTGGGGATTTGCATATTTGCCATATTTTACTTTGCAACTTGCATATTTTCCATTTTGTGTGTCACTGACATGTGGTGGTCATGTGGCAAATATGCAAATTTCAAAGAAAAAGTTTGGCAGATATGCAAAATTGGCAAATATGAAAAAATTGACAGGTGGGGTCGTATATTACACGTCGACTCTCTCTCATCCGCTCCCAGCCCCCAGCCTCGAGCAGCTCCTATCCCACTAGCGGACAAAGTAGTCATCGTTGGTGCGTCAACGCATCGCCGGATCTGTCCTACTGCGCTATCGGACGGATTGCCGCGCTGCACCTCAACCACAGCTTTGGCACCTATTTCGTCCGCACACATTGTATGTTGAGGTAGTACCGACCGTAGGAAGGTCCGCCGCCCACGACGACCGGGATTTGGTTCCGCCACCATAGCTCGACGAACAGTCGCAGCAATTGCTAGTATTTACTACTAAGACCTCCGCTCCTGCTCCTCCCACCCTAATCGATTTGGTTCCCGTAATTTCCTCGATATTGTAGGTGCAAATTAGTCCTCAATGTCTGGTCATAGCGGGTACACTGGCGAGGGTGGTGAATCGATCATGTCGTGGCCACATTCTCCTTCTCCTACCACATCAGAAGTGCATGTAGCTCCTTCTCTTTGTACTACCGTTGAATTTGAAGTGATAACATGTCTTGTTAGACTGATTCCAATTTAGTTTGTTTTGGGATTGTTACAGTGTGCTATGCAGGCTGATGATCCATGGTACATTGCATACCAAGATGAATCAACCAAGTGGTCTAGCCATAGGATTTATTTGGAGGTGATGTTTGCCAAGTTAGGTAATGAATTGGCCCATAAAAACCCGTTGATATTCGAGCTAAAGCGTACTATCGAGGAAGAATTTAGAGCTTATTCACAAAGAGAAGTTAACACCTGAGGTTGATCTTGCCGTATCTGATCAAGTCATAGAAAATATAGAACATGAACTTCAAGTGAAGAGGGGGGAGAATAGTAGATTCATGTGGGCAGTTTTAGTAGTTGTCATCCGTGTCCTAGCAGTTACAGTATGCGGTTGTGGTGAAGGGTGGCACGTGTAATAATTAGTTGAATAGATAGGTAATTTAGAGAGTAGAATTATTTTTCAATAGATGGTTGTGAGTTCCTGCTAATTTAGTCAATTTGCGGTTCCAATGTTGTCAAGAGAATGCATTGCGGTGCCCAAGTTGCTTGCCATTGGATCTAGCGGTCCAAAAGTGGTCGAGAGAATGCATTGCGGTACTCAAGTTGCTTGCCATTGGATGTAGCAGTCCCAAAGTTGTTGAGAGAATGCATTGCGGGGCCCGAGTTGCTTGCCATTGGATCTAGCTGCCCATAGTTGGCGTGCCAAATGCCTAGAGGGTCAAGTTGGGGCCTATCAGTTTTGACTGTTCTGTCGCTGCCATCGTGGCTGCCATGTAGAGTTGCAGTGTTGGCGGCAGCATCCATTCCCCGTTCCAAATTAGTGGTTCAGATTGTGAATCCAAGTTAGTTGACTCAAATTCCTCAAGATACAAAAATCTAATTCAACTAATTTGGGTCGGAGGGAGTACTACTTATGAATCAGCTTTAGAGCATATCCACCGTCCTCACTGCTCAAATACATATTAATTTTGATTCAAATCATACATATTTTGATCAAATTTATACAAGCCCACCGGAGATTTTCAAAGCAAGTACTACTACTTATGAATCAGCTTTAGAGCATATCCACCGGTCTCACGGCTCAAATACATGTCAAATTTATTCAAATCATACATATATTTGAAGTCACAGAATTTTGGTTCAAATTGGGCTTAAATTTGTCCCAATTTTAAGTGCACGTTGAGCTAGCCACCCTCCCCTCCATATGTCTACTCTAAGAAGTACGGGCAAAGTGCTCCCATCCGTCCTTCACCATCGAAGTGCACCTCGACGTGCCGCGCGCGGCCTGCCTCCCACAGCTTCGGTTCACGAGGGCTTGATCTATGCTGTCGCATTGATGTTGTGGATGATGGCTTCAATCTTCTTCGCATCGATGACCACTGTCGGCACCACAGCCATAGATGTTGCGGATGATGGCTTCCATCGGTGTCTTTCATCGACGACCACTGCCGGCACCACCGCCATCACACTGATGTTGCGGATGATGGCTTCCATCGGTGTCTTTCATTAGCAATGGATCTAAGGATGTGAATGGAAGTGAGACAGAGAGAGATAGAAATTTTAGATGGTTAGATCCTCACCGCCGCACGCCATTCTAGCAGCCACGCTTAGATCAGCACCGCCGCAAGCCATTCCAACCCCCACGCGTAGGTCTGTGCAGCTGCATGCAGTTCAGATCGCCACGCTTAGGTGCGCTCCTCCGCACGCTGTTCGGACCGCCACGCTTAGATCCGCGCTGCTGCACGCTGTTCAGACTGCCGCGTCGCCATACGTCGATAGGAGGGGAGGAAGATGCGGCTGGTATACACGCGATAGGGAAAGGGAGGGAGAGACATCCAGCCCATCAGGATCTCCTCTCCTTAGCCCAACGGGAGAGAGATACCTCCAGCCCGTCGGATCATGATGTATCCAACGGTGGTTGGCCAAGATCCGTGTGACATACATCTTGACCAATCAGAGCGCAGCTAAACTGAGCGCTAGTTGATGCAGCTAGTATACGTGCATCAGGGAAAGGGAGGGAGAGACATCCATCCTATCGGGCTCTCCTCGCCATACAAGGTTAGGTGCGCCCATCGGAAAAGAGAGACCTCTAGACCGTCGGATCATGATGTATCCAATGGTGGTTGGCCAAGATCCGTGTGACATACATCTCGACCAACTAGAGCGCTGCCAAACTGAGACATGAGACAGGGGAAAACTGAGGAAAACTTTAGCGGGAGGGGAAAACAAAGGAAAACTTTAGTGGGAGGGGAAAACTGAGGAAAATATTAGTGGGAGGGGAAAACTGAGTAGAGCTAAGGAAAAAAAGGGTGCTCAGATAAAAAAATGACTAAGGGAAATTTAAGCTTTTGGCATAACAAATGGAAAATGTGTTATTTGAACAAAATAATCCATCTTGTCTGACATTATAATGTTTGCAACTCAAAGATACACAAGTGTGCCAAATTTTGCCTCATGTAGACAAAGTATGTTTTGGGATTTGTTATCTTGGAGGTTGACTCAGTAGAAAGCCATGCATCTTCATAGCTAGTAGCTCATTCCAAGAAGGATTTAAGAAGTGTTTTAGGGGAGAAGTCCATTTCTCTTTATTTCCTTTTCCTTTATTATTCATGCTAGGTTGTAGGTAACATAACAAGACTCGATGCAAAGGTTGCACTATGTTTTGACTTCTTTTTTGAACTAAACTAACCCTAAAACCATTTATTTCAATGTAATCACTTAGAAAAATAAAAATGTGGCTGATTACAAGTGTGCCAAATTTTGGATCAATTGGTCAATGTTTTCTATGGTTTAAGCCATGAACTAGCTAAACCCCATGTGTTGAACACATGTCGAGGGAAAATCTGAGTAGTGCTAAGCAACTAGGTGGATGGCAATAGAAACTTGCAATAACACATGCATTATGGGGTTATCCAACATACAAACTTGGAAGCGTCACACTAGTTCGAATTCAGTACAAACATTGACAGTACTTCAAATTCATCATACAAATTCAAATTAATAATTCAAATTCATTTTTTTCTTGCTCCTAGTGTTTTTCGTTGGAATATTCTCGGAGTTCACCACCTTGCTCCAGGTGATCCTAGCTGGAATATTCCCGGAGTCCACCATCAGCTTCTTCCGTTTGTTCCCTTTGTTCTTTTTCTCTCCATCCAATGAATCAAGTGCTTCAGTCTGTCGTACAATTGGTTCAACCACATTTTGATTCATTAGTTCATACGGTTCAAAATGCATTGGCATCATTTCTTCAATATCCTCTTGTGTAATTCCTTTACTTTTGAACTCTACTTCCAATGAATAAATTGCTTCAATCTCCCATGCATTTGGTGCAATCTCCCCTTCATTTGGTTCAATCTCCTCTCAATCCATTGGTTCAATCTCCCCTCCATTTGTTTCAATCTCCCCCGCATTTGGTTCAATCTCCTCTCAATCCATTGGTTCAATATCCGCTGCATTTGTTTCAATCTCCACTGCATTTGGTTCAATCTCCTCTCAATCCATTGGTTCAATCTCCCATTCATCTGGTTCATTCTCCCCTGCATTTGGTTCAATATCCTCTCGATCCGTTGATTAAATATGCAATGTATCCATTGCTTCATTCTCCTCTCGTTCAGATACTTCATTCTCATCTGCATTTGCTGCTCCTGCCTGATCATCCATTCCATAAGCTAGGTCCACTGCATTTTTACAAAGCCTAGCAACATTCCCTAGGATTCCACAACGTTTGCACTTACGTTGTCGAGGTGGCGCACCACCCTCTGCACTAGCTCTCATCCTATTCTTCCTTGACCTACCTGCTGGTCTACTGGAGGGTAGTGCTTGAAGCCTGGATTCACGTCCATCCATTGGTCTTTTCGCAACAAGGCTGGAACATTCTAAGCATATGCTGCCCTAAATTTGGCAACGGAGAAATACTCCGACACATACTGATCAACTTGACCTCTTCCTAGAACACCCATGAAAAAAAAATATGCATGGTTTCCCACTGAGCTGCCATTGCCTGCAATGGCATGTCCTATCAACCAAACTCACTGGATATGATATGGGCATGAAGGAGGAGGTGAAGCCTTATTTTAGGACTCCACCAAGCTAGGTGATTCGGGCGCATCCCATTGATGATTGGAACGCCAAGACGACCTATGATATGTAATGATAAGTCTAAGGTTGTGTCAAATATTTTGCTATGTTATTGAGTCCGAGTCCATGTTAGGTTCGAGTCCGTTTGTGTGTTCGGTTTGGGTCTAGCCAACCGACTAGTTGCAGGCCTCCTATATAAAGGAGCTAGCCACCTAGGGTTTAGGGGAGTTCAGTTGTTTAGTCTAAAAACTATATTGTGCTCCACCGTGTATCATCCCTCCGGGGACGGCGATACCGTTTATCAGATTATTATTGCTGCGAAGGTTCTTGTGTGCATCAAGGATTATCGAGCCGTGGTTTGAGGCATGGTGATCTTCATCATGTTACTTGCTGGATTCGTTCCTCTTCTTTAGGTGACGTTCATCGGCGTTATTGGGAGATCATCTATCAGGTTGACTCACTGTGAAAGATCGGGACAAAACTTAAGGATCATTGGCTAGATCCGTATCAGGTGGTATCAGAGCTCTCGTTGATCACAGCGTGTTTTTGGGTCATCTCTGGACTATTTTTCTACAAGTAATTTACAGATCAGTTTGTTTGGAGAAGAGATTGGGAGGCGAGTTCTTGGGCTAGATCGGAATAACAGATCTAATCCTGCAACATTTTGATCAGATCCAATCAAGGGGATTCCACGCCACCTGAACTTTTTGCCTGACCGTACGGATCGCTCCAAGGCAGCGATCGCATCACCTCGATCTTGCCCCGCGCCCTCGCGCGATCGGGGAATCGCTCGGTCTCGCCCTGGGCGACCGCGGAAATCGCCCGGCCGCACTCCAACTTCCAGCGTGGGCCAGCCCATCAGGAGTCCTCCTTGTGCGTCCGACTTTGGCGTATTCCTGACGCACCCACTCCTATACGTGAAAAGGAAGGAGTCCTCCTTTCGCGCGCCTGGCGATCGAAGCCTTCCCGTGTTGGCGCGTCACTCGAGAGGAAACCAGATCGAAGTGTCAATCAGCCTGAACCTCGCGCGCGCCTGGCGCCTTCGCTCCGCCTGTGCCTGACTGATCCCCACGTGCTTGTTCCTAGTGGGCCGGCCCATCTGCATCGATCGGTGTTGGCTAGCTCGCGCAGGTCGCCTGAGGAGAGACAACCTCTGTGCTCAAGCGAGGCACCCTGGCCAGGCATCGCTGCCCCTGGGAGTGCACAGTTTTTGCTGCTGCGTGCTTTGCTTCAGTTTGGACAGAATCTCTGGGCAGATTTTTTGTGTGACAGATCACTAGGAGCAACACAAGATATTTCAGATCAGTAAAGGCTGGAACAATATAGGATATGATGGATCTTCAGGACAATGTCGGTGGTTTGTCAGCAAGGGACGTGTACACTGATTTTTTAGACATGACGAATCGTGTACCCATTGATTTGTCAAAAAGGACATGGTACCTACTACATACTGCAACCTTAGCAGAATACAAGTTATGGGAAGAGACAATGCAAGCTGGTTTTCGCTTATGTGTTGATCTTTCTCCAGATCTGCAGTTTGACGACACTATCACTTTTCGTCTTGCAAAAAGGCGTGAGGATGCGCGAATTTTCTGATGGTGGAATATGGACACACGTACATGAGGTGTCTCAATAAATACTATTTGGGAGGACTACAAAAAGTTTTTACGTGCTAAATTTTTGGCACCATCAGAGATAGAGGACAAGGTGATTGTTCCGGAGGATGTTGTACCATTGAGTGGGCTGAATTTGCAACTCAAGAAAGTACAAGACGATGCTTGCATGACAGTTGATAAGGGTCAGCGTTGGAATTTATTTCAGGCGCAGTGTATGATTAAAGGCAAAGCATGCAAGTTGATTGTTGATGGAGGAAGCTGTACTAATGGCATTAGCAAGGCAATGGTGGCAGTGTTGGGGTTGTCCACATGGCGTATTCCTGAACCTAAGCATCTATAGTGGTTCAATAGCTGCGGTATGGTGAAGGTAACTCATAAGGTGCGTGTGCCATTTACAGTTGGTGAGTATGTTGATGAGATTGAGTGCGATGTGTTGCCATTGGAGGTATGTGGGCTGTTACTTGGTCGTCCATGGCAGTATGATCGCAACAATACACATGCTGGAAGAGCAAATACATATTCTTTTGTGCATGGTGGCAAACAACAGACTTTGAAGCCTATGCAGGATGTTGACATAAAGTCTGATGTAGTGCTGGTGGTACATAAGGAGAAGGTGCGCAAGGCTAAGCCAAAATCTGGGCTAGCTAAGGTGCAAGATGGAGAGCATGATGCACAATGCGACAATGTTGATATTGCTTCTGCTATGCCTGTAGATGACAAGCCAATGGAACTTGTTAGTGACAAGCCAATTGAAGTGCATCCTCTTATTGCTGAGAGGAAGGATGTTGCAACATGTGTTCCGAAGGTTGTATGTGTTGACGCAGGTGTTCAGACAGATGATATTTGTGCTCCTGATGTTCCAATGTATATGGTGCAGCGGGGTAACAAGAGCAGTTTTGTTAGCACACCTATGAGGCGTTTTGTTGGGACAGTTGTGCGGATGCATAGAGGCAAGGATGGACATGTTCGTCAGTTGTGTGGTCCAGGCATTACTCATCTTATGCCAGGTCGTGCAAAGAAGGTCCGTGTTCAGCAACCACAGGTTCCAACAAGAGTTGAGAAGAAGAAGACGTTGGCGCCTAGGTCCAAGCTCGTATGGAGACGCAAGGAGGTGCAGGCGCCGAGGGCTGTATCAAGTCGAGCAGGCCAAGAGGGAGGATGTGGTGAGGAAGGCAAGCAAGACTTGAAGAGGCGAAGACGCGTGAAGCAATTGTTCATATCACGCCACCTTTCTGACCCGACCCACAAGCGTTGGGGACAACGCTTCTTGAAGGGGGGGATGATGATATGGGCATGAAGGAGGAGGTGAAGCCTAATTTCAGGACTCCACCAAGCTAGGTGATGCGGGCGCATCCCATTGATGATTGGCACGCCAAGACGACCTATGATATGTAATGATAAGTCTAAGGTTGTGTCAAATATTTTGCTATGTTATTGAGTACGAGTCCATGTTAGGTTCGAGTCCGTTTGTGTGTTCGGTTTGGGTCTAGCCAACCGACTAGTTGCAGGCCTCCTATATAAAGGAGCCAGCCACCTAGGGTTTAGGGGAGTTCAGTTGTTTAGTCTAAAAACTATATTGTGCTCCACCGTGTATCATCCCTCCGGGGACGGCGATACCATTTATCAGATTATTATTGCTGCGAAGGTTCTTGTGTGCATCAAGGATTATCGAGCCGTGGTTTGAGGCGTGGTGATCTTCATCACGTTACTTGCTGGATTCGTTCCTCTTCTTCAGGTGGCGTTCATCGGCGTTATTGGGAGATCATCTATCAGGTTGACTCGCTGTGAAAGATCGGGACAAAACTTAAGGATCATTGGCTAGATCGGTACCAGGATACCTCCATTGCCTATCTTTACTGTCAGTGTACGTTACCTCAGCCTCCATTCCTCTTATAATGCATTTCACCTTCAATTGTTTTGCCCTGGCATGCAAAGCCTTAATCAAATATGGGAGGATGAGATGGCCAGCATATACTGTTGATGCAATTCTTTGATGCAAATCAATCTTTATCATGATCATCTACCTAATATTATTGAATATTTGCCACAACATAAGCCCTTTCAATGACTTGAACTTTGGATTGAAACTCTCTGCAAGGTTACTTGTCACATAGTCTACCTTGCAAATTTTAGTGAATTAGCTTCTTGACCACACCATTCCATGATGTGCATCCAAGTACTCCTTCACCACAGGTTTTTGTTTATACAACACTTCCAAATGATACAGATGCTTCCTCAAACTGCATCTATATGAAGCTGGCCATAGGTTGTCAGTATAAACTTTTCCCTTAAATTTCTTTGTAAAATTTTGCACTAAGTGTCGCATACATTCCCTATGCTCCACTCCATGGAATACTGCTTCTACAGCCTTCTCCAAACCTTCGCATGCCTCCATGTGGATAGTAAGTCCTGGTGGGTGACCTATAAGGTCGCGCAAATTCTCTAGAAACCAAGTCCAACTTTCCTCTGACCCAATCTCCAAAACTCCAAAAGCAACACAGGACATCCAATTGTGGCCATCAACTATAGTAGCAGCTACTAGTTGTCCTTTAAATCCGCCATGAAGAGTTGTTGCATCCATGGCCAAATAAGGCCCACAACCATTCAGAAACCCTTGCCAGCAAGCTTTGAAACAAACAAAAGCCATTCTAACGCACTCCTTCTCCATTGTCTTCCCTCTTATTTTGTACTGAACTGTATGCCTATCTATCTGTACAACACTACCTGGACTAGCCATCTCCACTTTAGCTTTGAAGCTGTAAAGCAACTAAAAACTTTCATTCCATGGACCATTGATCCTATCAAGAGCCATTTCCTTTGCATAGAACATCCTCATGTAAGGTACTATAATATTAAATTTTTTAGAAACATTTTTTATGAGCGTTGTTGCACCAAGTGATGGGTTCGCTCTCATCCAATCCATGATTGGATCTGCCAACCACCTAGTCTTTGCTAGTTTTGTTTTGTCCCTTGGATGTCCCCCTTGAGGTGGACAAGAATGTTCGAACCGATTACCTTTTATTAGAAACATAATGAAAATGTCAGGTATAGTTAACAAATTCTACAGAATGATCTAAAATACACAACTGGTTGTAATACCTGAACCAAACTGCTCCTGAGCATAGGGATGCATGCATCCTCCACCTACACCTCTTGTATGGGCACTTCACTATGAACCTTGCTGGCTCACTCTTAATAACAACATAATCATTATTGGTGCAGATGCAATATGTAGTAAGGGCATTATGACAGTACCGCATCGTTTCAAATACGGTGCCTTCTGAAATCTTAGTGTCGTTCCGATCCCACTCAATTATTGGAAAGTCCTCACCATGTACTCGGCTAAAACGAGATTGTCATTGTTCTCCTTGTTCTCTTCTTCATCAGTGTCATCAAATCTGGCACCATGGGCAATTCCTCTGTGTATTGATCCTCTATTGCCTGTTTACTGAATTTATCTACCAATTCAGGAAACATCAACTCAACCTCATCATCTAGTGGAGGCGCTCCCTCGGTAGGCTCTGCTTCGTCCTCCACATCGGCCGCACGACCGACTTGGCTTACACTCGCAGTGCGCATAGATGGTACTGTTGTGAACCTACAAGGAGCACGGGGGCGCACACTATTAGCAAAGACATCAGAGACACATGATGCTCGACCACCTGATGATGCCTGACAACCAGATGATGCTTTAGCCCTCTTTCCCGTGTGTTCAACTTTAGGTTGCACATGGAGACGAATTCGACCAAAACGTTCGGATGCTTTCAAAGAGAAAAGCATTACCAGATCAGCTTCGCTAGTTAGTGAGAGCAATCTTTGCTCGCTAATGTTGAAATATTGGAAATCAACTGAATCACCATTGCTCTAGGGGAATATAGAATATATTTTATCTTTAAAATCTGTAAGAGTTATGGAGGTTGCAACCACCGCTAGGAAGTAAAATGCAGAGAGATACCGTTCACAACCACGAATTACGCTAGTATCCAATTTAACCGTGAGCAGAAATGCCAGCGCTGGATTAATCCTATTCGAAAAGCAAGGAAGTTAGCTGAGCACCAGCGATTCACACTCAATTACTTCTTATAATCAATCCACAAAGGGAAACAATACTTACCTAGATGGAATCCATGCGTTAGATCCCTCTGATTCCACCCACTCTTCTTCGCGCTTGACGAGGACCGATACACCCGCCAATGTCGCATACTATTCCATGAAAGGGGTAGATCTAGCAGGGGAGGAAGTAGAGCCAGAGTGGGCTCCGCGTCTAGGGGGATGGGTGGCTCGGGGGCCAAGGATGACATAAGGTAGGAGGGGCTCTCAGGTAGGAGGGCACGACGGCGGGGGAGCAGAGGGTCGGTGTGGGAGCTGTTCCAGGCTCGAAGCGAGAATGGCCGGTTCGAAGTGTCTCCATGTGGCCCCACCCTTCACCACGTATGCAAGACCCGTCCCAACGCGGTCCCACCCTTCACCAAGTATCTAGGACCCGTCCCAACACGTCCCCACCCATGAGCACGTAACAGTTAAGGCGATGTAATGTAACGCTTAACCCAGGACCCGCCCCAACATGGTCCCACTTGTCATCATGTAACGGTTAAGCCTTAGACCGGACCGCATCCCCCCGTCCGAGCGCCTGTGAGGGTTTCAGAATGGAGAGAGGGGAAAAGTGAGGAAAAACTAAGCGGCTGGGGAAAACTGAGTACACCTAACGAACCAGGGGCACGGAAATAGAAATCCCATTATTTTAAGAGAGATAAACATGTACACACAAAATATTTTTAAGAAGACTAATAAATAAGTTATAGGTACTATAAAGATTTTAATGTTAATTTTTTCTTTTGCGTAGTGGCAACGTATACGGTTTATATTTGTTGAGGTTTTGAGTTTGAATCTTGTGTGCTTGACATATATTTATTTGGGTTTACTTTTTTCATATAGCAATACTGTTTTCAGAGAGGCCGACACCCACCAGCCTACAGCGTCCCTCGAGTTTAATGGGTGGGTTTGAAAAAAAGAAGTTAAGTACTTGTACAGAGAGGCTGGCATCAGGGACCCACAAGCTAGAACATACTAGGTAGGCTGACATGCACATGCCAAAACATACCAGGAAGGCTGACATGTGGGCCCCAGCACCAAGACCACAAGCGGTTGCGGCATCAAGCAATGTATCCAAGGTCAAAATAGCAGACGCAGCCGAAAAAAAGTCCACCATACACACGTTTCATTTACAGAGAGTCTGACATGTGGGACCTAGTAGAGAGGCCTTATATAGGTGCTTCATCGAGCAACGTTGCCATGTTCGAAACAAGGAGGTGCGAGCGAGGAAAAAGTCCAGCATGGGCGCTTTTCTTCTAGTGAGAGGGACATGGGGACTGGTTTTTTTAGAGAAAGACATGGTGAACTGCTAAGCACAGCCTAGAGAAATTTGAGAAAGGAGCCCATGGAGCATAGCCTATGTAGAGCAACCCATGTAGATAGGTAAACTCTTTTTAATTCAGCCTTTTGGGCATTGCCCCCACCTCTCAAAATAAAAAAAACTCTGCCTACCCATGTTTTAAACTGCTCCATTATGTGGCATTTTATAAATTGAGATGTCTGAGCACTGCCATTTTATATTTTAATAAAATAGATAAACGTTGACACACAAAATATTTTTTAGAAGACTGATACATAAGTTGTAGTACTAATACATGTTTAATGATTTAATTTCTATAAATATCTTTGGTGTACTGGCAAACATGCAGTTTACATCTATGTGATTTGATTTGAATGTCTTTAGTTCGAATCCCCTATGTGTACATATTTATTTATATCTTGGGTTTACATTTTTTTGAGAAAGGGTTTACATTTTAATATCTCATAATAGAAAGGCTGACATCGCGGACCCACAAGCCAGCAGCATCCCTCGAGTTTAATGGTCGGGTTTGAAAAAAAGTTAAATAATTGTATAGAGAGGCTGTCATCAAGGACCCACCCGCCAGAACATACAAGGATGCACCAGGGACCCACAAGCTAGAACATACTAGAGAGGCTGACATGGGGCGTCAGCAGCAAGACCATACATGGCTGCCGCATCCAGCAATGTTGCTAAGGTCAAAATAGCAGACGCGGCTAAAAAAAGTGCATCATGCGCATGGTTCATTTACAGAGAGACTGACATGTGGGACCTAGTAGTGTGGCCTTATACAGGTGCTGCCTCGAGCAACGTTGCCAAGTTCAAAACAGGAAGGTGCGAGCGAGAAAAAAGTCCAACATGCACATGTTTCTTCTAATGAGAGGCTCACATGGGGGACCCAACAGCCTAAAAAATGGCCGATTCATCGAGCAACGCTATCAAGTTCGAAACACAGAGGCACGACCGAGGGCAAAAATTCCATTATACACTCATTTCTTCTAATGAGTGGATGATATGTGGGGCCCAGCGGTGTGATTAAACAGTAGATGCAGTAAGCAACGCTATCAAGTTCGGAACACGGAGGCGCGACCGAGGAAAAAAATTCTATCATACACACGTTTCTTCGAATGAGAGGATGACATGTGGGGTCCAGGAGTTTGATTAAATGGTAGACAATCGAGCAGCGCTATCAAGTTCGGAACAGAGTAGCGTGAGCAAAGAAAAAAATTCGATCAAACACACGATTCTTATAATGTGAGACTGACATGGTGGACCCAGTAGCATGACTCAACGGTAGATAGATCGAGCAATGTTATCGAGTTCAAATCAGGGAGGCAATAGCCAAGGAAAAATTCCATCATGCACATGTTTCTTCTAATGATAGAATGACATGTGGGACCCAACATCCTGATTAAACGACAGATGCATCGAGCAACGCTATCAAGTTCGGAATAGGGTAGCACGAGCAAAGAAAAAAATTCCATCATACACACGATTCTAATGAGAGGCTGACATGTGGGACCCAGCTGCCTGACTAAACGGTAAACACATTGAGCAACATTATCATGTTCAAATCAGGGAGGCGCGACCTAAAAGAGTGGTCCGCTAGAGACTCTAACGTCTAGGACCCACAAGCCTCAAAAGACTTCGGCGAGTCAACATTGCACGAGGAACCGACAATCTTGCTTATGCCACGCGCCAGCCGAGCTTCCTCCATGTTTTTAGCAGTTATGTCGTAGTAGAGGGCCACAAAATCGGAAAAAAAGTTTTCCATCAGCCACAGTCGAGCCGAGAATTTCGTCGCGGAAGACGCGCCTTGTACAACGACCGTCGGGCCAAGTCATTGCGGAAGGAAACATTTCTTGTAGTGATCCCTACATAATGACACCCTGTTAGTGCAGTCATTCATGTGCAACCCTTGCATTTTTGTGCACCTATGATTTTTCTGATCATTTTGTTCATTTCCTTCAGCAACCGACGTGATTCGGAGTGCTAAATCAAATAAACTAAAAGGAAGTCCTGTCAGCAACACAGCCTATTTAGAATGCAAAATCAAGGAGATGAAAATAACACTCGGATGAACAAGCAAGGCTTGTTTGGGAAAGCATGTGTTTGCCCAGGTTGTGTTATTTGGAGCTGCAGTCTGATGTTTGTTCGTTTTGGTAGCTGATGGAACCGTGGTGGCACCTTTGTTTATGCTGCAGTCACAGCGGCAGGGGCTGAAATATTAGAGTTGTCTTTTTGTTTTGGGGGCCTATGTGTGTCCAATAAAACATTGTTTTATATGATAAAACAGTGTTCTCTAAATAGTAGTGTATGCGTGATGAAATCTTGTTTTATGTGTTCTACATATACTTCTAGCTGGTGTTTGCGTTTTGATAGTATGCAGTAGTATGAGTACTTGTTTTGCAGCAGGCTTTTTATTTGATCTAAATTAGTACTAACATTTAGTTAGTGCTTCCTATAGAAGAGTCTGTGCTGACACCTAAATAATCAGTAGACCTTGGTTGCACACCATTTTCACATGCTTCAATCAGAGCTACTTCAGACATTTGTTTGTTGTTATGTTAAACAAACATTCTTGTATCGGAGATCTGCATTTTCATAAGCGTGGTAAATAATCACTCTCCTCGACTTGGATCCCTAAAATAGAGGGAGAACACCCTATTTTTTAATTATTCTTTGGACAATCTCTAAATTCAAAATCACAGTCGACCGCTAAAACCTACCGCCTACCCTGTTTGAATCAAAGGCATCAGTTGATGTGACTCTCGCCTTAAATTTCAGACCAGATGGCATTCAATCTACACAACCTTTTTTCTAGTAATAAAACTTGGCCGACAGCAAAATTCAAAATCATAATTGAGCGACAAAATAACCCACCGACCTAGAAGCAATTCGCAGCCCCTCTGTTTCAAACATCTTGAGGCAAAATCCCCCACCGAGGTAATACCATTTTTATATTATTACATGGATGCTAGCCAAATTTAAAATCCGAGTCAAAAGGCAAAAATTATCACCTACGCTGTGTGAATCAAGGTATCCAAGTTTCTGCGCAAAAATATGATTATGGATAATCAGTTGATGTGACTCTCGACCTTGAATTCCTGGACATATAGCGTACGGTCTACTACCTTTTTTCTATTAGTAGATGGACGCTAGCCAAATTTAAAATCTCAATTGAGCGGCAAAACCACACGCTAGAGGGTTCAACTCGTCAATGCCCATTGTTATGGACTTGGGTTTTGGAGAAGGAGGGAGCGCTAGAGGCATCAATCGGCTAGCAAACAAGCTCACAGGGACGCAAGTTTTACCCAGGTTCAGGCCTCGTAGAGGTCCCTACTCCTTCTTGTCTGCTCTTGGAATTAACGAAGGAATTGAAGATTACAAGGGTGCGCAGATGCAATCTGGCGAGAGTTGTGGAAACTAGGGTTGTGATTATTCTCCTCGCTGCCCCCTCCTAGCCTTTATATAGATGGGCTAGGTCTCGGGTAGCAGGTCGAGTCAGTTACAGATTAGGGTTTTCCTTTTGAACTTTCTATCTTAAGCTTCTTCTTGGCTCGCAAGCAATCAAGAGTCTGTGGGCCACTCGAATTCTCCATTGGGCCTTGGCAACACCGTGAGCTTCTGCCGTATATGGACCATATATACCAAACTCGAGTACATGTAGGGTATACCCATGTCAGTATCCCCCGAGTGTCCAGTGGAATCGCAGATTCGACTGGGTCTTTATGAAGTCTTTCGATTGCATGACTAAGCATTTTTTGAGTGTTCTGTTTTGTGTCATAGGGATTGTTGATATGCGTGCCTGATTTAACCGAAGTATCGGTATCAGTTAACTGCCTTAGGGCAAAACAATGCAATCTACTCAAACTCGAGTCCCTAGACTCGAATTCGGAAAAGTGCTGGCATAATTCGACTCAGGCCACAGAGGTCTTATAGGAGTCGAATTCCAGTGTATAAGTGTGAGCACTCGACGCGTCCGTCAAGGCATGTTCATCATACCTGTAGGCACGGATATGTTTCTGGTAGTGCGCAACAGATGCGTTGCCAGGCCTTATTCAGGTCTTACCTTCACGTTGTAAGCGCGGCATCCGAATTTTTTGTCATCGCAGAGATGATTCGGGTGGCCCAGGAGATGTAATCTCTTTGTAGGGAAAATATGAGGCGGATTCGCCATAGCATTCGAGTGTGGATGTTATCAACACACAATATGATGTACAAGGAAAAATAATCATAGGGTGCGCGACCAGCGCTCCCTATGGGAGTATCCCCCGAGTGCCTACTCGAGTCATAGACTCAAGTGGGGACTAAAAACATTTGCGACTGCTGTCGTTTTTTGTTGCTTATTTCAGTCAAATGTGCTTTCAGCACTCCCTATGGGAGTAACCCGCAGTTCCCAATCAAATCGATGATTCGAGTGGAGGGTTTGTCTTGAATGTTTATATACCTGCATAAAAATTCTTTCGGGTGCACGGCCAGCGCTCCTATTAGGAGTAGCCCCCGAGTGCTTGGTTGAGTCAAAGACTCGAGCAAGGACTAAAGTAGTCGAAATCTTGTGCTGCTGGAATCGATGACGTTAGTGCTGATGATGTGATGACCTCGGTTGCCTGAACTGCAGCTTCATCGTCGAGATGGAGTTCTTCCTCCCGCGGAAGACGACTTGTGAGTGCCCGGTGAGGAGGTAATCCCTTGTCCTCCTCCGGGTTTCTGGGTGATGTTCCTTGTGTTCATCATCCGAGGTCTTTCTCTCCCTCTTCATCCTTTCTTTTGTGGTCTCCTTTGTTTCTATGGGCTCCAGCTTCACCAGCTGTCCCCAAATTCCATTCTCCACATCTCCTTCTTCATTACGCTTTGCGAATGCTGGCTCAGAATCGAGCCACACTTTGGCCTCTTTAAGAGGCTTTTTAAGCTGAAACATCAGTCGGCGTCCAGTTCGGTAGTCTACGATGTAGGAGGCTGCGGGATCCACGTCGACTCTTCTGTCACCTATTTTGCCATCAAGCTCACCATGTCCGTCCAAGGGTGGAGGGATAAGTGGTTTTATATCCATGACCAGAAGGCCGACGGAGACCACTACAGACTCGCTCCCTTCAATCCCGCAGCACCTTGCAAGAGGAGACGCTCTTGGAAGAACATCGTGATGTCTGGCGAGTCCGAGGAAACAGAGGTGCTGTACAAGCGCGTCTGCAACCTCGAAAGCCGCATAGGTAAAGAAGAGGGTGGCGCCACTCTCATTCGCACGTGGTTGTGCCGCCACGTCTAGCCTCTACAGGCCAGAGTGCACCCTATGTACGGCTGGACCAGCGCTGATGATGTTACTCGCGTATCTGTCGAGGGCATTTCTGCGGGTGAGGTGGATAGGAGGGTGTGATTGGTGAACAAGTACAACGCTAAGGAGGATCTCCTGGGTGAACCAGTCGTGCCTCCTTTCGATGCCTCTAACCCTCCTCCTGAGGTAGAATTGTACTACAAAGTAGTTTCTGTTCTCGACTGCCTTTATGATGCTTTGATATATAATGTTATATCTCCTGAGTGCAGGACTGGAAGGTGTCTCCCAATTTTCCCCCTCGTCCTGAAGGGGTTATCCCTCGCGAAGTGGATGAAGAGGACGAGTCGGAATCGACCATCCCAATTGAAGAAGAGGAGGGAGCCCCTGAGTCCAGCGACCAGGACAATCGCAAGCGTTCTCGCAGCGAGAATTCTAACGCTACTTCCCCAATGAAGCCGGAAGATCCTTCTGCTGTGGCAGAGGAGCCAATCCCCATTGTTCCTGTGCGCGCCATGGCTCCTCCTGCCTGGAAGAAGCTGCGACTGCCGAAGGAGTCATCGGAGTCGGAGGAGCAATCCTTTGACTTTGATAAATTTAGCTGGTGAGATCTGCATTCGTGACTTCGTTTTGATTTCTTTTTGGAGTTGCTTTTTCCCTGAAGTTTTTGCTTGGTATGTTTTGTAGTCGAGCGGTGTCGTCATCTTCTGATGATGTCCAATTTGTGACGGAGTCCGGAGTCGCAGACTCCAAGGCCAAGGAAGTGGCCAAACGGTCTCCTTCTCCTCCATTGGCGGCCCACTCCGGGCATAATTCGTCGAGTTCCCTGCATGCTGGGGAACACCAGATGGTTGCCCAGACGACTGCGCGGCAGTCATCTTCGGAGTCTCTGGAGGATCACGTAAGCCTCCTTTTGGCAGTCGAATTTATACTTGGTGCTATTTGCTGATCCTTTGTTTTCTTCTAAGGCAGCTCATCATGAAGGAAGCTGCTCGCCTGGCGGAGCAAGTCCTTGTTATGGGTCGACAACATACGCTGCTGGACAATCGCCATCGCGTTGTCGAAGGTTAGTATTGGCTTTGCCTTTGTCTTCGTGAAATTTCTAGATTCGATTGATGATCCATCCTGTGCTTTGTAGTTGAGCACAACGAACTTCTTCGTCATGCTGCTTCCCTTGATAAGTCACTTGCCGTGGCGGCGAACATTCGCGAGGAAGCAGTGGCGAAACTGGAGGAGTCGCAGAAGAGCGAAGAGGAATTGCGCTCCTCCACTGCTGAAAGGGAGCAGTTGTTCGAAGAACAACTGCTCTCGATTGCCAAGGCCCTCTTAGGTGATTGCCAGTTTTGATGTTGTATTCTTCCTTGTTTGATGTCGTATTGTTGTGCTAACACCTTTTTTATGCAGATGCCGGTGGCTTGAGCTTCGACGCCCAGTCCCTTCATCGTGCAGACGCGTTGGCTGGTGCCATGGCCGCAGTCGAGGACCGCAACACTTCTCTTCAGGGGACGCTAACAAAGGCCAAGGGTGTGCTCAGTCGCATCCGCAAGGACCTAACTCCCAAGGCCGGGATTATTGACAATCTTGAAGACCTAGTGGAATCCCTCGCTGGAGGTATTCCTGCGGAATTCAAGAACTCGCAGCGGTCCTTCGGCGCCACCATGG
Organism: Avena insularis; assembly: GCA_023614405.1. Classification (NCBI taxonomy): domain Eukaryota; kingdom Viridiplantae; phylum Streptophyta; class Magnoliopsida; order Poales; family Poaceae; genus Avena; species Avena insularis. The sequence continues at coordinate 370,518,734 of CM042690.1, forward strand.
TACTCGCGATGGTGCAAGCCCATGGTGTGGAGATGGATCCCGCCGCTATTTCCGAGGCAATGCCTGTCGACGCCGGAGGTCAGCAGGTAGTGTTTGCTCCCTTAGCTGGTAGCTGCGCAAAAATATGGTCCTCAACTTATCGAGACAGTCGCCAAGTATTCTGAGGAGCGGCAGCGAGCGAAGGCGGTGAAGGCCGCGACATCTGGGGCTGCCACCGGCAAGTCCGTGGCATTGGAGACTGCCACAGATGCGATGAAGCCCCCGAAGCCAAAGTCTAAGTCCAATAAAAAGCTCTGTAGTCTGCATTTGTAATAGTTGTAGTTGCCTTTTGTTGAGACTATGCTTTTGTGGGAGTGTCCCTACCGAGACTTTGCTGTGCTTGAATGCATTCGTGCCTTTTATCAATGTATTCTTGGTCCCTCATTTGCTCTTGCTTGATTTGTGATAGGGTACATCGAGTGGTCCTTTGAGTGGTCCTTGTGATCCTCCATCGACCGATGAAACCTTGGCGCAACCGCACTCAAAGCTGGAGGAGTTGCCGTTGCTTTCGCGACTGAGCGATCGCATTAAGCAATTGGAGCGTGAGTTGCCCATCCTCCACGGTAGTGCAGATGTATGGAAGTCGAAGGCAGAGAAGGCCACCGTCTGTGAGAAGTATCTCTTGGAGGAGGTGGCGCAGCTGAGTGAGCAGTTCAAATGTTAGCTTTTTACCCTCTCATCTTTTCTTTTAGTCAGTCACGGCGATGCCTTGTCTTCACACTTTGCCATTTTGCTTGCTATAGTTGTCACTTCTCGCCATCCACATGATGAAAAGGACCGGGTTGCCATTCGAATGAATGACCTGACCTAGGAGCAACTACAAGCGAGTGGGTACTTTTGGGTGGACCACGACCGTGCGATCGCGCTTGCGACCCTGCAGGATCGTGCTTCTCGAGTACTTCATTATTTGAAGAAGGCGCAGTCGTACCTTAGGCATATTTATCAAACAATGTTTACGCTGGACGCCGTCCCTTCAAGCCTGTTGGCTCTTCTGGCGAAGTTCCAAGATTTGAGTGTGGTTCGCGAGTGCGTGTAGCTGTAGTTAGTAGCTGGTTCTAAGGCTGCGTTTTCGCTGGGGCGACTGCATAGGCTGGATGTAGATGTTGCAGCTGTTGCCGCTGGGCCACCGCCTCCGCCTGAAGGTATGACCTGGGACATGGTTCCGCACTACCAAGCGGTTGATCACCTAGCAGAAGAAATTGTCGATTTCTTCGAGGAACAAACGAACGTTCTTCTATTGCAGCAGTATCATGACTTGTATCCTGCATATAATTGTACAAGTGTTATAAAGTTCGTATGAATATGTTGGATGTAATTAATACCCATTTGTATGTGAATAACTTGCTAGCTTTTATATTTTGCGAGTGTATTTGTACTCTGCAGTTCCTTTTCGTTAGCCTAACTTGTGTTTGTCTCAGCACCTTGCTAACCTATCAGGTGCGTTGCAACTGGGTTGGTGTTTATCAAGGGTTCGATTGATGTTGTGTCAGCTACTCAGGATACTGTGTTTTGTTCGTAGAACGAGAGTGTAAAGGGTGGCGGAGCCCCCGATTTAAGAATTGCAAGAAAATAAGGAAAACACGGAGTTTTGGGGAACTTGGCTTTATTTATTCGTAGAATAGTACGAGGTATAATGTGTGTCTAAGTAGCCCGGCTGAATAGCCTTATTTGTAATGTAAAAATAACTAGGGGTAGAAATGACGCAGCTGCGCGACGTTCCAGGGGTTGGAGTATGCGACTCCTATCATGAAATCTTTAAGGTGATATGCGCCACCTGGGATTACTTCTGTAATCATGTAAGGTCCCTCCCAAGGGGACTCGAGCTTGAGATACCCTTGTTGCTTTAGTCGCAGGACCAGGTCTAGCCTTCTGCTGTGGTAGTTGCGGAGGCTTTGCTGGTAGATCGTTGATCTCTCCACTATGATTTCTCGTGCCTCATCAAGGAGGTCGATGTTGTCTTCGAGTGCAAGATTTGACTCCTGCTCGCTGTAAGCAACCACCCGTGGGGCTTTGTAGCGTACTTCTATGGGTAGCACCACTTCAGCACCGTGCACCATGAAGAACAGGGTGTATCCCGTGGCGCTGTTTGGAGTTGTGCGTAAACTCTAGAGTACGGATTGCAGCTCATCTGGCCAGCATCCGGCGGCTTGTTCGAGTGGCCATAGGAGTCGTTTCTTGATTCCGCCACAGACGAGGTTGTTGGCCTTTTCGACTTGACTGTTGGTCTGCGGGTGAGCCACTGAGGCGTAGCTTATGTTGATTCCCAGGTTCTCGCAGAATTCCTGGAACTCCTTAGAGGTGAAGTTCGTCCCATTGGCCGTGATGATGCTGTGTGGCACCCCAAAGCGGTAGACAATGGACTCGAAGAACTTGACAGCGCTGGCCCATGATTGATTTGTCACCGGCATGGCCTCGATCCACTTGGTGAACTTGTCGACTGCGACCAAGAGGTAGATGTAACCTCCTGGCGAGGATTTCGAGAGCTTGCCGACCATGTCGACTCCCCATTGCGCGAAGGGCCAAGCCAATGGTATTGGCTGGAGTTCCGCGCCAGGTGCGTGAGGTTTATCCGCGAATCGCTGGCAAGCGTTGCAGCGCTAGATGATGTCCTTGGCGTCGCGCATGGCCGTGGGCCAGTAGAATCCAGCTTGTAGAGCTTTGGCAACGAGGGCGCCACTGCCAGCATGGTGCCCGCAAGTGCCTTCGTGGATGTCGAGGAGGACGGCCCTTCTGTCTCTGTTGGAGACGCACCGTTGGAGCACTCCTGTGATGCTGCACTTGTATAGTTCGTCATTGATGAGGGCGAATGCCTTGGATCACCGCGTGATCTACCGCATGTCAGTCGGGTTATCTGATAGCCTCTTGCTGAGTAGGTACGTAATGAGGGTTGTGTCCAAGATGGCTCGATCATCATGACGCCCATTGGTCCTTCGAGTCATGTGTCAAGCTCTAGGTCATCGAGTGCCATTGGCTCGTTGGGTGGCATAGCCCCCGAGTCCGTTGACGTGCTTGTTTTCTTCTCTGGAGCCTTGGACTTGATGGAGCGTTCGCAGATGCGCTCGAGAAATACCCCAGGTGGTATGGGGGCGCAGGTGGAGCCAATATTGGCGAGGATATCCGCCTCTTCATTGCTTTTGCTACCCACATGTCGCATCTCATAGCCGTCGAAGTTTCCTTCGAGTGTGTTGTAGAGGTCGTGATAAGCGATCATGTTGTCGCTCAGTGCATCACACTCTTGCATCGTTTGGTTGACCACCAGTTTGGAGTCACGGTAGATGATGAGCCTTTTGGCACCGCAAACTTTCGCCATCCGCATCCCATGGATTAGGGCTTCGTACTCAGCTTCATTATTGGAGGCGGTGGACTGCATTCACAGAATGTATTTCATCTTGTCTCCTTGGGGCGATGTCAGTATGACACCTGCGCCGGCTCCGTCCTTTCGCTTGGACCCATCAAAGTGCATTATCCAGAGGTAGGACATATCAGGTTTGTCGGGAGCTGATTCTCCAACCAGTGCACAAGAAAGTCCATTAGAACTTGTGATTTGATCGCGTCGCGCTTCTCGTATGTTATGTCTAGTGGAGACACTTCGATTCCCCAGAGCACGACTCGTCCGGTGGCATCAGGATTATTGAGTATGTGCCCGAGTGGGGCGTCGTTTACCACCATGATTGGGTGCTCCTGGAAGTAGTGGCGCAGTTGCCTGGCCGTCATGAAGACGCCATACGCCTGCTTTTGGTAGTACGGGTTCTGCTGTTTTGTTGGCGTGAGCACCTCGCTGAGGTAGTAGACTGGGCGCTGGACCCCGTGGACTTTATTTTCTTCAGCTCATTCCACCACGAGCACCGTGCTGACCACCTGGTTGGTGGAGGAGCTGTAGAGCAGTAGTGGTTCCTTTTCGCGAGGCGTCACCAGTACTTGCGAGGTGGATAGTAGGATTTTGAGGTCTTCGAATGCTTCTTACGCCTCGTCTGTCCACTCGAACTTGTCAGCTTTGCGGAGAAGTTGATAGAAGGGCAGTGCCTTTTTGCCCATTCGACTGATGAATCGGCTGAGTGCCGTGATTCGCCCAGCCAGCTGCTAGACGCCTTTTACGTTCTTCGGCTTCTCCATGGCCAGTATTGATATGGGGTGGCACGATCTTCTCAGTAAGCACTTGTCGGTGGTGATGGTGGATGATAGATAACTAGCCTGTAGCTATGAACTCTCCCGCTCGATCCCTGATGCCAATGCAACAGCTCTCAAACCTTGTAGGATATTCACAACACCACGCTCTTGCGCACGCAGCCGTGACCACGAACGGTAGTATGCAATCTACTAATTCCCAATGGAACAACAGATCACACTCAATTATAGTTGGTAAATTCAAACACAGGGTAATTTTAGAGGTTCTATGAAAGAAACAACTCCAAAATATTTTAACGTGGTCTAAACCCTAACCTACGACGCCCCCATCTATTTATGGGTCCAAAGGGCGGAAGCCTATGGTGGAACCCGAGTCGGTTCCACCCAACCTAGATACAAACCGGCCACAAGTGGCTCGGCCAAGACTGGCTCTGCCGTGGCAGAGTCCTAGTCGGTTTTCCTGCCGCGGCGGCCTGCCGTGGCAGAGAAACGGAGCTTTTCTCTGCCGCGGCAGAGAACTTCCTTCTGTTGTTGATCTTCGTCTTGGATAGCTCCTTGCGCTTCCTCCCTCTCCTCCCTCGCGCATTCCTCATTGATCAACACGCCATGTTCCTTCAGCTCCTCACTCTGTGCTATGCCTTCTTCTCCTAAGTACCTGATCATACAATAATTCAAAGACTTAGGTAGTATAAAATTCTCATTAATTAAAACACCAGGTTCATTAAGAAACAAGTTCACCTGTTGTTCTAGTAGCTTGGCACGAGCTCTTGTGATTGGTACAATCCTTATCTCATTGGGTTGATCCTTCTTTGCAATTGGAACAACTTCATTAGCAAATTGGGGTAGGTGTAATTGTAGGGATGTCCTCATCATCTCCCCCCCTTCAAAAGGCGTCGACCTCGACGCTCCAAGGTCTTCTCCAGCATATGGTGACAAATCAGCAACGTTGAAGCTGTTGCTAACTCCACCAAACTCCTCAATAGGTATATCAACTGAGTAGGCATTATCATTAATCTTGGCTAACACCTTGTAAGGACCAGCACCACATGGCTTCAATTTTGATTTTCGAAGTAGTGGGAACCTATCCTTGCGTAGATGCACCCAAACCATATCTCCAGGCTCGAACAACACTTCTTTTCGTGTTTGATTCCTTGCAGCAACAATGTTCTTGCCTTTCTTCTCAATAGCCTCTCGAGTCTTCTCATGTATTTTCTTCACATAATCAGCACGTTTTGATGCCTCCATATCAACTCTCTCATGTAATGGCAGAGGCAACATATCAAGTGGCGTCAATGGCTTGAAACCATACACCACTTCAAAAGGACAAAGCTGAGTAGTTGAATGCACAACCCTGTTGTAAGAAAACTCAACATGTGGCAAACACTCTTCCCACTCCCGCAGATTCTTTTTAATCATGGTCCTTAGCAGCTGTGACAATGTTCTATTCACCACCTCCGTTTGACCATCTGTCTGGGGATGACATGTAGTACTGAACAGCAACTTCGTTCCTAGCTTCCCCCATAAGGTCTTCCAAAAGTAGCTCATGAACTTCACATCACGGTCATAAACATCGTCTTTGGTACTCCATGTAATCTCACGATGTCCCTGAAAAACAAGTTAGCAACATGCGACGCATCGTTGCTTTTGTGGCAGGCAATAAAATGAGCCATCTTAGAGAACCTATCTACTACCACAAATATAGAATCATGACCTCTCAGAGTTGTAGGTAGACCTAGCACAAAATCCATACTAATGTCTTCCCATGGAATAGTAGGTGCAGAGAGAGGTGTATACAAACCGTGAGGCTTCAGCTTAGATTTCGACTTGTGGCATGTAATACATCGGTTCACAAATCTGTACACATCACTCCTCATCTTGGGCCAATAAAAGTGATCAGCAAGCATGATAAACGTCTTCTCACGCCCAAAGTGACCCATCAAACCACCAACATGTGATTCCTGCACTAAAAACAAACGCAATGACGATTCTGGAATACATAGTTTGTTAGCTCGAAACGAATATCCATCATGTATATGATACTTATCCCATGCGTTTCTAAGAGCACACAAACGATATTGTTTAGCAAAATCATGGTCAGTTGCATAAAGTGCACAAATAGTTTCTAATCCAAGAATTTTAACATCAAGATTGGTTAATAGCATGTTCTTCCTAGATAGAGCATCAGCAACAACGTTCTCTTTTCCCTTCTTATAATTAATGATGTAAGGAAAAGACTCAATGAACTCAACCCATTTAGCTAATCTTCTATGCAAGTTTGATTGAGCTTTCAAATATTTCAATGCTTCATGATCAGAATGTATGATGAATTTCTTTGGCCACAAATAATGTTGCCAAACCTCGAGTACTCTAACAAGTGCATGCAATTCTTTATCATAGATTGCATAATTCAAACGAGCACCAGTCAATTTCTCAGAAAAATAAGCTATAGGCCGACCCTCTTGCATCAAAACGCCACCTATGCCTATACCACTAGCATCACATTCAACTTCAAATTGCTTCGAAAAATTAGGTAATGCAAGCAATGGTGCAGAAGTAAGCAAACGTTTCAAAGTATCAAAAGCAATGTCTTGGGCCACGCCCCATATAAAAGGAACACCTTTCTTTGTCAAATCATTCAAAGGTGCAGCAATGGTGCTAAAATCTTTCACAAAGCGCCTATAGAAACCAGCGAGACCGTGGAAACTACGCAGTTGACTTACATTCATTGGAGTAGGCCAATTCTGAATTGATTCAATTTTAGATTGATCCACCTCTACTCCATGTTTAGAAACAACAAATCCTAGGAATATGACCTTATCTTTTGCAAATGTACACTTCTCAAGATTAGCATATAGTTTATTATCATGTAACACTTGCAAAACTTGTCTAATATGAGTGCAATGTTCAGATTCGGTGTGGCTATATATGAGTATATCATCAAAGTAAACAACCACGAAACAACCAATAAACTCTCTCAAAACATGATTCATCAAACGCATGAAAGTACTAGGTGCATTAGTAAGACCAAACGGCATAACTAACCACTCATACAAGCCAAATTTAGTTTTGAAAGCAGTTTTCCATTCATCCCCTTCTTTCATCCTAATTTGATGATAACCACTACGCAAGTCAATTTTAGAGAAAATAGCAGCACCACTCAATTCATCTATCATATCCTCTAAGCGTGGAATAGGATGACGATATCGAATAGTGATGTTATTAATCGCTCTACAATCAACACACATGCGCCAAGTACCATCTTTCTTAGGAACTAAAATAATAGGAACAACACAAGGGCTAAGAGAGACACGAATGTACCCTTTATCCAACAACGCTTGTACTTGCTTCTGAATTTCTTTAGTTTCTTCGGGATTAGTCCTGTAGGGTGCACGGTTGGGAAGTGTGGCGCCAGGAATCAAGTCCACTTGATGTTCTTTACCACGCAAGGGAGGCAAACATGCGGGTACGTCTTCTGGAAACACATCCCCAAAGTCCTGCAAAACAGATGAAACACCAAGAGAAATAGGGGTCATGTCGTTAGAAACCAATACCTCGCCCTTATACATGAGCACAGGTGGCATGGCTGTTGGATCCTCACGAAATTCTCTCATATCTTCCTTAGTGGCTAATATCAATAAACCAGGCACTCTCTCACTTTTCATTATATCACTCAATTTTGGCTCAATTACATCAGGAAACAGCTGTCACACAATCTCGCCGAGTGGTAGTATCTTCCTTCAAATTCACCTCTATCTTCTGGCGAGAATCATTCACAATTTCTTGTGGTGTCATTGGCTGCATAGTAATCTTTCTTCCTTTGAATTCCAAGTGATATGTATTGGCTCGGCCATTGTGTTGCACATGGCGATCATAGAGCCATGGCCGACCCAATAGGAGGTGACAAACAGTCATAGGAACCACATCAAAATCAATAGCATCTTTGTATGGCCCTATTTGAAAGTTCACTCGTACCATATGATTTACCTTCATCTCACCATTGTTGCTCAACCATTGTATGTAGTATGGCTTGGGATGAGGTAAGTATGTCAAATTTAGTTTGGCACATAATTCCTTACTTGCAAGATTTCTGCAGCTACCTCCATCAATAATGACCTTGCAAGCTTTATTTGGTCCAACTAGAGCTTTTGTTTGGAACAAGTTGCAATGCTGGGATTCCTCAACCGGTTGCACACTAAGTACACGTGAAGACATGACGATAGTTGGTGCACATTCAGCATATGCATCAGCACCATCCTCGCCATCATCAATATCAACATCAGAAGCTTCATCTCCACTTTCTACTTCACCTTGTTCATTAACAAACATAACCTTGCTGTTTGGACAATCCTTCTTGTAGTGACCTCTACCACCACAAGTGTGGCACACCACATCACGAGTACATGCAGTAGACATGTTGAAACCCGAGCTAGCAGCAGGAGCAGCGGGTTTCCGAGCATTAGAATCAAACGAAGGTGTACTTGCTGGTTTGGACGATGGTGTAAACGAAACAGCAGCTGGTGACGCAGCTGTAGGAGGAATAGGCCTGGCCGAAAATCTGCTGGAGGATGGAAAACGAGTACGTGACTTCGCCTCTTCTGCCAACTGGGATTCAACCTCTCTAGCATGATGCAACAACTCATTCATGGTCTCATACTTGTGATGACGAACAATGCTCTTGATTGGTAACTTCAAATTGTTTAGGAATCGCTGCATGGTCATCTCAATGGACTCACGAATTCTAGCACGCTGCATAAGCATCTCCATCAACATGTAGTACTCATCAACCGTCATTGTTCCTTGCTTCAGTTGCGTCAATTTATCAAAAACTGAACGCAAGTAGTTGGTTGGAACGAAACGAGCTTTCATGATTTGCTTCATCTCGCGCCAATCCATCATAGGAAGTTCATTATCCTCCCTCCTATGTTGCACAAGAACATCCCACCAACGCAAAGCATAACCATCAAATTCAGATGCTGCAAGCTTGACCTTCTTATCTTCTGGATAGTCAAATAAGCGCCAGAGTTTCTCAATCTTCAACTCCCATGTGAGGTAGTTTTCAGGATCAATGGAACCATCAAACTTAGGAATTGAGAATTTTGGCTTGCCCAAACCATCATCAGCAGTTTGGTTGGGAACACGTTGAGCACGCCCAAGAGGAACATACCCACGGCCATGAGGTGCATGGGCAGGTGCATGGGCAGGGGGAATAGCACGTCCCCTGCCAACATGTGGAGCAGCATCCACAACGCTACCCTCATCAAAATCATCAAAGGTATCATCATGTTGAGGCTCTTCCCTTCTATGCAAAGCGGCTGTCAAACCCTCAATGGACGGCTGCAAAGCGGTGACATTGACATTGAGCGTACCACTTGTGTTTGAATAGTATCCACCGTTCCAACATGGTGATCCAATCTCACATTCAGATCTTGGAGATTCTTGTCAATGGCATCTGTCATGTGAGTAAACACACGTGTCAAGTGGGACTTCAAAGCCTCATATTCACGCCAATTGACGAGTTCCTCATCCTTCTTTTTCTGCATCACAACATCATCATCACTAGAAGACATGATTAGTAGGTTAGTGCACAAAATCAAAAATCGTATGGTGGAACTCTCACAGCTCACTCACAACTAATAAGAAAGTAGATCTTACCGTTCCAAAGTGAATAGAGATGCTCTACCAACGCAATCAAAGAATGATGCACTTGATGTGATGAAGTGAATATCAAAGGTATAGAGAACGATCACAAGGCACACAAGGTATTTATGGTGGAGCTGTAGGTATGGTATCCTAACTACACCGCAAACAAGTCCTAGTGTTGATCGTACAAATACCCAAGAAACACACACGTGGAGAAAAACGTGGCAATGCAACTATGAAGGGTGTTGCACTACGCTCGAGAGACACTAGCAAAGCTCAAAGTAAACAGGCACAAGATTGCTCAATCTACCGATGCACAAAGATAATACTAGGCCTCTTGCTCAAATTCTCCTTTTTTTATACAACTTTTTCTTTTTCTTTTGGATAGCTTTTCCTTGATACTTTTCTTTTTGCTATCTTGCTTTTTTTATAGATAACACACGACCAATTACAAAGTACGGCACCAAAAGTCCTAAGAGCAGCCTGTTGGAGGGGAAACTAGTCTCAATAGGCAAGTTCCTACACCTATGTAGTAGATTGGCTGTGGCTAAGGGTTTTGGAAAAGTGTAAATCGATCACACTTTGTAAATATGGTGTCGTGGCAGAAAAACAGCTCAAAATCCTGCTGTGGCAGAGCGGTAACTTGGTAACCCAGAAAGTCCTGCCACTTGGTAACCCAGAAAGTCCTGCCGTGGCAGAGAAAAACACAGAAATCCTGCCGTGGCAGACTTGGTAACCCAGAAAGTATTTTTTTAATTCCGACTCAGCCAAGAGTAGAAGACGAGGACTCTTAGAGTAGATCGGATCTGACTTGATGGTGGCGGAAAACAATGGTGGCAAACGACTAAAAACAAGAGAACAAAATGACGAAGAACAGATCTAGATCGAAACTAAAGGATGAACACGACAAGCAACTATTACTCGTCTATGATGCAATCTAGTCTATGACAACTCTTTTTGTGGGGCTTTTTCTGGATAGGACTAAAAACACTCTCTAATCTATGGATGGATTGTGGATTGCTTACCGAGGCAACGAGGAAATCTGATACCAAGATGATATGGGGTGGCCCGATCTTCTCAGTAAGCACTTGTCGGTGGTGATGGTGGATGATAGATAACTAGCCTGTAGCTATGAACTCTCCCGCTCGATCCCTGATGCTAATGCAACAGCTCTCAAACCTTGTAGGATATTCACAGCACCACGCTCTTGCGCACGCAGCCATGACCACGAACGGTAGTATGCAATCTACTAATTCCCAATGGAACAACAGATCACACTCAATTATAGTTGGTAAATTCGAACATAGGGTAATTTCAGAGGTTCTATGAAAGAAACAACTCCAAAATATTTTAACGTGGTCTAAACCCTAACCTACGACGCCCCCATCTATTTATTGGTCCAAAGGGCGGCAGCTTATGGTGGAACCCGAGTCGGTTCCACCCAACCTGGATACAAACCGGCCACAAGTGGCTCGGCCAAGACTAGCTCTGCCGTGGCAGAGTCCTAGTCGGTTTTCCTGCCGCGGCGGCCTGCCCCGCGGCAGAGAACTTCCTCCTCTTGTTGATCTTCGTCTTGGACAGCTCCTTGCGCTTCCTCCCTCTCCTCCCTCGCGCATTCCTCATTGATCAACACGCCATGTTCCTTTAGCTCCTCACTCTGTGCTATGCCTTGTTCACCTAAGTACCTGATCATACAATAATTCAAAGACTTAGGTAGTATAAAATTCTCATTAATTAAAACACCAGGTTCATTAAGAAACAAGTTCACCTGTTGTTCTAGTAGCTTGGCATGAGCTCTTGTGATTGGTCCAATCCTTATCTCATTGGATTGATCCTTCTTTGCAATTGGAACAACTTCATTAGCAATTGGGGTAGGTGTAATTGTAGGGATGTCCTCATCAAGTATGGCCTTTATTTTCTTCAGGTTTGCTTCGATCCCTCTTGCAGAAATGAGATACCCGAGTAGCTGCCCAGATGGCACGTCGAAGGCGCATTTATCCGGATTGATCTTGATCCGGTAGCGGTCGAGGTTGGCGAATGTCTCACGTAGATTGTCGATTAGCGAGACTTCCTCTTTGGTTTTGATGATGATGTCATCAACATAGACTTGGATGTTGCAACAAAGTTGGTTCTTGAGGCAAGCCTGCATGCACCGCTGATAGGTGGCTCCTGCGTTTTTAAGCCCGAAGGGCATCGTGTTGTAGAAGAACACACCAAAGGGCATCATAAACGCTGTTTTCTCCTGATCCTCCTCCTTCATTCGAATCTGTTTGTAGCCTGGGTAGGCGTCGAGGAAGTAGAGACGCTCACATCCCACGGTGGAGTCGATGATTTGGTCTATTCGCGGCAACGGGAAGTGATCCTTTGGGCAGTGCTTATGCAAGGAGGTGAAGTCCATGCACATCCATAGGATATTCATGTCTTTTTTAGGCACAAGCACTGTGTTAGCGAGCCAAGTACTTTCCTTGATCTTGCGTATGAATTTTGCGTCGAGGAGTCTATTGATCTCCATTGCGACTGCTTTTGCTCTTGGTTTAGACAGTCGCCGAATTGTCTGCTTGACTGGCCTTGCATCTAGATTCACGTTGAGTGAGTGCTCGACGAATTCCCTGGGAACCCCTGGCATGTCTGCTGGACACCAGGCGAAGATTTCCTAGTGCTCACAGAGGAATTCGACGAGCGCGAGTTCCTATGCAGAACTCAAGTTGTTGGCGATGAGAGCCGTCTTGGTCGGGTCCGTTGGGTGGACCTAGACTTTCTTCATGTGCACCGACGAGTCGAAGGATAGGTCAGGTGAACTTGGCATGCTCAGGGGAGGTAGACTATTGTCTGTCGACTCCTTCAATCTTGCGAGTTCCTCCTGCATGCCGAAGGACTGGGAGATTCCGTTGAATTCCCTATCGCAGTTGTCAGACCTCTCGAAGTTGCCATTGATTGTGATTATGCCATTTGGACCTGGTATTTTCATCTGCAGGTAGGCGTAGTGCGGCACTGACATGAACCTTGCGAATGCGACACGTCCGAGGATGCAGTGGTATTGTGAAGGCCAATCGATGACTTCAAAGTTGATGCGCTCTCGCTGAAAGTTTTGCGGTCCGGGTGATGGTGGAGAAGCTCCATGTGCCATAGCGCCTGGGGCGGCTCCATAGCCGCTGTTGACCGCATCGCGATTCACCCGAGCCAGGCCCTCGTGGAGTTTGAGGAACTTGCGGCAGTCCTTGAGAAGGTGACTGGATTTCTTCTTGCCACTGTGCTTGTCAATATAGAAGTGCACGTTGCATGGCCCGGACATTTTGTCGTCGATAGATGTTGCGGGTGCCTCTTCGCGAGTGCGGCGCTGCCACACCTGCATGGTTTTTCTGCTGTCGCGTTATCCACCACTTCGATATCCGCTGTTGTGGTTGTCGTCGCGTTTGTCGGCGTAGCTAGCTGTGACCATATTGACCTTGTCACGGTCATGGTAGACGTGCATCCGACGTTTGCCTCGTCGTTCGCGTCTACGCCTGAAGTCGTCGTCGTCATCGGAGTAGGTACGGTTTTTCACCGAGTCTTCTCCGTCAGCCCACCGATTTGCGATTTCCATCAGGTGGTTAATTGTTTTGGGCTTCGAGCGTCCTAGCTCCTCCCTGAGCTCTATGCGGTGAACGCCGCCGTTGAACGCGTCGATTGCGTGGTCTTCTGAGATGTTTTCTGCGGAGTTCTTGATGATGGACCACCTCTGGATGTATGAGCGTAGCAATTTGCTAGATATTTGTTGGCAGCTTCTCAGTTCTTCGATTGATGCGGGCCTTTTGTAAGTGCCCTTGAAATTGTGCACGAAGCTGTAGACCAGCTCTTCCCAGCTGCGGATGGATTCGCGTGGGAGGTTGTTGACCCATGCGCGAGCGGCGCCCTGCAGCTATAGCTGCAGGCATTACATGGCCGTGCTTCGACTCCTGCTGTGTAGCCTAACGGAGGAGATGTGGTCCTCTAACCAGATTTTTGGGTAGTGTAGGCCATCAAATTTTGGGTTCTCCAACGAGAGTTTGAACCCCTTAGTCATTCGCTTCTTCCTAATGGCCCTGCTAAAACATCTGGCGCCGCAGAGCTCAGTCTCGTCTTCTTCCGAGTCAGTCGAACGAGCACGTCTTGCCTGCATCTTGTCAACTTTGCGCTGCGTGAGGTCCTCGCACGCGTCGTAGTCACGTTCATGCCGCCGTGAGCGACGTCGCGTGACAGATCGTGACTGTCGTCACTGGAGGAGTACGAGTAGTATTTTTCTAGAGCCTTGCTTTTCTTCGGCTCCGGTGTTGGTTCTTTGTCGAGGGCGGCCTCGATTAGTCCTAGGCCCACGATCGTAGATCGGTGCATGGCAGCTCGCGGATCTCCAGCCGGAGGCAGGTTGTTAAGGAGGTACATGGTGGCCACCGTCACCGCGGCTTGCGGCGTTTTTGGGAGCACGTTGCCCCGCATATCCACCATCATAGAGCCAAAGTCAAGGACTTTCGCGGCCTCTATGCGTTCTTGCTCGGTGAGGTGGGCCAGTCGAGATCGCCGCTTGTTGGCAATGTACTCGTTGCCTTTGGAGGAGGATCCTCCGTGGGAGGAGAGCCCAGCTCAACGAAGACTCGAATCATCCGCCGCCTTTCTGCGCGCTTCGAGTTCCGTGATCACCTGTTGCTGGTGCTTGAATTCCTCTTTTAACAGCCAATGGTAGCCCATTAGCATGTCCTGCAGTGTGTTGGGGGGTAGAGGATTGCCCCGTAGAGCTTCACGACAGCGAGCCCACTCGTTGTCGTTGAGCTTGATCAGCATGCGCTCACCGGTGTTCGCATTCGCCGAGAGCAACAGTTCTCCACATGTCCCATTGTTGACGGGCGTGCCATTACCACCGTTGGTTGGGCCACCGTTCACGACTGGTATGCCGCCATTAGGAATGCTGCCGTTGGGCGGTCCGGTGCCAGATCCGGTGCCAGCGTTTTCGCAATTGGCGGTGGTATCGCCCGTGTTGATGACAGCGCACATGAAGTGGTTGGTGAAGCTGTTGCTCCCGTAGCTTTCAGATCCGGAGCCATATGCTCCATCTTCTATGGCTAGGTCGCCCAGATCAGATCTGCGACTGTTGTTGCTGTCCGTACTCCCAGCTGTTGCTAAGGTTTTAAGCTCACTGAGGGTGCTGATTGGTGGTGGGAACCACGATGTTGGAGCAATCGCGGCTGCCGTTGGTTGGTCAGGCATGCGAAGCGTGCCCAGTTGACCAACCTCGAAGCGGAAGCTCCCAATTGCCAAACTGATTCCATCGCCCACGAACTCGAAAGTTGGGCGAGTGGTCGGCGTGTGGACGGTGAAGTCGAACACGCCAAAGAGCTGGCGAATCTCTGATGTTGCAGAGTTGTAGATCACGATTGACAGGGCCAAAGAAGCCGCGACATCAGCACTCCCAATTCCCACAGACGGCGCCAATTGACGAGGGTTCAACTCGTCAATGCCCATTGTTATGGACTTGGGTTTTGGAGAAGGAGGGAGCGCTGGAGGCATCAATCGGCTAGCAAACAAGCACACATGGACGCAAGTTTTACCAAGGTTCAGGCCTTGTAGAGGTCCCTACTCCTGCTTGTCTGCTCTTGGAATTAACGAAGGAATCGAAGATTACAAGGGCACGCAGATGCAATCTGGCAAGAGTTGTGGGAACTAGGGTTGTGATTATTCTCCTCGCCACCCCCTCCTAGCCTTTATATGGATGGGCTAGGTCTTGGGTAGCAGGTTGAGTCGGTTACAGATTAGGGTTTTCCTTTTGAACTTTCTATCTTAAGCTTCTTCTTGGCTTGCAAGCAATTGATATTTCGTGGGCCACTCGAATTTTCCATTGGGCCTTGGCAACACCGTGGGCTTCTGCCGTATATGGACCATATATACCAAACTCGAGTACCTGTAGGGTATACCCATGTCACCGACCTTGAAGCATTTCGCGCCCTTTTGTTTCAAAAACTTTAGAATTTAAAATTCCAAATCTACCGATTGTTTAGATGACAAATGGGCATGCTAAAGTCAGTAGCTCGGGGACACGATCATAATTATTTTTTCTGCTCACCTCTATGGTCCCGATTTGCCCAGTTTTTCCCGCCGGCCCTCCCCAAAATTCCAAGCTCCTCTATCCCCTCCACGACCACCGTGCGCACCGGCTTGAGCTACGGTCTCGTGCACCGCCGCGGAGCCGCTTCATCGATGCTCACCCATCAGATCTAGGAGCTGAGTGTCGTTCACCATGCCGATGGCATCACCGACCGCCCAAGCTCTGCTTCCTCACCACCGAAAGCTACCCACCCGTACCGGATCTGTTTCACCGGTGTCCACCAGACATGATCTATTTAAAAGAGTTCCATGTCCACAACTCTAGACCATCTGCATGGCCGTCACTGTTCACTGCACCGGATCTGCCTCAGCGACGCTCTCGTCCACAACACTGAAGCCGACATCGACCGCCCAAGATTTGCTTCCTCGACGCCAACAGCCACCAAAACTATAGCACCCTCGATGACCTGGACGTCACTCGCATGGTACCGACGATGCTTAGACGCCTCTCTGACCAAGGTTAACCAAATCTCCAACCCGTTTTTGTTTTGTCAGCGGTATAGCAGGTTCAAGCTTGTTATATTGACCTGCATTTTTGTAATCGTGCTAGTACATACAAGTCACTAGGCACACCTGTTCTTCGTGCTAGTACATACAAGGTCATTGGACATGTTGGTTTACATTCGCTGCTCTACAAATTTCAAGTCATGCACATGTCTGTTATTTTGTCATGCACATGTTCTTAGCTACTCCATACAAAAATAATTGCCTGCTACCGTGTAATTCTTGCAAAATCTGAAGTCAGTGGAAAATATTAGTGTGGATTCCCGGCTCTATAATTGCTGAATCTATTTGGTTCGTCCTAAGATCAGTTCCTACTATTATTTCCTCCTTGGCATCATTCTGCTATCCTGTAGTAGCCATTTAAACTCTTCGTACTAATTCAATTATAATTTTGTTGTTGCCATCTGGTTCTTCAAAAGCCGCATCACTAACTATTTCCTTTTTCTTGCATAGAGCTCAAAATGGAACAATGAACATGTTGATTGGCATAGCCTATTCTACAGATTCACAAGGGATGCCATTACTTCCTTACCTAGTGTTGGTTTGTCCTGAGCAACAACATAACTATCCTCTACTATGTAGTTCACTCGTGGTTTGCATTCCTACTCTAGAACTTCTCTTATGATGCAATTATAATTTCTATCTGGTTGATACTTAGCTATGATAGTAACTACATGCCATTGTGTAGCTCACCGCAAATTCTGAATCACCCAACGACTATTTGCATTCTAGGAGATGCCACTGCTTCCATATATTTTTGCTGAAATGACCTCGCTAGTTTATATTCGCTGAAATTCTAAGAAACACTTTGTTTGATTGCTCATTTCATTCTAGGCACACTTGTCTAATGCTTGTTTGTCCTATTATATAGGTTCACAAGCGACGCCATTATATCTCGCATCAGGTTCTGGTTCGTCCTAAGCCACGACATAACTATCCTCTGCAATATATAGTTCATTCGTGTTTTGCATTCCTGCTCTACAAGTTTTCGTATGATGTGGTTATAATTTCTATATGGTCCATTCTTCCCTACGATAGTAACTGCATGTCATTTTGTGGCTCAGCGCAAATTCTGAGTCACCCAATGTCTCTTGCATTTTAGGGTATACAACTGCTTCTATATATATTTGTTGAAATGACCTGGCTAGTTTATATTTGCTGAAATTCTAAGCCACACACACTCATTTTTTGATTGCTCGTTTCACGTTAGGCACACTTGTTTATTGCGTGCTTGCTTGTCGTATTTGCTTGACGTGTTAGTCAATAATTAAAGCATTAACCAGTTGTAAACTCCAGTTCATAGCTCCAGTCATATCAGTCAAATGAGTAGTTTGTCTTGTTTGATGCATTAACTTGTTATTACTTAGTTTCAGACTGTAATTATTGCTATTGCCAACAAAGAGGGGGCTACAAGATCATGTCTCCTCCAATGTAGGTGTCACACTCAAAGGAAGATGCGGGTGATCGATTGAGAAAGCAAATTGAGGACTCTGCTATCAACTTGATTGTTAACTGAAATGCTAAATTTTCTTTTCCTTGAGTTGTTAACTCACATAGGCCATTTAGGCATTTAGTTAATGCCGTCCACACATAGCGGTAGTCGTTACATTAACTACGCCTGGCAGGTCGATTAGAGAACAATATCGTGCTTTGTTATTGGCTCGTCTTGTATTCGACCGACGATGAACAGTAAAAGATGCCGGCTTATTATAAACGTTTTATGATATTGGCATGGGCTTCAGAAAGGATGAAACTTTAAAAGGTCGTAAACATAACAGGCCGACCCACATAGGCCGTAATAGTAACATGTAAATAAAGAATAACATGCCATAACAAAGAATAGCGAGCCGCAATGTAAAAAGGCCATTACAGTAACAAGCAAGAAACTATAAAATGGTAGAACAATAACATGCCAAAGAATTAACGGGCTAGAACAGTAGCGGGCCTCAATAGTAAAGGGACAAAGTAGTTAAAGGCCAGAACAGTAACGAGCCTGAACAGTAATGACCCGAGAAATTTCCAAACGAGGGCCATAACAAACCGACAAATTTACTAGGCTAGAACAGTAATAGGCCGCTTGTGGGCCTGAACAGTCACTACAAGAAAAGTTGACTTTTACAACGGACGATTTTTGTGGTTGAAGGCCCATTTTTCGTGGATAAAAAGTCTTCCACGATGGATAGCCTTCGTGGTAAAAGCCCCATCACAAAAGAATCTACCACGATTTTTTTGGACCGTGGCGGATCGTACCCTTCAGCCACGAAAACTTGTTCCGTAGTAGAACTGTTCACCATCTATGTTGACTGAGGATGTCATGCAAATCGTTACGTGGCAGCCGCCGTTAACGGTCGGCTACCTCTATTAACAGTCACAAAAACCATGGCAGAAGCCAGGCCCAGCCAAAGCCTGCTAAATATTAAGTGGGTTAGCCCATGAAATGGGCCCAATAAGACGGCATGTTACTGTTTCATCCTGCACTGTTTGAAATGGGTCCAAAAGATGCAGCCAGCAGCGGCCCGTGAATTTCAAGCCCGTAACTGTTTCAGCCTACAGAGGCCCACATTGTTCAAATACTGTGCGACCCATTAACAGCCTGCATCAAGTAGGTCCGATACTGTTAAGGCCTATGGTCGACCCGTCATTGTTCTCGTAGCTCGTCCTAGGCCGCCTACTAACGGACCATCTTTGAGAAGGTTCGACACTGTTCTGGCCTTTTACTGTACCATCCATCAACTTTTCAAGCCCACAGGCAACCTGCAATTGTTCTGATCTGATATGGTTCTGGCCTCGCAATATGTTCATCCTGTTATTGTTCATGTCTTGTAAAAATTTCGGCCTGCTACTGTTCTAGCTCATTGTTGTTCTAGCCATTTACTGTTCAGGTCCATTACTGTTATGGTCTTTTACTGTTTTGGTCTGCATCGCTTTATTACGGCCGTTATTGTCTTTGTGTTGCCCGGCAGTACGGCTTTTGTTTTGGCGTATTACTATTTTGGCTTGTTACTGTTTGGTTATGCTACTGTTTTGGCCTTACTATTCTAGCATGTTACTGTTACTACTTGCCACTTGAGGGTAGGCCCGTTATGGTCACGGACACCTACAGTTTCGGCCTTTCTAAAGCCCATGCAAATATCATAAAAGGAGTATAATTAGCGAGCATCTTTTACTGTTCATGCTAGGCCCAACACAAGAAGGGAAAATAATAAAGCCATATACTGTTACCTGATCGACTTGGCTGGCATAGTTATGGTACCTCCTATCGCCATGCGTGGACGGCGTCAACTAAACGCGTACATGGCTTATGCGAGTTATCTAGATATTACATCAGCTGCGAAATGAACCAGATAGAAATTGTAACTGCATCATATGAACTTGTAGAGCAGGAATGCTAACCACGAATGAACAATATAGTAGATGATAGTTATGTCGTTGCTTAGGACAAATCAGAACCAGATACGAGATATAATGGCGGGGCTTGTGAACCTGTAGAACAGGATAAACAAGCATTAGACAAGTGTGCCTACAATGAAATGAGCAATCAAACAAAGTGTTCCTTAGAATTTCAGCAAATGTAAACTAGCTAGGTCATTTCAGCAAATATATATGGAAGAAGTTGTATCTCCTGGAATGCAAGAGACATTGGGTAACTCGGAATTTGCGGTGAGCTACACAATGGAATGCAGTTACTGTCGTAGCTAAGAATGAACCACACGAAAATTATAACCATAACCATATCATACCAGAACTTGGCGAGTAGGAATGGAAAACACGAATGAACTAAACAGTAAAGAATAATTATGCTGTTGATTAGGATGAACCAACACCAGATACAGAAAATATTTAATGGCATCGTTGGTGAACCTGTAGGCTGTGCAAACCAACATGCTCAGTGTTCCCTTTTTGAGCTCTACACAAAGAAAAATAAAATAGTTAGTGTTGCAGCTTTTGAAGAACCAGATGGCAACAACTAAATTATAATCGAACTAGTACGAAGAGTTTGAACGGGTACTATAGGATAGAAGAATGATGCCAAGGAGGAAATAATAGTAGGAACTTAGTTGAGGAATAACTAGATAGATTCTATAACTATGGAGCAGGGAATCCACACTAAGATTTTCCACTGACATTACATTTTGCAAGAACTACACAATAGCAGGCAATTACTGGTATACGGAGCAGCTAAAATAAGAACATGTGCATGACAAAATAATAGACATGTGCATGACTTGAAATTTGTAGAGCAGCGAATGCAAACCAACATGTCTAATGACCTTGTATGTACTAGCACTAAGAACAGGCGTGACCAGTGAATTGTATGTACTAGCACGATTACAAAAATGAAGTTCACCGCGATAGGCTTGAACCTGCTATACCACTAACAAAACAAAAACGGGTTGGAGATTTGGTTACCTTGGTCGGAGAGGCATCTAAGCATCATCGGTACCGTGCGAGTGACATCCAGGTCACCACGGGTGCTACAGTTGCGGTGGCTATTGGCATGGGGATGCAGATCTTGGGTGATCGATGCCGGTGCAGTCAACGACGACGACAGGGTAGCTGGTCTAGAGCGTTGGACATGGAACTTGTCAAACGAGATCTCGTATGGTGGACAACGGTGAAGCTGCTCTAGTACGGTTGGGTAGCTTTCAGCGGTGGGAAAGCAGAGCGTGGGTGGTCGACGATGCCGTAGGCGCGGCCAGGGAGACCACAGCTCTGGTGGAGTGGTAGAGAGACCAAGTGAACTAGATCTGATGGGGTGGTCATCGATGAAGCGGCTCCGGCTGATGACCCACAAGTATAGGGGGTGTATCGCAGTATTTTCGAGGGAAGTGAAACCCAATTTATTGATTCGACACAAGGGGAGCCAAAGAATATTTATAATCCTTAACAACCGAGTTGTCAATTTAGCTGCACCTAGAAACAATCTTGCTCACAGCAGGTTATCAGTAGCAACAGTTTTGTAGTAGTAATACCAAAGTAATAGCAGTAGTAAAAGTAAAAATAGTAGTAACAATTGCAGTAAACAGTAGGATTAAAGTGCGGTAGGCATAGGGATGGATGGACAGGCGTTGCATGGACAAGACAATTCATATAGAAATCAAGACATAGGGCATTTGCAGATAAATAAGGTAAAGCATCCAAGTACTAAATAATCTTAGGCATGTGTTCCATATATAGTCATATGTGCTCGCAATGAGAACTTGCACAACATCTTTTGTCCTGCCAGCCCGTTTGCAGCGAGGCCTCAAGGGAACTACTAGCAATTAAGGTGCTCCTTTTAATAGAGCACTGGAGCAAAGCATTAACACTCCGTGAACACATGTGATCCTAACATCAAAGCCATTCCCTCCGGTTATCCCGATTATTGTCACTTCGGGGTCTTTGGTTCCGGACAACAATATGTGTATACAACTTGCAGGTAAGATCACAAAAAAAATACTATCATCATGAATCAATAACATGTTCAGATCTGAAATCATGGAACTCGGGCCCTAGTGACAAGCATTAAGCATAACAAGTTGCAACAAAGTCAAAAAGCACTAATAATAGATACTAGGTACCATGCCCTAACAATCTGATGCCATTATATGAACGATCTCATCCAATCCCTACCATCCCCATAGCCTACAGCGGGGGATTACTCACTCATGGATGGGGGAATCATGGATGGTTGATGGAGAAGCGATGGTGATGATGACGGTGATGATCTCCTCCAATTTCCTGTCCCGACAGGGTGCCAGAACAGAGTTTCTGGTTCTGATTCACGGAATCTGGTGGTGGCGGCGTAGCGGAACTCTATCTAGAAAAACATCGAACCCTCCTTGGTTTTTAGGTCAAGAGGCACCTTATAGGCGAAGAGGGAGGCCGAGGGGGTGACCAAGGCGGCCACACCAACCCCAGGCGCGGCCTAGGCTGGCATGCGCGACCAGGTGGTGTGGGCCCCTCGTGGCCCTCCTCCGTCTCGTCTTCTGGCTCCGTGAATCTTCTGGTGATATAGGATTTTTGGCATATTTTCCGGGATGTTTTCCTGATAGTTGATTTTCTGCACAAAAACTAGAGACCAAGGTAATTCTGCTGAAAACAGCGTCAGTCCGTGTTAGTTGTATCCAAATCACATAAGTTTAGAGGAGAAACAATAGCAAAAGTGTTCAGGAAAGTAGATACGTTTTGGACGTATCAACTCCCCCAAGCTTAGCTTATTGCTTGTCCTCAAGCAATTTAGTTGAAAACTGAGTGCGATAAAAGAGCTTTCACGAACTCATTTGCTTTATAAGATGTATATATTCTCAGCATATGATCAAATACTTAGTCAATTCATAATAAAGAGTATGCAAATAAGTTTACTTAATGGTCATTGCAAACTATGAAGAGATTCCAACTCAAAAATAATAAGCAGCATGAAACATAAACATAAGCGACATTGCAATGCTCATAAAAAGGTATGATAGAGTGGTATCTTTCTTGCCTTTGATTGTAGAGAAAACAAAAATGCCAAGGCACCTCTGAAGTTCAAGTGAAGACTAGAAGTAAAGATATCAAAGATACAAGCATCAAAGTCATGACACAATTAACCAAGTTTTGAGACAAGCACATTACACTAAGAATGATAACTATGCTCTCAAGAAAGTGCTCATAGAATAAGTGGTGACTCAACAAGGAAGGTGAAAAGGTTTTGAAAATGTTTGAAAGGCTTCCAAATGCTGAAAGTATGGTACTAATTAGCTTTGAGCTCTCATTTCCCCTATCATAAGCATCTTTATATGGTTAAGGTGAAAGTGAGGTCCAATAAGAGTTATATGCTTGATAGACCATAAACTGGAAATCTCATGTCCCTTGAGTACGAGGGCTGCTCCTCATGCTACTCAACTTTAGTTACCGGTAAGTTCTTGTCATAGTAACCGCCAATGGGGTACCCCTTGCCCGATGATACGGAAGAATCCCCATATCAAAATGACAAGGCAAGCAAACAATAAGCATCTCAGCATCTTATTATTTACCATGGGAAAATGGTGCTTTTTCTCTCTTTCCTATTTTCTCATCTTTTTTGTTTTTTTTCTCAATAACTATCTCTCTTTTTTTATAAGAAGAATGCTTCATAGATTGCTCATTTATGGTTACGCTGCAGGTTTCCACCATGATTAGGCATGGATTAGACCAGCCGCCCAGGCGTTTCTCTAACACACATACATAACTCCATGGACTTACAAGCTCCCCTTTTATTTCACACCGACGACATCCGTAAACAAAAGAACATGATATCAACTGGGTATATATTTACAAATGTTGAAAGCGTTCCCCGTGATAGCATGGTTCTGCTAATCCCCAGCCTGTAATTTTCAAGCATATAACTTTCATGGGCAGTCAAAATAGTTTAGGTTTATTAAGTGCAAGAAATAAAGTGTGCCTTCAAGTTCGTGAGAGCTTTACTAACTAACTTTCTCATAACAAGCAAACATTTTATTTGGAAGAAAACAAGGCATACTGAATATGCACAGAATAGCAAATGATGCTAATAGGTAGGTATGGTGGACACTTTTGGCAATATTGGTTTTGGGAAGTTGGAAACAGGAGTAGAGCTCATACTCAGTGCAAGTGAAGGCTAGCAATAGAAAGGGAGTGACAAACAAGAGAGCAATAACTGTCATAATCATGCTTCCAACAAAATAGGACTAATTATGGCATGAAAGTGATTCAAGGATCCTGAGGCAAAATAATTCATTGAGGCTTAACTGATTGTTTCAGTCTTATGCATGCGTGAGCATGTGCCAAGTCAATTCAAGCGAAACATTCAGAGGAGGATACCACAATGTCATACCAAGTTATGAATAGAACAATGTAAGCAAACATTCATATGACATGCTACAAACCATTAGCAAGCTGGAGCTAATCATAAGAAAGCAAGAACTACTAAGCAACCATAAATAACATATACCTTACATGAACAGAGTAAGCATGCCCCCAAATGATGAGTATATGTACAAAAATGAAAACAAATAGAGTTCATTACCAGCCTCTTACCACACTTAAAGTTGTCATTAATCTTCATTATTGCCCTTCATTTGTGTGGCTTGAATAATAACATGAAACCAAACTCCACTGAGGATTGCTAAACCCTGCAACGAACTTCACAAAACCAAAGAAGAATAGAAAATATTTTTGGTGTTTTTGGTTTTTAAAGGCAAGAACGAAAAGGAAGATCAAGCAAAGCGAAATCTTTTTGGGGTTTTCGAATAATTAAGACAAAGCTAAAAGAAAGAGGCAAACTAAGGCAAAGAGATAAAGAATCAAACAAAGAGAAATAACGAAAATATTTTTGGTCTTTTTGTGTTTTGGAAAGCAGAAATAAAGCAAGAACGAAGACTAAAAAGAAAACAAAACATGGATATACAAAGTACCGATTGAACATGATATGTAGATGAGTGTGATGTTGGTGTACCTCCTCCAAGCTTAGGCTTTTGGCCTAAGTGGGTATCAACCCCAATGCGGGTAGGAACTCCAAGCCAGCGGGTCATCATAAGAATGATCGTAGTTAGGCCCTTGTGAAGAAGAAGAAACTCCCCAGTCATAGGCAGGCTGCTGGTACGAGGACTCCCCCTCATTTGAGGGCTGGACCGAATCATCTGTAGCCTCCCTTCCAGTATCCTGCTCTTGCTGGGAGAGCTCCCCCAGATATGTATCGAGCTCTTCCTCGGCGAGTGACCATCCTTCCCTGGTATCAAGGTTAAACAAAATAGGCATAGACAAAAGAACAACATGCTCAGACTTACCCCTTCTCCAACCAGCCACTCTCCTTTGAGAAGCTGCTCCCTTGGCAAATTTCCGCGTACAAGTCCATGAGTGGTGTAGGTCGTTCTCTAATCCTTCCACACGAACCCCACTGTGGTACTTTAATAGCTGCACAAAAGTCATCAAAAGGGAGATCGACAGCTACATTATAAATTTTGTAGTGGACCATGGGGTTAGCCAAGGAGTAACTAAATCGGAAATCCTGCACCATAGACATAGTTAGTTTCACATATTGGGTAGGTTCGTCTCCCACAAAATGCTCCAATCCTGCATTAGTAATCAAAGTATGGAAATCTTGAGAAATCCCTACAGCCCTCATGAATTTGAGGCATGGATAGGCAAAGGGAAAGACTTCCTCCTCACGGTGAACCTTCATAACTGCAGGCACCCTCAATTCATGTTGGTTGAGTTGGTGTTCATTCATCTTCTTTTCTGAAATTTTTAGACAACCAGCATATAAGTGATTGCAAAGTGAATACATAATGAAAGGAACTACTCATAAGGACTTGTAAGAGGCCTAAACATGCATCAAAACATTTTTTCTAAGCATTGAACAAGCTCACAAGCTCACATAACCTGTCACCTACAGTAGCAAAATACTCAAGATATAATCCACTAAACATAAATCTACTTGGACAACCGGAGGAGTCACATATCGAGAACAAATGCTCCAAATTTTAGCAGCAAAGATGGGCTGAGCAAAGAGATCGAAAAAATCGTGGGCAAGAACAACAAGAACGCGAGTTTGAGCAATGAACTGGTGTTTTCTCGAGAGAGAGAGAAAGAAGTGGCAAGTGAGAGAGTAAGTGGAGGGCCAGGGGTGGCCCACACCATGGCCAGGCGCGCCCTTGGTGTGGCCACGCCACCAGGTGGTGTGCCTGCCTGGTGGGCCCCCTGGGTCCCTCCAGGTACTTCTCTGCCACCTTTTTCACGTAAAAATTTAATATGAATTTTCTGGAATTTTTCGAGACACTTTATTTTTTTTAGCAATTTTCAGGTATTGATGAATAATTTCTGGCAGGAAGATGTTTTTAGAATGATGCAAATTCAAAACTAAACTAATACTTTAGAAGTTGTAAGACACTCTAATATGCAAGCAACTAGCAAAAGAAAATTAAACTAAGTGAAAGCAAAAATTAAAATGGATAAGATAAAAGTAAGCAAAGATAATCATGGTGAAAACACTGCTTTGTTCATTAAAATCCCTTTGTTAACAAGGTTGATCAGGTCTTGTTACCAAAACAATTTTATATGAAACAAAACTTTGTATTCCACTAAATGATTATGTTACCTCAACCTTGATAGCAATGGTCCCAATCATAATAGTTTCATATTTTTCTCTTGGTATGGGAACGATATATTTCTCCAACTTGGATGCCCTCAATATTTTCAATTGAATTTAAGCCATAATTCCTATCAATCTTCTTGGGGAAGTAGACAATATGCTCCTTATCATTAACATTAAAAGTTACCTTTCCTTGATTACAATTGATAACAGCTCCTGCAGTATTAAGAAAAGGTCTCCCAAGAATAATAGACATATTATCATCTTCAAGTATTTCAAGCACAACAAAGTCAGTTAATATCAAGAAATTATGGGCCACTTGAACAGGAACATCCTCACATATACCAATAGGAATAGTAGCAGATTTATTAGCCATTTGCAAAGATATATCAGTTGGTATTAATTTCTCCAATTGAAGTCTCTTGTAGAGAGAAAAAGGCATAACACTAACGCCTGCTCCTAAATCACACAAAGCAGTTCTAACATAGTTATTTTTAATAGAACAAGGAATAGTTGGAATCCCTAGGTCTCCAAGTTTCTTTGGAACCTTACCATTAAAGGAATAATTAGCAAGCAAAGTAGAAATTTCTTCATTAGGGATCTTTCTTTTATTAGAGACAATATCCTTCATATACTTTGAATAAGGAGGTAATTTAATAGCATCAGTCAAAGGAATTTGCAAAAATAAAGGCTTCATCCACTCACAAAACTTATTATAGTGTTCGTCTTCCTTTGACTTGTGTTTCTTATCAGGAAAAGGCATTGGTTTTTGGACCCAAGGCTCTCTTTCACTATCATGTTTCTTAGCAACAAAATCTTCATTAGTGTATTTAGTATTCTTAGTGTGCCTTTGCGGTTCTTCTTCAACCTTTTCTTTATCAAGAGCATCATTTTCCTCATTACCACTTTCAGTTTCAGCATCAGAGATAGATATACTATTAGGATCTTTAGCAGGTTCAGAAGACTCTATAATAGTTTTATGTTTCTTTTTCCTTTTCTTAGAAGAAGTACCACTATTTTCAATTTGTTGAGAATCTTGCTCAATTCTTTTAGGATGCCCCTCAGGATATAGAGGAACCTGGGTGGCAGCACCACTTCTAGTTCTAATTTCATAAGCATGTTTTTCTTTAGAAGCATTAACTAGCAAATCTTTTTGTACTTTAATAAGCTAGTCAATTTGAGTTTGAACCATTTGGAAATGTTTAACAAGCATTTTAACATCATTAGAGGTTCTTTGCACAATATCCCTCAACTCAATAATAGCTCTAGAGTTTTCCATTAGATGATTTTGCATCTTTTTATTAAAATTATCTTGCTTAACAATAAAAATATCAAATTCTTCCAAGCATTGATCAGGAGGTTTAGAATAAGGAATATCACCTTCATCAAAATGTTGGAGAGAGTGTACCTCAATAGTGGATGAGTGGGAGATTGGCTTACATAATTCTTCTATAGGAGGCAAATTCTTTACGTCTTCAGCTTTAATACCCTTCTCCTTAAGACATTTCTTAGATTCTTTCATCACTTCATCATTTAGTTCAATCACTCCTCTCTTCTTTGGTGTTGGTGTTGGCTCAGGCACACTTAACTCAGGTGTAGTTGTCTCAGGCGTAGTTGGCTCAGGTGGAGCCCAGTCATCATAATTTTTGCTTATTTAGCCATTAATTCCTCAGCTTCCTTGGGAGTTCTATTCCTAAAAACACAATCAGCACAACTATCCAGGTATGTCCTAGATTCTTCAGTTAGTCCATTATAATATATATCAAGGAGCTCATTTTTAGGTAATGGACATCCAGCATGTGCATGAATCAAAGCACAAAACCTTTCCCATGATTTAGGCAATATCTCTTTTTCTCCCTGTTTAAAATCAAAAAGTTCCTGCAAAATGGCATGTCTAGCACTAGGAGGGAAATATTTCTCAAGGAAGGTACTAATCAAGCAATCAGGGCTATCAATAGATCCAGGAGGTAAATTATTAAACCAAGCCTTAGCTTCTCCTTTCAATGAAAAATGGAAAATTTTAGCAACAAAGTAGGTGCGCATCTTAATATCATCAGAAAATAGGCCACTCATGGTAGAAAGCTTAGTCATATGTGCTACAACACTTTCATTCTTAGTCCCACAAAAGGGTTCTTTCTCAACAATGGTTATGTAAGATAAATCAAGAGATAAATCATAATCCTTATCTTTCATGTTTATGGGAGATGTAGCAAACTTATCATTAGGAGATAATTTAGGTTTTATAATACGCCTCTCAAGGAGAATCTTAATAGCACTTTTACCGTGAGTATTTTGACATTCTTTAATAAATTCATCATTCATTTCTATATATCTGTCTTCAATATCATAGCTCTCTATAGACTCAGGTGAACTGATAGGTGTAGTAGTGTCTTCATTAGGAGTTTTAGTGTTTCCAGCTGTAGTTCTAGCAATCGTAGCATCTAGGAAAGGACCTAATGAACCACTTTTATCAAGCACAGTAGAAGAAGCATCATAAGTATCAGAAGTTTCAGATTCAGCAGAAGTAGCAGCATGTGTATGTGGTGGTGTAAAGAGCTTACTCATCACAGATGGTGAATCAAGAGCAACAGAGGTGTTCAGAACCGTACCTCTCCTTGTAGTGGATGGTAATATAGGAACCTTTCCATCACGAGACTTACCCATGATGAATGGATGGCAGCAAACAATAGTGATTCCAAGTGAACTTGATAAATAAAGCTATGCTCCCCGGCAATGACACCATAAAATAGTCTTGATGACCCACAAGTATAGGGGGTGTATCGTAGTATTTTTGAGGGAAGTGAAACCCAATTTATTGATTCAACACAAGGGGAGCCAAAGAATATTTATAAGACTTAACAACTGAGTTGTCAATTCAGCTACACCTGGAAACAATCTTGCTCACAATAGTTTATCAGTAGCAACAGTTTTGTATTAGCAATAGCAAAGTAATAACAGTAGAAAAAGTAAAGACAGTAGTAACAATTTCAGTAAACAGTAGGATTAAAGCGTGGTAGGCATAGGGATGGATGGATGGTTGTTGCATGGACAACACAATTCATATAGCAATCAAGACATAGGGCATTTGCAGATAAATAAGGTAAGCATCCAAGTACTAAATAATCTTAGGCATGTGTTCCATATATAGTCATACGTGCTCGCAATGAGAACTTGCACACCATCTTTTGTCCTGCCAGCCCGTTTGCAGCGGGGCTTCAAGGGAACTACTGGTAATTAAGGTGCTCCTTTTAATAGAGCACCGGAGCAAAGCATTAACAATCCGTGAACACATGTGATACTCACATCAAAGCCATTCCCTCTGGTTATCCTGATTATTGTAACTTCGGGGCCTTTGGTTCCGGACAACAATATGTGTATACAACTTGCAAGTAAGATCACAAACAATACTATCATCATGAATCAATAACATGTTCAGATCTGAAATCATGCACTCGGGCCCTAGTGACAAGCATTAAGCATAACAAGTTGCAACAAAGTCAAAAAGCACTAATAATAGATACTAGGCACCATGCCCTAACAATCTGATGCCATTACATGAATGATCTCATCCAATCCCTACCAACCCCATAGCCTATAGCGGGGGATTACTCACTCATGGATGGGGGAATCATGGATGGTTGATGGATAAGCGATGGTGATGATGACGGTGATGATCTCCTCCAATTCCCCGTCCCGGCAGGGTGCCATAACAGAGTTTCTGGTTCTGATTCACAGAATCTGGTGGTGGCGGTGTAGCGGAACTCTATCTCGAAAAACGTCGAACCCTCCTTGGTTTTTAGGTCAAGAGGCATCTTATAGGCGAAGAGGGAGGCCGAGGGGGGTGACCGAGGCGGCAACACCACCCCAGGCGCGACCTGGGCTGGCCCGCGCGGCCAAGTGGTGTGGGCCCCTTGTGGCTCTCCTCCGTCTCGTCTTCTGGCTCTATGAATCTTCTGGTGAAATAGGATTTTTAGCATATTTTCCGGAATTTTTCCAGATAGTTCATTTTCTGCACAAAAACTAGACACCAAATCACACAAGTTTAGAGGAGAAACAATAGCAAAAGTGTTCGGGAAAGTAGATACGTTTTGGACATATCACCGGCCATCGTGTAATTGCCGCCAGGTGGTGCGCGCGGTGGTTGTGGAGGTGAGGGCATGGGAGAGAAGCCTGGGATTTTAGGTGGGCCAGCGGGAAAAACTTCACAAATCGGGACTATGGAGGTGAACAGAAAAATAATTACGCTCGTGCCCCCAAGCTACCGACTTTAGCGTGCCCATATAGCGTCTAAACAATGGGTAGAATAGGATTTTGAAAGTCAAAAGTTTTTGAAATTGAGGGGCGCAAAATGCTTCAAATTTGGTGTCTGGGTTTTCCGCTCGATTGAGATTTTGAATTTGGCTAATAATAGAAAAATGGTCATCCCCTGGTGGGAGATTTTGCCTCAAAGATTTTGAAACGGTGGGGCGGGAAATGCTTCCAGGTCGGTGTGTGATTTTGTCAGTCGATTGAGATTTGAATTTGGCTACCAGACAAATAATAATAATAATAGAAAAATGGTACTCCATGGTGGGAGATTTTGCCTCAAAGTTTTTGAAACGCTGGGGTGGGAAATGCTTCAAGGGGGGTCTGCGATTTTGCTGCTCAACAGAGATTTTGAATTTGGCTACCTATCAAATGATAATAATAGAAAGATTGTACTCCACGGTGGGAGATTTTGCCTCAAATTTTTTGAAATGGCAGGGCGGGAAATGCTTCAAGGTCGGTGTGTGATTTTGCCGCCCGATTAAGATTTTGAATTTGGCTACCGGACAAATAATAATAATAGAAAAATGGTACTCCATGAGGGGATATTTTGCCTAATTTTTTTGAAATGGTGGGGCGGGAAATTCTTCAAGTTCGATGTGTGATTTTGCTGCTCGATAGAGATTTTAATTTGGCTACAGGACAAATAATAATAATAGAAAAATGGTACTCCCCGGTCGGAGATTTTGTTCAAAGTTTTTGAAACGGTGGGGCGAGAACTGCTTCAAGGTCGGTGTGTGATTTTGCCGCTTGATTGAGATTTTGAGTTTGGCAAGAGTCCAAGTAAAACTAGAAAAATGGTACTCCATCGGTGGGAGATTTTGCCTGGAAATGTTTGAAACGGAGGGGCGCGAAATGCATATGAGTCAGTTGGGATTTTGCTGCTCGATTTTATGATTTTGAATTTGGCTAGCGGCAAAGTAATAATATAAAAAGATAGTTGTAGACTAGTACGCTATCTGGTCAGGAATTGAAGGACGAGAGTCAGATCAACTGACTAGCCATTACATAATTGCGTAAAATATTGGTAAATTTTGCCACTCAACTGAGATTTTGAATTTGGCTAGCGTACAAGTAATAATTCAAAAAATAGTACTTCCTTTGTTTAGGAATAAACAAAATGGTCACATCAACTCATAATCAATAACTATCATATTCCCATAGAAAAAATAATGTTGACTCCATCTGCGAAATTGTTTGGGCTGTAGGTTTTTACCCTCGATTAAGATTTTGAATTTGGCTATAGTCCTAGTAACAAAAATTACGAGCGAACACCACCACCCAACCTAGCAATTTCACAATCGCCATTGGTCATTAGTACGATAGGTCAAATGGAATTTTGAAGTATTTGAAAGATTAAACATGGGGCCCAAGTTTTGGTGTAGGCTGGAGCTTTTGCCTCTCGATTCAGAATTTGAATTTGGTGACAGTCCAAGTAATAACTGCTAGTAGACCATACTTCCCTCTGTTCACGAATCCAAGGCCTGGTCACATCAACTGATCATCCAGGACCTTGCTCAAACTAGACTTTTTCTAGATGGAGGGGTAGAAAATTGGATACCATGATCTCGGATTCAAAAATATTACGGGGGATGGTGGGAGGATTTGTGGCTCGAGTACGATTTTGAATGTGACTAGTACAAGTAATAAAACAGAAAAAATGTATAAGGTATTTTTTGCGGGTCATGCTTCATCTGTTCATCAATCCAAAATGTAGTTCCATTTATCAAAAATAAAATGTTGAGCTCCGATTCAAAAATGTAGTTCCATTTATCACATGACGTGTATGAATATGGTGTGCAACAAAGGGCTAAGGTATTGTTTTGAGAACCCGAACCTTACGATCAATGATCCAAGACAGTAGCACTTGTAACATAATGTATTGTATCATACTAGTACATATTGGTGCATCCACACATGGCCAGTTTGATCACATCCACACGAGAAAATTGCAGCTAACACCAACATTTGTGGCATTTATTGCACAAAACATAAAAACAATTTATTTTTTGCATCTAGCACAATTTGTGGCTTAATTTTATGCACCTAGCCCAAATGAACTGCTTAACTTATTCACATGTTGGTAAAATAAATTGTGGAGGATGCAATTTTTTACTACAATTCTACTTGTAACTATACTTAAAAAAAATAAAAAAGGATTTTAAGTATAAATGAATTATGAAAAATTGGCAAGGATACATACGCATGCATTCTACATACGTGTTAAGAGCATCTCTAACCTAGCCTCAAAAATTTAGATGAGCAAAATTCTCCCTATGCCATGGATCTGATCCCCAATAATTTAGAGGAGTAAATTATTTTTGAGCAAAGTTTGCAAATTTGAGCGCAGGAATACATGGAAACGTGTCACATAAAGATCCATAGTTCATATATATATATATCAATAAATTGGTCATACATAGTAATAGCATCATCCTAATTTGCTAAAATCTCACGTCAGCTCATACTTAACAAGATGAATAAGAGAGAAGCTCAATGTTCATACACCATTATTCATACATGCAAGCTCTATTTATTCATAGATTTCCCGCATTGGAGAAAATTACTAGCAAAGTCCACCTATTCATAATCGATACTAATGACCTTGCATCTCCACTAGTTCTTTCATTTAAATTGGCATGTAGTTCTCCCAAAATTGTTGGAAAGGCTGGTCGGCTCCAAAAATTGCGTGTTGATGCCAAGCAAAGTACAAATCATTATCGTCATCCTCGGACCTTGGAGCTTCTCTCTTCTTCACCTTGCTATGAAGAATCATCTAGATTAGAAAATTGACGAGCTTTAACCAAAAATGCTACAAAGAACCCTGGAGATTATCTCTTTCTCACCTTGTTCTGGCGGCGCCGGTATGGGAAGGTGCCGGTGCGGGTCCAAGGGCTGGTGCCGTTGTGGCTACTAGTGTAGGGTCTAGAACTAGTGGCGGCACGGGTGCTCGCGGCGGCGCTCCTGTGAGCTCAGCCAGGGAGTTGCAACGGCGTGTAGTCATGCTAGAAGGTGCTTGGCCTCGAGGATCCGATCGTATCTCGGCGAATCCCGTCCACGGTGCATCGAATCTGGCGAAGCTCGGTGGCGCATTTGTGAACAGGGAAAATGGCTCGTGGCGGCCGATTCTGGTGACATAGGCTATCAGGACAAGCACATAGGGTAGCTGGCCATCGGCGGAGCATAGATCCGGCGAAGGGCAGCGGGAAGGGCAGCTAGCCGGCAGCGGACGGGCGGATGGGGGAGAAAAAATAAAGGAGTCGTGGTCGTAGTGGCAAGTCCTATATTTATTCTGCTCTAAACGGTGGTAGGGGTTAGGTTAGGTTCGATGCGGCTTCGACCGTTAGAGGAGTAAATTTACTCCTCCATTGCCATTTTGGGACTAAGCTAGAGATGCCCTAACAAGTAGATTAAGATGTTTATTTGAGCCAGGTGCAAAAAATTAAGCCACAAACCGTGCTAGCCACGAAAAAGTTTTTGTTTATGTGTTCTGTGCAACAAATGCCACAAAGACTGGTGTTACATGCAATTTTGTCCATCCACACATATATTAGTAAACAACAATCCAACCTTGTAGCATATAAAGCACAAATATTAAGCATGATAGCAATCCATAGATCACGCATTCAGGATCATACTACTTCCATATTTGTGCATTCTGTTCCCCAATAGTACCTCCACTGATACTATAAGGATCTTTAGCAAGCTAAAATAGCTTTGCTAAAAAGAGATATATTTTGAAACATAGGTAGTACATTATAAGGTACCATACAAATTATAGACATGTCACAACAAGAAAACAACCCAAGTTCATAAAAAGTGCAGACTAGTGCACTAACCAAATACTTTCAGCTATAGGTTCCATTTCATGACAAAGGGACTAACCTGAGTTGTTAGTGCTCAACCACAAATACTGAGCATCTTCATGACTTTCTCCTTATTTTCTATGGAGTGCTCTAGCCGAATTAAAATTTCTTCTAACTTTGCGATAAAACGTTCTTTGTATACACTTAGGGCAGATGATAACGATTGTTCGGCTTGGAGTTGTTCCTCTAGAACTTGAATATGCAAAGAAATGGCCTTGGAGTTGGACTTGAACTTGAACTTGGACTTTGACGAGCTCGTTGGGAACCCAGCATTACACAACAACATATTCTTAGCTATAGCACCGCGTTGTAGTACCTTAGAAAAAATCCACACATTCTTTTGGAGTTTTTACTGAACAGTCTTTCCCAGAATTTACTAGCTCCTCTTTCAATTCAGCCTAGAAAGTTTTTAGTTGATTGACATGTGTAAGAGAAGTGAAGTTACTACAGAAAAACATGCAGACATGTTTAACATGTGCATGAACTGCTGTAATTGGCAGTACTGATAATGCATCTTATACACTTCAGTAAAGATCATTTTATCGTGTATCTTTTTTGATACCGTTTACTAATAGGACTAAAAATATGTCTTCATGTGTAAACACTGTGAGGTGCATTATATGCCAACGGTTTGTACAATTCATAACTGAAACTGACTTTAGTTGCAAATTATGAAGGAAAATGAAAACAAACTAAGAAGCAGTCTAAGCAAGGTTGCATACCAAACTAATACGTACAAATCACTGCAAGTGCAACATCACAAAATACAGAGAAGACTTTCAACAACTTTCTTTACAATGACACTCTATCTATTCGTCTGGCATCCCTCAAATTTCTCTTGTAGAGACCACTTGATATGGGGTGGCCCGATCTTCTCAGCAAGCACTTGTCGATGGTGATGGTGGATGATAGATAACTAGCATGTAGCTATGAACTCTCCCGCTCGATCCCTAATGCCAATGCAACAGCTCTCAAACCTTGTAGGATATTCACAACACCACGCTCTTGCGTACGCGGCTGTGACCACGAACGGTAGTATGCAATCTACTAATTTCCAATGGAACAACAGATCACACTCAATTATAGTTGGTAAATTCGATCACAAGGTAATTTTAGAGGTTCTATGAAAGAAACAACTCCAAAATATTTTAACGTGGTCTAAAACCTAACCTACGACACCCCCATCTATTTAAGGGCTGAGGGTCGGCGGCTGCGACTAGAAATAAGAGTTCGACTCGACCTAGACTAAGATACAACCGACCCAAGGTGGATCGGCTCATGACAAGCGCCACGGAGAGTCAGACCCGGTTTCTCTGTCACGGCAGGCTGCCGCGGCAGAAAGCTGCGTGGTTTCTCTGCCGCGGCAGAGATCCCTCGACCATGTGTTGATCTTCTCGTGGAGTGCTCCTTGCGCTTCCTCCCTCTCCTCCCTCACGCATTCCTCATTGATCAACACGCCATGTTCCTTCAGCTCCTCACTCTGTGCTATGCCTTCTTCTCCTAAGTACCTGATCATACAATAATTCAAAGACTTAGGTAGTATAAAATTCTCATTAATCAAAACACTAGGTTCATTAAGAAACAAGTTCACCTGTTGTTCTAGTAGCTTGGCACGAGCTCTTGTGATTGGTCCAATCCTTATCTCATTGGATTGATCCTTCTTTGCAATTGGAACAACTTCATTAGCAATCGGGGTAGGTGTAATTGTAGGGATGTCCTCATCATCTCCCCCCCCTTCGAAAGGCGTCGACCTCGATGCTCCAAGGTCTTCTCCAGCATATGATGACAAATCGGCAACGTTGAAGCTGTTGCTAACTCCACCAAACTCCTCAATAGGTATATCAACTAAGTAGGCATTATCATTAATCTTGGCTAACACCTTGTAAGGACCAGCACCACGTGGCTTCAATTTTGATTTTCGAAGTAGTGGAAACCTATCCTTGCATAGATACACCCAAACCATATCTCCAGGCTCAAACAACACTTCTTTTCGTGTTCGATTCCTTGCAGCAGCAATATTCTTGCCTTTCTTCTCAATAGCCTCTCGAGTCTTCTCATGTATTTTCTTCACATAATCAGCATGTTTTGATGCCTCCATATCAACTCTCTCATGTAATGGCAGAGGCAACATATCAAGTGGCGTCAATGGCTTGAAACCATACACCACTTCAAAAGGACAAAGCTGAGTAGTTGAATGCATAGCCCTGTTAGAAGCAAACTCAACATGTGGCAAACAGTCTTCCCACTCCCGCAGATTCTTTTTAATCATGGTCCTTAGCAGTTGTGACAATGTTCTATTCACCACCTCCGTTTGACCATCTGTTTGGGGATGACATGTAGTACTGAACAGCAACTTCGTTCCTAGCTTCCCCCATAAGGTCTTCCAAAAGTAGCTCATGAACTTCACATCACAGTCAGAAACAATCGTCTTTGGTACTCCATGTAATCTCACGATGTCCCTGAAAAACAAGTTAGCAACATGCGATGCATCGTCGCTTTTGTGGCAGGCAATAAAATGAGGCCATCTTAGAGAACCTATCTACTACCACAAATATAGAATCATGACCTCTCTGAGCTTTAGGTAGACCTAGCACAAAATCCATACTAATGTCTTCCCATGGAAATAGTAGGTGCAGAGAGAGGTGTATATAAACCGTGAGGCTTCAGCTTAGATTTCGACTTGTGGCGTGTAATACATTGGCTCACAAATCTGTACACATCACGCCTCATTTTTGGCCAATAAAAATAATCAGAAAGCATGAGCAACGACGATTCTGGAATACATAGTTTGTTAGCTCAAAACAAATATCCATCATGTATATGATACTTATCCCATGCGTTTCTAAGAGCACTCAAACGATATGGTTCAGCAAAATCATGGTCAGTTGCATAAAGTGCACAAATAGCTTCTAATCCAGGAATTTTAACATCAAGATTGGTTAATAACATGTTCTTCCTAGACAGAGCATCAGCAACAACATTTTCTTTTCCCTTCTTATAATTAATGATGTAAGGAAAATACTCAATGAACTCAACCCATTTATCTAATCTTCTATGCAAGTTTGATTGAGCTTTCAAGTATTTCAATGCTTCATGATCAGAATGTACAATGAATTCCTTTGGCCACAAATAATGTTGCCAAACCTCGAGTACTCTAACAAGTGCATACAATTCTTCATGATCAGAATGTACAATGAATTGCTTTGTTTGCTTGTTTTGTTCTTCAAAAAACACAAAAAAATTTAGTTTTGCTTGTTTTGCTTTCTTATTTGAAAACCCAAAAAAATGACTACTCTTGAAAACACTAAGTTGTGTGACTTCACTAGCACCAATAACAATGATTTTATGAGCACACCTATTGCTCCACCTGGGGCTGAAAATACTTTCTTTGAGATAAAACCTGCTTTGCTCAATCTTGTTATAAGAGAACAATTTTCTTGTATTGTTAACGAAGATGCTGCTTCCCATCTAAATAACTTTGTTGAACTTTGTGAGATGCAAAAGCATAGGGATATAGATGGTGATATTATTAAACTGAAATTGTTTCCTTTCTCTTTGAGAGGAAAAGCTAAAGAATGATTGAATTCCTTAACTAGGAATAGTATTGATTCTTGGACTAAATGCAAAGATGCTTTTATTGGAAAATACTATCCTCCTGCTAAGATTATATCCATTAGAAGTGAAATCATGAAGTTTAAACAACTTGATAATGAGCATGTTGCTCAAGCTTGGGAAAGAATGAAATCTTTGGTAAAGAATTGTCCCACTCATGGATTGACTGCTTGGATGATCATCCAAACTTTTTATGCAGGATTGAACTATTCTTCAAGAAACCTATTGGATTCAGCTGCTGGAGGTACCTTTATGACCATCACTTTGGGTGCTGCAACAAAACTATTGGATAATATGATGGTTAATTATTCTGAATGGCATACTGAGAGAGCTCCACAAGGTAAGAAGGTAAATTCTGTTGAAGAAACCTCCTCCTTGAGTGATAAGATTGATATTATTATGTCTATGCTTGTTAATGGGAAAGCCCATATTGATCCAAATAATGTTCCTTTAGCCTCTTTGGTTGCTCAAGAAGAGCAAGTTGATGTGAACTTCATAAGAAATAACAACTTTGGCAACAATGCTTATAGAAATAATTTTGGTAACAACAATTATAAACCTTATCCTCCCAACAATGGCAATGCTTATGGAAATTCTTACAACAATAATAAGAGTGCTCCTTCTGAACTTGAAGTTATGCTTAAAGAGTTTATTAGTAAACAAACTGCTTTCAATAAAACTATTGAGGAAAAACTCTTTAATGCTGAAAGAAATATAGCATCTTTGGCTGAAGCTCAATCTACTTTGAATAAAATGGCTGCTAAACCTGAAACTAATGACAATCCCTTTGCAGCTACTAATGCCATACAAGTAAGAATTGATGAAAATGTTAGACTATTAGCTGAATTACATGCTAAGTGGGAAAGAGAAGATGAAATTGCTAGAAACATTAGTGTTTCTACTATCACCACCACTAGTGTTGAGACTAGTAATAGTTCTACTACTTTAGATGATAAAGTTGATTTTGATCTTGATGGTTGCAATATCTCTGAAGTTATTAAGTTCCTACAAAAGCTTGCTAAAAGTCCTAATGCTAGTGCTATGAACATGGCCTTTACAAAACACATTACCGATGCTCTCATAAAGATTAAGGAAGAAAAGATGAAACACAAAGCTTCTATTCCTATAAAACAAGAGGATGGTTGGGAACCCATCATTAATATGAAAGTGAATGACTTTGATTTCAAATCTTTGTGTGATCTTGATAGTAGTGTTTCTATTATGCCTAGAAGGATTTATGATATGCTTGATTTGCCTCCTCTTGAAGATTGTTATTTGAATGTTCCACTTGATGCTACTACTAAAAAGAAACTCATGGGGAGTCTTAATGATGTTCTTATTATGGTTAATGATTCCTATGTCCCTGTTGATTTCTATGTTTTGGATGTTGAATACAATGCTTCTTATCCTATTACTTTGGAAAGACCCTTTCTTAGAACTGTTAGTGCCATCATTGATATGAAAGAAGGCACCATTAAATATCAACTCCCACTCAAGAAAGGTATAGAACACTTCCCTAAAAAGAGAGAAAAGATTTCTTTTGCTTCTCCTATGAAAACAAAATTTGGTCTTAATGCTTGTTCATTTGAGAACACTTGATTCTTTCTTTGGTTCTTATGCCTAACTTAAAGGTGTTAAAGAAAAGTACTTGTTGGGAGATAACCCAAGAGTTTTAGACGAGTCTTGGAAGTTATTACCTCTGTAATAACCGCTCCTTATCCTTTTTATTTGCTTTTTGTGCCAAGAGTAACCTCTAATGAGAGTGAAGTAATGATTGGGAAAGTTGCTGTCCCGAAACAGATTTCTGTGCTTCACCATAAAATTTCCTGAGAGAGTTCTGTACGTCGGATTGAGCTGTAATTTTTTGTGCTTCTGACCCAGGTTGTTATCTAACGTTCGTTAGTTAAACACTTTTTTATTTGAGCAACAGAAGATCTTCGAAAAAATTCGCCTTTACCTGCTGGTCTGTTTTGACAGATTTCTGCCATTTTCTGCATTTGCTTCTTGTTGGTTCCTTCTTGAGTTCTTTTGGGGAGTTGAGCTTTTTGAGGGAAGTTCTACAGTAGCTAGTGTTCTAATGGAAGTTTATTTGGTGTTAGAACTGAACCTTGAGACTTATTTATCTTAAGTGCACTAATGTGGCTAATGAGATTGTGTGAAGTTTTGTATGAAGGAAAATTTTCAGGTGTATGGAAGGAATGAGTAATGAGATGAAGGATGGACTAAAACTCAAGCTTGGGGATGCCACGCGTGTCACCCCAAGAAATATCCAAGAAGTGCAAGAGTCAAAGCTTGGGGATGCCCAAGGCATCCCCTTCTTCATCAATAAAAATTCCAGGTTTCTTCCAAACGCTTCATTTTTATTGTTTCATGCACAGTTGTGTTTTTCTTGGAGCGTCTTCTTTTTTGTTTTCGTTTTGGTTTTTAGTTTGCTTGGTTTGCTTAGTTTTCTGAATAAGTTGGTTGGACCCCCTCTTTCATACATTGGTTTGCAAATAGTTTGGTTTGGTTTGGAAAAGAGTAGGAAAGTTCATACTTTTGTGGTAAAAGAGCTCGTTTTTGACAGTGGCTATGCTTTGTCATGCCATGCTTGATATTGTTTTGGCTTTATGCTTAGTATTATTTGCTGTAGCATGACTTGTTATAAACAATTGAGATTGCTTAATGTTCCTTGGATGAATCATGCGTTGTTTTAGCATATTAAAGCATAGTATAGTGGTATTCTCCTTTGATGCTTTATTTGGGTTAACTTGGCGCATGCTTACACCATGTTATGACTTCCACAAGTCACCATAGCCTTTATGATCCTTTAGTTTTCAACTTGTAGTATCACTTTATGCTTTGATCAATGATGTTTTGTCGCTCTGCATGATTATGGCCATTATTGCTCTCTTAGTTTGTCGCTCCCAGTCTTTTGCTAGCCTCCACCACAAAGTATGAGTTCCACTCATGCATCCAACTCCCTAAACCAAGTTATTCCAAAGAGTCCACCATACCTACCTACTATCTTATGCTATTCCAAGTATATTCATGCTTTTGTCTACCTTTCACTTGTTATGAGAAAACTAGTGATTAAAGCTCTCACGAACTTGATGGCACACTTTACTTTATTGCCTCTAATAAACTTGAAGTATTGGGTCCTTCTTTGTTGCATATATGCTTGTGCTTTATAAGTTGAAATTAGCAGAACCATGTTTCATGGGGAACGCTTTCAACATTGCACTTGTACTTTGTACCCCGTTGATATCATGTTCTTTTGCTTACGGATCCCGGCGGTGTGAAATAAAAGTGGAACTTGTAAGATCATGGAGTTTGTATGTGTGTTAGAGAAACGCTTGGGCCGCTAGCCTAAGCCATGCCTAATCATGGTGCAAACTTGCAGCATCACCATAATGAGCACTCTATGAAGCATCCTCAATAAAAACCTATGTAAATAGCAAATAAAAAGATCGCTGAGATGCTCATTGTCTGCTTGCCTTATCATTTTGATTATGGGAAAGCTCCCGTATCATGTGCAAGGGGTACCCCGTTGGCGGTTCTTAATGATACACATATACTTACAATGACAAGAGCTTACTCGTGACTGAAGTTGAGTAGCACGAGGATCGGTCTTCGTAAGTAAGGGGCATGAGATTTCGGTTTATAACTTGTCAAGCATATCCTCTTAGTTGTGTCACTTTAACCTTAATCACCTTCAAGATGCTTATGATAGGGGCAATGAGAGTTGAAAGCTATAAGTACCGTAATTTTTGGAAGCTCTTTATGAGACCTGAATCCCTACTTCCTTTTACAAAAGGATTTTCTTCCACCATTATATTGAGTCTCCACCTTCTAACTTTATGCACCTACTTTGAGAGCATAGTGCCCATTCTTAGTTCTATGTGCATTGTCCCAAGACTAGTTGATTGATGCATAACTTGTTATTGCTTGTTTTAAACTATTGTATCTAGTCACTCTTATGAACTTTGAAGGTGTCCTATGCATTTATATTTGCTACTCTATTGAGGGACAAGCTGAATACTATTATGCTATGTTTTCTTTATGTGAAACAAACAAACGTCTTGCAAAGCATTGTTATTCATGAATCTTTTGTTTGTGCCTTTTCATGTTGCATCATAGTTTCTTTGCTTATTGCTAGAACTTTGTCTTTCATGTTATGTTTCAAGTACTTTGATCACAGCTTTGATGTTTTCCAAATACTTTAATCAAGTCTTTGATGGTGCATGTCACCTCAAAATTATTTCTTTTTATCACTTACCTACTCGAGCACGAGCAGGAGTTAAGCTTGGGGATGTTGATACATTGCAAATATATCTATAATTTTTGATGTTCCATGCTTGGTTTTATCCACTTTCTTGTGTTTTGTTCCAACTTTGGAGTACTTTTCATATGATTTCTTGGACTAACCTATTAACAAGAGCCACAGTGCCAGCTGCCCGTTTTCTGCTGTTTTTGGTTTCAGGAAAGTCAGAAAATGAATATTCTCGAAATTGGACAGGACAAAAACCAAAGTGCCTATTTTTCGGAAGGGATCAAGTGCCAAAATACGAGACGGAGAGGGGCCAGGGGCCGGCCACACCACCTGGCCACGCGGCCAGGCCTGGCCCGCGCCAGGGGGTGGTCTGGCCGACCCCAGCACCCCCTCGGCCTCTCCTTTCGCCTATAAGTTGCCCTCGGGACGAAAACCCTAGGTAGCCTATCAAAAAATCCACGAAGAGTGCTCAGAGCCGTCATCTCCATCCCTAGATCGGGAGGGATCTGAGCTCTTCGGCACCTGGGAGAGGGAATTCACCCTAGAGGCCTTCTTCATCACCATGCAAGCCTCCGGTGTGATGCGTGAGTAGTTCATCCTTGGACTACGAATCCATGTAGTAGCTAGATGGCTGGTTTCTCCTCCTTTGTGCTTTCATGTTTAGATCTTGTGAGCTCCGTTCATGATCAAGATCATCTATTTGTAATTCATACATGTTGTGTTTGGGGGGATCCGATGGATATTGAGATGCTATTTCAGATTGATTATTGATTCTATCATGTCTTTGTTATTTGAGATCTTGCATGCTTTCCGTTGTTAGTAGCTATCTTGGCCAAGTAGATGCTAGCAACTCCAAGAGTTAGTATTTATGCTCGATAGTGGGTTCATGCCTCCGTAATGGGGAAGTGATGAAATCTCTAAGGTACTAGATGTGCTGTTGCTACTAGGAGAAAACAATGATCCTTTGTTCATAGAACAATTTTATTGTTTACCTTACACGCGATTCAGTAAAGCAATAATCTGTTGCTTGCAACTTAATACTGGAGGGGGTTCGGATGATAACCTGAAGGTGGATTATTAGTCATATATGCAGTTGGATGGCAGTCTATGTATTATGTTGTATTGCCCAATCAAGTCTCAAAGGATTCAAGATGATTAGTATATGCATGTATTGCTTTCTCGGTGTTTGTCAATTGCCCCGCTATAATTTGTTCACCCAGCATGTTATCTATCTAAGGAGAGCCACCTCTAGTGAACTATGGATCCCGGTCCTCTTTCTTTACATACAATCTATAAACTGTTTACTGCTTTGTGTTTACTTTCTGCAAACTTTTACTTCTTTTCATTCGATACGTTTAATCCTTTGTTTTCTGCAAAACACAGTGAGATTGACAACCTCATCGCAAGTTGGGGACAAAGTTCTGTGGTTGTGTTGTGCAGGTATCCACGTTGCTACTACTTGGTAGTGCATACCTTAAAGCTCAGCTAGTAACACCTTTGAGGTGTTTCCTTACTCCTACTGGTTCGATTAAACCTTGGTTTCATAACTGAGGGAAACTTGCTGCTGTGCTCATCATACCTTCCTCTTGGGGTTCCCAACGAGCTCTACATCAACCACGAGCCATCAACACTTTTCTGGGCGCCATGCATTGAGCCATCAGGACTCACTGCAGTTGAGTCGGTCCAAGAAATTCCACATACTTTCTAGGTGTGTGCCAGGGCACAAGGGTCATAGTCGTTGTCACATAAAAACTCATACATGCATATTTTTTCATTTTTCATGGATTTGTTTCATTTTTCTGTAACAGGGTGACAAATTGTCGGAAGACCATTGATAGAATATTCCATCATCTTGTTCTTGCAACTCTCATTTTTACTCATATATGTACCTCTATCCCCTCTTTATTAGATCCTATGTATTCCCTCTATTCCAAAATATAAGATGTTTTAGCTTTTGTGAAACGAATATAGCTAGACACCTTTTAATGTTTAGGCCTCTCTCCTCAAGAGAGAATTATCTCACCAGGTTGACACTATGCAGAATGAAGGCCATGTATGTAGCTAACGCATAATTCTACTCCCTTCATATCAAATAGATGTCGCAAGTTAGTCAAAATTTGGAAGAATCTATATACTACTAAATAACTAAATAGTGTTTTCTAATTTTGTCGACCAAATTATAGCACACAGTTAAAGGTCGAATTAATTTGACAAAATCAGCCGAAACTCTTTTAAATGGCTATAAAACTGGTTATCCCTTCCATGTATAAATTGTGGAGAGTGTACATATGTTCAGGAGGGATCACCAGTAGTTACCTCTTCCTTCCCCTGTAAGCTTTGAGCAATGATTATACTACACTGCAGCTGTACAGTGACAAAGTTGGGGTCCTGATCTAAAGTCACCATCAATGGGATACTTCTGTCACA
Source organism: Avena insularis (assembly GCA_023614405.1). Taxonomy (NCBI): domain Eukaryota; kingdom Viridiplantae; phylum Streptophyta; class Magnoliopsida; order Poales; family Poaceae; genus Avena; species Avena insularis. Next base: position 370,563,687 of record CM042690.1, read on the forward strand.
GCCATCAGTATGACCAAAACCGATGATGGCAGAAGAATGAGGGCTCTTTTTTTTGGAGTAAAGAAGAATTGAGGCTATGAGCAAGTGAAGTTGGTGACATGCAGCATGAAAACAATGGCAAGGCAGCTAACACTCTGCACGGAAGCAATAATAACTAATTATAGTATAGTAGGAAAGATAATCACACCCAAAATTGGCTCTGGCAACATTGTGGCTAGTTATGCATGTCAAATTCACCAAATAACCAAATATTTTACCATCAAGTACACGGTCGTACATTCATACTAGTAATAAAGGTTTTTCAATTTACTGGGGCCATATTGCAATCTATATATCTGATCATGAACTAGTCCCTCCGTTCCATAATATATAATATTTTTTCGTAAGCTGTTTTAGCTTTGTAAATAGGCTTATATTGTGAAAAAAGATAGAGTACTAACTAAGGTCTTCCACGTGTCGGCTCATTGATGGAGATCGACGATAGTATCATGCTTTAGCTTTGCCAGCTCGGCCAGGAGTTTGTCCTTCTGGTCCTCGAGGTCCTAGATCTATTTAAAGCTTATGCCCAACATTTCCACCATGCCGATGTTCCCCCGCTTCAGCTCATCACGCTCAATCAAGTATTCCATGGTGAGATTCCTGAGGAGGCTAAGCCTGACCTTGTCAGCAACGAGTTTGGGGTAAAGTCTAGTGCACTCCTTGACGAGGGCGCTTCTGTCCGCTGTCTTGACGCAGAAATTGCCATCACCTTTTTCACCATAAACTCAATCTCGAAGCCAATATTTTGTTAGATGAACAGGGAGCGTCAATTTAGAAGTGTACCTAGAGAACTATCAAGGAAGAGAGACACGGAATCACAATTCAAATGATTTCTTACCTTGCGACTGTATCGATCGGCCTCCATCGACGACGGTGAAGATGATTTTGCAGGAAGGAGTACCACAGGAATGTGAAGTCCGCCTGACCTAAAACAACATTGAGAAAAATGTACTAGTAGGAAAATGAGCGAATCAAGAAACGGTTAAATACATGGAAAGTTACCCAAGCACAGAGATTTACCTAAAGGTATCATTCTCCATCGGCGACGCTGAAGATGATTCTGCAAGCAGGAGTGCTGAGGGGATTCGAAGACCGTCCGACCTAAAAACACCATTGAGGAAGAATGTGCTTTTTAGGTAAATGAGCAAATCAAAAAACGGTCAAAGACATGGAAAGTTGCGCAAGAATGGAGATTTACTCGAAGGTATCTTTCCCTGGATGCGGAGGCTTCGAAGAACCTTGAGTTGAAGACCTCTTGCCTATAGCAGAGGGATTTGACTGGGACCCTTTGATCGTTGCATCACTTGGTACCGATAGCAACATAATGGCAGAACGGCAAGACAACTTCTTATCTTTCGCCAGCTTCGCCGTCGCGGCACGAGCCCTTCTATGGCAGGACTTGTTCTCGGTCATGCGGGTGAAATAGCATAGCAAAATGGAATGAAAATGGGCAAAGCAATCTGGCAGGGAAGAGCTACAATCGTGAAGAGGAGGAGGAAGAAGGTCGAGTCAGTGAGAGGTGGTGATGAGGGCAAACCTCTAGGGTGGCCCGATCTTCACGGATCTCGTGGTCAAATCGATGGGAAAGTGAGGGTAAAGGGAGAAGGTAGCGGAAGCGGACGCACACCTCGCGAAGAACACGATGAACACACGCAAAACACAGACGATACAAGGCTGATTGCTCTCACCGGTGGCCACTGGTCCGATAGAATCCTCGCAAGGAAAGATCGGTCAACGTGCTCCCGTCAATCCCAAGCGGAGAGGGAAGAACACCTTGGAGAGGGTCTTGACGTCTTGGCAAAGGGACACCGATGCCAAGGCCTTGTACAACGAGGGAGGCACGATGTAAACTCCAACGAGGTGGTGACGATAGTCGATCCCCTTTGGTAGAAGGGGATGAGGCAAAACTAGAGATTCCACAAAGGGGTTTTTCTTTAGCCTATCATCTATGCCTAAGGGATACATGAGGGGGTGGGGCTCTATTTATAGGCCAGCCACAAGTTCAGGGGTAGTTTGGGCATAAAACTATGGTTTGGTGCGAAATAGAGGGGTACATGGGCCAAGGGCCCAGCTGTTGGCTCGCAGGCCCATCACTTGGGCCGGACAGTCCGGGTCGGAGTGACCGGACAGTCCGGGGTAGCCGGACACTCTAGGTACTGTCCGGGTAGTGTCCGAACTGGCCTTCTGAATGTCCATGCCAGGTTGGGGCTGGGGCAGGCCGGACACTCCGGCCGAGTCGCGCCGGACACTCCGGCTGGTTCCGGGCGGACTCTCGAGGCGATGTGGAGACTCTGGATCGGTGGCTGCTCCTAGTCCATCTTCTTGGTTGACTTGGGGACGATCTTGGGGACTTGGCATTGTGGATGTAGTAGCGTTCGCAGGACGGGCTGCATCAACTCCCCCTTCAAAAAGAGTCGTCCTCGACTCTTCATGCTCATCCTAAGAAGATGATGTCGAGAGACCTTCTTGATCCTGGGGTTCACCATATAGTCGTCCTCGAGAAGCTTGATGTGGCAACTCTTCAATGTTCCTTCACCTTCCATGAAGCCTACAAAGCTCACAACAAAAGCGAAGTAACACTCAAAAAATAACCAATTCATGAAGATTATAGCATGAGTCCTCAAGTAGAAGGAAGTCACCTTATGATATAGAGATAGCTCATTGAAGGATAGCCCTAGGTAACTCTCTTCGATTCGTCTTGTCAACTCTTTGTCCATAGAGGTTGACACGTATGCAATTGTACGTTCACACAACAAAGACCAAGCAACATATGTTTGTGTGTGATAGAGGAGCATGTCATTTGTGGCATGTCCATTCTTGTTCACAACACTATTAACACAACTCAAGTAGAGCAAACCGGATGCATATGCAAGGTCAAAGTGCATGGAAATTGTTTGAACATCATCCAAATGTGGGAACTCAAAAACTCCATATAACATCTTAGTGTGGCACTCAAAGCAATTGACTAAAATCTTGATCAACATCTTTGATGCAAAGCTAGGAGAATTTGGCAAAAACACATGAGGAAGAATATCCAAAGCAACAACATTATGTGTGCAAACCAACCATTGGAAAGAACAATTGTTCAATATGTTGGATGCCATACTCATATCATCAAAGGCCAAAATCATGGGAGTATGAGTATCACAAGCGGAAGCAAAAACAACATGTTTCCAAACAAACCATATGAAAGAGCAAGTGGTCCTTATGTTTGTTGCAACAACAATACGAGAGACTTGGAAGCTCTCATGACAATACATGCTCAAAATGGCATTATGATTGCACACAAAACATCGGAAAGAGAAATTGATCAACATTTTTGTGGCAACACACAAAGCATCAATGTCCAATAGCAACGAAACATGATTGTCACAACGTGAAAGAATACCATTAACATGCTTGCAATCAAACCATAGGAAAGAGCAATTTGTCAACATGAAAGATGCAAAGCATGCGAAAGGTATCAGAGTTGGGTTTGATCTTGAACTCACTTGTGGGATGCTCTCTAGAGCTCTTTTTGTCAACTCGTGCTCAGCCGAGGTTGACATTCTTGTGCGGGTACCTACACACATCAAACACAAAAGGAAGAATGTGTGTGCATGGTAGAGAAATACATCATCCATCATGACATATCTCTTCTTGTGCACATCACCATGAGTGTCAATCAAGTATGAAATGGATGCATGGTGAGTATGCAAGTGGGGAACATGCTTATCATGGCAATCCTCAAAATCTCCAAAATTTGAGAAAGCTATGGGGGCCATCTCAATATAAACCATATGAGAATTATTGTTGCAAGCAAAACAAGTGAAAGATCAATTATTCAACTTATTGCAAGCAACGGGAGATATTGTAAAACATTCATGACAAAGCATGGTTCAAGGGGTACCATTGGTAACATCATTGCAAGCAAAACATTGGAAAGAGCAATTGTTCAACAAAGTGCAAGCAATGATATCATCAACGTAACGTTTAGAGCATGACATGTCTATGGCAATATCATCACAATCAAATAATTTCACATGCTCAACATTATGCAAAGGCAAAGTATCACATGGAAATATCAATGAAGCATATGTGATATCACAAACATCATCCATAGCATGCCAATCATCACAAGTCATCATGTCCACTAGTGGGATCATGGCATCATCAACACCCATATTGTTACCTTGTTCATACCTCTCATATGAAGTGGGTGTTGTGGTAGTATTGGCCTCCATGTGGGCGACTTCTTCATCCAATATGGGGATGGCATCATCTTCATCCACCATGTACATCTTATCGGTCGGAGGCATCATCATCTCCAAGCTTGGTGCTTCTTTATCCATGGAACCTAGCACATCATGCGAAAACACACTAGAGGTAGAGGGTAAGTCGTTACAAATCAAAGTGGTCTCATATGACCTATCAACTACCACTCTCAACTCACTAGGTGTATCACTCATGCCCTCCAAGTGGAAGCACTCAATCTCACGTATGGTGGAGTCACTCATCTCACTCTTGTTTTCACTCAAGTGGGCTAAGTGGCTCTCATACTCACATGGGATTGGTACCACATCATCACTCAAGCATATGGGGGTAGGTTCGGTTCTCTCAACTCCTTGTGCCTCCTTTGGTGAAGGGAAAGTACCATGCTCACCATTCTTAACCTTGTCGTCGCCATCTTGCACCTTGGCTTGTGTAGTCCTCTTGACGTACTCGTCCAACTTGGCGAAGTAGAGGTCTTCGTCCTCCTCATCCATGAGGTTGCATGCGTCATCTAGGACGTCAAGTCTTGGCGTTGAAGCTTGATGGCGTGGAGGAGAGCTTGATCTTGGTGCCATTTTGGTGGTGGCACGAGTAGTTGAAGGTGCCTTATGATGGTGTCGATGTAGGTCATTGGCGTGCCTTGCCAAAGGTTGATGTAGATGGCGCACTTGATCATCCACATGACGCTCGCGATGATGCTCCTTGTCCTTGGCACTCTTCTTGTGATGGTGGTGCATTCTTGAGCTTGGTTGAGCATTATGGATGGTGCTCAACATGTATTCTTCGTCTTCATGGCGAAGATTCCTTGAACAACGTCTTGTATCCTCTTGATGTTGGCGATGATCTCTAGAGGATGTATGTCGATGAAGATTCTTGCTTCGTGGCGCCTCTTTGGGAAGATGATGTTGGGGCGCCGCTCTTTTTGTAGTTGGTGGCACTTGATGCCTAGGAGGTAGATGCACTTGACGCCTTCGAGGTTGTGGTGCTTGGCACCTTGGAGATGGTGGTGCTTGGTGGCTTGGAGGTGATGGCGCTCGTCGCCTTGGAGATGGTGGTGCATGACGGCTTGGAGGTGATGGCGCTTGTTGCCTTGGAGATGGTGGTGCATGACGCCATGTAGGTGGTGGCGCTTGACGCCTTGGAGGTGGATCATCGAAGTAGGTGGTGCCCTTTGGTGTGGCACGCTTGGCCTTGAAGGTCATGGTTTCTTGATGATGCGTCTCCGCTAGCTTGGCGTAGTAGTCCTCCATCTCCAAGCGGTGGAGGTATTCTTCATGGCTCATGGAAGAGCCCTCGAAGTGGGTGAAGCTCGCCATGTCCTCCATGCTTGGTGAGGCGTCGTCGTTGTAGCACTCGAAGTCATCCATGCTTGGGGAGTCATTGTTGATGTAGTACTCCATATCACCCAAGCATGTGGAGCCATTGTCGGTGTAGTGCTCCATGTACTCCATGCATGAGGAGCCATTGTCGATGTAGAGCTCCAAGTCCTCCATGCTTGAGGAGCCATAGTTGATGACGTTCTCCATGTCTTCCATGCATGTGGAGCCGTCATATGTGCAATGCTCTGGGTCCTCAAAGCATGCGGAGCCATTGTCGGTGTAGTGCTCCATCATGTCCTCTATACTTGTGGAGTCGTAGTCATGGTGGCTCATCATTGATTCTTCATAGATATCATCCTTGGTTTCGGAGTCCCTAGACATGATTTACAAGACCAAGTGGTGTATATGGAAGTGGTAGGGGGTTAGAGATGCAACGTCAAACCTTACTTTACCTTGGAAGATAGTATCGTGCAAGTGGCAACACTTGAGAGCAATCAAAACCAAGCAAAGTGAAGTTCACGTGGAACACCAAAACCAACTAACCACTAAAAAACACACACACACAAATCTTATGGTGGATAGGTATGGAAGGTGGCGTGTCTAAGAACAATCCGAAATCAAGATATTGTAATGGCAAGTAAAGAACCACAATGATCACAAAGCAAAACAAGTCAATCCACAAGAGGAAATATGTACAAGGAAACACACACGGTGGGATAAATGGGACTTGTGCGACGGAGAAAGTGAGCTAAGAACCAAATGATTACCTAGCGAAGACTATAAGCTCGTGTCGCACAAGTGCAAGGAGAGACACTAGTTCGATTGCACTAAATTGGTGGGCTACAAGATATGCACAATAAGTACCACCTATTTGATGTTCATCCAGCTTGCGCTTCCTATTCTATGAGGCACTTGTTTCTTTCTTTCTCTTTTTTCTTATTTTTCTTTTTCTATTTTTTTCTCTTTTTCTTTCTTTTTTCACTTGCTTCTTCCTTGTGCCAACAACTATACAAGATAACTATATGAGATAGCGCACTCACAACTTTTGCTCGGAATTCTACAAGGTATCAAATGTTCATATCCCAAGCAATCATAGGAGGAACTAGTCTCAATAGGTGTTTGTTGAACGCAAAGATAGTGTGGCTCACAAAGGGATGCAAGTGGGGAGAAGTCGCGGAATTTTTATACCTTTCGTCGCCGATCTTCACCCTTTATTGGTGGATTCCGCCTTGCTCACGGAATTTGGATGGAGTAGATAGCATGAACTATGGAGATGATGATGTAGAGCTCTTTCTCCTCTTCAAAACGAGCTAAAGAACACCAAAATTCGAGTTCGTATGCAAAAGTTATGCTCAAAACCGTGAAGCAGATTTTTCTGTCAGCAGGGGGGCGGACAGTTCGGCCGGGCAGGATATTCCGGTCAGTTTAGGCCGGAAACTCCGGTGGGGCGGATATTCTGGTCCGTTTTGGCCGGACAGTCCGGTCCGGTCGAACCAGAACTTCCAGAACACGAGCAGGACGCGTTTTGGCGGAAAAACCGGGACCAAAACCTCAAATTGATGGGGGAAATCAAGGAATTAGGCTATGGAAACGCAGGGGAAGGTAGATCAACAAGTTTAGCAAGTAATCCACGGATCAAAGCCTACCAAAACACACTCAAATCACAGATCGATCCAAAACATGAATTGGGGCTATTTTTTGTGGAAATTTCGAATTTATGGGGAAAAGACCAAATCGATGAGGAATTCGTGGCAACCAAAAGCTACTGATACCAGATGATGTGGGTTGACACAAGATCCAATCGATTTTGTGGCTATTTTTATGGTTTTTCAAGAAAAAATTTGGTGGGGAAGAATGAGGGTGAAATCCGTGGCAACTTGGGCTCTGATACCAGATGATGAGGGCAAACCTCTAGGGTGGCCCGATCTTCACGGATCTCGTGGTCAAATCGATGGGAAAGCGAGGGGAAAGGAAGAAGGTAGCGGAAGCGGACGCACACCTCGCGAAGAACACGATGAACACACGCAAAACACACACGATACAAGGCCGATTGCTCTCACCGGTGGCCACCGGTCCGATAGAATCCTCGCAAGGAAAGATCAATCAACGTGCTCCTGTAAATCCCAAGCGGAGAAGGAAGAACACCTTGGAGAGGGTCTTGACATCTTGGCAAAGGGACACCGATGCTAAGTCCTTGTACAACAAGGGAGGCGCGATGCAAACTCCAACGAGGTGGTGACGATAGTCAATCCCCTTTGGTAGAAGGGGATGAGGCAAAACTAAAGATTCCACAAAGGGGGTTTTCTTTAGTCTATCATCTATGCCTAAGGGATACATGAGGGGGTGGGGGCTCTATTTATAGGCCAGCCACAAGTTCAGGGGTAGTTTGGGCATAAAACTAGGGTTTGGTCTGAAATAGGGGTACATGGGCCAAGGGCCCACTGTTGCTTCATGGGCCCATCACTTGGGCGGTCGGTCCGGATCGGAGTGGCCGGACAGTCGAAATAGCCGGGACACTCAGGTAGTGTCGGGTAGTGTCCGACAGCCTTCTAAATGTCCATGCCAGGTTGGGGCTAGGGCTGGGACACTCGGCAGTCGCCGGACACTTGGCTGCGCGGACACTCGGCTGGTTCAGGCGGACTCTCCAGGCGATGGCGGAGACTCTCGTTCTGGAGCTGGCTGCTCCTAGTCCATCTTCTTGGTTGACTTGGGGACGATCTTGGGGACTTGGCGTTCTGGATGTAGTAGCGTCTGCAGGACAGGCTGCATCAGCTCCCCCCCCCCTTCAAAAAGAGTCGTCCTCGACTCTTCATGCTCATCCTAAGAAGATGATGTCGAGAGACCTTCTTTGTTGTGAGCTTTGTAGACTTCATGGAAGGTGAAGGAACATTGAAGAGTTGCCACAGCAAGCTTCTCAAGGACGACTACATGGTGAACCCCAGGATCAAGAAGGTCTCTCGACATCATATTCTTAGGATGAGCATGTCGAGGGCTCCAAGACGCCAATACCTCTCCAAGGTGTTCTTCCTCTCCGCTGGGATTGACAGCACGCTGACCGATCTTTCCTTGCGAGGATTCATCGGACCGTGGCCACCAGGAGCAATCGGCCTTGTATCGTGTGTCCGATTGACCATGAATCTGTTGAGATATGCCCAAGAGGCAATAATAAAGTGGTTATTATTATATCTTTATGTTTATGATAAATGTTTACATCCCATGCTATAATTGTATTAACCAGAAACATTAATACTTGTGTGTTTTGTAAACATAAAAGAGTCCCTAGTAAGCCTCTTGTTAAACTAGCTTGCTGATTAATGGATGATCATGGTTTCCTGATCATGGGCATTGGATGTCGTTAATAACAAGATCATATCATTAGGAGAATGATGTGATGGACACACACCCATAGTAAGCGTAGCATAAGATCAAGTCATTAAGTTATTCTTGTAAGCTTTCAAATGCATAGTAACCTAATCCTTCGACCATGAGGTTATGTTAATCACCATCACCGGATGGGTACTTTGATGACATCAAACACCGCTTAAATGGCGGGAGGTTATAAAGGTGTCATTGGGTATTCTAAAAGTATGTGTTGAAGCGCATGGACCAAGATTGGGACTTGTCCATCCATATGACGGATAGATATGCTCTGGGCCCTCTCGGTGGAATGTCATCTAGTTAGCTTACAAGCATGTGACTAGGTCACAAGGGATGACATAACATGGAACGAGTAAAGAGTACTTATCAGTAACGAGGTAGAACTAGGTATGGAGATACCGACGATCAAACCTCGGATAAGTAGAATATCGTGTGACAAAGGGCCGTGGGTTCGTATGTTAATGGTTCTATCGATCATGAAGTCATCGTTGAATATGTGGGAGCTATTATGGATCTCCAGATCCCGCTGATGGTTATTGATAGGAGAGGTGTCTTCATCATGTCTGCATATTCACGAACCGTAGGGTGACACACTTAAGGTTCGAAGTTGTTTTAAGTAGATATGGAATATGCGTTGGAGACCGAATGTTGTTCGGAGTCTCGGATTGGATCCGGGAATCACGAGGAGATCCAGAATTGTCCGGAGAATAAGATTCATATATTGGGGATCATTTTCTAAGTTAGGAAATGTTCCGGAGTGTTTGTATGGAGATTCTAGAAGGTTCGGAATGTTTTGGAAGGTTCTAGAAGATTTCTTGGAGTTTGCTTGAAAACTAAGAAAGGATCAAGGAGTCTTTGTGGGGCAAGACACGGATTCGTGGGGGAGGAGGATTCCTCCCCCCCTCCCAATCCGCCGGCCAAGGAGGGAGGGGAGTCCTACTAGGACTCCCCCTCCCATGGCGCCTCCCTCCTTTAAATAGAGGGGAGGGGGCGCCACCCCCTAGAGCTCTACCATAACAAACCCTAGCCACCACCTCTCTCCTCCTCCTTCGCTCTGCTCCGGCTTAGGCGAAGCCCTACAGAAATCTCTACTCCACTACCACCACCACACCGTCGTGCTGCTGGGATTCCGTGGAGAAGATCTACTACCTCCGCTGCATTTGGAGCAGGAGAGGAAGGTCTTCGACTCCGCCGCGTGTGACCGACTACAGGCGCTTAGGAACCTGGCCTTGGGAAGGATCGTCCACGATCTTGAGATCGGCAAGTGATCGACTACATCAACCCGAGATCTAATCTCGTGCAGCTTTCGGTTCTCGAGGGTTAGTACAGATCTATCTCGTTGCACATGTCTAATAGATTAGATCTTGGCTTTTATCTAGATTAGATCTGGGTTTTGTTCGTTCTTGCGGTAGAAATTTTTGTTTTCCATGCTCTGAACCCATCGGTGGTATCGAGCCGTGTCTATGCGTAGATCTGTTGCCTGAGTAGAACACAATGGTTTTGTGGGCGTTGGTGCTCGTGCAAATCTTTTGCTTTGTGTACTTTGCATCTTGCGGTATGGTGGGATGAAGCGGCCGGGCTAACCTTACATGTCATCGCACATGAGACTTGCTCCACAGTTGGCGTGGAACTCGTATTGCACAAGTGGCTGCGGTGTCTGTCTCTCCCATCATAGTATAGATCCAATCTACACTTTGCACTTGATAGCACTTGTATCAACGTTGTGGTTCAGTTTCGTAGGTAAGATCCGTTCTTATTCGAAAGCCCCAAACCACGTAAAACATGCAAAGAAAATTAGAGGCGTCTAACTTGTTTTTGCAGGGGTTTTGTGATGTGATATGGCCATCATATGTTTGTGATTATATTTGATGTATGCAATGATCATTGTTGTAATATGGCAACCGGCAGGAGCCTAATGGTTGTCTTTAATTCTGTTAAGACCTGCGTGTCTATTCATCTTGTAATAGCTTTATTCCAAGTAGTTGTAATAGTTGCTAGTGATGATGGACAACCATGAAGCGGCGCCACTTGACCTTGGCCTTAATCTGGTGATGATGGAGATCATGTCCGTGCTTTGGAGATGGAGATCAAAGGCATAAGAAGAAAGCGCCATATCATATCACACTAATTATGAATTGCCTGTGATGTTAATCCTTTATGCATCTTGTATTGCTTAGATCGTGACGGTAGCATTATAAGATGATCCCTCTCACTAAATATCAAGTAATAAAGTGTTCGTCCTTAGTAGGCACCGTTGCTAAGACTCGTCGTTTCGAAGCATCTCGTGATGATCGGGTGTGATAGATTCTACGTGTGCATACAATGGGTGCAAGCCAGATTTGCACATGCGGATACTAAGCCTTAACCTTGACGAGCCTAGCATGTATAGACATGGTCTCGGAACACGGAATACCGAAAGGTAAAGCATGAGTCATATGGATGATATGATGAACATGTTGATTGTTCGCCTTTGAAGCTACATCATCTCACGTGATGATCGGACTTGGTGTAGTGGATTTGGTTCGTGTAATCACTAAAACAACTCGAGGGATGTTGTTTTTAGTGGGAGTTTATTTGTAATTTGGATTAGTCAAACTCAATTTATCATAAACACAATCAAAGTGAATTTGCATAGTTTGTTGTAGTCATTGGCATCCGTTCACCACCTTACGCTTAGTTATAGTTGAGATAGTAGAACTATAGAAATTCTGGATATTTGCTTCTGACTGGTATCGTATTGTTTTGAGTGTCAATCTAAAGTTTAAAAGTCATATTGCAAACTTTCAGCAAACTCCGTTTACTCTGTGAAGTTTAATAAACAGTATTAAATCAAGAGTAACAATTCCAGTGTTAGTATCTAATGTATCATGTTTGCCTCCATGATTCTTGATACTCAAAAGATTGTTTTTAATATCAAGTTTATCTAAGAGCTGAAAGCAATGTTTCAGAAACCATCATATGTGAAAGGTATTGCGATATCTAAAACAATGTGTTGGTTACAACATGATAGAGTATATGTCCTCATATTTGATAAGAATTTGTGAAGGTTGGAGACGCTAGTCGTCCTAATCCTCCAAAAGGTTTTGGAAAAGAAACATTATACTCGCAATTCACCTTTATAAGCTATAGCAGCTTGATCATGAAAGTTGTCATGATAAGGATGAATAGAAGATGTAAGTAAAATGTTTACTACACTAAAAGATTATAAAGAATGGAATTTTGAAAGAATGCCAAACATTTGATGAAGGTGATCCACTTCAATGTGCAAGTCCAAAGGTATTAGTATTTGACTATACACACTTTGTACTATGTGTCATGTGAATGACACCACTATTGATGTTGATAGATTCTTTTAAAAGAAAAGGAATTGTTGAAATAGAATCTATAAAATATTTGGCAGAAAAGAAAAGATTGGAGATATCCAGCTTAGGTATATAGAAGATACATGTTATGGCTGTATTCCTTTGTTGTTAAACAATGTGGTTCTGCGGTATTGGATACCGAATTGGTTGGTATGAAGTGTCATACAGGACAACACAATTCATGAACTGCAATGGCCTAAGTAACTAGCAAGAGAATATGTGATGATGTTCATCGAAAACAAAGAAAGGGTTGTTGTGTTGCTCGTTAACATCAAAGCTTGCCTTCAAGATTTGTTTCAATAATTGTTATTTTGATCAGGTATTATGACAACAAAAGGTTGTTCAAATAATTACCGCATTCCATAATAGATGGATGATATACAAGTCTGGTTGGAGAAATAACGACCATAAAAATAATGCTAAATTGTCGCAAGACAAATGATTGAAAGATCACTTGCAAAGTGACATCGCCGTTTAAATTATATTGACAGGGATACATGAAGAAACTCCATGTTTATGGATTTTTGGAGTCTTTGATTTTGATCAAATGACGCTTGTGATACTTTCCTGGAGATAATTAAAACTCCGTTCAAAGGCCAAAAGAGGAACGGACGACTAACTGATTGGAATTTGTACATATTGATGTATATAGTTCATTATGTGTAGTCGTGGGCAATGGATTTCAACTTCATATGCTTTCTCCAAAGATTTGAGTGAGTATATGTATATACTTACTCAATAAGGAAGAAGTATGAAACATTTGAAAATGCTCAAAGACTTTCAAGATGAAGTGGAAAATCATTGTAACAAGAAAATAAAAAAGTTTATGATTGGATCATAAAGAAAGGTTTGAGTTACAAGTTTAGCAAAACACCTAAGATTTGAGGAATCGTTCCATAGATTTGCATTTCCCAAAACACCATAGGAGTATGGAGTGTTCGAGATATGTAATGAAACCTTGTTTGACATGGTAAGATCAAAGGTGTCATTTATAAAACTGCCATTATATTTTAAAGATTAAAGCTTTAGTGACTACCGCTTTTACACTGAAAAGAGCTCCATCGTGATCCGTTGAAATGACACCATATAAGTCATGGTTAGGGATAAAACCCAGGTTGTCCTTTCTTAAATTTTTGGTATGCTAGGCATAAGTAAAATGTTTACAACCAAAGTCGGATGAGCATGTCTTTGTAGGTTATTTCGAATAACCATTGGGTATTCCTCCATAACACCGAAGACAAAAGTGTTTGTCGCTTAGAATGTCGAGTTTCTTGAGAAGGAATTTTGGTGAAAAGTTAAGTGGGAGGACAATAGAACTTTGACAAGGTTGTTGAACCTTGGCTAATATGTCTGAGTTCTTGGCGTCAGAAAGTGTCCCGGAGGCAGCAACAATGCTCATGGCTCACGTGCCTCAAAGGTTGTGGTCACGGAGATCTAAGTTACTATTGAACCAAGTAGGTCGGGTAAGTAATCAAATGCCAAGATTTGAGAGTTAAATCATTGTTGTTTGACAATGATGAACCGACTACATGCAAAGAAGCAATGATGGGCCCTGACTTCGTTAAGTGGCTTGAAGCCATAAAATCCGTGATAATTCCATACACGAGAATTCAAGCTTTGAATTTGAAAGACCCTCTGGAAAGGTGCAAGACCTTACAGTCGTATATGGAACTATAAAGAAATAGACATGGATGTTTCACATCTATGAAATAGTCGACATGTCGGAAAAAGTTTACGACAATGTTCAAGGAATTGACTATGATAAGGTTTGATCTTTCATAGCGATATTTAGTCTTGACGGATTAATGTAGCAACCACTACATATATTTTGGTATATGGTAGTTGAACAAACAAAACAAGTTCTTCTAATAGAATGGTTACCTAGGATGTGTCCATGACACGATCCAAAGGGTTTTGTTAATTCAAAGGATGCTAAAAGAGTATGCAAAGCTTCAATGGTTGAAGTGAGCATCGCGGAGTTGGAATCTTCACCGTGATGAAACCGTTAAAAGGTTTAATTTCACTAGAGATGATGAAGATGCTTGCATTTTTGCAAGAAATTAAGTGGGAGGGCTAAGACATATTTCTAATACATTATGTGAAAGACATATTGTTGATTAGAAATGATGTATCTTTTATTGACACAGGTTAAGAATTTCATTTCGATGAAAGACTTAGGCATAACCCAAGAATTAGGCATCAATGTCTATATGGATAGATTGAGGCGCTAATATGGTTTTGCCAAATGTACATAGATAAGATGTTGAATGAGTTCAATATGGAAACAACAAGAAAGGTTCTTGATGCACGGAAAGGACTGGATCAAGATTCAAGTGTGTTGACACGAGATTCAAGTGTTTTGACACTTGGTGAAATCACAAGAATATTTTGATCAATCTTTGAGATGTACACATCCAGATATGTCCTATGCTCTAAATGTTATGAGCATATATGACTCATAAGATGATCATTGGACAATAGTAGGGATATTCCTATGATCTTTGGAAGAACTAAGAATATATTATTTATATAGTGGTGACAAATAGTTCATTGTAAATTGTTACATTGATACTAGTTTTGTCACAAATTAAGTTTATCTCAATTTAAACTATGGGTGGCACAATGTAATGGAAAGGAAGTTCCATAACGGATTTGGTTGAGTACCAAAGTTAAAACATTGTGACAGATATTACAACAAAAGGCTAAGTATATGACTGCTATTGTAGCAGCAAATGAGGGCATTTGCGTCAAGTAGTTTGTTATCAAACTAGGTGTGGTTCATAGCGGGATAATACTATGAAGATACATTGTACGACAATTGTATCAACATGATTTAATCCCAAGGAACTAAAGGTCTCACCAAAGGACCAAATTTATACAATGCCATCTCATTGGAGAATGAGTAATGCGTAGAAACGCAAGGACATGCAAATACACACGGACCTGGAAGTGTCAGATCTGAAGATTATGTTTACCACTAGCAATAGTGTCTATACAACACCAGAAAGACATAGGTGTTGAATGCACAAGTTTTTAACTAGATTATTGACTCTAGTGCAAGTGGGAGACTATTGGAGATATGCCCAAGAGGCAATAATAAAGTGGTTATTATTATATCTTTATGTTTATGATAAATGTTTACATCCCATGCTATAATTGTATTAACCGAAAACATTAATACTTGTGTGTTTTGTAAACATAAAAGAGTCCCTAGTAAGCCTCTTGTTAAACTAGCTTGTTGATTAATGGATGATCATGGTTTCCTGATCATGGGCATTGGATGTCGTTAATCACAAGATCATATCATTAGGAGAATGATGTGATGGACACACACCCATAGTAAGCGTAGCATAAGATCAAGTCATTAAGTTCGTATTGTTGTAAGCTTTCAAATGCATAGTAACCTAATCCTTCGACCATGAGGTTATGTAATCACCATCACCGGATGGGTACTTTGATGACATCAAACACCGCTTCGTAACTGGGAGGTTATAAAGGTGTCATTGGGTATTCTGAAAGTATGTGTTGAAGCGCATGGACCAAGATTGGGATTTGTCCATCCATATGACGGATAGATATGCTCTGGGCCCTCTCGGTGGAATGTCATCTAGTTAGCTTGTAAGCATGTGACTAGGTCACAAGGGATGACATAACATGGAACGAGTAAAGAGTACTTATCAGTAACGAGGTAGAACTAGGTATGGAGATACTGACGATCAAACCTCGGATAAGTAGAATATAGCGTGAAAAAGGGAATTGGTTTCGTATGTTAATGGTTTTATCGATCACGAAGTCATCGTTGAATATGTGGGAGCCATTATGGATCTCCAGATCCCGCTGATGGTTATTGATAGGAGAGGTGTCTTCATCATGTCTGCATATTCACGAACCGTAGGGTGACACACTTAAGGTTCGAAGTTGTTTTAAGTAGATATGGAATATGCGTTGGAGACTGAATGTTGTTTGGAGTCTCGGATTGGATCCGGGACATCACGAGGAGATCCGGAATTGTCCGGAGAATAAGATTCATATATTGGGGATCATTTTCTAAGTTAGGAAATGTTAGGAGTGTTGTATGGAGATTCTAGAATGTTTGAATGTTGGAAGGTTCTAGAAGATTTCTTGGAGTTTGCTTGAAAACCAAGAAAGGATCAAGGAGTCTTTGTGGGGCAAGACATCGATTCGTGGGGAGGAGGATTCCTCCCTCCCAATCTGCCAGGAGGGAGGGAGTCCTACTAGGACTCCTCCCATGGCGCCTCCCTCCTTTAAATAGAGGGAGGCGCCACCCCTAAACTCTACCATAACAAACCCTAGCCGCCGCCTCTCTCCTCCTCCTTCGCTCTGCTCCGTCTTAGGCGAAGCCCTGCAGAAATCTCTACTCCACCACCACCACCACACCGTCGTGCTGCTGGGATTCCGTGGAGAAGATCTACTACCTCCATGCTCATTTGGGAACAGGAGAGGAAGGTCTGCTTGACTCCGCCGTGTGACCGATCAGGAGCGCTGCCGGAAGGATCGTCCACACGATCTTGAGATCGGCAAGTGATTGACTACATCAACCCCGAGATCTAATCTCGTAACGCTTTCGGTTCTACGAGGGTTAGTACAGATCTATCTCGTTGCACATGTCTAATAGATTAGATCTTGGCTTTTATCTAGATTAGATCTGGGTTTTGTTCGTTCTTGCGGTAGAATTTTTTTGTTTTCCATGCTACGAACCCATCAGATCCATGAAGATCGGGTCACCCTAGAGGTTTTCCCTCATCATCTGGTATCAGCAGCTTTTGGTTGCCACGGATTTCTCCTTGATTTGGTCTTTCCCCCATAAATTCGAAAATCCCAAAAAAATAGCCCCAATTTCGTGTTTTGGATCGATCTGTGATTTGAGTGCGTTTTGGTAGGTTTTGATCCATGGATTACTTGCTAAACTTGTTGATCTACCTTCTCCTGTGTTCCCATGGCTTAATTCCTTGTTTTCCCCCATCAATTTGAGGTTTTGGTCCCAGTTTTTCCGCCAAAACTCATCCCGTTCGTGTTCTGGAAGTTCTGGTTCGACCGGACCGGACTGTCCGGCCAAAACGGACCAGAATATCCGCCCCACCGGAGTTTCTGGCCTAAACTGACCGGAATATCCGGACTGGCCGGACTGTCCGCCCCCCTGCTGATAGAAAAATCTGCTTCACGGTTTTGAGCATAACTTTTGCATACGAACTCGGATTTTGTTGTTCTTTAGCTCTTTTTGAAGAGGAGAAAGAGCTCTACATCATCATCTCCATAGTTCATGCTATCTACTCCATCCAAATTCCGTGAGCAAGGCGGAATCCACCAATAAAGGGTGAAGATCGGCGACGAAAGGTATAAAAATTCCGCGACTTCTCCCCACTTGCATCCCTTTGTGAGCCACACTATCTTTGCGTTCAACAAACACCTATTGAGACTAGTTCCTCCTATGATTGCTTGGGATATGCACATTTGATACCTTGTAGAATTCCGAGCAAAAGTTGTGAGTGCGCTATCTCATATAGTTATCTTGTATAGTTGTTGGCACAAGGAAGAGGCAAGTGAAAAAAGAAAGAAAAAGAGAAAAAAATAGAAAAAGAAAAAGAAGAAAAAGAGAAAGAAAGAAACAACTGCCTCATAGAATAGGAAGCACAAGCTCGATGAATATCAAATAGGTGGTACTTATTGTGCATATCTTGTAGCCCACCAAATTAGTGCAATCGAACTAGCGTCTCTCGTTGCAATTGTGCGACACGAGCTTATAGTCTTCGCTAGGTAATCATTTGGTTCTTAGCTCACTTTCTCCGTCGCACAAGTCCCATTTATCCCACCGTGTGTGTTTCCTTGTACATATATTCCTTCTTGTGGATTGACTCGTTTTTCTTTGTGATCATCATGGTTCTTTACTTGCCATTACAACATCTTGATTTCGGATTGGTTCTTGACATGCCACCTTCCATACCTATCCACCATAAGCTTTGTGTGTGTGTTTTTAGTGGTTAGTTGGTTTTGGTGTTCCACGTGAACTTCACTTTGCTTGGTTTTGATTGCTCGCAAGTGTTGCCACTTGCACGATACTATCTTCTAAGGTAAAGTAAGGTTTGACGTTGCATTCCTAACCCCTACCACTTCCATATACACCACTTGGTCTTGTGAAACATGATATGGGGTGGCCCGATCTTCTCAGCAAGCACTTGGCGATGGTGATGGTAGATGATAGATAACTAGCCTGTAGCTATGAACTCTCTCGCTCGATCCCTGATGCCAATGCAACAGCTCTCAAACCTTGTAGGATATTCACAACACCACGCTCTTGCGCACGCGGCCGTGACCATGAACGGTAGTATGCAATCTACTAATTCCCAATGGAACAACAGATCACACTCAATTATAGTTGGTAAATTCGAACACAGGGTAATTTCAGAGGTTCTATGAAAGAAACAACTCCAAAATATTTTAACGTGGTCTAAACCCTAACCTACGACGCCCCCATCTATTTATGGGTCCAAAGGGCGGCGGCCTATGGTAGAACCCGAGTCGGTTCCACCCAACCTGGATACAAACCAGCCACATGTGGCTCGGCCAAGACTGGCTCCGCCGTGGCAGAGTCCTAGTCGGTTTTCTTGCCGCGGGAGACGGCCATGGCAGAGAAATGAGGCTTTTCTCTGCCGCGGCAGAGAACTTCCTCCTCTTGTTGATCTTCGTCTTGGACAGCTCCTTGTGCTTCCTTCCTCTCCTCCCTCGCGCATTCCTCATTGATCAACACGCCATGTTCCTTTAGCTCCTCACTCTGTACTATGCCTTCTTCTCCTAAGTACCTGATCATACAATAATTCAAAGACTTAGGTAGTATAAAATTCTCATTAATTAAAACACCAGGTTCATTAAGAAACAAGTTCACCTGTTGTTCTAGTAGCTTGGCACGAGCTCTTGTGATTGGTCCAATCCTTATCTCATTGGATTGATCCTTCTTTGCAATTGGAACAACTTCATTAGCAAATTGGGGTAGGTGTAATTGTAGGGATGTCCTCATCATCTCCCCCCCTTCAAAAGGCGTCGACCCCGACGCTCCAAGGTCTTCTCCAGCATATGGTGACAAATCAACAACGTTGAAGCTGTTGCTAACTCCACCAAACTCCTCAATAGGTATATCAACCAAGTAGGCATTATCATTAATCTTGGCTAACACCTTGTAAGGACCAGCACCACGTGGCTTCAATTTTGATTTTCGAATTAGTGGGAACCTATCCTTGCATAGATGCACCCAAACCATATCTCCAGGCTCGAACAACACTTCTTTTCGTGTTTGATTCCTTGCAGCAGCAATGTTCTTGCCTTTCTTCTCAATAGCCTATCGAGTCTTCTCATGTATTTTCTTCACATAATCAGCACGTTTTGATGCCTCCATATCAACTCTCCCATGTAATGGCAGAGGCAACATATCAAGTGGCGTCAATGGCTTGAAACCATACACCACCTCAAAAGGATAAAGCTGAGTAGTTGAATGCACATCCCTGTTGTAAGCAAACTCAACATGTGGCAAACACTCTTCCCACTCCCGCAGATTCTTTTTAATCATGGTCCTTAGCAGCTGTGACAATGTTCTATTCACCACCTCCGTTTGACCATCTGTTTGGGGATGACATGTAGTACTGAACAACAACTTTGTTCCTAGCTTCCCCCATAAGGTCTTCCAAAATTAGCTCATGAACTTCACATCACGGTCAGAAACAACCGTCTTTGGTACTCCATGTAATCTCACGATGTCCCTGAAAAACAAGTTAGCAACATGCGACGCATCGTCGATTTTCTGGTAGGCAATAAAATGAGCCATCTTAGAGAACCTATCTACTACCACAAATATAGAATCATGACCTCTCTGAGTTTTAGGTAGACCTAGCACAAAATCCATACTAATGTCTTCCCATGGAATAGTAGGTGAAGAGAGAGGTGTATAGAAACCGTGAGGCTTCAGCTTAGATTTCGACTTGTGGCATGTAATACATCGGCTCACAAATCTGTACACACACGCCTCATCTTGGGACAATAAAAGTGATCAGCAAGCATGAGCAACGTCTTCTCACGCCCAAAGTGACCCATCAAACCACCAGCATGTGATTCCTGCACTAAAACAAGCATAGCGACGATTCTGGAATACATAGTTTGTTAGCTCTAATCAAATATCCATCATGTATATGATACTTATCCCATGCGTTTCTAAGAGCACACAAACGATATGGTTCAGCAAAATCATGGTCAGTTGCATAAAGTGCACAAATAGCTTCTAATCCAGGAATTTTAACATCAAGATTGGTTAATAGCATGTACTTCCTAGATAGAGCATCAGCAACAACATTCTCTTTTCCCTTCTTATAATTAATGATGTAAGGAAAAGACTCAATGAACTCAACCCATTTAGCTAATCTTCTATGCAAGTTTGATTGAGCTTTCAACTATTTCAATGCTTCATGATCAGAATGTATGATGAATTCCTTTGGCCACAAATAATGTTGCCAAACCTCGAGTACTGTAACAAGTGCATACAATTCTTTTTCATAGATTGAATAATTCAAATGAGCACCAGTCAATTTCTCAGAAAAATAAGCTATAGGCTGACCCTCTTGCATCAAAACGCCACCTATGCCTATACCACTAGCATCACATTCAACTTCAAATTGCTTCGAAAAATCAGGTAATGCAAGTAATGGTGCAGAAGTAAGCAAACGTTTTAATGTATCAAAAGCAATGTCTTGGGCCGCACCCCATACAAAAGGAACACCTTTCTATGTCAAATCATTTAATGGTGCAGCAATGGTGCTAAAATCTTTCACAAAGCGCCTATAGAAACCAGCGAGACCATGGAAACTACGCACTTGACTAACATTCATTGGAGTAGGCCAATTCTGAATTGATTCAATTTTAGATTGATCTACCTCTACTCCATGCTTAGAAACAACAAATCCTAGGGATATGACCTTATCTTTTGCAAATGTACACTTCTCAAGATTAGCATACAGTTTATTATCACGTAACACTTGCAAAACTTGTCTAATATGAGTGCAATGTTCAGATTCGGTGTGGCTGTATATGAGTATATCTGATGGGTTCGTAGCATGGAAAACAAAAAATTTCTACCGCAAGAACGAACAAAACCCAGATCTAATCTAGATAAAAGCCAAGATCTAATCTATTAGATATGAGCAACGAGATAGATCTGTACTAACCCTCGTAGAACCAAAAGCGTTACGAGATTAGATCTCGGGGTTGATGTAGTCGATCACTTGCTGATCTCAAGATCCTGTGGACGATCCTTCCGGCACCGCGTTCCGGCAGCGCTTCATGATCGGTCACACGTCTGGAGTCAAAGCAGACCTTCCTCTCCCGTTCCAAATGAGCAATGGAGGTAGTAGATCTTCCACGGAATCCCAGCAGACGGTGTGGCGATGGTGGTGGAGGAGAATTCTGCGAGCTTCGCCTAAGCCGAGCGAAGGAAGAGGAGAGAGGCGGCGACTAGGGATTGTTATGGGAGAGGTCTAGGAGGGGGCGCCCCCTCCCCTCTATTTAAAGGAGGGAGGCGCGCCATGGGAGGGGGAGTCCTAGTAGGACTCCCTCCTCCAAGCGGGTTGGGAAGGGGGGAGTCCTCCTCCCCCACGAATCCGTGTCTAGCCCCCACAAGGTTTCCTTGACCCTTTCTTGGTTTTCAAGCAAACTCCAAGAACTCTTCTAGAACCTTCCAGAACATTCTGAAACCTTCTAGAATCTCCATACAAACACTCCGGAACATTTCCTAACTTAGAAAATGATCCCCAATATATGAATCTTATTCTACGGACAATTCCGGATCTCCTCGTGATGTCCCGGATCCAATCCGAGACTCCGAACAACATTCGGTCTCCAACGCATAATCCATATCTACTTAATACAACTTCGAACCTTAAGTGTGTCACCCTACGGTTCGTGAATATGCAGACATGATGAAGACACCTCTCCGATCAATAACCATCAGCGGGATCTGGAGATCCATAACAGCTCCCACATACTCAACGATGACTTCGTGATCGATAGAACCATTAACATACGAAACCAATTCCCTTTGTCACACGATATTCTACTTATCCGAGGTTTGATCGTCGGTATCTCCATACCTAGTTCTACCTCGTTACTGATAAGTACTCTTTACTCGTTCCATGTTATGTCATCCCTTGTGACCTAGTCACATGCTTGCAAGCTAACTAGATGACATTCCACCGAGAGGGCCCAGAGCATATCTATCCCTCATATGGATGGACAAATCCCAATCTTGGTCCATGCGCTTCAACACATACTTTCAGAATACCCAATGACACCTTTATAACCACCCAGTTATGAAGCGGTGTTTGATGTCATCAAAGTACCCATCCGGTGATGGTGATTAACATAACCTCATGGTCGAAGGATTAGGTTACTATGCATTTGAAAGCTTACAGCAATACGAACTTAATGACTTGATCTTATGCTACGCTTACTATGGGTGTGTGTCCATCACATCATTCTCCTAATGATATAACCTTGTTATTAATGACATCCAATGTCCATGATCAGGAAACCATGATCATCATTTAATCAACAAGCTAGTTCCGCAAGAGGCTTACTAGGGACTCTTTTATGTTTACAAAACACACATGTATTAGTGTTTCCTTATAATACAATTATAGCATGGGATGTAAACATTCATCATAAACACAAAGATATAATAAAAACCACTATTATTATTGCCTCTTGGGCATATCTCCAACAGTCTCCCACTTGCACTAGAGTCAATAATCTAGATTACATGGTAATATACCTAACACCCATGGCGTTCTGGTGTTGGTCATGCTTTGCTCTAGGGAGAGGTTTAGTCAACGGATCTGCCACATTCAGATTAGTGTGTACTTTGCAAATCTTTATGTCACCATCTCGAACATACTCGCGAATATCATGGAAACGTAGCTTGATGTGCTTCAGCTTGCTATGTGACCTTGGCTCCTGTGCATTAGCTATGGCACCTGTGTTGCCACAGTAGATGGCCA
This sequence comes from Avena insularis, assembly GCA_023614405.1. Classification (NCBI taxonomy): domain Eukaryota; kingdom Viridiplantae; phylum Streptophyta; class Magnoliopsida; order Poales; family Poaceae; genus Avena; species Avena insularis. The sequence continues at coordinate 370,587,087 of CM042690.1, forward strand.
TCGGGTCCAACGCACTGGGAACCACGCCAAGTTCAGTAATGAACTCCTTCATCCATATGGCTTCTTGTGCAACCTCTGAAGCAGCTATGTATTCCGATTCAGTTGAAGATTTCGCCACAATGCTTTGCTTGGCACTCCTCCAGCTCACTGCCGCACCATTCAAAATAAATACATATCCAGACTGTGACTTCGAGTCATCTGGATCGATGTTCCAACTAGCATCAGTGTAACCGTTTACAGCAAGCTGTTCATCACCTCCATAAGAAAGAACCATATCCTTAGTCCTATTCAGGTAATTTAGGATATTCTTGACCGCTGTCCAGTGTACCATTCCAGGATCACTTTGAAATCTGCTAGTCAAACTAACAGCATGTGCTATATCCGGTCTTGTACACAGCATGGCATACATGATAGAACCTATGGCCGAGGCATAGGGAATATTATTCATCTTTTCTCTATCTTCTGCCATAGCCGGACTTTGAGTCTTACTCAAGGTCTTACCTGACAACATGGGCACGAACCCTTTCTTGCTCTCTTCCATTCTAAACTTCTTTAGAACTTTGTCTAAGTATGTACTTTGTGAAAGCGCTATTAGGCGTCTTGATCTATCTCTATAAATCTTGATGCCTAAAATATATGCGGCTTCGCCAAGATCCTTTATTGAAAAACTATTATTCAAATAGGTTTTGATGCTATTAAGAAGTTCTATATCATTCCCAATCAACAATATGTCATCTACATATAGTACTAGGAATGCTACAGAGCTCCCACTCACTTTCTTGTAAATACAAGATTCTCCATAAGTTTGTATAAATCCAAAGTTTTTGATTACTTTATCAAAACGTTGATTCCAACTCCGGGATGCTTGCTTCAGTCCATAAATGGAGCGCTGAAGTTTGCATACCTTGTCAGCATCACTAGGATCGACAAAACCCTTGGGTTGTACCATATACAACTCTTCCTCAATGTCACCATTAAGGAACGCCGTTTTGACATCCATCTGCCAAATTTCATAATCGAAATATGCAACGATTGCTAACAAAATCCTCACAAACTTTAGCTTCGCTACTGGTGAGAAAGTCTCATCGTAGTCAACTCCTTGAATTTGTCGGAACCCTTTCACGACAAGTCGAGTTTTATAGACAGTAACATTACCATCAGCATCTGTTTTTCTTTTGAAAATCCATTTGTTCTCGATAGCCTTACGGCCATCCGGTAAGTCCACCAAAGTCCATACTTGGTTTTCGTACATGGATCCCATTTCGGATTTCATGGCTTCTAGCCATTTGTCGGAATCTGGGCTCACCATAGCTTCTTCATACGTCGCAGGGTCATCAGTGTTGTTCACCAACATGACGTTCAACGCAGAGTCATACCACTCAGGAGTGGTACGAACCCTCGTTGACTTGCGAGGTTCAGCAGTAACTTCGTTCGAAGTTTCATGATCACCATCATTAGCTTCCTCTCCAGTTGGTGCAGGCGGCACAAAAACATCTTCCGGTGCTGCGCTACTCTCAACTCCGAGAGAAGGTTCAATAACCTCGTCGAGTTCTACTTTCCTTCCAGTCACTTCTTTCGAGAGAAACTCCTTCTCAAGAAAGGATCCATTCTTGGCAACAAAAACTTTGCCTTCGGATCTATGATAGAAGGTATACCCAATTGTTTCTTTCGGGTATCCTATGAAGACGCATTTCTCTGCTTTGGGTTCAAGCTTATCAGGTTGTAACTTCTTTACATACGCTTCACAACCCCAAACTTTAAGGAACGACAACTTAGGTTTCTTACCAAACCACAATTAAATGCAGTGTCGTTTCAACGGATTTAGATGGTGCCCTATTTAAAGTGAATGCGGCTGTCTCTAATGCATAGCCCCAAAACGATAGCGGTAAATCTGTAAGAGACATCATAGACCGAACCATATCTAAGAGAGTTCGATTACGACGTTCGGACACACCATTACGCTGTGGTGTTCCCGGCGGTGTCAACTGCTAAAGTATTCCACATTTCTTTAAATGCATGCCAAACTCATAACTCAGATATTCACCTCCGCGGTCAGAACACAGAAACTTAATCGTCTTGTTACGATGATTTTCCACTTCACTTTGAAATTTCTTAAACTTCTCGAAAGTTTCAGACTTATGTTTCATAAAGTAGACATACCCATATCTACTTAAGTCATCCGTGAAAGTGAGAACATAACGATATCCACCACGCGACGCTACACTCATTGGACCGCACACATCGGTATGTATTATTTCCAATAAGTGCATAGCTCGCTCCATTATTCAGAGAATGGAGTCTTAGTCATTTTCCCATTAGACATGCTTCGCATATTTCAAGTGATTCAAAATCAAGTGATTCAAGAAGTCCATCGAATGGAGTTTCTTCATACGCTTCACTCCAATGTGACCAAGGCAGCGATTGCCACATGTATGTAGAATTATCATTCAATCTTATTCGTTTAGCATCTATGTTGTGAACATGTGTATCACTACTATCGAGATTCAATAAGAATAAACCATTTATCTCAGGTGCATTACCATAAAAGATATTACTCATATAAATCGAACAACCTTTATTCTCATACTTAAAAGAGTAACCGTCTCGCAATAAACAAGATCCAGATATAATGTTCATGCTTAACGCAGGCACCAAATAACAATTATTTAAATTTAAAACTAATCCCGAAGGTAGATGTAGAGGGAGCGTGCCGACGGCAATCACATCAACCTTGGAGCCATTTCCAACGCGCATCGTCACCTCGTCTCTTGCCAGTCTTCGTTTATTCCGTAGCTCCTGTTTTGAGTTACAAATATGAGCAACCGAACCAGTATCAAATACCCAGGCACTACTACGACTAGTAGTAAGATACACATCAATAACATGTATATCGAATATACCTTTCTTCTTGATGTTTCCGTTCTTCAGATCTGCCAGGTACTTGGGGAAGTTACGCTTCCAGTGACCAGCACCCTTGCAGTAGAAGCACTCAGTTTCAGGCTTAGGACCAGCCTTGGGCTTCTTAGCAGGTGTGGCAGATTTCTTCCCGTCCTTCTTGAAGTTGCCCTTTTTCTTAGGCTTGCCCTGTTTCTTGAAATTGGTGGTCTTATTGACCATCAACACTTGGTGCTCCTTCTTGATCTCCACTTCAGCAGTTTTCAGCATGGACGATAGTTCAGGCAACGTCTTGTTCATGCAGTGCATATTGTAGTTCATCACAAAGTTCTTATAACTCGGTGGCAGTGATTGGAGGACATGGTGAATCCCTAACTCATTAGGAATCGTTATCCCCAACTCTTGGAGTTTGTTTGCGTGCCCAGACATGGTGAGCACGTGCTCGCTAACGGAGCTTCCCTCTTCCATCTTGCAGGTAAAGAACTTCTCGGAGGCCTCATAGCTGTCCACGGCCGCGTGAGTCTCAAAAATGAGCTTGAGCTCCTTAATGATCTCGAACGGGACGTGGTGCTGAAAACGCTTCTGGAGCTCCGTTTCTAAACCGTACAGGATGGCACACTGAACTGTGGAGTAATGATTTTTCCGAGTGGCGTAAACATTCTTTACGTCATCGGTGGCATCATCTGCAGGTGGGTCACCTAGCGGTGCTTCGAGCACATAGGTCATCTGACCAGCCCTGAGGACAATCTTCAGACCACGGAGCCAGTCCGTGAAGTTGCTTCCATTGTTCTTAAGCTTTTCTTTCTCTAGGAACGCATTGAAATTGATGGAGAGATTTGCCATAATCTACAACAAATTTGCAAGTAGTTTAGACTAAGTTTATGATAAATTGAGTTCTACTTTAATTCTTAAATTAACTAGGTGAACTCCCACTCAAAACAACATCCCTCACATTGTCTTAGTGATTACACGAACCAAGTCCACTACACCAAGTCCGATCTTCACGAGAGAAGATGTAGTTTCATCGGCGAACAATCTTCATGTTCATCATATCACTTATATGATTCATGCTCTACCTTTCGGTATTCCGTGTTCCGAGACCATGTCTGTACATGCTAGGCTCATCAAGATTAACCTTAGTTTCCGCATGTGCAAATCTGGCTTGCACCCATTGTATGCACACGTAGAATCTATCACATCCGATCATCACGAGATGCTTGACGGCGAGTCTTATAGCGGTGCCAACTAAGGACGAACACTTTATTACTTGAAATTTAGTGAGAGGGATCATCTTATAATGCTACCGTCGCGATCTAAGCAATACAAGATGCATAAAGGATTAACATCACAGGCAATTCATAATTAGTGTGATATGATATGGCCCTTTCTTCTTATGCCTTTGATCTCCATCTCCAAAGCACGGACATGAACTCCATCATCACCAGCATTGCGTCAAGGTCAGTGGCGCCGCTTCATGGTTGTCCATCATCACCAGCAACTATTACAACTACTTGGAATAAAGCTATTACAAGATGAATAGACACGCGGGTCTTAACAGAATTAAAGACAACCATTAGGCTCCTGCCGGTTGCCATATTACAACAAGGATCATTGCATACATCAAATATAATCACAATCACATGATGGCCATATCACATCACAAAACCCCTGCAAAAACAAGTTAGACGCCTCTAATTTTCCTTGCAAGTTTTACGTGGTTTGGGGCTTTCGAATAAGAACGGATCTTACCTACGAAACTGAACCACAACGTTGATACAAGTGCTATCAAGTGCAAAGTGTAGATTGGATCTATACTATGATGAGAGAGACAGACACCCGCAAAGCCACTTGTGCAAAGCAAGTTACACGTCAAGCGTGGAGCAAGTCTCATGTGCGATGACATGTAAGGTTAGCCCGAGCCGCTTCATCCCACCATACCGCAAGATGCAAAGTACACAAAGCAAAAGACGGCACGAGCACCAACACCCACAACATCATTGTGTTCTACTCGTGCAACAGATCTACCCATAGACAAGGCTCTGATACCACTGATGGGTTCGTAGCATGGAAAACAAAAAATTTCTACCGCAAGAACGAACAAAACCTAGATCTAATCTAGATAAAAGCCAAGATCTAATCTATTAGATATGAGCAACGAGATAGATCTGTACTAACCCTCGTAGAACCGAAAGCGTTACGAGATTAGATCTCAGGGTTGATGTAGTCGATCACTTGCCGATCTCAAGATCGTGTGGACGATCCTTCCGTGCAGCGTTAAGCGGCGCTTCCATGATCGGTCACTGCGTGCAGAGTTGAAGCAGACCTTCCTCTCCCTATTCCAGCAAGCAGCGGAGGTAGTAGATCTTCTCCACGGAATCCCAGCAGCACGACGGTGTGGCGGTGGTGGTGGAGGAGAGAATTCTGCAGGGCTTCGCCTAAGCCGGAGCAGAGCGAAGGAAGAGGAGAGAGGCGGCGGCTAGGGATTGTTATGGGAGAGGTCTAGGAGGGGGCGCCCCCTCCCCTCTATTTAAAGGAGGGAGGCGCGCCATGGGAGGGGGAGTCCTAGGAGGACTCCCCTCCTTGGCCGGCGGGTTGGGAAGGGGGGAGGAGTCCTCCTCCCCCACGAATCCGTGTCTAGCCCCCACAAGGTTTCCTTGACCCTTTCTTGGTTTTTAAGCAAACTCCAAGAACTCTTCTAGAACCTTCCAGAACATTCTCAAACCTTCTAGAATCTCCATACAAACACTCCGGAACATTTCTTAACTTAGAAAATGATCCCCAATATATGAATCTTATTCTCCGGACAATTCCGGATCTCCTCGTGGTGTCCCGGATCCAATCCGAGACTCCGAACAACATTCGGTCTCCAACGCATAATCCATATCTACTTAAAACAACTTTGAACCTTAAGTGTGTCACCCTATGGTTCGTGAATATGCAGACATGATGAAGACACCTCTCCGATCAATAACCATCAGCGGGATCTGGAGATCCATAACAGCTCCCACATACTCAACGATGACTTCGTGATCGATAGAACCATTAACATATGAAACCAATTCCCTTTGTCACACGATATTCTACTTATCCGAGGTTTGATTATCGGTATCTCCATACCTAGTTCTACCTCGTTACTGATAAGTACTCTTTACTCGTTCCATGTTATGTCATCCCTTGTAACCTAGTCACATGCTTGCAAGCTAACTAGATGACATTCCACCGAGAGGGCCCCGAGCATATCTATCCGTCATGGATGGACAAATCCCAATCTTGGTCCATGCGCTTCAACACATACTTTCAGAATACCCAATGACACCTTTATAACCTCCCAGTTACGAAGCGGTGTTTGATGTCATCAAAGTACCCATCCGTTGATGGTGATTAACATAACCTCATGGTCGAAGGATTAGGTTACTATGCATTTGAAAGCTTACAGCAATACGAACTTAATGACTTGATCTTATGCTACGCTTACTATGGACGTGTGTCCATCACATCATTCTCCTAATGATATAACCATGTTATTAATGACATCCAATGTCCATGATCAGGAAACCATGATCATCATTTCATCAACAACCTAGTTCCACAAGAGGCTTACTAGGGACTCTTTTATGTTTACAAAACACACATGTATTAGTGTTTCCTTATAATACAATTATAGCATGGGATGTAAACATTCATCATAAACACAAAGATATAATAATAACCGCTTTTATTATTGCCTCTTGGGCATATCTCCAACAATATCATCAAAGTAAACAACCACGAAACGACCAATAAACTCTCTCAAAACATGATTCATCAAACGCATGAAAGTACTAGGTGCATTAGTAAGACCAAACGGCATAACTAACCACTCATACAAACCAAATTTAGTTTTGAAAGTAGTTTTCCATTCATCCCCTTCTTTCATCCTAATTTGATGATATCCACTACGCAAGTCAATTTTAGAGAAAATAGCAGCACCACTCAATTCATCTAACATATCCTCTAAACGTGGAATAGGATGACGATATCGAATAGTGATGTTATTAATCGCTCTACAATCAACACACATGCGTCAAATACCATCTTTCTTAGGAACTAAAATAACAGGAACAGCACAAGGGCTAAGAGAGACACGAATGTACCCTTTATCCAACAACGCTTGTACTTGCTTCTGAATTTCTTTAGTTTCTTCGGGATTAGTCCTGTAGGGTGCACGGTTGGGAAGTGTGGCGCCAGGAATCAAGTCCACTTGATGTTCTATACCATGCAAGGGAGGCAAACCTGCGGGTACGTCTTCTGGAAACACATCCCCAAAGTCCTGCAAAACAGATGAAACACCAAGAGAAATAGGGGACATATCGTTAGAAACCAATACCTCGCCCTTATACATAAGCACAAGTGGCATGTCTGTAGGATCCTCACGAAATTCTCTCATATCTTCCTTAGTGGCTAATATCAATAAACCAGGCACTCTCTCACTTTTCGTTATATCACTCAATTTAGGCTCAATTACATCAGGAACAGCTATCACACAATCTCGCCGAGTGGTAGTATCTTCCTTCAAATTCACCTCTATCTTCTGGCGAGAATCATTCACAATTTCTTGGGGTGTCATTGGCTGCATAGTAATCTTTCTTCCTTTGAATTCCAAGTGATATGTATTGGCTCGGCCATTGTGTTGCACATGGCGATCATAGAGCCATGGCCGACCCAATAGGAGGTGACAAACAGTCATAGGAACCACATCAAAATCAATAGAATCTTTGTATGGCCCTATTTGAAAGTTCACTCGTACCATATGATTTACCTTCATCTCACCATTGTTGCTTAACAATTGTATGTAGTATGGCTTGGGATGAGGTAAGTATGTCAAATTTAGTTTGGCACATAATTCCTTACTTGCAAGATTTCTGCAGCTACCTCCATCAATAATGACCTTGGATGCTTTATTTGGTCCAACTAGAGCTTTTGTTTGGAACAAGTTGCAACACTGGGATTCCTCAACCGTTGCACACTAAGTACACGTGAAGACACGACGATAGTTGGTGCACGTTCAGCATATGCATCAGCACCATCCTCGCCATCATCAATATCAACATCAGAAGCTTCATCTCCACTTTCTACTTCACCTTGTTCATTAACAAACATAACCTTGTTGTTTGGACAATCCTTCTTGTAGTGACCTCTACCACCACAAGTGTGGCAAACCACATCACGAGTACGTGCAGTAGACATGTTGGAACCCGAGCTAGCAGCAGGAGCAACGGGTTTCCGAGCATTAGAACCAAACGAAGGTGTACTTGCTGGTTTGGACGATGGCGTAAACGGAACAGCAGCTGGTGACGCAGCTGTAGGCGGAATAGGTCTAACCAAAAATCTGCTGGAGGATGGAAAACGAGTACGTGACTTCGCCTCTTCTGCCAACTGGGATTCAGCCTCTCTAGCATGATGCAACAACTCATTCATGGTCTCATACTTGTGATGACGAACAATGCTCTTGATTGGTAACTTCAGATTGTTTAGGAATCGCTGCATGGTCATCTCAATGGACTCACGAACTCGAGCACGCTGCATAAGCATCTCCATCTCCATGTAGTACTCATCAACTATCATGGTGCCTTGCTTCAATTGCGTCAATTTATCAAAAACTGATCGCAAGTAGTTGGTTGGTACGAAACGTGCCTTCATGATTTGCTTCATCTCGCGCCAATCCATCATAGGAAGTTCATTGTCCTCCCTCCTATGTTGCACAAGAGCATCCCACCAACGCAAAGCATAACCATCGAATTCAGATGCTGCAAGCTTGACCTTCTTATCTTCTCGATAGTCAAATAAGCGCCAGAGTTTCTCAATCTTCAATTCCCAGGTGAGGTAGTCTTCAGGATCAATGGAACCATCAAACTTAGGAATTGAGAATTTTGGCTTGCCCAAACCATCATCAGCAGTTTGGTTGGGAACACGTTGAGCACGCCCAAGAGGAGCATACCCACGGACATGAGGTGCATGGGCAGGTACATGGGCAGGTGCATGAGCAGGTGCATGGGCAGGGGGAATAGCACGTCCCCTGCCAACATGTGGAGCAGCATCCACAGCGCTACCCTCATCAAAATCATCAAAAGCATCATCATGTTGAGGCTCTTCCCTTCTCTGCAAAGCGGCAAACCCTCAATGGACTGCTGCAAAGCGGTGACATTGACATTGAGCGTAGCCACTTGTGTTTGAATAGTATCAACCGTTCCAACATGGTGATCCAATCTCACATTCAGATCCTGTAGATTCTTGTCAATGGCATCCGTCGTGTGAGTAAACACACGTGTCAAGTGGGACTTCAAAGCCTCATATTCACGCCAATTGACGAGCTCCTCATCCTTCTTTTTCTGCATCACAACATCATCATCACTAGAAGACATGATTAGTAGGTTAGTGCACAAAATCAAAAATCTGTATGGTGGAACTCTCACAGCTCACTCACAACTAATAAGAAAGGAGATCTTACCGTCCAAAGTGAATAGAGATGCTCTACCAACGAAATCAAAGACTGATGCACGTGATGTGATGAAGTGAATATCAAAGGTATAGAGAACGATCACAAGGAACACTAGGTATTTATGGTGGAGCTGTAGGTATGGTATCCTAACTACACCGCAAACAAGTCCTAGTGCTGATCGTACAAATACCCAAGAAACACACACGTGGAGAAAAACATGGTAATGCAACTATGAAGGGTGTTGCACTACGCTCGAGAGACACTAGCAAAGCTCAAAGTAAACAGGCAAAGATTGCTCAATCTACCGGTGCACAAAGATAATACTAGGCCTCTTGCTGAAATTCTCCTTTTTTTATAAAACGTTTTCTTTTTCTTTTGGATAGCTTTTCCTTGATACTTTTCTTTTTGCTATCTTGCTTTTTTTTTGATAGATAACACACGGCCAATTACAAAGTACGGCACCAAAAGTCCTAAGATCAGCCTGTCGGAGCGGAAACTAGTCTCAAAAGGCAAGTTCCTACACCTATGTAGTAGATTGGCTGTGGCTAAGGGTTTTCGAAAAGTGCAAATCGATCACACTTTGTAATTATGGTGTCGTGGCAAAAAAACAGCTCAAAATCCTGTCGTGGTAGAGTGTTAACTTGGTAACTCAGAAAGTCCTGCCGTGGCAGAGAAAAACACAGAAATCCTACCGTGGCAGTCTTGGTAACCCAAAAAGTCTTGCCGTGGCAGAAAAAGACGCCGAAATCCTGCCGTGGTAGACTCGGTAACCTGGAAAGTATTTTTTTTTAATTCCGACTCAGCCAAGAGTAGAAGACGAGGACTCTTAGAGTAGATCGGATCTGACTTGATGGTGGAAGAAAAAAATGGTGGCAAACGACTAAAAACTAGAGAACAAAACGACGAAGAATAGATCTAGATCGAAACTAAAGGATGAACATGACCAGCAGCTATTACTCGTCTACGGTGCAATCTAGTCTATGACAACTTTTTTTTGTGGGGCTTTTTCTAGATAGGACGAAAACACTCTCTAATCTATGGATGGATTGTGGATTGCTTACCGAGGCAATGAGGAGCTCTGATACCAAGATGATATGGGGTGGCCCGATCTTCTCAGCAAGCACTTGGCGATGGTGATGGTAGATTATAGATAACTAGCCTGTAGCTATGAACTCTCTCGCTCGATCCCTGATGCCAATGCAACAGCTCTCAAACCTTGTAGGATATTCACAACACCACGCTCTTGCGCACGTAGCTGTGACCACGAACGGTAGTATGCAATCTACTAATTCCCAATGGAACAACAGATCACACTCAATTATAGTTGGTAAATTCGAACACAGGGTAATTTCAGAGGTTCTATGAAAGAAACAACTCCAAAATATTTTAACGTGGTCTAAACCCTAACCTACGACGCCCCCATCTATTTATGGGTCCAAAGGGCGACAGCCTATGGTAGAACCCGAGTCGGTTCCACCCAACCTGGATACAAACCGGCCACAAGTGGCTCGGCCAAGACTGGCTCCGCCGTGGCAGAGTCCTAGTCGGTTTTCCTACCATGCAGACGGTCAGGCGAGAAAGCAGGCTTTCTCTGCGGCGAAGAACTTCCTCCTCTTGTTGATCTTCGTCTTGGACAGCTCCTTGCGCTTCCTCCCTCTCCTCCCTCGTGCATTCCTCATTGATCAACACGCCATGTTCCTTCAGCTCCTCACTCTGTGATATGCCTTCTTCTCCTAAGTACCTGATCATACAATAATTCAAAGACTTAGGTAGTATAAAATTCTCATTAATTAAAACACCAGGTTCATTAAGAAACAAGTTCACCTGTTGTTCTAGTAGCTTGGCACGAGCTCTTGTGATTGGTCCAATCCTTATCTCATTGGATTAATCCTTCTTTGCAATTGGAACAACTTCATTAGCAAATTGGGGTAGGTGTAATTGTAGGGATGTCCTCATCAAAACATGTCTAGGGACTCCGGAACCAAGGATGATTTCTATGAAGAATCCATGATGAGCCACCATGCATATGCCTCCACAAGCATGGATGACATGATGGAGCACTACACCGACAATAGCTCCACATGCTTGGGTGAGATGGAGTTCTACAACAACAATAACTCCCCAAGCATGGACAACTTCAAGCACGACAATGACAAGCTCCTCAAGTCGCATCGACCAAGAGGGAGCCTCCACCTCGAGAGCGCCAAGGTCCACCATCACATGGACAAGTTCGAAAGCTCCCTCAACAACTTCAAGAGCGACATGGACAACAACTTTGCCAAAACCATGAGCATGATGGCCAAGACTAATGATGCTTTGCGCTCATTACAATGCCTCACCAAGAAGAGTGCCAAGGACAAGGAGCATCGTCGCGAGCGTCATGTGGATGACTAAGTGCGCCATCTACATCAACCTTTGGCAAGGCACGCCAATGACCTCCGTCGACACCATCATAAGGCGCCTTCAACTACTCGTGCCACCACCAAAAGGGCACCAAGAGCAAGCTCTCCATCAAGATTCACGCCAAGAGTGTACACTTCAAGATGGAGGAAGCTAAGGCCACATATGTGATGAAGTCGATCCAAGCACCGCTCTCGATAACAACATGAGCCTACTTCCACCACTACCACAAGATGGCGACGACAAGTTCGAGAATGGTGAGCATGGGACTTTCCCTTCACCAAAGGAGGCGCATCGAGTTGAGAGAACCGAGCCTACCCCTACATGCTTGAGTGATGATGTGGTACCAATCCCATGTGGGTATGAGAGCCACTTAGCCCACTTGAGTGAAAACAATAGTGAGATGAGTGACTCCACCATACGTGAGATTGAGTGCTTCCACTTGGAGGGCATGAGTGATACACCGAATGAGTTGAGAGTGGTAGTTGTTAGGTCATATGAGACCACTTTGATTTCTAACGACTTACCCTCTACCTCTAGTGTGTTATCCCATGATATGCTAGGTTCCATGGATAAAGAAGCGCCAAGCTTGGAGATGATGATGCCTCCAACCAAGAAGATGTACATGGTGGATGAAGATGATGCCATCCCCATACATGATTAAGAAGTCTTCCACATGGAGGCCAATGATACCACAACACCCACTTCATATGAGAGGTATGAACAAGCTAAAAATAAGGGTGTTGGTGATGCCATGATCCCACTAGTGGACATGATGACTTGTGATGATTGGCATGCTATGGATGATGTTTGTGATATCACATATGACTCATTGGTATTTCCATGTGATACTTTGCCTTTGCATATTGTTGAGCATGTGAAATTAGTTGATTGTGATGATGTTGCCATAGACATGCCATGCTCTAAACGTTACGTTGATGATATCATTGCTTGCACTTTGTTGAACAATTGCTCTTTCTAATGTTTTGCTTGCAATGATGTTACCAATGGTACCCCTCGAACCATGCTTTGTCATGAATGTTTTACAATCTCTCCCGTTGCTTGCAATAAGTTGAATAATTGCTCTTTCACTTGTTTTGCTTGCAACAATAATTCTCATATGGTTTATATTGAGATGGCCCCCATAGCTTTCTCAAATTTTTGAGATTTTGATGATTGCCATGATAAACATGTTCCCCACTTGCATACTCACCATGCATATTTTTCATCCTTGATTGACACTAATGGTGATGTGCACAAGAAGAGATATGTCATGATGGATGATGTATTTCTCTACCATGCATACACGTTCTTCCTTTTATCTATGATGTGTGTAGGTACCCGCACAAGAATGTCAACCTCGGTTGAGCACGAGTTGACAAAAAGAGCTCTAGAGAGCATCCCCCATGTGAGTTCAAGATCGAACCCAGCTCTGATACCTTTTGCATGCTTTGCATCTTTCATGTTGACAAATTGCTCTTTCCTATGGTTTGATTGCAAGCATATTGATCGTATTCTTTCACCTTGTGACAATCATGTCTCGTTGCTTTTGGATATTGATGCTTTGTGTGTTGCCACAAAAATGTTGAACGATTTCTCTTTCCGATGTTTCGTGTGCAACCATAATGCCATTTTGAGCATGTATTGTCATGAGAGCTTCCAAGTCTCTCGTATTGTTGTTGCAACAAACATAAGGACCACTTGCTCTTTCATATGGTTTGTTTGCAAACATGTTTTTTTTGCTACCTCTTGCGATACTCATACTCCCATGATTTTGGCTTTTGATGATATGTGTATGGCATCCAACATATTGAACAATTGTTCTTTCCATTGGTTGGTTTGCACACATAATGATGTTGCTTTGGATATTCTTCCTCATGTGTTTTTGCCGAATTCTCCTAGCTTTGCATCAAAGATGTTGATCAAGATTTTAGTCACTTGCTTTGAGTGCCACACTAATATGTTATATGGAGTTTTTGAGTTCCCACATTTGGATGATGTTCAATTAACTTCTATACACTTTGAACTTGCATACGCATTTCGTTTGTGATACTTGAGTTGTGATAATAGTGATGTGAACAAGAATGGACATGCCACAAATGACATGCTCCTCTATCACACACAAACATATGTTGCTTGGTCTTTGTTGTGCGAAGGTACAATTGCATACGTGTCAACCTCTATGGACAAAGAGTTGCCAAGACGAATTGAAGAGAGTTACCTAGGGCTATACTTCAATGAGCTATCTCTATATCATAAGGTGTCTTCCTTCTACTTGAGGACTCATGCTATAATCTTCATGAATTGGCTACTCTTTGAGTGTTGCTTCGCTTTTGTTGTGAGCTTTGTAGGCTTCATGGAAGGTGAAGGAACATTGAAGAGTTGCCACATCAAGCTTCTCGAGGACGACTACATGGTGAACCCCATGATCAAGAAGGTCTCTCGACATCATCTTCTTAGGATGAGCATGAAGTGTCGAGGACGACTCTTTTTGAAGGGGGGGGGAGCTGATGCAGCCCGTCCTGCGGACGCTACTACATCCACAACGCCAAGTCCCCAAGATCGTCCCCAAGTCAACCAAGAAGATGGACTAGGAGCAGCCAGCTCCAGAACGAGAGTCTCCGCCGTCATCGCCCCGGAGAGTCCGCCCGGAACCAGCCGGAGTGTCCGGCGCAGCCGAAGTGTCCGGCGCGACTCGGCCGGAGTGTCCGGCAGCCCCAGCCCCAACCTGGCATGGACATTCAGAAGGCCAGTTCGGACACTACCCGGAGTGTCCGGCTACCCCGGACTGTCCGGTCACTCTGACCCGGACTGTCCGGCCCAAGTGATGCGCCTGCGAGCCAACAGCTGGGCCCTTGGCCCATGTATCCCTCTATTTCGCACCAAACCCTAGTTTTATGCCCAAACTACCCCTAAACTTGTGGCTGGCCTATAAATAGAGCCCCCACCCCCTCATGTATCCCGGAGGAATAGATGATAGACTAAAGACAACCCCCTTTGTGGAATCTCTAGTTTTGCCTCATCCCCTTCTACCAAAGGGGATCGACTATCGTCACCACCTCGTTGGAGTTTGCATCGCGCCTCCCTCGTTGTACAAGGCCTTGGCATCGGTGTCCCTTTGCCAAGACGTCAAGACCCTCTCCAAGGTGTTCTTCCCTCTCCGCTTGGGATTGACGGGAGCACGTTGACCGATCTTTCCTTGCGAGGATTCTATCTGATCGGTGGCCACCGGTGAGAGCAATCGGCCTTGTATCGTGTGTGTTTTGCGTGTGTTCATCGTGTTCTTCGCGAGGTGTGCATCCGCTTTCGCTACCTTCTCCCTTTCCCCTCGCTTTCCCATCTATTTGACCACGAGATCCGTGAAGATCGGGCCACCCTAGAGGTTTGCCCTCATCAGTGTGCATGGATATTATCACACACGTACACTATGCAGCACACACTCGTACATTACGAATGGTCTACAAGGTTGGTCCCACTTGTCAATGTGACAAAGGGGACCCGAATTGCTATAGTTTAGGATAGGATAGGAAGTGGTATGTTGAATTGGTACTTTTTTGGTAGGGGGCCACTTTTAGCAATGTTGCTAGAGTAGTGTTTTTGAGCCAAATTGCTAAAATATCAATTGTAGGAACATACTGGAAGACTCTTGGAGATGCTCCAAGAATCTTTTTGGTAGACTCTCATGTTGTGCAGCATTAAGACTCGTGTCTAACTGGGCATATATTCTCTTGGCTATAGCTTCAAAGCAACGCTGCATAATGAAACACCAGGTGTATTGTTCTTGTGCGTGCGTTGGTGTGGTGTTTGACCATTTGCACACTAGTGCAGGTATAATGAAAATATACACGCAAGGTACTGCATGCAAAGATTCGACAAAACATAGATCACACTGGAGTGAATTCTGAGCAGAGACTAGACTCATCGTGTTACAGTGCACTCGTACTCAATGCATTCTGCCGGACCTGTGTCAGTTATTCCTCCTAGAGAAGAATATGAATAGGGTTCCAGATATTCTCCGACTTCCCACATTGGTTTGGGTTCCCCATGGTGGAGTAGTATGGAGTACTCCAGTATGTATACAATATTCATCGATCCAGATTTACTGATGCATGAGGTCCAGCGTACGGTGGGTCATCCTGTCAGTGTGGGTTACACCAACCCCTTCCTCGCATATCACGATGCCACCTGCCTGCCCACTCGGACTACTCTACACCCCATCATGCATAGGGCTGCCCTTTCCAAACAAACTCAAAGCCTCGAGTCTCCCTCGCAACCCTCACCGGTGACTAGGTTTAGCCTCGCCGCACCCTCAAGGTCCCTCCTCCCAAAACCCAGCACTGACGCGACGGTGAATCCACCATGGCGGGATCCAGTCCAGGAAACCCTGTCCGCAACTGGTCGAAGTTAGATGATGATGCTCTCTATGTAATCACTAGTCGATCCGATCCTCTTAGCATGTCCCGTTTTTCCATGGCCATCCTAGATCTATAACTTTCCCTCGAACGTGTTGCACTCCAGAAGCCGATCTACTTCCCCTATAATTATCCTTCCTTCTGAGCTATTGTCCATCTTCTTCCCCAGCTCCCACTATTATTGAGAAGGGAGTGATTGATGCCAACATGATACCGCTAGTCCGCCCTTCTATGCCAGCCCCATCATCGTCCCAAAATCGGATGTGATTATTCGGCTGGTTTTAGCCGCAACTGGGTAGCCATGATTGATCTCGCTAGTCATCCTGATCTCGGAAAATCATTAGTATGTGTTTGGTGAATTTGTATACTGGGACCATCATTTAGGTCCCGTCACTCGAAGTTGTCGGGTTTCGGGGTACACATGTAGGTTTCTTTTCGTATTGAAAGGCCATTAATAGGCTACTTAAGATACATATTAATTGGTAGTGAACCTGAGATGTCCACCCGCTGCAACAAGTGGTTGTACAAGCTCTCATCATGGTGTTCGATAAGTTCATTGCCATCCTAGACATGGAGGAGTTTTTAAGGGACGATACATGTAGTGTACTGAACACAATAATCTTTCCCCGAGAAGCTATGTGGATGCTGTGTGGGCAAATGATATTATATTCGATGTATCGTGTGGGGCCCCCGGATTAATCCTTCGAGAATCCCTGTTATGCATACACCACGATCCCATGATCAGTTAGTCGTGGCACATAACCAACAAGTATCAAAGTAAACATCCAATACTTAAGCGGATACATGTCATACCTTACATGCCATTATGGCTACATCAATAATCATCAGCGAAACTTCATCAAGCATAGAGCCCAAGCCATGCCTTATCCTACAGGCAACTAACTGGGAGAATGTCCTAGCTTGCATAGCCATCAACTTCATCCTCTTCTTGACATCTGACCAAGTTAATATGATATGGGGTGACCCGATCTTCTCAGTAAGCGGATGGCGGTAATGATGGTGGATGATAGATAACTAGCCTGTAGCTATGAACTCTCCCGCTCGATCCCTGATGCCAATGCAACAGCTTCTCAGACCTTGTAGGATATTCACAACACCACGCTCTTGCGCACGCAGCCGTGACCACGAACGGTAGTATGCAATCTACTAATTCCCAATGGAACAATAGATCACACTCAATTATAGTTGGTAGATTCGAACACAGGGTAATTCCAGAGGTTCTATGAAAGAAACAACTCCAAAATATTTTAACGTGGTCTAAACCCTAACTAGAGGTCGTCCCATAGCTTATAAGTAATTTGGGCGACGAGAAACCAAACTAAGCATAAGCGACTCAAACTGATACAAACCGACTCGGACCAGATTCGGTCGGCGGGCGGACACTCTGGTCGAATTCGGACGGACAGTCCGGTCAGGCCAGACACTCCGGGTGAAGTGTGCCAGACAGTCCGGTCTGGCCGGAAACTTTGAAGTTTCCGGGTGGCGTCCGTGTAGTGTCCGAACTGGCATACGGAATGTCCACGCCAGTTTGCCTCTTGACTAGGCCGAAGAGTCCGGGTGGATCTGGCCGGACACTTGGGTCGTGGCAGATCTTTTTGCCTTCATCTTGATGATCTTCTCTTGCGCCTTCCTCCCGCTCCTCCCTCGCGCATCCTTGGGCGATCATCATGTTGGGATTCTCTTGTAGCCCCTCTCCTCCTCGCGCCATGCTTGTTTCTCCAACGAACCTGATCATACATAAATGCATAGACTTAGGCAGTATAAAGTTCTCATCAATCAAAGTACCAGATTCATTTAGGAGTAAATTCACCTGTTGTTCCAGTAGCTTAGCACGAGCTCTTGTAATAGGTCCAATTCTAATCTCATTGGACTGATCCTTTCTTGCAATAGTTGTAGCATCTTCAGTAGTCACTGGGGTAGGTGTAATTGTAGGGATGTCCTCATCATCTCCCCCCCTTGAAAAGGCGTCGACCTCGATGCTCCAAGGTCTTCTCCAACATATGGTGACAAATCAGCAATGTTGAAGCTATTGCTAACTCCACCAAACTCCTCAATCGGTATATCAACCGAGTAGGCATTATCATTAAGCTTGGCTAACACCTTGTAAGGACCAGCACCACGTGGCTTCAATTTTGACTTTCGAAGTAGTGGGAACCTATCCTTGCGTAGATGCACCCAAACCATATCTCCAGGCTCGAACAACACTTCTTTCCTTGCTTGATTCCTTGCAGCAGCAATGTTCTTGCCTTTCTTCTCAATAGCCTCTCGAGTCTTCTCATGTATTTTCTTCACATAATCAACACGTTTTGATGCCTCCATATCAACTCTCTCATGTAATGGCAGAGGCAACATATCAAGTGACGTCAATGGCTTGAAACCATACACCACCTCAAAAGGACAAAGCTGAGTAGTTGAATGCACAACCCTGTTGTAAGCAAACTCAACATGTGGCAAACACTCTTCCCACTCCCGCAGATGCTTTTTAATCATGGTCCTTAGCAGCTGTGACAATGTTCGATTCACTACCTCCGTTTGACCATCTGTTTGGGGATGACATGTAGTACTGAACAGCAACTTCGTTCCTAGCTTTCCCCATAAGGTCTTCCAAAAGTAGCTCATGAACTTCACATCACGGTCAGAAACAATCGTCTTTGATACTCCATGTAATCTCACGATGTCCCTGAAAAAAAGGTTACCAACATGCGACGCATCGTCGCTTTTGTGGCAGGCAATAAAATGAGCCATCTTAGAGAACCTATCCACTACCACAAATATAGAATCATGACCTCTCTGAGTTTTAGGTAGACCTAGCACAAAATCCATACTAATGTCTTCCCATGGAGTAGTAGGTGCAGAGAGAGGTGTATACAAACCGTGAGGCTTCAGCTTAGATTTCGACTTGTGGCATGTAATACATCGGCTCACAAATATGTACACATCACGCCTCATCTTGGGCCAATAAAAGTGATCAGCAACCATAAGCAACGTCTTCTCACGCCCAAAGTGACCCATCAAACCTCCAGCATGTGATTCCTGCACTAAGAACAAACACAATGACGATTCTGGAATACATAGTTTGTTAGCTCGAAACAAATATCCATCATGTATATGATACTTATCCCATGCGTTTCTAAGAGCACACAAATGATATTGTTCAGCAAAATCATGGTTAGTTGCATAAAGTGCACAAATAGCTTCTAATCGAGGAATTTTAACATCAAGATTGGTTAATAGCATGTTCTTCCTAGATAGAGCATCAGCAACAACGTTCTCTTTTCCCTTCTTATAGTTAATGATGTAAGGAAAAGACTCAATGAACTCAACCCATTTAGCTAATCTTCTATGCAAGTTTGATTGAGCTTTCAAGTATTTCTGATGAGGACATCCATAGTATTCCACTATCTCCTACTCCTATTCACAATGAAGATGTTGCTGCAAAGAATAAATCCAATGAAATCAGGATTGGACCCATTACAAGAGCTCGTGCAAAGCTGATTGAGCAACAGGTGAATTCACTCTTAATTGAACCTGATTGTTTACTTAATGAGAACTTTATACTACCTAAGTCTATGCATCTTTGTATGATCAGGTTTATTGATAACACAAGAGTTGCGCGAGGAGGAGGAGAGTTGCAGCAAGAAGGACAAGCGCTGATTTCCAATCAACAAGTGCGCGTGGGAGGAGCGGGAGGCATGCGCACTAGGAGGCAATGAGGAAATCACGTATGAGCAAGAGAGAGAGATGGCGCACCCAGAATTACATGTTTGAGGTGTTCCACGACGTTTGGACTGCGTGCCAACAAGGCCGAACCCATATATGGGTCGGTATGTATCAGTTTGAGTCGAACCGAGTCAGTTTGGGGCAAGTTATGGCTGTTTTTAGGCCCGTTTAGAGGGGAGGACGCCCCAGACCGCATATAAACCTCCGTAGCCGTCACAAGTTAGGGTTTAGACCACGTTAAAATATTTTGGAGTTGTTTATTTCATAGAACCTCTGGAATTACCCTGTGTTCGAATCTACCAACTATAATTGAGTGTGATCTGTTGTTCCATTGGGAATTAGTAGATTGCAGACTACCGTTCGTGGTCACGGCTGCGTGCGCAAGAGCGTGGTGTTGTGAATATCCTATAAGGTTCGAGAGCTGTTGCATTGGCATCAGGGATCGAGCGGGAGAGTTCATAGCTACAGGCTAGTTATCTATCATCCACCATCACCATCGACAAAGTGCTTGCTGAGAAGATCGGGCCACCCCATATCATCTTGGTATCAAGTAAAGAGTCCTAGTTGCGTGCTACTTGGCAAGTCGAAAAAAAAAATGGCTCGCTGCCTCACGCCTGACCGCAGACAGGTCTGTGCTCCAGCGTGAAAAAAAAATTGGACCGTCGCCTCACCACAGACCGGTCTGCCCTCATACGAGAAAAAAAATTCTGCCGCCATCCTGCCGCGGCAGGATTTTAGGCTGTTTTTCTGCCGTGGCAGAGTCCAATTCTCAGGTCAAAATTTTTTCTTTTTTGTTTATTTTTTTTTACTGAGTCCACATAGCGTACCTATCCTTGTGAGCCTTATTAAGCCTTTCTTTGTGTCTAAAACTATCCTACGAGACTAGCGTGCTTAGTGCTCTGCGGGCTGCTCAGTTTAGCAATCTTGTGTCCGTTTCGTTGAGACATTGCTAGCGTCTCTCCTTGTGCGTTGCAACACGAGCATTCCTCTGACATACCTTACTTTTTTGAGCTCATTTTCATAGTTGCAATTGCCCCTTTTATCTCCACCGTGTGTGTTTTCGTGGGTCTTTGTCATACGATCAGCACTAGGACTTGTTTGCGGTGTAGTTAGGATACCATACCTACAGCTCCACCATAAATACCCTGTGTGTCCTGTGATCGTTCTCTATACCTTTGATATTCACTTCATCACATCAGTGCATCAGTTTTTGATTTTGTTTGGTAGAACATCTCTATTCACTTTGGAACGGTAAGATCTCCTTTCTTATTAGTTGTGAGTGAGCTGTGAGAGTTCCACCATACAGATTTTGATTTTTGCACTAACCTACTAATCATGTCTTCTAGTGATGATGATGTTGTGATGCAGAAAAAGAAGGATGAGGAGCTTGTTAATTGGCGTGAATATGAGGCTTTGAAGTCCCACTTGACACGTGTGTTTACTAACACGACAGATGCCATTGACAAGAATCTCTAGGATATGAATATGAGATTGGATCAGCATGTTGGAACGGTTGATACTATTCAAACGCAAGTGGCTACGCTCAATGTCAATGTCACCGCTTTGTAGCAGTCCATTGAGGGTTTGACAGCCGCCTTACATAGAAGGGAAGATCCTCAACATGATGATGCCTTTGATGATTTTGATGAGGGTAGCGCTGTGGATGCTGCTCCACATGTTGGCAGGGGACGTGCTATTCCCCCTGTCCATGCACCTGCTCATGGCCGTGGGTTTGCCCCTCTTGGGCGTGCTCAACGTGTGCCCAACCAAGCTGCTGATGATGGTTTGGGCAAGCCAAAATTCTCAATTCCTAAGTTTGATGGTTCCATTGATCCTGAATACTACCTCACATGGGAGTTGAAGATTGAGAAACTCTGGCGCTTATTTGACTATCCAGAAGATAAGAAGGTCAAGCTTGCAGCATCTGAATTTGATGGTTATGCTTTGCGTTGGTGGGATGCTCTTGTGCAACATAGGAGGGAGGACAATGCACTTCCTATGATGGATTGGCGCGAGATGAAACAAATCATGAAAGCTCGTTTCGTACCAACCAACTATTTGCGATCAGTTTTTGATAAATTGACACAACTGAAGCAAGGCACCATGACAGTTGATGAGTACTACATGGAGATGGAGATGCTTATGCAGCGTGCTCGAGTTCGCGAGTCTATTGAGATGACCATGCAGCGATTCCTAAACAATCTGAAGTTGCCAATCAAGAGCATAGTGCGTCATCACAAGTATGAGACCATGAATGAGCTATTGCACCATGCTAGAGAGGCTGAATCCCAGTTGGCAGAAGAGGCGAAGTCACGCGCTCGTTTTCTATCCTCCAGCAGATATTCGGCCAGATCTATTCCTCCTACAGTCACGCCCCCAGCTGCTGTTTCGTTTACACCATTGGCCAAACCAGCAAGTACACCTTCGTTTGGTTCTAATGCTTGGAAACCCGCTGCCCCTGCTGCTAGCTCAGGTTCCAACATGTCTACTGCAGGTACTCGTGATGTGGTGTGCCATACTTGTGGAGGTAGAGGTCACTACAAGAAGGATTGTCCAAACAGCAAGGTTATGTTTGTTAATGAACAAGGTGAAGTAGAAAGTGGAGATGAAGCTTCTGATGATGATATTGATGACGGCGAGGTTGGTGCTGATGCATATGCTGAGCGTGCACCCACGATTGTCGTATATTCACGTGTACTTAGTGTGCAACCGGTTGAGGAATCCCAGCATTGCAACCTGTTCCAAACAAAAGCTCTAGTTGGACCAAACAAAGCTTGCAAGGTCATTATTGATGGAGGTAGCTGCAGAAATCTTGCAAGTAAGGAACTTTGTGCCAAACTGAATTTGACATACTTACCTCATCCCAAGCCATACTACATACAATGGTTGAGCAACAATGGTGAGATGAAGGTAAATCATATGGTACGAGTGAACTTTCAAATAGGACCATACAAAGATTCTATTGATTTTGATGTGGTTCCTATGACTGTTTGTCACCTACTATTGGGTCGGCCTTGGCTCTATGATTGCCATGTGCAACACAATGGCCGAGCCAATACATATCACTTGGAATTCAAAGGAAAGAAGATTACTATGCAGCCAATGACACCACAAGAAATTATGAATGATTCTCGCTAGAAGATAGAGGTGAACTTGAAGGAAGATACTACCACTCGGCGAGATTGCGTGACAGCTGTTCCTGATGTAATTGAGCCTAAATTGAGTGATATAACGAAAAGTGAGAGAGCGCCTGGTTTATTGATATTAGCCACTAAGGAAGATATGAGAGAATTTCGTGAGGATCCTACAGCCATGCCACTTGTGCTCATGTATAAGGGCGAGGTATTGGTTTCTAACGACATGACCCCTATTTCTCTTGGTGTCTCGTCTGTTTTGCAGGACTTTGGGGATGTGTTTCCAGAAGATGTACCCGCAGGCTTACCTCCATTGCGTGGTATAGAACATCAAGTGGACTTGATTCCTGGTGCCACACTTCCCAACCGTGCACCCTACAAGACTAATCCTGAAGAAACTAAGGAAATTCAGAAGCAAGTACAAGCGTTGCTGGATAAAGGGTACATTCGTGTTTCTCTTAGACCTTGTGCTGTTCCTGTTATTTTAGTTCCTAAGAAAGATGGTACATGGCGCATGTGTGTTGACTGTAGAGCGATTAATAACATCACTATTCGATATCGTCATCCTATTCCACGCTTAGAGGATATGCTCGATGAATATAGTGGTGCTGCTGTTTTCTCTAAAATTGACTTGCGTAGTGGTTATCATCAAATTAGGATGAAAGAAGGGGATGAATGGAAAACTGCTTTCAAAACTAAATTCGGCTTGTATGAGTGGTTAGTTATGCCGTTTGGTCTTACTAATGCACCTAGTACTTTCATGCATTTGATGAATCATGTTTTGAGAGAGTTTATTGGTCGTTTTGTGGTTGTTTACTTTGATGATATACTCATATACAACCACACGAATCTGAACATTGCACTCATATTAGACAAGTTTTGCAAGTGTTACGTGATAATAAACTGTATGCTAATCTTGAGAAGTGTACATTTGCAAAAGATAAGGTCATATTCCTAGGATTTGTTGTTTCTAAGCATGGAGTAGAGGTAGATCAATCTAAAATTGAATCAATTCAGAATTGTCCTACTCCAATGAATGTAAGTCAAGTGCATAGTTTCCATGGTCTCGCTGTTTTCTATAGGCGCTTTGTGAAAGATTTTAGCACCATTGCTACAGCATTAAATAATTTGACAAAGAAAGGTGTTCCTTTTGTATAGGCGCGACCCAAGACATTGCATTTGATACATTGAAACGTTTGCTTACTTCTGCACCATTGCTTGCATTACCTGATTTTTCGAAGCAATTTGAAGTTGAATGTGATGCTAGTGGTATAGGCATAGGTGGCGTTTTGATGCAAGAGGGTCGGCCTATAGCTTATTTTTCTGAGAAATTGACTGGTGCTCGTTTGAATTATTCAATCTATGATAAAGAATTGTATGCACTTGTAAGAGTACTTGAAGTTTGGCAACATTATTTGTGGCCAAAGAAATTCATCATACATTCTGATCATGAAGCATTGAAATACTTGAAAGGTCAATCAAACTTGCATAGAAGATTAGCTAAATGGGTTGAGTTCATTGAGTCTTTTCCTTACATCATTAATTATAAGAAGGGAAAAGAGAATGTTGTTGCTGATGCTCTATCTAGGAAGAACATGCTATTAACCAATCTTGATGTTAAAATTCCTGGATTAGAAGCTATTCGTGCACTTTATGAAACTGAGCATGATTTTGCTGAACCATATCGTTTATGTGCTCTTAGAAATGCATGGGATAAGTATCATATACATGATGGATATTTGTTTCGAGCTAACAAAGTATCTATTCCAGAATCGTCGTTGCGTTTGTTCTTAGTGCAGGAATCACATGCTGGTGGTTTGATGGGTCACTTTGGGCGTGAGAAGACATTGCTCATGCTTGCTGATCATTTTTATTGGCCCAAGATGAGGCGTGATGTGTACAGATTTGTGAGCAGATGCATTACTTGCCACAAGTCGAAATCCAAGCTAAAGCCTCACGGTTTGTATACACCTCTCTCTGCACCTACTACTCCATGGGAAGACATTAGTATGGATTTTGTGCTAGGTCTACCTAAAACTCAGAGAGGTCATGATTCTATATTTGTGGTAGTGGATAGGTTCTCTAAGATGGCTCATTTTATTGCCTACCACAAAAGAGACGATGCGTCGCATGTTGCTAACCTGTTTTTCAGGGACATCATGAGATTACATGGAGTACCAAAGACGATTGTTTCCGACCGTTATGTGAAGTTCATGAGCTACTTTTGGAAGACCTTATGGGGGAATCTAGGAACGAAGTTGTTGTTCAGTACTACATGTCACCCCCAAACAGATGGTCAAACGGAGGTGGTGAATAGAACATTGTCACAGCTGCTAAGGACCATGATTAAAAAGAATCTGCGGGAGTGGGAAGAGTGTTTGCCACATGTTGAGTTCGCTTACAACAGGGCTGTGCATTCAACTACTCAGCTTTGTCCTTTTGAGGTGGTGTATGGTTTCAAGCCATTGACGCCACTTGATATGTTGCCTCTGCCATTACATGAGAGAGTTGATATGGAGGCATCAAAACATGCTGATTATGTGAAGAAAATACATGAGAAGACTCGAGAGGCTATTGAGAAGAAAGGCAAGAACATTGCTGCTGCAAGGAATCAAGCAAGAAAAGAAGTGTTGTTCGAGCCTGGAGATATGGTTTGGGTGCATCTACATGAGGACAGATTTCCACTACTGCAAATCCAAGTTGAATCCACGTGGTGCTGGTCCTTACAAAGTGCTAGCCAAAATTAATGATAATGCCTAC
The DNA here is from genome assembly GCA_023614405.1 of Avena insularis. Lineage (NCBI taxonomy): Eukaryota > Viridiplantae > Streptophyta > Magnoliopsida > Poales > Poaceae > Avena > Avena insularis. Next base: position 370,612,907 of record CM042690.1, read on the forward strand.
TCAGTTGATATACCTATTGAGGAGTTTGGTGGTGCTAGCAACAGCTTCAACGTTGCTGATTTATCACCATATGCTGGAGAAGACCTTGGAGCGTCGAGGTCGACGCCTTTTGAAGGGGGGGGAGATGATGAGGACATCCATACTATTCCACTATCTCCTACTCCTATTCGCAATGAAGATGTTGCTGCAAAGAACAAATCCAATGAAATCAGGATTGGACCCATTACAAGAGCTCGTGCAAAGCTGATTGAGCAACAGGTGAATTCACTCTTAATTGAACCTGATGTTTTACTTAATGAGAACTTTATACTACCTAAGTCTATGCATCTTTGTATGATCAGGTTTATTGATAACACAAGCGTTGCGCGAGGAGGAGGAGAGTTGCAGCAAGAAGGACAAGCGCTGATTTCCAATATCAACAAGTGCGCGTGGGAGGAGCGGGAGGCATGCGCACTAGGAGGCAATGAGGAAATCACGTATAAGCAAAAGAGAGAGATGGTGCACCCAGAATTACATGTTTGAGGTGTTCCACGACGTTTGGACTGCGTGCCAACAAGGCCGAACCCATATATGGGTCGGTATGTATCAGTTTGAGTCGAACCGAGTCAGTTTGGGCCAAGTTATGGCTGTTTTTAGGCCCGTTTAGAGGGGAGGACGCCCCAGGCCTCATATAAACCTCCGTAGCCATCACAAGTTAGGGTTTAGACCATGTTAAAATATTTTGGAGTTGTTTCTTTCATAGAACCTCTGGAATTACCCTGTGTTCGAATCTACCAACTATAATTGAGTGTGATCTGTTGTTCCATTGGGAATTAGTAGATTGCAGACTACCGTTCGTGGTCACGGCTGCGTGCGCAAGAGCGTGGTGTTGTGAATATCCTACAAGGTTCGAGAGCTGTTGCATTGGCATCAGAGATCGAGCGGGAGAGTTCATAGCTACAGGCTAGTTATCTATCATCCACCATCACCATCGACAAAGTGCTTGCTGAGAAGATCGGGCCACCCCATATCAATTTCAATGCTTCATGATCAGAATGTATGATGAATTCTTTTGGCCACAAATAATGTTGCCAAACCTCAAGTACTCTAACAAGTGCATACAATTATTTATCATAGATAGAATAATTCAAACGAGCAATAGTCAATTTCTCAGAAAAATAAGCTATAGGCCGACCCTCTTGCATCAAAACGCCACCTATGCCTATACCACTAGCATCACATTCAACTTCAAATTGCTTCGAAAAATCAGGTAATGCAAGTAATGGTGCAGAAGTAAGCAAACGTTTTAATGTATCAAAAGCAATGTCTTGGGCCGCACCCCATACAAAGGAACACCTTTCTTTGTCAAATCATTTAATGGTGCAGCAATGGTGCTAAAATCTTTCACAAAGCGCCTATAGAAACCAGCGAGACCATGGAACTACGCACTTGACTAACATTCACTGGAGTAGGCCAATTCTGAATTGATTCAATTTTAGATTGATCTACCTCTACTCCATGCTTAGAAACAACAAATCCTAGGGATATGACCTTATCTTTTGCAAATGTACACTTCTCAAGATTAGCATACAGTTTATTATCACGTAACACTTGCAAAAATTGTCTAATATGAGTGCAATGTTCAGATTCCGTGTGGCTGTATATGAGTATATAATCAAAGTAAACAACCACGAAACGACCAATAAACTCTCTCAAAACATGATTCATCAAACGCATGAAAGTACTAGGTGCATTAGTAAGACCAAACGGCATAACTAACCACTCATACAAACCGAATTTAGTTTTGAAAGCAGTTTTCCATTCATCCCCTTCTTTCATCCTAATTTGATGATAACCACTACGTAAGTCAATTGTAGAGAAAACAGCAACACCACTCAATTCATCTAGCATATCCTCTAAGCGTGGAATAGGATGACGATATCGAATAGTGATGTTATTAATCGCTCTACAATCAACACACATGCGCCATGTACCATCTTTCTTAGGAACTAAAATAACAGGAACAACACAAGGGCTAAGAGAGACACGAATGTACCCTTTATCTAGTAACGCTTGTACTTGCTTCTGAATTTCCTTAGTTGCTTCGGGATTAGTCCTGTAAGGTGCACGGTTGGGAAGTGTGGCGCCAGGAATCAGGTCCACTTGATGTTCTATACCACGCAATGGGGGCAAACATGCGGGTACGTCTTCTGGAAACACATCCCCAAAATCCTGCAAAACAGAACAGACACCAAGAGAAATAGGGGTCATGTCATTGGAAACCAATACCTCGCCCTTATACATGAGCACAAGTGGCATGGCTGTAGGATCCTCACGAAACTCTCTCATATCCTGCTTGGTGGCTAGTATCAATAAACCAGGCACTCTCTCACTTTTCGTTATATCACTCAATTTAGGCTCAATTACATCAGGAACAGCTGTCACACAATCTCGTCGAGAGGTAGTATCTTCCTTCAAATTCACCTCTATCTTCTGGCAAGAATCATTCACAATTTCTTGTGGTGTCATTGGCTGCATAGTAATCTTCTTTCCTTTGAATTCCAAGTGATATGTATTGGCTCGGCCATTGTGTTGCACATGACGATCATAGAGCCAAGGCCGACCCAATAGTAGGTGACAAACAGTCATAGGAACCACATCAAAATCAATATAATCTTTGTATGGCCCTATTTGAAAATTCACACATACCATATGATTTACCTTCATCTCACCATTGTTGCTCAACCATTGTATGTAGTATGGCTTGGGATGAGGTAAGTATGTCAAATTCAGTTTGGCACATAGTTCCTTACTTGCAAGATTTTTGCAGCTACCTCCATCAATAATTACCTTGCAAGCTTTGTTTGGTCCAACTAGAGCTTTTGTTTGGAACAAGTTGCAACGCTAGGATTCCTCAACCAGTTGCACACTAAGTACACGTGAAGATACGACAATAGTGGGTGCATGCTCAGCATATGCATCAGCACCTTCCTCGCCGTCATCAATATCATTATCAGAAGCTTCATCTCCACTTTCTACTTCACCTTGTTCATTAACAAACATAACCTTGCTGTTTGGACAATCTTTCTTGTAGTGACTTCTACCTCCACAAGTATGGCACACTACATCACGAGTACGTGCAGTAGACATGTTGGAACCCGAGCTAGCAGCAGGAGAAGCGGGTTTTCGAGCATTAGAACCAAACGAAGGTGTACTTGCTGGTTTGGCTGATGGTGTAAATGGAGCAGCAGCTGGTGGCGCGGATGTAGGAGGTGTAGACCTGGCCGAAAATCTGCTAGAGGACGGAAAACAAACACGTGACTTCGCCTCTTCTGCCAACTGGGATTCAGCCTCTCTAGCATGATGCAACAACTCATTCATGGTCTCATACTTGTGATGATGAACAATGCTCTTGATCGGTAACTTCAAATTGTTTAGGAATTGTTGCATGGTCATCTCAATGGACTCACGAACTCGAGCACGCTGCATAAGCATCTCCATCTCCATGTAGTACTCATCAACTGTCATGGTGCCTTGCTTTAGTTGCGTCAATTTATCCAAAACTGATCGCAAGTAGTTGGTTGGTACGAAACGAGCCTTCATGATTTGCTTCATCTCGCGCCAATCCATCATAGGAAGTTCATTATCCTCCCTCCTATGTTGCACAAGAGAATCCCACCAACGCAAAGCATAACCATCAAATTCAGATGCTGCAAGCTTGACCTTCTTATCTTCTGGATAGTCAAATAAGCGCTAGAGTTTCTCAATCTTCAATTCCTAGGTGAGGTAGTCTTTAGGATCAATGGAACCATCAAACTTAGGAATCGAGAATTTTGGCTTGCCCACGGCGTCATCAACAGCTTGGTTGGGCACTCGTGGACCACACCCAAGATGGGCAAACCCACGACCATGAGCAGGTGCATGGACAGGGGGAATAGCACGTCCCCTGCCAACATGTGGAGCAGCATCAACAGCGCTACCCTCATCGAAATCATCAAAGGCATCATCATGTTGAGGATCTTCCCTTCTATGAAAGGCGGCTGTCAAACCCTCAATGGACTGCTGCAAAGTGGTGACATTGACATTGAGCGTAGCCACTTGCGTTTGGATAGTATCAACTGTCCCAACATGCTGATCCAATCTCATATTCATATCTTGGAGATTCTTGTCAATGGCATCTGTCGTGTTAGTAAACACACGTGTCAAGTGGGATTTCAAAGCCTCATATTCACGCCAATTGACGAGCTCCTCATCCTTCTTTTTCTGCAACACAACATCATTATCACTAGTAGACATGATTAGTAGGTTAGTGCAAAAATTAGAATCTGTATTTTGGAAACTCTCACAACTCACTCACAACTAATAAGAAAGGAGATCTTACCGTTCCAAAGTGAATAGAGATGCTCTACCAAACGAAATCAAAGACTGATGCACTTGATGTGATGAAGTGAATATCAAAGGTATAGAGAACGATCGCAGGGCACACAGGTTATTTAAGGTGGAGATATAGGTATGGTATCCTATCTACACCGCAAACAAGTCCTAGTGTTGATCGTACAAATACCCAAGAAACACACAGTGGAGATAAACGTGGCAAAGCAACTTATGAAAAGGAATATTGCAATGCACAAGAGAGACGCTAGTAATAGCTCAAATAGAACAGGCACAAGATTGCTCAATCTACCAGTGCTATAAAACAAGGCCTCCAATATTGCACACTTCTATATCTCTTTTTTTGTCAGGCTTGTAGCTCTTTTGTCTTTTTTTTTATTTTTTCCAACTATATTACTCAAAGCAAACGAGCACAGCAACTTATAATAGAACTGGGCCGGATAGTCTGGTTGATATGCGCCAGAGACTCCGGTTGGGCCAGATAGTCCGGTGTGATTCGGCCGGAAAGTCCGGTTTTGCCTGTCGAATTTCTGCACTGCAAACCCTAATGAGCAGCCTATCGGAGCAAAGCAACTAGTCTCGTGGGTATGTTCCTAGGCACAGATGCTGTAGAAGGGATGTGTCTATGGTATGCAAAACAAGGTACGCTATATGGACTCGGAAAAACGATTAAACACTTGCGGAAACGGTAACAGTGGGAAACAGCGGAAAACAAGATCAAACCCTAAACCTAGACACAAACAGAAACTAGACTCCTACGTGGAAAACCTACAGATCGGATCTACGAGAAGATACAATCAGCAACTAAAACTCGAAAACGGTGCAATCTAGTCTATGGCAAATCTTTCTGTAAGGCTTTTTCTGTATAGGACGAAAACACTCGCTAATCTATGGATGGATTTATGGATGCTTACCGAGGCAACACTGGAAATCTGATACCAAGATGATATGGGGTGACCCGATCTTCTCAGTAAGCGGATGGCGGTAATGATGGTGGATGATAGATAACTAGCCTGTAGCTATGAACTCTCCCGCTCGATCCCTAATGCCAATGCAACAGCTTCTCGAACCTTGTAGGATATTCACAACACCACGCTCTTGTGCACACAGCCGTGACCACCAACGGTAGTATGCAATCTACTAATTCCCAATGGAACAACAGATCACACTCAATTATAGTTGGTAGATTCGAACACAGGGTAATTCCAGAGGTTCTATGAAAGAAACAACTCCAAAATATTTTAACATGGTCTAAACCCTAACTAGAGGTCGTCCCATAGCTTATAAGGGCGCTGGAGCGACCAGAAACCGAAACTAAACGCGAACGACTCAAACTGATACAAACCAACTCGGACCAGATTCGGTCGGCGGGCGGACACTCCGGTCGAATTTGGCCGGACAGTCCGGTCAGGCCGGACACTTCGGGTGAAGTGTGCCGGACAGTCTGGTCTGGCCGGAAACTTTGAAGTTTCCGGGTGGCGTCCGTGTAGTGTCGGAACTGGCATACTGAATGTCCACGCCAGTTTGCCTCTCGACCAGGCCGGACAGTCCGGGTGGATCTGACCGGACACTCCGGTCGTGGCAGATCTTTTTGCCTTCGTCTTGATGATCTTCTCTTGCGCCTTCCTCCGCCTCCTCCCTCGTGCATCCTTGGGCGATCATCATGTTGGGCTTCTCTTGTAGCCCCTCTCCTCCTTGCGCCATGCTTGTTTCTCCAACGAACCTGATCATACATAAATGCATACACTTAGGCAGTATAAAGTTCTCATCAATCAAAGTACAAAATTCGTTTAGGAATAAATTCACCTGTTGTTCCAGTAGCTTAGCACGAGCTCTTGTAATAGGTCCAATTCGAATCTCATTGGACTGATCCTTTCTTGCAACAGTTGTAGCATCTTCAGTAGTCATTGGGGTAGGTGTAATTGTAGGGATGTCCTCATCATAATAGCCAGGGACAATGCTAGTGAGTACTTTGAATGTACTCCAAAACCACCTTAAAAGAATAATAATAAGAAGAGGATATGCAATATGGCTGTGGTTGTAGGAGGGATCCAAAGAGGTTCTTTTCTCAAGTAGTTTCTCTTGTACATATATCATCTACATATCTTTGTTGAAAACCTTTGTAAACATTTTGGAAACCATTTTGAAAAGTTTTGGAAAATATTAGGACTGAGTCACCCATTTGTTCCTCCTTCCGATCATCCCATGACCAAACTCCTTTCCTTCCTTTCCGACCATCCCGTGGTCAAAACATGTATTCCTTCCGACCATCCCATGGTCAAAACATTTCCAAAGCCATTGCTTTTCCGAAATCCTTTTTGAACTAAAAACCAGCACCGCTCCAACCCGTCCATAACCGTGGACATGGCTGTTCGAATAGATTTACACTCTACAGAGGTTGTACACTTTACCCACACCATCCGGGAACCCTACCCTGATCTACACCGATCGTGGGTCGAGTAACCGATCAAGACTCTCTGGATGCCCACTCCAATATGAGTGCCTACCCTATGAGTGTTGTTCCCCTCAACACCGGGACGCCCTATATAGTTCCCAAGCCAACCGGAGCGCTTTTTGCACTGCACAAAGTTTGCGCTTTCAATGAGGGGCTCATAGTAACGCGTGGAGGCCAGCAGACCCTTTGTTCCTTCTCCAGGTCGATGTCTCACATGGACCTTTACAGGAGAAGGCCCACCTTCTAGGATTTCCCCTATAGTAGTTGTAGGGAGCTTACACGAGAGTAAACAAACATCAAGCCCAGCCCTGTCGCATTCCAGAGTAATATGGTTGCACGAATTAAGTTGTTGTAGCGAAAGCTGCAAAGAACCAGGTGCGTTTTGGTAAACATTTTACCTCCTCTTTCCTTCAGCATCTTTTGTAAAACAAAAACCTTTTTCTTTCTAAAACTTCTCTTGGTAGGTCAAACCTCACCAAGGTTTTATCATAAAACTCTTTGTAAGACTTTTTCGGGTCTTCCCATCTTATAGCTTTGCTCGGCTAAAACAGGGTCTCCAAAGGGTTATGGTGGTACGCACCATCTATTCTATTAGGGGCTAGTAGGTGTCATCAAGGGTGTTGTACTTAATAGTACAAAAGTGTAATAGTTCGGAGGAGCCAAACCACTACCATATATACATCAACATATAATAAAACGGTGCAATTTTAATAAACAGTAGATAAAACATGCATAAGTAAAATAGTAGGACAAGGCTTATGAGCAAGAAGGTAGCTTGCCTGAGATCAGCAAACTCAATATATGTCTGAACTTCTTCTTTAGATAACCAAGAATACCAAAGCCAATAATAATAATATCTCTTCTTCTCGTCATCAAAACAATCGCAACTATCGTCGTCATCGAGTATACATGCAAACAAGTGATGCCACAATCAAAACAAGGCATACAAGTATCAATACATACAGCAAGCAATGAACAATACCAGTTTACAATTCAGTAGGTTTTGAGTGGTTGGCTTCTGCACAAGTGGAATTACTTGAAATGCCTTTGTGGGTTTTCTTTAATGGTTTGGATGCCAAAACTACTTAATTAAGGGGGTTTAAATATAAGGTCCAAGTTCTGTAGGATACCTTTGGATAAAAATGTTACCATCAAATAGGTAGTCAGAATATGAAACCAACAAAAGTGGTTTCACTATTTTATCATTTTCCTTTGATTTAATATGCATTTTCTAGCGAGAAATACTCTAGTTTTAGGAGATAATTCCCCAGAAGTGTTCTGTGAGTCCAAAAATTATTTCCTTGGGTGTTTGTGTAGGGCTTGATGTACTTATTCGCTGAGAGTTGGAATCATGTAAAAATAATTAGCAGAATGCCCTTAGGAATTTCCCAAAGTCAGTTCTGTAGCCGTTTTATCTTTTTCACCAGATTAATTCTACAGAAGCTTTTGATATGCTTCCAAATACACATGATGGGTATTTGAATTATACCTCTGTAGGATGCTTCCAAATACCCAATTTGGATTTGTAAAACTTCTGTTGTGATTTTTCTACTTGAACTACCCTAGGCAGAGATGATTAATTCACCAAAATTAAACAGAGACTCAATAAAATTTGATCTCCTGGATTTTGATAGACCTTAGTGTACCACATCACAGAGAGTTGTAATCAACTCAAAACATATTATAGTTTTGCTTAAGGAATTTTGTAAAGAAATATTTGGGTGGATTTTGTCATTTTTGCTATAATGGAAACATAGCTCCCCTTGATGGGATATTAATACCACTGGATAGCCATTCTAGATATCTTCCATAGGAAGTTGGGTTTACCCTTTTTGGAGGTGTATATCTCCTTAGGGAATTTATCTACTTATTTGGATACTTCTTAGAAGTTTTATAGCCAAAATATAATGAAAATTTATTTTGGCAAGATTCTTGCTCTGCATGCTGCACAAAACATGTGGTAATACCTGGAAATTTGGATCTGGATAGAACTGGGTGTTTTCCATTTTTATACCTATTTAAACTAAACGTCCTTTAAATAGATCTAGAAATATAGGAAAACAAAAAAGAAAAGGGCGCTGCGGGCCAGATCTGGAGGGAGCCGGGCCGCACCGGGCCAGGCCGACCCAACCATGCCAGCAGGAGGCCTTGGCAGCTGGCGTTCAAAACTGACATGGGCCGCCCGTCGGTGGCTCGGCGAAAGTGCAGGCGCCCCTGGCCGTCCGATTAGAGAGGGGATCGACGATGCAGAGATCGTCATCCACCTCCGAGGTGCGGCGGTGCACAGAAACCCAATGCGGGTTTGGGCGACGACAGGGAGCTCACCTGGGTGTGGGAGGGATGGCGAGGAGGCGACAGGGCGACGCGGTTGAGTATGGGGAGCTCGGGGATGGGCGACATGGTCGGTTCCGGGGCTGGGAGGTGGTTCCCACGTCGGTCAAAGGGCGGCTCGAGCGTGACTTTGGGAGGGACACAGGAGGGGCAGAAATGAGGGCAGGGTCAAATGCAGGGGGAGGAGGGGATCTTGGCTAGGTAACATGCAGAGGAAGAAATAGAGGGTGGAGGAGATATACTTGAAACGAGGGAGGAGGCCGACGCTCCTTGTTCTTCTTCTCACAAGCAAGGTAGAGCTGGGAGAGGGAGTGGGCTTCGGGGGAGGTGAGTGGAGAGTAGAGGGAGTAAATGAGGGGCAGAGGGAGGCGCGGGGTGGCCTCTGGGCCTATTTAACTCAGGGTGGATCGGTTCATGATAGACAAGGTCCAAGAGGGGGGCATGGGGGGATGGTGCTCGAGGATAGGGCGAGGAGGGCGGTGGAGAGGTCGTGATGGGGTCCTGTGAGCTGCATAGGGTAGAGAGAGGGGGAGAGTGGATGTTGCCTAGCTTTTGTTTTAAAGAGGGATACCCATTAAATGACATATAAATATCCCTCCTTCCAAGGGGTAAAGGACATGGGAGAGGGTGCTACTATAGTGATTCAACCAGAGGGTGATGGTGGTTGTTATGGAGAAGAATTGGAGAGGTCTCAGGGAGGTTTGACTTGGTTTTGACCATAGTTTAGATTAATCTCAAATATTGGCCAAGTAGTACTTATGAAGGAATTTCTCCAACATGATCTTGGCAAGATGGGATAAAGGTGCTGGTAGATAGGTATAGTCAGGGTGTACCTCTAGGAATTTTGTTGCATTTATTGGGTCATTTTAGATCATGTTTATTATCATTTTCCAAAAAGTGCAGAATGAGCTTTATTGATTGGATTTGAAAATTTTGAACTATACAAGGCGAGTTTTTTAGGTTTTAATAGTCCCAAATGTGAAATTACACTTAGGAGAATTTTCCCAAGATTTATTGAAGGTTAAGATAATTTAAAACAATTATTGTTCCAATTCAGCCATTTAAGCAAATGGGCAAAAAGAAACAATGAAACTCTTCAAAAATATTTATTTTGAAGTTGGAGGATGTGATAGGATAATTACACATCATAAGAGCCTAAGGATGGGGATGTGTTTTGGAGAAAATCAAACTTTCTTTTATATATTAGGTTTTGGAGTTTTGGTCAATTTAGGAGCTTAAATAGGTTTTGGTCCATAATAATTATGGATAATAGTTTATAAATCCTTATAATCAAGGTAGATGATGTCCACAAGGTATATCTAGCAGTTTCAACCTTGGGTGTTGAGAATCGAACTTGATTTTGGTAGAAAATAAGGAAGAAAGGATCTCGGGTGGTGTTATTTTCATACCATCAAAACATGATTGTATCTTGGAGCTCAAGGCTCCCCTTGGTTCATGAGCTATATGGATAGATAGAACAAGTTATGTAGATCACCATGGTACCGAAGTTTGAGCTTGATCATGCTTGAGCTCTCCAAGGATTGATTCCAAACTTTGAATAGAATAAGACTGCCAAAGCAGATTACCATGTAGCCTTCAAAACCTTGTGGGTTTTTGAAGCACAAGGATCCATTTGGAACAAGTGAAGTAGGTATTTCTGGAACGTTATGAGTAGAACACAATCATGCAAGGAGTTGATGAAAATAAAATAACATGTAGGTGAGAGCTTCTTCCAAAATAGGCATGTTGATAAAATTTGCACGAATTATTATTTTCTTGCCTGCAAAACTATCAAGAACAAGGGGGGTAGAGGATGGTCTAACCAAGGGCAATAGTGTGCCTTGGTAGTCCTTATGATGGTCTACCAGATTGTTCAAGTGCATTGCCAAAAAGACACAAGGGTTGAGAAAGAGAGGCACACAAAGAAGTGATGTTGAAGTGTATATTGGGTAGAATAGATCCATGCTTGATATTGGTCTTCATTGACTTGGAAACTTCTAGAATGGATCACTTCAGAATTGATCTAGTTAAGGGTTTTAGATGATCACCTAGTGGCTAGAGATTAGATCCATCTTGTATTCTTTCTTAGGGTTTGGGAATTTTAAAGTTTCTTGATTCTAGAGGATGAGATCCTAGAGTAACTCATACTACTTCTAAGCAATCAAGTTAAGCAGCAGATCAAGGCAACTCATCTTACAAACAAATCAACTACTACTGGGGTTACCATCAAGCTTAGCTTGGGGTAAGGATGGGTATTTTGAATAGGTTGGAGTTTGAACAAGGTAAGGTCCTTGGTACATCTACCAAGAGTAGAGTTCAAAAGATTTATAAAATGGTTTTGGAAAACCTAGAGGTAAGAGTATTTTGAAGGTTCTATCTTGAAAACTTAAGGAGATTATATCTTATAGATATCCATAATTTTGACAATGGAAGATAGTAAAAAGGTTTTAGGGTTGCAAGGCATCTTGGCTCAGGTTTTTGAAATGCCATAACATTTGGGAAAATGAAACATAAGCCAAGACAATTTTTGTTAAATAGTTTTTGTCAACTGAAGTTGAGCTAAGGAGTATTTCATCTGTTGCACATTCAGAGGCATAAGCACAGACAACCAATCAAGCAACACTGCATCAATCAACAAGAAAAAGTTTTTGTTCCCCCTGATTTTTGCATTCTGGACAACTAATCTGGGTTGCTAAAATTGGGATGTTATAGACCTTTCCCCTTAAAAGAATCTCGTCTCGAGATTCAGGAGAGTAATGCTAGGGAATTTTGTGTTAGAGTTTGTGCCATGTGTTTCTCGCGTACTAACTTGTTGGCTTTGTCTTTGAACAGGGTCACTGCGACGGTGAGGTTGAACTTCAATCGTCTTGGATGCACGAGTGTTGAGCGGGCTTCAATCGGGATTGTGAGGAGTGATCTTCCTTCTGTAAGGACTTACGGCATCTCACTTAAGGGATTATCGTATCCTAGTTTACGTCTTTGGTTCTAACTGCTGAGATTGCTTCTGGCAGAGGGTTATTCTATTTTGTGTGAAAGACATAGTCTTTCCCCCTTAGGGTTAAACTAGGGTGGCTCGGAGTTAAAGCAGTCCTTCCTTCTTGGAGTCGTTAGATGATGTTAGGTGGATATCACAATCTTCTGCCCGGAGTTGAAACCTTCTGATGGCATCCACAAACTAGGTATTATGAGGCTTATATACTACTTTTATTCGTACTTAGCCTATTGGAGTAGTTGAATTAGTGGATTGTCCAAATGGTTTAGAACTAACAGGGTTAGTGAATCTGTGGTCCTTTAGGTAGGTATTTAGCTGAAGTCGCAGAGGGACTTCATAAAATCTTTGGTTAGTTTCTCCTCTAATGACAAGCGATCAGTTGCTTGGTGAAAAGACATCAGATCTAGAGATCTTTTCTGAAGTATCTTCTGGTAGATAGTCTTCTAGAGATTGAGTTGGAAAGACGTAGTCTTTCCACCTTAGAGATTCACTGAGGTCTTTCGAGAATGGTGCAAACCTTCCGTCTTGAAGTGCTGGCGTGATGGTAAAGATGGTTGTATTTCTGTGGGTCTTGAGTTGAGGTCTTTAAGTGACATCCTAATGCTCAAACCTGGTCGGGACGATTTCCTAATGAAGCTTAAAGAGTTAGCTCAGGTCAAGTTAGCGGTTAACGATTCTTCGGGCCAGTCTTCAGTCAGGGTCAAGGCATCCAGCCTTGGAGGGGTTAACTTCACGCATCTGGGTCTTCAAGATTTAGAGGTATTCTAGCTTCTGGGGAGGAACTTCCCGTTGATTTGGGTGGGGTCGACTAAAATAGTTAGTCTCATGAGGGGGTCGGAAGCTCTAATATACCGAAGGTTGGTGGAGTTAGCTCTTTACTTCTTGTCTTAGTTAGTAGGTCTTGTGGTTTCTTGTGGATGATGCGGATCCTTCGGTGGTAGACTTCCAGCTTCAAGGGAATTCTTGCTATGGTTGGCAGATGAATGTTGGCACACAGTATTGATGACGAGTCTTGAGAAGCGAGTTTGACGAGGTGGGCCATCCTGCTGGGGAGTAGTCTTCGAGTGATTCCTACTTGACAAGGTCGGACTTCTGGTTCTACCGATGCTTTGCCTCTCATAAACTCCCGATGTTAGTCTGGGTTTTCGTTAGCGGCAACAACTAGGGGTGCCTGAGTTACTAGGTGTGTTATTGCTCATCGAGTCACATGTTACAGAGGTTAGAACCCATCAGAACACACATACAAGGTGAACAGAGCGAGGGGATTGCAAAGTCTTTGGTAGACAACACACATCAAGCAACACATGATGCACTTAGGCAAGCAAACACGGCCAACTAGGAGGGGCAAATAGTTAACTACTCGCGATGAAGGGGAATCCTAGTCTTAGGACTATTGATCCTAGAGATCACATTATTCAGGTCTGGGTCACTATATTGCGAATGAAGCCTTTGTCGTGTCATCGGACGCTTCTCGAGAGTGCGGTACTTGATTTCTTTAGATTATGAGGATTCTGCTGGTAGGGCGATCTTGTAGTCTCCTTGTGTTTGCTGGCAGTTGCTTCGCTTTATCTTGTTCTCATCGTCTTTACCTAGTTCAAGGTCCTATTTGTTTGAAATCCTTATGTTTGAAATTTGGATGAGAGCTAGAGGAAGTCATTTTCAAAATCATCTAAACTAGATTGAGATAAGAAGTAGAATCTTTCGAAATGTTTTGAGGAATTAGTTTTCAAAAGTCGCTGTTTCCAAAATACTTTTCTTGTCTAACGACCATGCTAACTAAGATTCTCCTATAGTCAGGATGGCTCTGATACCAAGTCTGTGGGCCCCCCAGATTAATCCTCCGAGAATCCTTGTTATGCATACACCACGATCCCATGATCAGTTAGTCGCGGCACATAACCGACAAGTATCAAAGTAAACATCCAATACTTAAGCGAATACACGTCATACCTTACATGCCATTATGGCTACATCAATAATCATCAGCCGAACTTCATCAAGCGTAGAGCCCAAGCCATGCCTTAACCTATAGGCAACTGACTAGGAGAACGTCCTAGCTCGCATAGCCGTCAACTTCATCCTCTTCTTGACATCTGACCAAGTTAATAGCCAGGGACAATGCCAATGAGTACTTTGAATGTACTCACAAACCACCTTAAGAGAATAATAATAACAAGAGGATATGCAATATGGTTGTGGTAGTAGGAGGGCTCCAAGAGAGGTTCTTTTCTCAAGTAGTTTCTCTTGTAGATATAGCATCTACATATCTTTGTTGAAAACCTTTGTAAACATTTTGGAAACCATTTTGAAAAGTTTTGGAAAACATTAGGACTGGGTCACCCATTTGTTCCTCCTTCCGATCATCCCATGACCGAACTCCTTTCCTTCCTTTCTGACCATCAAATGGTCAAAACATGTATTCCTTCCGACCATCCCATGGTCAAAACATTTCCAAAGACATTGCTTTTCCGAAATCTTTTTTGAAATAAAAACCAGCACCGCTCTACAGTAGTTTGTCCAACCCGTCCATAACCGCGGACACGACTATTCGAATAGATTTACACTCTACAGAGGTTGTACACTTTACCCACACCATCCAGTACCCTACCCTGATCTACACCGATCGTGGGGAGTAACCGATCAAGAATCTCCGGATGCGCACTCCAATATGAGTGCCTACCCTATGAGTGTTGTTCTCCTCAACACCAGGACGCCCTATATAGTTCCCAAGACAACCGGAGCGCTTTTTGCACTGCACAAATTGTGTGCTTTCAATGAGGGGCTCATAGTAACATGTGGAGGCCCGTAGACCCTTCGTTCCTTCTCTAGGTCGATGTCTCACATGGACTGATATGGGGTGGCCCGATCTTCTCAGTAAGCGGATGGCGGTGATGATAGTGGATGATAGATAACTAGCCTGTAGCTATGAACTCTCCCGCTCGATCCCTGATGCCAATGCAACAACTCTCGAACCATGTAGGATATTCACAACACCACGCTCTTGCGTACGCAACCGTGACCACGAACGGTAGTATGCAATCTACTAATTCCCAATGGAACAACAGATCACACTCAATTATAGTTGGTAGATTCGAACACAGGGTAATTCCAGAGGTTCTATGAAAAAAACAACTCCAAAATATTTTAACGTGGTCTAAACCCTAACTAGAGGTCGTCCCATAGCTTATAAGGGCGGCTGGAGCGACCAGAAACCGAAACTAAACGCAAACGATTCAAACTGATACAAACCGACTTGATTAGATTCGGTGAGGCGGACACCTCAAAAAATAGGCCGGACAGTCCGGCCAGGCCGGACAATCCCGGTGAAGTGTGCCGGACAGTCCGGTTTGGCCGGAAACTCTGAAGTTTCCGGGTGGCTTCCGGGTAGTGTCCGAACAGGCATACTGAATGTCCATGCCAGTTTGCCTCTCGACCAGGCCGGACAGTCCGGGTGGATCTGGCCAGACACTCCGGTCGTGGCAGATCTTTTTGCCTTCGTCTTGATGATCTTCTCTTGCGCCTTCCTCCCGCTCCTCCCTCGCGCATCCTTGGGTGATCATCATGTTGGGCTTCTCTTGTAGCCCTTCTCCTCCTCGCGCCATGCTTGTTTCTCCAACGAACCTGATCATACATAAATGCATAGACTTAGGCAGTATAAAGTTCTCATCAATCAAAGTACCGGATTCGTTTAGGAGTAAATTCACCTGTTGTTCTAGTAGCTTAGCACGAGCTCTTGTAATAGGTCCAATTCTAATCTCATTGGACTGATCCTTTCTTGCAATAGTTGTAGCATCTTCAATAGTCATTGGGGTAGGTGTAATTGTAGGGATGTCCTCATCATCTCCCCCCTTCAAAAGGCGTCGACCTCGACGCTCCAAGGTATTCTCCAGCATATGGTGACAAATCAGCAACGTTGAAGCTATTGCTAACTCCACCAAACTCCTCAATAGGTATATCAACCGAGTAGGCGTTATCATTAATCTTGGCTAACACTTTGTAAGGACCAACACCACGTGGCTTCAATTTTGACTTTCGAAGTAGTGGGAACCTATCCTTGCGTAGATGCACCCAAACCATATCTCCAGGCTCAAACAATACTTCTTTCCTTGCTTGATTCCTTGCAGCAGCAATGTTCTTGCCTTTCTTCTCAATAGCCTCTCGAGTCTTCTCATGTATTTTCTTCACATAATCAGCTCATTTTGATGCCTCCATATCAACTCTCTCATGTAATGGCAGAGGCAACATATCAAGCCGAGTAGTTGAATGCACAGCCCTGTTGTAAGGAAACTCAACATGTGGCAAACACTCTTCCAACTCCCGTAGATTCTTTTTAATCCTGGTCCTTAGCAGCTGTGACAATGTTCGATTCACCACCTCCGTTTGACCATCTGTTTGGGGATGAAATGTAGTACCGAACAGCAACTTCGTTCCTAGCTTTCCCCATAAGGTCTTCCAAAAGTAGATCATGAACTTCACATCACGGTCAGAAACAATCGTCTTTGGTACTCCATGTAATCTCACGATGTCCTTGAAAAACAGGTTAGCAACATGCGACGCATCGTCGCTTTTGTGGCAGGCAATAAAATGAGCCATCTTAGAGAACCTATCTACTACCACAAATATAGAATCATGACCTCTCTGAGTTTTAGGTAGACCTAGGACAAAATCCATACTAATGTCTTCCCATGGAATAGTCGGTGCAGAGAGAGGTGTATACAAACCGTGAGGCTTCAGCTTAGATTTCGACTTGTGGCATGTAATACATCGGCTCACAAATGTGTACACATCACGCCTCATCTTGGGCCAATAAAAGTGATCAGCAAGCATGAGCAATGTCTTCTCACGCCCAAAGTGACCCATCAAACCACCTGCATGTGATTCCTGCACTAAAAACAAGCATAGCAGCGATTCTGGAATACATAGTTTGTTAGCTCGAAACAAATATCCATCATGTATATGATACTTATCCCATGCGTTTCTAAGAGCACACAAACGATATGGTTCTGCAAAATCATGGTCAGTTGCATAAAGTGCACAAATAGCTTCTAATCCAGGAATTTTAACATCAAGATTGGTTAATAGCATGTTCTTCCTAGATAGAGCATCAGCAACAACGTTCTCTTTTCCCTTCTTATAGTTAATGATGTAAGGAAAAGACTCAATGAACTCAACCCATTTAGCTAATTTTCTATGCAAGTTTGATTGAGCTTTCAAGTATTTCAAAGCTTCATGATCAGAATGTATGATGAATTCTTTTGGCCACAAATAATGTTGCCAAACCTCAAGTACTCTAACAAGTGCATACAATTCTTTATCATAGATAGAATAATTCAAACGAGCACCAGTCAATTTCTCAGAAAAATAAGCTATAGGCCGACCCTTTTGCATCAAAATGCTACCTATGCCTATACCACTAGCATCACATTCAACTTCAAATTGCTTCAAAAAATCAGTTAATGCAAGTAATGGTGCAGAAGTAAGCAAACGTTTTAATGTATCAAATGCAATGTCTTGAGCTGCGCCCTATACAAAAGGAACACCTTTCTTTGTCAAATCATTGAATGGTGCAGCAATGGTGCTAAAATCTTTCACAAAGCGCCTATAGAAACCAGCGAGACCGTGGAAACTACGCACTTGACTAACACTCATCGGAGTAGGCCAATTCTGAATTGGTTCAATTTTACATTGATCTACCTCTACTCCATGCTTAGAAACAACAAATCCTAAGAATATGACCTTATCTTTTGCAAATGTACACTTCTCAAGATTAGCATATAGTTTATTATCACATAACACTTGCAAAACTTGTCTAATATGAGTGCAATGTTCAGATTCAGTGTGGTGTATATGAGTATATCATCAAAGTAAACAACCACGAAACGACCAATAAACTCTCTCAAAACATGATTCATCAAACGCATGAAAGTACTAGGTGCATTAGTAAGACCAAACGGCATAACTAACCACTCATACAAACCGAATTTAGTTTTAAAAGAAGTTTTCCATTCATCCCCTTCTTTCATCCTAATTTGATGATAACCACTACGCAAGTCAATTTTAGATAAAACAGCAGCACCAGTCAATTCATCAAGCATATCCTCTAAGCATGGAATAGGATGACGATATCGAATAGTGATGTTATTAATCGCTCTACAATCAACACACATGCGCCATGTACCATCTTGTAGTGACCTCTACCTCCACAAGTATGGCACACTACATCACGAGTACGTGCAGTAGACATGTTGGAACCCGAGCTAGAAGCAAGAACAGCGGGTTTCCGAGCATTAGAACCAAACGAAGATGTACTTGCTGGTTTGGCCGATGGTGTAAAAGGAGCAGTAGCTGGTGGCGCGGCTGTAGAAGGAGTAGGTCTGGCCGAAAATCTGCTGGAGGATGGAAAACGAGCGCGTGACTTCTCCTCTTCTGCCAACTGGGATTCGGCCTCTCTAGCATGATGCAATAACTCATTCATGGTCTCATACTTGTGATGAGTAACAATGCTCTTGATTGGTAACTTCAGATTGTTTAGGAATCGCTGCATGGTCATCTCAATGGACTCACGAACTCGAGCACGCTGCATAAGCATCTCCATCTCCATGTAGTACTCATCAACTGTCATGGTGCCTTGCTTTAATTGCGTCAATTTATCAAAAACTGAGCGCAAGTAGTTGGTTGGCAAGCGTGCCTTCATGATTTGCTTCATCTCGCGCCAATCCATCACGGGAAGTTCATTGTCCTCCCTCCTATGTTGCACAAGAGCATCCCACCAGCATAAGCATAACCATCAAATTCAGATGTTGCAAGCTTGACCGTCTTATCTTCTGGATAGACCAAAAATCGCCAGACTTTCTCAAACTTCCCTTAATAGGTGAGGTAGGCTGCAGGATCGATGGAACCATCAAACTTAGGAATCGAGCATTTTGGCTTGCCCAAACCGTCATCAGCAGCTTGGTTGGGCACACGTGGACCACGCCCAAGTTGGGCAAACCCACGACCATGAGCAGGTGCATGGACATGGGGAATAGCACGTCCCCTGCCAACATGTGGAGCAGCATCAACAGCGCTACCCTCATCGACATCATCAAAAGCATCATCATGTTGAGGATCTTCCCTTCTATGTAAGGCGGCTGTCAAACCCTCAATGTACTGCTGCAAAGTAGTGACATTGACATTGAGCGTAGCCACTTGCGTTTGGATAGTATCAACTGTCTGAACATGCTGATCTAATCTCATATTCATATCTTGGAGATTCTTGTCAATGGCATCTGTCGTGTTAGTAAACACACATGTCAAGTGGGATTTCAAAGCCTCATATTCACGCCAATTGACGAGCTCCTCATCCTTCTTTTTCTGCAACACAACATCATCATCACTAGAAGACACGATTAGTAGGTTAGTGCAAAAATCAAAATCTGTATGGTGGAAACTCTCACAACTCACTCACAACTAATAAGAAAGGAGATCTTACCGTTCCAAAGTGAATAGAGATGCTCTACCAAATCAAAATGATGCACTTGATGTGATGAAGTGAATATCAAAGGTAGAGAGAACGATCGTAGGGCACACAGGTTATTTAAGGTGGAGCTATAGGTATGGTATCCTATCTACACATAAACAAGTCCTAGTGCTGATCGTACAAAAACCCAAGAAACACACACGGTGGAGATAAGCGTGGCAAAGCAATTTATGAACAGGAATATTGCAATGCACAAGAGAGACGCTAGTAATAGCTCAAATAGAACAGGCACAAGATTGCTCAATCTACCAGTGCTATACAACAAGGCCTCCAATATTGCACACTTCTATATCTCTTTTTTTGTCAGGCTTGTAGCTCTTTTGTCGCCTCTTCTGCCAACTGGGATTCAGCCTCTCTAGCATGATGCAACAACTCATTCATGGTCTCATACTTGTGATGACGAACAATGCTCTTGATCGGTAACTTCAAATTGTTTAGGAATCGTTGCATGGTCATCTCAATGGACTCACGAACTCGAGCATGCTGCATAAGCATCTCCATCTCCATGTAGTACTCATCAACTGTCATGGTGCCTTGCTTCAGTTGCGTCAATTTATCCAAAACTGATCGCAAGTAGTTGGTTGGTACGAAACGAGCCTTCATGATTTGCTTCATCTCGCGCCAATCCATCACAGGAAGTTCATTATCCTCCCTCCTATGTTGCACAAGAGAATCCCACCAACGCAAAGCATAACCATCAAATTCAGATGCTGCAAGCTTGACCTTCTTATCTTCTGGATAGTCAAATAAGCGCTAGAGTTTCTCAATCTTCAATTCCCAGGTGAGGTAGTCTTTAGGATCAATGGAACCATCAAACTTAGGAATCGAGAATTTTGGCTTGCCCACGGCGTCATCAACAGCTTGGTTGGGCACTCGTGGACCACACCCAAGATGGGCAAACCCACGACCATGAGCAGGTGCATGGACAGGGGGAATAGCACGTCCCCTGCCAACATGTGGAGCAGCATCAACAGCGCTACCCTCATCGAAATCATCAAAGGCATCATCATGTTGAGGATCTTCCCTTCTATGAAAGGCGGCTGTCAAACCCTCAATGGACTGCTGCAAAGTGGTGACATTGACATTGAGTGTAGCCACTTGCGTTTGGATAGTATCAACTGTCCCAGCATGCTGATCCAATCTCATATTCATATCTTGGAGATTCTTGTCAATGGCATCTGTCGTGTTAGTAAACACACGTGTCAAGTGGAATTTCAAAGCCTCATATTCACGCCAATTGACGAGCTCCTCATCCTTCTTTTTCTGCAACACAACATCATTATCACTAGTAGACATGATTAGTAGGTTAGTGCAAAAATTAGAATCTGTATTTTGGAAACTCTCACAACTCACTCACAACTAATAAGAAAGGAGATCTTACTGTTCTAAAGTGAATAGAGATGCTCTACCAAACGAAATCAAAGACTGATGCACTTGATGTGATGAAGTGAATATCAAATGTATAGAGAACGATCGCAGGGCACACAGGTTATTTAAGGTGGAGCTATAGGTATGGTATCCTATCTACACCGCAAACAAGTCCTAGTGTTGATCGTACAAATACCCAAGAAACACACAGTGGAGATAAACGTGGCAAAGCAACTTATGAAAAGGAATATTGCAATGCACAAGAGAGACGCTAGTAATAGCTCAAATAGAACAGGCACAAGATTGCTCAATCTACCAGTGCTATAAAACAAGGCCTCCAATATTGCACACTTCTATATCTCTTTTTTATATATACTGATTCTCTTTTCTTTTCTTTTTTTAACTATATTACTCAATGCAAACGAGCACAGCAACTTAGCACAGAACTGGGCCGGATAGTCCGGTTGATATGCGCCAGAGACTCCGGTTTGGCCGGATAGTCCGGTGTGATTCGGCCGGATAGTCTGGTTTTGCCTGTCGAAAATTTCTGCACTGCAAACCCTAATAAGCAGCCTATCAGAGCAAAACAACTAGTTTCGTGGGTACGTTCCTAGGCACAGATGCTGTAGATAGGCTGTGTATATGGTATGCAAACAAAGGTATGCTATGTGGACTCGGAAAAACGATAAATACTTGCGGAAACGGTAACGGTGGGAACAGCGGAAAACAAGATGAAACCTTAAACCTAGACACAAACGGAAACTAGACTCCTACGAGGAAAAACCTTGCAGATCGGATCTACGAGAAGATACAATCAGCAACTAAAACTCGAAAATGATGCAATCTAGTCTATGGCAAATCTTTTTGTAAGGCTTTTTCTGTATAGGACGAAAACACTCTCTAATCTATGGATGGATTTGTGGATGCTTACCGAGGCAACACTGGAAATCTGATACCAAGATGATATGGGGTGGCCCGATCTTCTCGATGGCGGATGGCGGTGATGATAGTGGATGATAGATAACTAGCCTATAGCTATGAACTCTCCCGCTCGATCCCTGATGCCAATGCAACAACTCTCGAACCTTGTAGGATATTCACAACACCACGCTCTTGCGCACGCAGCCGTGACCACGAAAAGTAGTATGCAATCTACTAATTCCAAATGGAACAACAGATCACACTCAATTATAGTTGGTAGATTCGAACACAGGGTAATTCCAGAGGTTCTATGAAAGAAACAACTCCAAAATATTTTAACGTGGTCTAAACCCTAACTAGAGGTCGTCCCATAGCTTATAAGGGCGGCTAGAGCGACCAGAAACCAAACTAAGCATAAGCGATACAAAGCGACTCGGACCTGATTCGGTCGGTGGGCGGACACTCCGGTCGAAATAGGCCGGACAGTCCGCCAGGCCATTACAGGTGAAGTGTCTTGGACAGTCCGGTCTGGCCGGAAACTCTAAAGTTTCTGGGTGGCGTCCGGGTAGTGTCCGAACTGGCATACTGAATGTGATGAGGACATCCCTATAGTTACACCTACCCCAATTGCTAATAAAGATGTTCCAATTGCAAAGAAGGATCAATCCAATGAGATAAGGATTGGACCAATCACAAGAGCTCGTGCCAAGCTACTAGAACAACAGGTGAACTTGTTTCTTAATGAACCTGGTGTTTTAATTAATGAGAATTTTATACTACCTAAGTCTTTGAATTATTGTATGATCAGGTACTTAGGAGAGGAAGGCATAGCACAGAGTGAGGAGCTGAAGGAACATGGCGTGTTGATCAATGAGGAATGCGCGAGGGAGGAGAGGGAGGAAGCGCAAGGAGCACTCCACGAGAAGATCAACACATGGTCGAGGGATCTCTGCCACGGCAGAGAAACCATGTAGCCTTCTGCAAGCAACTGACAGGACAGTCTGCCACTACGCCAGAGTAGGTAGGCGTCTGTGAGCCGACCCACCTTGGGTCGGTTGTATCTTAGTCTAGGTCGAGTTGAACTGTTATTCCGAGTCGCAACCGCCAACCCTTAGCCCTTAAATAGATGGGGGCGCCGTAGTTTAGGGTTTAGACCATGTTAAAATATTTTGGAGTTGTTTCTTTCATAGAACCTCTGGAATTACCCTGTGTTCGAATCTACCAACTATAATTGAGTGTGATCTGTTGTTCCATTGGGAATTAGTAGATTGCATACTACCGTTCGTGGTCACGGCTGCATGCGCAAGAGCGTGGTGTTGTGAATATCCTACAAGGTTCGAGAGCTGTTGCATTGGCATCAGGGATCGAGCGGGAGAGTTCATAGCTATAGGCTAGTTATCTATCATCCACCCTCACCATCGACAAGTGCTTACTGAGAAGATCGGGCCACCCCATATCATCTTGGTATCAGATTTCCTCGTTGCCTCGGTAAGCAATCCATAATCCATCCATAGATTAGAGAGTGTTTTTAGTCCTATCCAGAAAAAGCCCCACAAAAAGAGTTGTCATAGACTAGATTGCATCGTAGACGAGTAATAGTTGCTGGTCGTGTTCATCCTTTAGTTTCGATCTAGATCTGTTTCTTCGTAGTTTGTTTTTCTCTTTGTTTTTAGTCGATTGCCACCATTGTTTTCCGCCACCACCAAGTCAGATCCGATCTACTCTCAAAGTCCTAGTCTTCTACTCTTGGCTGAGTCGGTTTAAAAAAAAATACTTTCTAGGTTACCGAGTCTGCCATGGCAGGATTTTGGCATCTTTTTCTGCCATGGCAGGACTTTCCGGGTTATCAAATCTGCCATGGCAGGATTTCTGCGTTTTTCTCTGCCACGGCAGGACTTTCTGAGTTACCAAGTTACCACTCTGCCGCGGCACGACTTCTAGCAGTTTTGCTGCCGCCGCTCTGCCACGACACCATAATTACAAAGTGTGACCAGTTTGCACTTTTCCAAAACCCTTAGCCACAACCAATCTACTACATAGGTGTAGAAACTTGCCTATTGAGACTAGTTTCCGCTCCGACAGGCTACTCTTAGGACTTTTGGTGCCGTACTTTGTAGTTGGCCGTGTGTTATCTATCAAAAAAAAACAAGATAGCAAAAGGAAAAGTATCAAGAAAAAGCTATACAAAAGAAAAAGAAAAGTTGTGGAAAAAAGAGAATTTGAGCAAGAGGCCTAGTGTTATCTTTGTGCACCGGTAGATTGAGCAATCTTGTGCCTGTTTACTTTGAGCTTTGCTAGTGTCTCTCGAGCGTAGCGCAACACCCTTCATAGTTGCATTGCCACGTTTTTCTCCACGTGTGTGTTTCTTGGGTATTTATACGATCAGCACTAGGACTTGTTTTCTGTGTAGTTAGGATACCATACCTACAGCTCCACCATAAATACCCTGTGTGCCCTGTGATCGTCCTCTATACCTTTGATATTCACTTCATCACATCAGTGCATCAGTTTTTGATTTCGTTTGGTAGAAGCATCTCTATTAACTTTGGAATGGTAAGATCTCCTTTCTTATTAGTTGTGAGTGAGCTGTGAGAGTTCCACCATACATATTTTTGATTTTTGTGCACTAACCTACTGATCATGTCTTCTAGTGATGATGATGTTGTGATGCAGAAAAAGAAGGATGAGGAACTCGTCAATTGGCGTGAATATGAGGCTTTGAAGTCCCACTTGACACGTGTGTTTACTCCTGACAGATGCCATTGACAAGAATCTCCAGGATATGAATGTGAGATTGGATCACCATGTTGGAACGGTTGATACTATTCAAACACAAGTGGCTACGCTCAATGTCAATGTCACCGCTTTGCAGTAGTCCATTGAGGGTTTGACAACCGCTTTACATAGAAGAGAAGAGCCTCAACATGATGATGCCTTTGATGATTTTGATGAGGGTAGCACTATGGATGCTGCTCCACATGTTGGCAGGGGACGTGTTATTCCCCCTGCCCATGTACCTGCCCCTGCACCTGCCCATGCACCTGCTCATGGCCGTGGGTATGCTCCTCTTGGGCGTGCTCAACGTGTTCCCAACCAAACTGCTGATGATGGTTTGGGCAAGCCAAAATTCTCAATTCCTAAGTTTGATGGTTCCATTGATCCTGAACACTACCTCACATGGGAGTTGAAGATTGAGAAACTCTGGCGCTTATTTGTCTATCCAGAAGATAAGAAGGTCAAGCTTGCAGCATCTGAATTTGATGGTTATGCTTTGCGTTGGTGGGATGCTCTTGTGCAACATAGAAGGGAGGACAATGAACTTCCTGTGATGGATTGGCGCGAGATGAAGCAAATCATGAAAGCTCGTTTCGTCCCAACCAACTACTTGCATTCAGTTTTTGATAAATTGACGCAACTGAAGCAAGGAACAATGACAGTTGATGAGTATTACATGGAGATAGAGATGCTTATGCAGCGTGCTAGAATTCGTGAGTCCATTGAGATGACCATGCAGCGATTCCTAAACAATTTGAAGTTACCAATCAAGAGCATTGTTCGTCATCACAAGTATGAGACCATGAATGAGTTGTTGCATCATGCTATAGAGGACGAATCCTAGTTGGCAGAAGAGGCGAAGTCATGTACTCGTTTCCCATCCTCCAGCAGATTTTCGGCCAGACCTATTCCTCCTACAGCTGCGTCACCAGCTACTGTT
Organism: Avena insularis; assembly: GCA_023614405.1. Classification (NCBI taxonomy): domain Eukaryota; kingdom Viridiplantae; phylum Streptophyta; class Magnoliopsida; order Poales; family Poaceae; genus Avena; species Avena insularis. The sequence continues at coordinate 370,638,579 of CM042690.1, forward strand.
CCGTTTACACAATCAGCCAAACCAGCAAGCACACCTTCGTTTGGTTCTAATGCTCGGAAACCCGCTGCTCCTGCTGCTAGCTCGGGTTCTAATATGTCTACGGCACGTACTCATGATGTGGTCTGCCACAATTGTGGTGGTAGAGGTCACTACAAGAAGGATTGTCCAAACAGCAAGGTTATGTTTGTTAATGAACAAGGTGAAGTAGAAAGTGGAGATGAAGCTTCTGATGGTGATATTGATGATGGCGAGGATGGTGCTGATGCATATGCTGAGCGTGCACCAACTATCGTCGTGTCTTCACGTGTACTTAGTGTGCAACCGGTTGAGGAATCCCAGTGTTGCAACTTGTTCCAAACAAAAGCTCTAGTTGGACCAAATAAAGCTTGCAAGGTCATTATTGATGGAGGTAGCTGCAGAAATCTTGCAAGTAAGGAATTATGTGCCAAACTAAATTTGACATACTTACCTCATCCCAAGCCATACTACATACAATGGTTGAGCAACAACGGTGAGATGAAGGTAAATTATATGGTCCGAGTGAACTTTCAAATAGGGCCATACAAAGATTCTATTGATTTTGATGTGGTTCCTATGACTGTTTGTCACCTCCTATTGGGTCGGCCATGGCTCTATGATCGCCATGTACAACACAATGGCCGAGCCAATACATATCACTTGGAATTCAAAGGAAGAAAGATTACTATGCAGCCAATGACACCACAAGAAATTGTGAATGATTCTCGCCAGCAGATAGAGGTGAATTTGAAGGAAGATACTACCACTCGGCGAGATTGTGTGACAGCTGTTCCTGATGTAATTGAGCCTAAATTGAGTGATATAACAAAAAGTGAGAGAGTGCCTGGTTTATTGATATTATCCACTAAGGAAGATATGAGAGAATTTCGTGAGGATCCTACAGCCATGCCACTTGTGCTCATGTATAAGGGTGAGGTATTGGTTTCTAACGACATGACCCCTATTTCTCTTGGTGTTTCATCTGTTTTGCGGGACTTTGGGGATGTGTTTCCAGAAGAAGTGCCCGCGGGTTTGCCTCCCTTGCGTGGTATAGAACATCAAGTGGACTTGATTCCTGGCGCCACACTTCCCAACCGTGCACCTTACAGGACTAATCCCGAAGAAACTTAGGAAATTCAGAAGCAAGTACAAGCGTTGCTGGATAAAGGGTACATTTGTGTCTCTCTTAGCCCTTGTGCTGTTCCTGTTATTTTAGTTCCTAAGAAAGATGGTACATGGCGCATGTGTGTTAATTGTAGAGAGATTAATAACATCACTATTCGATATCGTCATCCTATTCCACGCTTAGAGGATATGCTAGATGAATTGAGTGGTGCTGCTGTTTTCTCTAAAATTGACTTGCGTAGTGGTTATCATCAAATTAGGATGAAAGAAGGGGACGAATGGAAGACTGCTTTCAAAACTAAATTCGGTTTGTATGAGTGGTTAGTTATGCCACTTGGTCTTATTAATGCACCTAGTACTTTCATGCGTTTGATGAATCATGTTTTGAGAGAGTTTATTGGTCGTTTTGTGGTTGTTTACTTTGATGATATACTCATATACAGCCACACCGAATCTGAACATTGCACTCATATTAGACAAGTTTTGCAAGTGTTACGTGATAATAAACTTTATGCTAATCTTGAGAAGTGTACTTTTGCAAAAGATAAGGTCATATTCCTAGGATTTGTTGTTTCTAAGCATGGAGTAGAGGTGGATCAATCTAAAATTGAATCAATTCAGAATTGGCCTACTCCATTGAATGTAAGTCAAGTGCGTAGTTTCCACGGTCTCGCTGGTTTCTATAGGCGCTTTGTGAAAAAATTTAGCACCATTGCTGCACCTTTGAATGATTTGACAAAGAAAGGTGTTCCTTTTGTATGGGGTGCGGCCCAAGACATTGCATTTGATACATTGAAACGTTTGCTTACTTCTGCACCATTGCTTGCATTACCTGATTTTTCGAAGCAATTTGAAGTTGAATGTGATGCTAGTGGTATAGGCATAGGTGGCGTTTTGATGCAAGAGAATTGACCTATAGCTTATTTTTACGAGAAATTGGTGCTCGTTTGAATTATTCTATCTATGATAAAGAATTGTATGCACTTGTTAGAGTACTTGAGGTTTGGCAACATTATTTGTGGCCAAAGGAATTCATCATACATTCTGATCATGAAGCATTGAAATACTTGAAAGCTCAATCAAACTTGCATAGAAGATTAGCTAAATGGGTTGAGTTCATTGAGTCTTTTCCTTACATCATTAATTATAAGAAGGGAAAAGAAAATGTTGTTGCTGATGCTCTATCTAGGAAGAACATGCTATTAACCAATCTTGATGTTAAAATTCCTGGATTAGAAGCTATTTGTGCACTTTATGCAACTGACCATGATTTTGCTGAACCATATCGTTTGTGTGCTCTTAGAAACGCATGGGATAAGTATCATATACATGATGGATATTAGTTTCGAGCTAACAAACTATGTATTCTAGAATCGTCGTTGCGTTTATTTTTAGTGCAGGAATCACATGCTGGTGGTTTGATGGGTCACTTTGGGCGTGAGAAGACATTGCTCATGCTTGCTGATCACTTTTATTGGCCCAAGATGAGGCATGATGTGTACAGATTTGTGAGCCGATATATTACATGCCACAAGTCGAAATCTAAGCTGAAGCCTCACGGTTTGTATACACCTCTCTCTGCACCTACTACTCCATGGGAAGACATTAGTATGGATTTTGTTCTAGGTCTACCTAAAACTCAGAGAGGTCATGATTCTATATTTGTGGTAGTAGATAGTTCTCTAAGATGGCTCATTTTATTGCCTGCCACAAAAGCGACGATGCGTCGCATGTTGCTAACTTGTTTTTCAGGGACATCGTGATATTACATGGAGTACCAAAGACGATTGTTTCTGACCGTGATGTGAAGTTCATGAGCTACTTTTGGAAGACCTTATGGGGGAAGCTAGGAACAAAGTTGCTCTTCAGTACTACATGTCATCCCCAAACAGATGGTCAAACGGAGGTGGTGAATAGAACATTGTCATAGCTGCTAAGGACCATGATTAAAAAGATTCTGCGGGAGTGGGAAGAGTGTTTGCCACATGTTGAGTTTGCTTACAACAGGGCTGTGCATTCAACTACTTAGCTTTGTCCTTTTGAGGTGGTGTATGGTTTCAAGCCATTGACGCCACTTGATATGTTGCCTCTGCCATTACATGAGAGAGTTGATATGGAGGCATCAAAACGTGCTGATTATGTGAAGAAAATACATGAGAAGACTCGAGAGGCTATTGAGAAGAAAGGCAAGAACATTGCTGCTGCAAGGAATCAAACACGAAAAGAAGTGTTGTTCGAGCCTGGAGATATGGTTTGGGTGCATCTACGCAAGGATAGGTTCCCACTACTTCGAAAGTCAAAATTGAGGCCACGTGGTGCTGGTCCTTACAAGGTGTTAGCCAAGATTAATGATAATGCCTACTCGGTTGATATACCTATTGAGGAGTTTGGTGGAGTTAGCAATAGCTTTAACGTTGCTGATTTGTCACCATATCTTGGAGAAGACCTTGGACCGTCGAGGACGACGCCTTTTGAAGGGGGGGAGATGATGAGGACATCCCTATAGTTACACCTTCCCCAATTGCTAATAAAGATGTTCCAATTGCAAAGAAGGATCAATCCAATGAGATAAGGATTGGACCAATCACAAGAGCTACTAGAACAACAGGTGAACTTGTTTCTTAATGAACCTGGTGTTTTAATTAATGAGAATTTTATACTACCTAAGTCTTTGAATTATTGTATGATCAGGTACTTAGGAGAAGAAGGCATAGCACAGAGTGAGGAGCTGAAGGAACATCTCGTGTTGATCAATGAGGAATGCACGAGGGAGGAGAGGGAGGAAGCGCAAGGAGCACTCCACGAGAAGATCAACACATGGTCGAGGGATCTCTGCCGCGGCAGAGAAACCACGCAGCCTTCTGCCGCGGCAGCCTGCCGCGACAGAGGGACCGGGTCCGACTCTGCCACGGCAGAGTAGGCCTGCGCGCCTTGAGCCGACCCACCTTGGGTCGGTTGTATCTTAGTCTAGGTCGAGTTGAACTGTTATTCCTAGTCGCAGCCGCCGACCCTTAGCCCTTAAATAGATGGGGGCGCCGTTGTTTAGGGTTTAGACCACGTTAAAATATTTTGGAGTTGTTTCTTTCATAGAACCTCTGGAATTACCCTATGTTCGAATATACCAACTATAATTGAGTGTGATCTGTTGTTCCATTGGGAATTAGTAGATTGCATACTACCATTCGTGGTCACGGCTGCGTGCGCAAGAGCATGGTGTTGTGAATATCCTACAAGGTTCGAGAGTTGTTGCATTGGCATCAGAGATCGAGCGGGAGAGTTCATAGCTACATGCTAGTTATCTATGATCCACCCTCACCATCAACAAGTGCTTACTGAGAAGATCGGGCCACCCCATATCAGAATGTCCATGCCAGTTCGCCTCTCGACCAAGCCGGACAGTCCGGGTGGATCTGGCCGGACACTCCGGTCATGGCAGATCTTTTTGCCTTCATCTTGATGATCTTCTCTTGTGCCTTCCTCCCGCTCCTCCCTCGCGCATCCTTGGGCGTTCATCATGTTGGGCTTCTCTTGTAACCCTTCTCCTCCTCGCGCCATGCTTGTTTCTCCAACGAACCTGATCATACATAAATGCATAGACTTAGGCAGTATAAAGTACTCATCAATCAAAGTACCGGATTCATTTAGGAGTAAATTCACCTGTTGTTCCAGTAGCTTAGTAGGAGCTCTTGTAATAGGCCCAATTCTAATCTCATTGGACTGACCCTTTCTTGCAACAGTTGTAGCATATTCAGTAGTCATTGGGGTAGGTGTAATTGTAGGGATGTCCTCATCATGGAACTTTACAGGAGAAGGCCCACCATCCATGATTTCCCCTATAGTAGTTGTAGGTAGCTTATACCAGAGTAAACAAACATCAATCCCGGCCCTGTCCCATTCTAGAGTAATGTGGTTGCACGGATTAAGTTGTTATAGCTAAAGCTACAAAGAACCGGGTGCATTTTTGTAAACATTTTACCTCCTCTTTCCTTCAGCATCTTTTGTACAACGAAAACCTTTTTTTTCTCAAACTTCTCTTGGTAGGTAAAACCTCACCAAGGTTTTATCATAAAACTCTTTGTAAGATTTTTTCGGGTCTTCCCATCCTATAGCTTTGCTCGGCTAAAACAAGGTGTCCAAAGGGTTATGGTGGTATGCACCATCTATTCTACTAGGGGCTAGTAGGTGTCATCAAGGGTGTTGTACTTAATAGTACAAAAGTGCAATAGTTCGGAGGAGCCAAACCACTACCATATATACATCAACATATAGTAAAACAGTGCAATTTTAATAAACAGTAGATAAAACATGCATAAGTAAAATAGTAGGACAAGGCTTCTGAGCAAGAAGGTGGCTTGCCTGAGATAAAAAAACTGAATATATGTCCCTGGACTTCTTCTTTAGATAACCAAGAATACCAAAGCCAATAATAATAAGATCTCTTCTTCTCGTCGTCAAAACAATCGCAACTATTGCCGTCATCAAGTACACATGCAAACAAGCGATGCCACAATCAAAACAAGGCATACAAGTATCAATACATACAACAAGCAATGAACAATACCAGTTTACAATTCAGTAGGTTTTGAGTGGTTGGCTTCTGCACAAGTGGAATTACTTGAAATGCCTTTGTGGGTTTTCTATAATGCTTTGGATGCCAAAACTACTTAATTAAGGGGGTTTAAATATAAGGTCCAAGTTCTGTAGGATACCTTTGGATAAAAATGTTACCATCAGATAGGTAGTGATAATATGAAACCAACAAAAGTGGTTTCACTATTTTATCATTTTCCTTTGATTTAATATGCATTTTCTAGTGGGAAATACTCTAGTTTTAGGAGATAATTCCCTAGAAGAGTTCTGTGAGTCCAAAAATTATTTCCTTGGGTGGTTGTGTAGGGTTTGATGTACTTATTCACTGAGAGTTGGAATCATGTCAAAATAATTACCAGAATGCCCTCAAGAATTTCCCAAAGTCAGTTTTGTAGCCGTTTTATCTTTTTCACCAGATTAATTCTACAGAAGCTTTTTATATGCTTCCAAATACACATGATGGGTATTTGAATTATCCCTCTATAGGAATTGGAATCACCCAATGTGGATTTGTAAAACTTCTGTAGTGATTTTTCTACTTGAACTACCCTAGGCAGAGATGATTAATTCACCAAAATTAAACAGAGACTCAATAAAATTTGATCTCCTGGATTTTGATAGACCTTAGTGTACCACATCACAGAGAGTTGGAATGAACTCAAAACATATTATAGTTTTGCTTAAGGAATTTTGTAAAGTAAGATTTGGGTGGATTTTGTCATTTTTTCTACAACGTAAACATAGCTCCCCTTGATGGGATATTAATACCAATGGATAGCCATTCCCAATATCCTCCATAGGAAGTTGGGTTTACCCTTTTTGGAGGTGTAGATATCCTTAGGGAATTTATCTACTGATTTAGATACTTCTTAGAAGTTTCATAGCCAAAATATAATGAAAATTTATTTTGTCAAGATTCTTGATCTGCATGTTGCACCAAACATGTGGTAATACCTGGAAATTTGGATCTGGACAAAACTAGGTGTTTTCCATTTTTATTCTGATTTAAACTAAACGTCCTTTGAACAGATCTGGAAATATATGAAAACAAAAAAGAAAAGGGCGTCGCGGGCTAGATCTGGAGGGAGCCGGGCCACACCGGGCCAGGCCGGCCCAACCTCGCCAGAGGGAGCGCACACGCTAGCGCGTTCAAAATGCGGCGTGGGGCCCGCCCATCAGCGGCTCGATGAGGCGAAGGGGTACGGGGTGCCCCTGGCCATCCGATTAGAGAGGGGATCAACAGCGCGGAGCTCGTCGTCCACCTCCGAGGCACGGCAATGGACGGAAACCCTAGGCGGGTTCAGGCGGCGGCAAGGAGCTCACCTGGGTGCGGGAGGGACGGCGAGGAGGCGACTGGGTGGCGCGATTGAGTACGGGGAGCTCGAGGATGGGCGGCACGGTCGGTTCTAGGGCTAGGAGGTGGTTCCCACGTCTGTCAGAGGGTGGCGGCTCCGAGATCGACCGTAGCAGCACCTGGGAGGGACCTGGGCAGAAATGAGGGCAGGGTCAAATGCAGGAGGGAGGGGAGCTCGGCTAGGTAACATGTAGAGGAAGAAACGGAGGGGTGGAGGAGATATACTTGAAATAACGGAGGAGTCCGACGCTCCTTGTTCTTCTTCTCACCGGCAAGGTAGAGCTAGGGAGAGGGAGTGGGCTTTAGGGGAGGTGAGTGGGGAGAAGAGGGAGTAAATGAGGGGCAGAGGGAGCGCGGGGTGGCCTATGGCCTATTTTTAACTCGGGGTGGATCGGTTCATGATGGACAAGGTCTAAGAGGGGGCATGGAGGGGTGGTGCTCGAGGATAGGGCGAGGAGGGCGGTGGAGAGGTCGTGATGGGGTCATGTGAGCTATATAGGGCGGAGAGAGAGAGGAGGGAGAGTGGCTGCTGCCTAGCTTTTGTTTTAAAGAGGGATACCCATTAAATGACATATAAATATCCCTCCTTACAAGGGGTAAAGGACAAGGGAGAGGGTGCTGCTATAGTGATTCAACCAGAGGGTGATGATGGTTGCTACGGAGAAGAATTGGAGAGGTTTGAGGGAGGTTTGACTTAGTTTTGATCATAGTTTAGATTAATCTCAAATATTGGCCAAGTAGTACTTATGAAGGAATTTCTCCAACATGATCTTAGCAAGATGGGATAAAGGTGCTGGTAGATAGGTATAGTCAGGGTGTACCTCCGGGAATTTTGTGGCATTTATTGGATCATTTTAGATCATGTTTATTATCATTTTCCAAAAAGTGCAGAATGAGCTTTATTGATTGGATTTGAAAATTTTGAACTAGACAAGGCGATTTTTGGGGTTTTAATAGTCCCAAATGTGAAATTACACTTAGGAGAATTTTCCCAAGATTTATTGAAGGTTAAGAGAATTTAAAAACAATTATTATTCCAATTCAGCCATTTAAGAAAATGGGCAAATAAATAATGAAGCTCTTCAAAAATGTTTATTTTTGAAGTTGGAGGATGTGATAGGATAATTAGACATCAAAAGAGCCTAAGGATGGGGATGTGTTTTGGAGAAAATCAAACTTTCTTTTATATATTAGGTTTTGGAGTTTTGGTCAATTTAGGAGCTTAAATAGGTTTTGGTCCATAATAATTATGGATAATAGTTTATAAATCCTTATAATCAAGGTAGATGATGTACACAAGGTATATCTAGCAGTTTCAACCTTGGGTGTTGAGAATCGAACTTGATTTTGGTAGAAAATAAGGAAGAAAGGATCTAGGGTGGTGTTATTTTCATACCATCAAAACATGATTGTATCTTGGAGGTCAAGGCTCCCCTTGGTTCATGGGATATATGGATAGATATACCAAGTTATGTTGATCACCATGGTATATAAGTTTGGGCTTGATCATGCTTGAGCTCTCCAAGGATTGATTCCAAACTTTGAATAGAATAAGGCTGCCAAAGCAGATTACCAAGTAGCCTTCAAAACCTCCATTTGTAACAAGTGAAGTAGGTATTGCTGGAACGTTATGAGTAGAACATAATCATGCAAGGATTTGCTGAAAACAAGATAACATGTAGGTGGGAGCTTCTTCCAAAGTAGGCATGTTGATAAGATTTGCATGAATTATTATTTTCTTGCCTGCAAAACTATCAAGAACAAGGGGGTTAGAGGATGGTCTAACCAATGGAAAGAGTGGGACTTTGTAGTCCTTATGAAGGTCTCCCATATTGTTCAAGTGCATTGCCAAAAAGGCACAAGGGTTGAGAAAGAGAGGAACGCAAAGAAGTGATGTTGAAATAGTTTCCAGACTTCGTGAAAATTTAGCAGATTTAGGGTTTTTGACTAGAATATGAGTGAGGATGTTTTTGAGGGTTTGCAAGGTATCAAAGCATAATAAAGTGGATGATGTTGAAGTGTAGATTGGTTATAATAGATCCGTGCTTGATATTGGTCTTCATTGACTTGGAAACTTCTAGAATGGATCACTTCAGAATTGATCTAGTTAAGGGTTTTAGATGATCACCTAGTGGCTAGAGATCAGATCCATCTTGCATTCCTGCTTAGGGTTTGGGAATTTTAAAGTTTCTTGATTCTAGAGGATGAGATCCTAGAGTAGCTCATACTGCTTCTAAGCAATCAAGTCAAGCAGCAGATCAAGGCAACTCATCTTACAAAGAAATCAACTACTACTGTGGTTACCATCAAGCTTAGCTTGGGGTAAGGATGGGTATTTTGAATAGGTTGGAGTTTGAACAAGGTAAGGTCCTTGTTACATCTACAAAGAGTAGAGTTCAAAAGATTTATAAAATGGTTTTGGAAAACCTAGAGGTAAGAGTATTTTGATGGTTCTGTCTTGAAAACATAAGGAAATTATATCTTATAGATCTCCATAATTTTGACAATGGAAGATACTAAAAAGGTTTTACGGTTGCAAGGCATCTTGGCCCAGGTTTTTGAAATGCCGTAACATTTGGGAAAATGAAACATAAGCCAAGACAATTTTTGTTAAATAGTTTTTGTCAACTGAGGTTGAGCTAAGGAGTATATCATCTATTGCACATTCAGAGGCATAAGCATAGACAAGCAATCAAGCAACACTACATCAGTCAACAAGAAAAAGTTTTTGTTCCCCCTGATTTTTGCATTCTGGACAACTAATCAGGGTTGCTGAAATTGGGATGTTACATATCGAATGATGGTTCTGTTTTTACATGGTGGCAATCCCTTCAAATATGGTGAGTTCAGTACCAAACTATAGTTACTGCTCACTTTTTTGCTTGCTTATGTTACTATGTTTAGCGCAGCATGAGCTAATGACTACAGTACATATTTGTTGTCTGTTGTGTTGACTGGATAGGTGTTGATGAAGATCCTATGAAGGTGTGCAGGCCCCAATAATAGACGAGGATGAGAACACTGTGTCGAATGACAATGTTGACAGCCTAGATTGTGGGTGCGTAGATTCTCGCCCGCGCTGGTTCCTGGCTTATTTTAGGCTAACACTGATGAGGACATCCCTACAATTACACCTACCCCAATGACTACTGAAGATGCTACAACTATTGCAAGAAAGGATCAGTCCAATGAGATTAGAATTGGACCTATTACAAGAGCTCATGCTAAGCTACTTGAACAATAGGTGAATTTACTCCTAAACGAATCTGGTACTTTGATTGATGAGAACTTTATACTACCTAAGTCTATGCATTTATGTATGATCAGGTTCGTTGGAGAAACAAGCATGGCGCGAGGAGGAGAAGGGCTACAAGAGAAGCCCAACATGATGATCGCCCAAGGATGCGCGAGGAAGGAGCGGGAGGAAGGCGCAATACAAGCAAGGGAGATCATCAAAGAGAAGAAACGTTTAATTCGGATAGACAGAAGTCCTGAAATTGAAAAGGACGTGGATTCCTCATACGAACTCCAAATCAAGCAAATAAGCACTTATTGGTTAGATAATTCCAAGATCTTTCCAATGAGTACTTCCACGTCTAAAAAGACCCCGGATAATCCGGCCCCCACACCCCAGATAATCTGGCTCTGCTTTGGAGATCCTGCTAAGGACGCCGTGACGCTCGTCGGCGGATATTTGACCGGACTTTTCCCCCAGAAAATCCGGCCACCGGATAATCCGGCCCTCTTAGACCGGATAATCTGGCCCAAAAAGTTCCCATCAGATCCGGACGGATCTGACTGTATCAGACACATTTTTGTTTCGTGTTTTTCGGACGTTCTGGCGGCCATATAAGCCTGGGAACGCCCTCTAGTTTAGGTTAGACCACGTTAAAACTATTTTGGAGTTGTTTATTTCATAGAACCTCTGAAATTACCCTATGTTCGAATCTACCAACTATAATTGAGTGTGATCTGTTGTTCCACTGGGAATTAGTAGATTGCATACTACCGTTCGTGGTCACGGCTGCGTGCGCAAGAGCGTGGTGTTGTGAATATCCTACAAGGTTTGAGAGCTTTTGCATTGGCATCAGGGATCGAGCGGGAGAGTTCATAGCTACAGGCTAGTTATCTATCATCCACCATCATCACCGCCATCCGCTTACTGAGAAGATCGGGCCACCCCATTATTTCTCTTAGCCCTTGTGTTGTTCCCGTTATTTTAGTTCCTAAGAAAGATGGTACATGGCGCATGTGTGTTGATTGTAGAGCGATTAATAACATCACTATTCGATATCGTCATCCTATTCCACGCTTAGAGGATATGCTAGATGAATTGAGTGGTGCTGCTGTTTTCTCTAAAATTGACTTGCGTAGTGGTTATCATCAAATTAGGATGAAAGAAGGGGATGAATGGAAAACTGCTTTCAAAACTAAATTCGGTTTGTATGAGTGGTTAGTTATGCCGTTTGGTCTTACTAATGCACCTAGTACTTTCATGCGTTTGATGAATCATGTTTTGAGAGAGTTTATTGGTCGTTTCGTGGTTGTTTACTTTGATGATATACTCATATACAGCCACACCGAATCTGAACATTGCACTCATATTAGTCAAGTTTTGCAAGTGTTACGTGATAATAAACTGTATGCTAATCTTGAGAAGTGTACATTTGCAAAAGATAAGGTCATATTCCTAGGATTTGTTGTATCTAAGAATGGGGTAGAGGTAGATCAATCTAAAATTGAATCAATTCAGAATTGGCCTACTGCAATAAATGTTAGTCAAGTGCGTAGTTTCCACGGTCTCGCTGGTTTCTATAGGCGCTTTGTGAAAGATTTTAGCACCATTGCTGCACCTTTGAATGATTTGACAAAGAAAGGTGTTCCTTTTGTATGGGGCACGGCTCAAGACATTGCATTTGATCCATTAAAATGTTTGCTTACTTCTGCACCATTCCTTGCATTAACTGATTTTTCGAAGCAATTTGAAGTTGAATGTGATGCTAGTGGTATAGGCATAGGTGGCGTTTTGATGCAAGAGGGTCGGCCTATAGCTTATTTTTCTGAGAAATTGACTGGTGCTCGTTTGATTTATTCTATCTATGATAAAGAATTGTATGCACTTGTTAGAGTACTTGAGGTTTGGCAACATTATTTGCGGCCAAAGGAATTCATCATACATTCTGATCATGAAGCATTGAAATACTTGAAAGCTCAATCAAACTTGCATAGAAGATTAGCTAAATGGGTTGAGTTCATTGAGTCTTTTCCTTACATCATTAATTATAAGAAGGGAAAAGAGAATGTTGTTGCTAATGCTCTGTCTAGGAAGAACATGGTATTAACCAATCTTGATGTTAAAATTCCTGGATTAGAAGCTATTTGTGCACTTTATGCAACTGACCATGATTTTGCTGAACCATATCGTTTGTGTGCTCTTAGAAACGCATGGGATAAGTATCATATACATGATGGATATTTGTTTCGAGCTAACAAACTATGTATTCCAGAATCGTCGTTGCGTTTGTTCTTAGTGCAGGAATCACATGCTGGTGGTTTGATGGGTCACTTTGGGCGTGAGAAGACGTTGCTCATGCTTGCTGATCACTTTTATTGGCCCAAGATGAGGCGTGATGTGTACAGATTTGTGAGCCGATGTATTACATGCCACAATTCGAAATCTAAGCTGAAGCCTCACGGTTTGTATACACCTCTCTCTGCACCTACTACTCCATGGGAAGGCATTAGTATGGATTTTGTGCTAGGTCTACCTAAAACTCAGAGAGGTCATGATTCTATATTTGTGGTAGTGGATAGGTTCTCTAAGATGGCTCATTTTATTGCCTGCCACAAAAGCGACGATGCGTCGCATGTTGCTAACCTGTTTTTCAGGGACATCGTGAGATTACATGGAGTACCAAAAACGATTGTTTCTGACCGTGATGTGAAGTTCATGAGCTACTTTTGGAAGACCTTATGGGGGAAGCTAGGAACGAAGCTGCTGTTCAGTACTACATGTCACCCCCAAACAGGTGGTCAAACGGAGGTGGTGAATTAAACATTATCACAGCTGCTAAGGACCATGATTAAAAAGAATCTGCGAGAGTGGGAAGAGTGTTTGCCACATGTTGAGTTTGCTTACAACAGGGCGGTGCATTCAACTACTCAGCTTTGTCCTTTTGAGGTGGTGTATGGTTTCAAGCCATTGACGCCACTTGATATGTTGCCTCTGCCATTACATGAGAGAGTTGATATGGAGGCATCAAAACGTGCTAATTATGAGAAGAAAATACATGAGAAGACTCGAGAGGTATTGAGAAGAAAGGCAAGAACATTGCTGCTGCAAGGAATCAAGCAAGGAAAGAAGTGTTGTTTGAGCCTGGAGATATGGTTTGGATGCATCTACGCAAGGATAGGTTCCCACTACTTCGAAAGTAAAAATTGAAGCCACGTGGTGCTGGTCCTTACAAGGTGTTAGCAAAGATTAATGATAACGCCTACTCGGTTGATATACCTATTGAGGAGTTTGGTGGAGTTAGCAACAACTTCAACGTTGCTGATTTGTCACCATATGCTGGAGAAGACCTTGGAGCATCGAGGTCGACGCCTTTTGAAGGGGGAGAGATGATGAGGACATCCCTACAATTACACCTACCCTAATGACTACTGAAGATGCTACAACTATTGCAAGAAAGGATCAGTCCAATGAGATTAGAATTGGACCTATTACAAGAGCTCGTGCTAAGCTACTTGAAAAACAGGTGAATTTACTCCTAAACGAATCTGGTACTTTGATTGATGAGAACTTTATACTGCCTAAGTCTATGCAGTTATGTATGATCAGGTTCGTTGGAGAAACAAGCATGGCGCGAGGAGGAGAAGGGCTACAAGAGAAGCCCAACATGATGATCGCCCAAGGATGTGCGAGGGAGGAGCAGGAGGAAGGCGCAATACAAGCAAGGGAGATCATCAAAGAGAAGAAACGTTCAATTTGGACAGACAGAAGTCCTGAAATTGAAACGGACGTGGATTCCTCATACGAACTCCAAATCAAGCAAATAAGCATTTGTTGGATAGATAATTCCAAGATCTTTCCAATGAGTACTTCCATGTCTAAAAAGACCCAGGATAAACCGGCCCCCACACAACGGATAATCCGGCCCTGCTTTGGAGATCCTGCTAAGGACGTCGGCGTGACGTTCTGTGTCGGGGCAGATATTTGACTGGACTTTTCCCCCGGAAAATCCGGCCACCGGATAATCCGGCCCTCTTAGACCGGATAATCCGGCCCAAAAAGTTCCCATCAGATCCGGACGGATCTGACTGTATCAGACACGTTTTCGTTTCGCGTTTTTCGGACGTTCTAGTGGCCATATAAGCCTGGGAATGCCCTCTAGTTTAGGTTAGACCACGTTAAAACTATTTTGGAGTTATTTCTTTCATAGAACCTCTGGAATTATCCTGTGTTTGAATCTACCAACTATAATTGAGTGTGATCTGTTGTTCCATTGGGAATTAGTAGATTGCATACTACCGTTCATGGTCACGGCTGCGTGCGCAAGAGCGTGGTGTTGTGAATATCCTACAAGGTTCGAGAGCTATTGCATTGGCATCAGGGATCGAGCGGGAGAGTTCATAGCTACAGGCTAGTTATCTATCATCCACCATCATCACCGCCATCCGCTTACTGAGAAGATCGGGCCACCCCATATCAAACACTAATGTGTATACACATACGGGGCAAGCGAACCACTTCCAAGGAGAAGATTTGTCACCAAGGTAGGACATTAAAAGTGTATCCGTTGCTTCGGTGCCATATCTTCTAGAGGGTAGTATCGCAACACAGAAGCAGCTACCGCCGCGACCTTCCTCAGCCGGAGTGGGTTCAAAGCCATCTTCGACATGTTTCTCTCTTCCTGGGTCTGAATCATCCCCTTATTGTGTTTGTGAATAATGGTGTGATGCATGACCCTCACACCAAGCACATGTCATTTGGGAGGTTAGGCTTCATGTGTACATTGCTTCTGATCGCTTATGTTTCGGAGACTAGCTATATGCCAGTGCATTGGATTCATCTACTTGTTTCCAACCGGTCAGCACCGGAACCTACGATAGTAGGGGCCGACAAGTTAACACATGCGTCCATGTGGTTCGTGCCTCGTCTTATTGGCATGAGATAGCCCCGACGATGGCTCTTGTTGCTCGAGAAGAGATGATGTGAGACATTGGTTCTTGGTACTCATAACTTATATGGCTGGGATGATACAATTTGTTTTCCTCTTCTCACTCCTTTTGCTATTGTTGGTTTTACCTGGCCTTTGTAAAGCTCAATGCATCGAAAATTTCATCAAACCGAAACTTTGTAAGTTTGAACATGTGTTACTTCTGCAGTATAGAGTAGTATACATTGCACAATCGGCTCCTATAATGTTAGGGAAAATAAAGAAGGAAAGTCAGTGTGCTATAGCTTAATTACCTCAATATAATCTACAATTAATTATTATATGTAATTGCTATAGACATAAAAAGTCGAGACTAAATTTTATTACACCATAATTTGGCTTGTACGTAATAGTAACTCAATACTACATACTACTTCCATACTAGTTTAATGGGCTACGTACCTACCTACTACCTCCATCCCAAAGCTTAAGTTTTTTTGAAAAGTCCAGCTAAGGAAAGTTTGACCAAACCTTTAGAATAAAGTATGTGTTATCCTAATAAACCGGTATGGAGGGAGTAACATAGATTTGCATTATAATCCCTCCGTACCAGAGCTTAAGGCTTATATTTTTTTGGAAAGTGAACCTACGAAAAGTTTGACTAAACTTTTAGAAAAAAAATTTAGAACTGCTATGTATGATATTATATAGATGCATGTGAAAATATGTTTCATGATGTATCAAACAATATGAATTTCGTATTGTAAATATTCATATTTTTCTCTGAAAACTTGATCAAACTTCATGTAGTTTAACTTTTGAAAAAAAATATAAGCCTTAAGCTCTAGGATGGAGGTAGTACAAATTAATTTTACGACATTTAGGCCTTAATTGTATTGTTTGGAAGAATTTAAGTTAGGGTCCTACAACTTCTCTAACTTTTCTTCTACAGTATAAGTTAGAGGATCTGTATAACTTGTTTCTTGACAAAGATAGTGGTAAATATAGTTTTAGTCCCACTTCTCGCACCCGGGGTACATATCTTGCAAAGTGGACAAAATCAATCCCAAAACATGCATCCCTGGTGCAAATTAGTCCATTTCAAACAAATTTGAGCGTATTTGACCAAATTCGTACATGTTTAGTTGTCTTGAATGCGCCTTTTTGTGATTGAGACAGTAAAATAGTATCGGCCTATAAGTGCTGTCCTTCCACGACTTCTATTGCTTTTGAAAGTTTAAGTAGAACTTTTGCATAGATTGATGTCATTTTAGCTTGGCTGAACACTGTCCTTTGCAATGCTCAAGTTAACTAAAACTGCACATGTGCGCATTTCACTCAATATTGCATCGTTAGTTTCAAGTTAGCTAAAATTTGATTCTTTTCTTATACACTTCATAATCCATATGCATCAATTGTTTTATATGTGATGATTCAACTTGAGCATTGCGAAGTACGTTGGATGAGCACATGGACATATGATGTTCGCATATCATGTTAAATTCCCAAGATTTTTAGCTTCAGCACATGGGCTTTTCTATAAACAACAGTGCCTTGTGTAGGCTCATAAATTACCATGTCCTCACTTTTTTTATCTTATCTTACATCTTACAACTACATAGTGTACGAAGAACTTTAAACACTAGTGGTTGAATCAAGATTTTCAAATCCCAACATTGCTAGCGGTTGTATCTTCTTTTCCATTATGGGATCTAGAAGATTCTATTAATTGTGTTTAGCACAATGAAATTTATACAAAAACCTCAAACACATGTTAATAAAGGTTAAAATCTACATTATATAAAGCACAAGAACCAGATATACACCCAATACTTTATGGATCTGGCTCAGAAGTATAATTATTTTTTCGAGTTGTACCTATTATAATTTTTTATTGATGATATGCCATACTTCTATTATCTAAGTCTGACGTGCAAGGCAGGTGCAACTTACTAGTATGGACTAACCCACAAAACTATCCGGTAAGGACAACTCAACGGGGTCAAATTCGCTCAGTTCATTCAAATTCCATCCAATCCGTTTGAAATAGACTAAACTGCCCCTGGGTGCAAGGTGTGGGGCTAGTTTGCCCCCATTTACAAGATGTGAGACTAATTTGCACCCCAGATGTAAGAAGCGGGACTAAAAGTGTAGCTCCTTGCCAAACTAGCTTTCCATGGGCATGGAATTGACAAAGTGAATACAGATCTCGTTCTTACAGGGACTGGACCGCGTTCCGACGAATCCTTGCAAGGTGCTTGTTGTAATTTTGTGGGACCTGGTTGTGTCTCCTTGTTTTCTTCTAGTCCTTTATATAAAATGTACATACAGCTTCATTACCACTATGTGTGAAAAAACCACACCATAAGCCAAAAAGTACACCTTAAGAGCCATCCATATGCGTAGTGGAGCTTGTCCACAGTCCAAAAAGCTTAAGGGTGACCCATAAGCTTATGGGTAGTCCACAAGCACTAAATAATAATATCTACTAGTACACATAGCAATATAAAACTAATTTCAGTCACAAGAATGTGTGTCGTTAGCTCTTAAATGTGGGTCCTAGCTTATGGTCAAGTTTGTCTACACACATTGTGGTGCAATGAATTAGCTTATGGTGTAGTATGTGTGACCCATCTTATCGACAAGTTTTTCCACATACTTAGGTGATGCCCTAATACAGATGTCATTCCGTGAAAAAAGAAAGACAGAGATCGTCCATGCAAGTAAAATAAAAATACAGAGCTCGGATTTCCAAATTACAGTATGACCCATACCCTAGGGAGTATGGTCGGTCACAGTCTCCTCCAAATTAACTACTCCGACCATCTAGACGTCTATTAGTACTAGGGAGTAGGGAGTCGGCGGGTCACTGCCTCCTCGAAATGCAGCTAAGGAGCGCACACTCGTGTTGATTAATCCAGATTTTCCCCCCTTGCCTATTCCCCTGCCCCCTCTAGGGCGTCTTCCCCTTCTCTTCCGACGTCTTCCCCTTCGACACCATGCAACACCATTGCCACCATATGCCACTTTCGGATTCTCTTCCTCTTCTCGCTCAGGCAGTTGCTACCATCGATTACCCCTCTCTTCTGAAACCCCAATCAGTGAAATACAGACGCTGCCTTGCGATGGCGTCATCGAGCAACAATAGTGAGCATGATTCTGAGCTTTTTCTTGACGTGTTTACCGAAGGCCCCTTTGAAGAACTCATAACCCGATGTGACGTCACCGCTGCTAGCCTAATCGGTTCATCCAAACTTTTTATTGAATATGCGAAAGCTAGTGCAACTCTGGATGCTTCAATGCTATTTGGCCTCCCATGTGTTCTTCATTCCCCCTGATGAAGGGACCGCTAGATTTCTTGCATTACTTCAAAATTGATAGCCTCGCGTGCAAGCTGTCGCTGCTGGACAGGTTCCCCTCTGATGCTATGGTACTAGGCTATACTTCTGGGTAGTGGGTAGGCGCCAATGGAGATTGGATTTCCACGGCTCTCTTTACAGGCAAGTTCGAGCTTTGCAACGTGTACACTCGTCGCAAGATTCCTCATATAGCATTGTCGTTCCAAGCAAGCGACCAACCAACCACGTTCTTGTTGGATAATGATCTTCTAGCTGTAATGCAGAAGATTGCTATTTGCCAAGTTAGCACAACTGATGGGAGATATAAAGATTTCTCGCTTGTTGCAGTCTTCAACATCAGAATTGCCATCCTTCGGGGTGGTTATGATGGATGCACAATTCTTTCACTTACTCTTAACCACACCCTGAGCCCTTACTATTACAATGATGGAATTACCCACGACAGACTGGTGTTCGCCACAACTCGGTATAGCAACATTCATGTTTGAGATCCTCTGCATCCTGGTAATTATTTCTTCATATGAAGTGTACTAGCTTAATTACTCATGTGCCCAACCTATTGTACTGAATTGACATAGGGAGTGTTTCGTTTAAATGAAAATACGAGTAGTTATTTTAGACACTATGAACTATACGAATCATAGTTTTTCTGTAGGATTTTTTCTTATAGAAGTCGTTTGATTCATCGGATTGAATTATCCACAGTATATTTTTCCAGATGTCTTTTAGTTCATTCGATAGGAATAAGATCTAATTGAAACTCTTGAAAAGAATCCATTCAATGGTTTTTCCGTGCAATGTAATCCAACACACCGCAATCATATAGGAGTATAAATGGACATGCAAATATAAAATCCTATGTCTTTCCTATCCTATGTTTTCTGCTGTAACATCCCAAAAATTTCCCTATTTTGGAATGTTAAATTAATAAGTTGATTTAATTGTTTGATCTTGTTGAAATTTCTGAATAAAAAGAAACTTTTGTTGTTTGTTTGAAATTTCACCAAACCACATTAAAAGAATGGGTTATATGACCATCCAATTGGTTGAGAAGTTTGTAAAGATCCAAAGCTTTTAGTTTGCATTGCATCGTGCAAATCTTTAATCAAAGACCCCAGTTGGTTTTCCCTGAATAATGGCATAGGGATAAATTTTCTATGACCAAAAACAGTTCTTATGATGCTCATGGTGTGTACTTTGCATTTACAAAAATTTAGAAACAAATTTCAGCTCATTTAGAGTTATAAATAAAAAGTTATACAAGAAATACTAAAACAGAAAAGAATAAAAAAAACTAAGCCTAACCTAAACGGGCCAGCCGGAGCCAGCCCGTACCCTACCTACCGCACGCCCATGTGACACAGAGCCAGCCCAAGAGCCCGGCCCAAGCGACACCACGCAGCCTGCAGCCTAGTCTCGGAACCGACACGCGGGCCCTACCTCAGTCTCCTTCCTCCTCCCGACGCGATGACCGTGGCGAGCATGTCTTTAGCACCGAACGAACTCCCGAAGAATCTCGTCGATTCCGTGTTGTTTTCTTGACCCCTCCTCCACGAAAACGCCCCTTATAATCCCCAGAATCCTCCTCGTGCAATTTTTCGCCGATTTCCAAACCCTAGCCTCTGCCCCCATCGATTTTAGATCTCGCCGGAATCTGGCCGCTGACGGAGAGCGCGAACCAGGGTTTTCTGTCGCCCCTTGACCATCTTCTTCCCTCCACTATCTTCCCCTTGGTCTACCGCAACCCCTAATCTCTTTTTCCCCTTTGTAGGAACACCGGAGGAGCCGCAATCCCTTGCCGAAGTCGCGGCAAGCCGAGCTTGACCAGCCGTCGTTCACCGTCCACAGAGGAAACATACGACCACGGCGAGGACTCTATCGGGTTTCCGATCTTGCGCCGAGTCCCGTGCACCTCTTTCCCGTCACCGTGGAGCGCCGGAGGACCGCCCATAGCCACCACCTGAGCCGCGTCGCCACCGGTCGCCGCTCGTCGTCGGAGTTGAGGATGCAATAGTTCCCGACCGTCGGATCGCCTTTGGACGCGTCGGATTAGATCCATCTTGCAGAGGGGTATCAGCTAATCAGGGAGCGCCGTGTGGCATCAGCACCACCAACCGCCAGTTAGCGCACCGTCAGCGTACACGTCGTGCCAAATCAGCGCCGATCCCGCCAGTCAAGACCGTGTCGATCGTCGTGGAATATTCCTTAGAGTATTTCCTTTATTAGTAAAATTGGAATAATTGGCAGAAATTGAAGTAATATTAGGAAATTTATAATAAAAGATCTCTATATCCAAAAATATCATATAGTATATGAATGGATCAGAAACTTGTGTAGAATATTAATATGGGATTAGATCTAAACTTTGTAGTATATATTTTCTGTAACAATTTAAATAGTTTAATGGAAATTTTAGACTAAATAAATTATATTAAATTACCTATAGATCCAAAAATTACAAATAAAGTACTGATAGTTTCATAATTTAATATACAACATTAATATTCTATTATATCTAATTTTCATAGTGTATAATTAATGTAGTAATTTAATTAGTATTAATGGTTATTTAGATTATAAAACTTGTAATAAATTATTTATAGATCAGAAAAATATAAATAATATGTCCATGGATTCACAATTTCACGTATAGTATAGATCTGGTCTTAGATAAAATTTATGATGTAGTAAATATTTTAAATAATTTAAACTCTATTAAATAGTAGTTAAATCGTAGAAAAAGATTTACAACTCCGTTGAGGTTGAATCCAATTCCTACTGGTTCATATTAATGTCCTATATCCAGTAAACTTCAGAACCAAATTTAATTCAACAATTAGGACAGAAGTTGCAACAGAACTACTAAAACCTCTTTTGTGGTCATCAAGATTTAATAATAAATACCCTATTGCATTAAATGATCTCCTACATGCATCATATGATCTAATACCATTCAAAGAACTAATATTGAATTATCATGCATGCTTGTGATCATCATTGTTGTGGTTGTTATGTTTGTAATTGTGTTGATTGGAATTTTTGTTCTCGCGTTAGATTGTTCGGAGAGTGCGATTGCTGCAGAAGAATTCAATCGTCACTCATAACACAAACATAAGGCAAGTTACATCACTTGTTCATGTTTATTGTCCAAGTTTTGACTATGCATGTTTTACTCTTCAAATCTTGTAGTATGGATGTGTAGGTTTTTAGTAGTTTTTCTTAGTACTATTTTTGCAAGTGCATTTTTGTAGTATGCAATGATAGTTCTATACTTAGGATTTACCTTTCTAGTAGGTTATCCCTGTTTTTGCTAAGTATTGCTTGCTATTCTATATATATATATAAAGTATCGTTGGGGGGTTCGAAAGTCTGAAAAATTTCTAAGTATAAAGCTCTCTCGAGCGAACCTTTTCCTCTCAAAACCCCCTTCAAAGTAAAACTAAGTTTTCTTCTGGGCGGAATGGTTGTCGGGTCAACGAGTGGAATATTGGTGGAGGACGGCCGCCCAGGAATCAAAGAAGTCTGCCATGTTTCAGAATTCAGAAGCTTCCAGTGCAACCACAATACATATGGGTTATGTTTTGGCTAAGTACTTAGTGGGAAACCTCACAAGGGTACCAACATTTGGAGGTTCTTGGCACGGTTAGATCCAGCTGGTAGAGGGGCTACTAAGGGAAGGCCTCGCCATGGTATTGTCTGTAAAAGGACTTGATCATGGATTGTGGGGAAAGTGCAAAACCTCTCGAGAGTATTGCAATCTGATCAATCAGCCGAGTTCACGGAAAAGAACACTTGAGCATCTGAAGGATGGAGCCTCTGAAGGATCTTCCTCTCTATTTCCAAACTTAAAGTTTTTATAAACCCCAGGGCGTGAGTAATATCGCTAATGGGTGGGATCTTGGGAAATTGGTGAGTAATATCCAAGTGTTAGGTTGTTTGGGCACTTGGTGAGTAATATCCTCATGTTCCATTCGATCCTATTTTACTTAAGCAAATGTTTACAAAGTAGGATAAAACATCTTCCTCTTTTCTTTTTTACTTAGAGAAAGTTGGCTTTATGCAAATGAACCCCAAAGCCTACTCCTAGACTTGCATGTAGAGTTCGTCTTATTCTTTCTTGGTGTAATTTGCCAATACATTCAAATTATTGACCCAACTTGTTGGCTGCACATTTTATATGCAGAATTTGGAGATCATCTTTGAAAGGTGTGCTAGGATCGTGGGTCTTCACTCAACCTGCCTGTGGCATTGATGGGACTCTAAGTTGTATATTTTTTTGCTTCTGTTGTAATAATGTAAACTCTGGATTATTCGATTCATGTAATAAAGACTTGTGTTTTACATGATATTTCATCGACTGTGAGTGCTACTAATGATCCAGGGACTAGCATGTTAATCACAGGGACTTAGGATCTTTATCGATCCAAGGTCACAATAGATGGTATCAGAGCATAAGTTGATTGTAGATCGTGACCCTAGCATCGGAAAAGCCTTAGGAGTAATATTTTCTAAGTTATTTCAGAAAACTCTCATACTTCTCATCACTTATCTTTGGAGTTTTAAAATTCATAAGTCTCTTCTTTTCAACATTAGAGATGACCATTGCGCACTTTAAGAAGAAGACTCTCTCAAGGCTACCTTCCCTAAGAAGACCATCTCGCTCAAGTAAGGACTTGAAGACCTCTGTAGAAGATGTTACAAGACTGAAGCTATGAGAATTGAAGACTTCAAAGGAAGTACCAAGAACATCGAAGGCCTTAAGTTAAAGTTATTGACCGAAGACCTCGAAGACAATGAAGATTATGAAGATCATGAAGATTTCTAGTGACCCATTAGGAACCAACGTTGGATATATTACACTACGATTAGATGCGGTGATTTGTGAGCTGCCATTTTTATGGTTTTCTTGACAGCAACAAATAAAACTTATTTTCAATACAAAATTTGTTTGTCTGGGTTGTTCATGTCCTTCTTGATAGACTTTACTCTCCCTACCTTAAATCTTGAAGACGGAAGAAGGGAGACAAACCGAAGAACCTGAATGAGGGCGCCAAGAAATTCTACCAAGTGGATCAAAAGAAGAACACTCACATGGTGGAGGATGCTACAAGTCCTTGAAGATAAACAACACACACGTGCCTCCAGGATTAGGAAACACAAGGATAAATGCTTATCCCCAATGTAGTTCCCTCTCATAGCAATTTCTTACGGTAAAAAAAATATATAGTTTGAGTGAAATTGGCTTGATTTGATGTTTTGTTTGGTTTGTTTGCTTGTATGGGGTAATCTTCTTATTCCTCATCTATAATCTACTCGTTCCTACTCTAAACCTTGGTCAAGTCGACAGATGGGCCGTACCATCAAGGAAGAAAGGAACTCAACTTCTCCAAGCAAATGAGCCACGCCGATGTAAAGCAATGAATGCACAAGGTTGAAGCCAATAGAATGGTTCATTATGCCACCCAATTCCTAAAGGACGACGCTGCAACTTGGAGGGAGATGCAACACACCATTTATGATCATCAAGGGATGATATCCTGGGAAGAATTTAAAGTCGTTCTACTACAATCTCGTCTCATCACTCAGATATCAAATATCTAAGGAGTTGAAGTCCCAAAACATTCAGCTTGCACAATCTATGGGGAAATAGGAGGACACACCTCTAAGGAGCATCGTGATCAGTGCCACTACTGTGAAGCAAGTCACCCCTTTGAAGAATTCCCCACCTCTCAAGTTACATGCTTCGAACCAACCTCAACCCTTCTCGATGTCACCTCTACCTAAAGATACAACAAGTGAATCAGCAAGTCAGAGACGGAATGCGCCAAGGCCTCATGAAGCTCTTAGAGGACACAAGGTCTACGACAATGGCTAGAGATGGAGTCAAGACTCTAGACACCACACCCAAAGTCATCACTTCACGATACTCGACATATGAAAGGAATGACCATCTTCCCAAAGTTGGCTCAAGAAAACACTATGGCAATGGAAAAGGTCCAATCCCTCCATCAAGTTATGGTGAACTTGTTAGTGTGAATGAAGCTTACAACAAACTATGGGCCTACCTGGAGAACCTAACAAATACAATCTTTTAAGGGTGGTATTACCCTAGTGTATCCCGAACCTATTTCTTCCTAGCCTTCTCGAATCTCGAGGACGAGATTCCTTTTAAGGGTGATAGTCTGTAACATCCCAAAAATTTCCCTATTTTGGAATGTTAAATTAATAAGTTGATTTAATTGTTTGATCTTGTTGAAATTTCTGAATAAAAAGAAAATTTTGTTGTTTGTTTGAAATTTCACCAAACCACATTAAAAGAATGGGTTATATGACCATCCAATTGGTTGGGAAGTTTGTAAAGATCCAAAGCTTTTAGTTTGCATTGCATCATGCAAATTTTTAATCAAAGACCCCAGTCGGTTTTCCCTGAATAACCATCTAATGACATTCATAATGGCATAGGTATAAATTTTTGATATGGATCAAGCCGATGATCCTTAAGTTTTGTCCCGATCTTTCACAGCGAGTCAACCTGATAGATGATCTTCCAATAACGTCGATGAACACCACCTGAAGAAGAGGAACGAATCCAGCAATTAACGTGATGAAGATCACCACGCCTCAAACCTGAGCACGACAATCCTTGATGAACACAAGAAGCTTCACAACAATAATAATCTAATAAACGGTATCGTCGTCCCCGGAAGGATGATACACGGTGGAGCACAATATAGTTTTTAGACTAAACAACTAAACTCCCCTAAACCCTAGGTGGATGGCTCCTTTATATAGGAGGCCTGCAACTAGTCGGTTGGATAGACCCAAACCGAACACACAAACGGACTCGAACCTAACATGGACTCGGACTCAATAACATAGCAACAATATTTAACACAACCTTAGACTTATCATTACATATCGTAGGTCGTCCTGGCGTGCCAATCATCAATGGGATGTGCCCCGCATCACCTAGCTTGGTGGAGTCCTGAAATTAGGCTTCACCTCCTCCTTCATGCCCATATCATCATCCCCCCTTCAAGAAGCGTTGTCCCCAACGCTTGCGGGTCAGGTCAGAAAGGTGGCGTGATATGAACAATCGCTTCACGCGTCTTCGCCATCTTCAAGTCTTGCTTGCCTTCCTCACCATATCCTCCCGCTTGGCCTGCTCGACTTGATATAGCCCTCGGCGCCTGCACCTCCTTGCATCTCCATACGAGCTTGGACCTAGGCTCCACCGTCTTCTTCTTCTCAACTCTTGTTGGAACCCGTGGTTCCAGAACATCGACCTTCTTTGCACGACCCTGCATAAGATGAGTAATGCCTGGACCACACAACTGACGAACATGTCCATCCTTGCCTCTATGCATCCGCACAACTGTCCCAACAAAACGCCTCATAGGTGTGTTAACAAAACTGCTCTTGTTACCCCGATGCACCACATGCACTGGAACATCAGGAGCACAAATATCCTCCGTCTGAACACCTGTGTCAACACATACAACCTTCGAAACACATGCTGCAACATCCTTCCTCTCAGCAATAAGAGGATGCACTTCAACTGGCTTGTCACTAACAAGTTCCACTGGCTTGTCATCTATAGGCATAGCTGAAGCAATATCAACATTGTCGCACTATGCATCATGCTCTCCATCCTGCACCTTAGCTAGCCCAGATTTTGGCTTAGCCTTGCGCACCTTCTCCTTATGCACCACCAGCTCTACACTAGACTTTATGTCAACATCCTGCATAGGCTTCAAAGTCTGCTGTTTGCCACCATGCACAAAAGAATATGTATTTGCTCTTCCAGCATGTATAACATTGCGATCATATTGCCATGGACGACCAAGTAACAACCCACATACCTCCAATGGCAACACATCGCACTCAATCTCATCAACATAATCACCAACTATAAATGGCACACGCACCTTATGAGTTACCTTCACCATACCACAACTATTTAACCACTGTAGATGCTTAGGTTCAGGAATACGCCATGTGGAC
The DNA here is from genome assembly GCA_023614405.1 of Avena insularis. NCBI lineage: Eukaryota > Viridiplantae > Streptophyta > Magnoliopsida > Poales > Poaceae > Avena > Avena insularis. The sequence continues at coordinate 370,665,188 of CM042690.1, forward strand.
AACCCCAATGCTGCCACCATTGCCTTGCTAATGCCATTAGTACAACTTCCTCCATCAATAATCAACTTGCATGCTTTGCCTTTGATCATACACCGCGCCTGAAATAAATTCCAACGCTGGCCCTTGTCAACTATCATGCAAGCATCGCCTTGTACTTTCTTGAGTTGCAAATTCAGCCCACTCAATGGTACAACATCCTCTGGAACAATCACCTTGTCCTCTATCTCTGATGGTGCCAAAAATTTAGCACGTAAAAACTTTTTGTAGTCCTCCCAAACAGTATTTATTGAGACACCTCGCGTACGTGTGTCCACATTCCACCACCGGAAAATTCGCGCATCCTCACGCCTTTTTGCAAGACAAAAAGCGATAGTGTCGTCAAACTGCAGATCTGGAGAAAGATCAACACATAAGAGAAAACTAGCTTGCATTGTCTCATGCCATAACTTGTATTCTGTCGAGGTTGCAGTATGTAGGAGCTTCCACTTCAATTTACTAGAATTCCAGCGCACACAATTTTTCAGGTCTAGATAATCATTGTAGACGTCTTGCGCTGAAAAATCACTAATATTACCCTCAAGGTCCATCTCTCAACTTTAGCAGAACTCTGACCAAAAATCTGAGTCACAGGAGAAAAACGTATGACAACAGAAAATCAGCCGGGAGCAGAAGCTCGTACGTCCACAGAACTGTCTGTATTCAAGCGATAGTAGTACAAGCGGAGCGATCCTCTTTTTTTTCGCTGAAGGACTCACGTACGTGAGACTCGATCTGCAGCGATATTTTCTAGCGATCACCCGTACCAAACCGATCAGCTCAACTCCACGTTTGATGGAAATAAAATATCCAAACAACCTTGCGTTTCCTTTTTTTTCCAGTATATGATACCAACCAAAGCGATCGGGTCTTTTTTTCACATGGCGTCCAAGAAAACTCGATCGTGAGGTGCGCGCAGGTGGACTGCTTCCCTCGGTCGCAATCGCCCAGACTCGTGAGGAGTACGATAGCTGGACTCTTTTTTTTCAATTACGATCGGATCTGGCAGTCGTAGATGGGTAGAACTCTAGGATCGATCCAGATCTGCTGACTCCAGTGAGTAATCCGAGGTCGGCCTCTGCTCGCGATGGAAACAGATCGGAAAAGCAGCGATCGATCTCCGCAATTTCTTCTTGTCCACGATCGGGTAGATGATTCTTCCAATCACGCACAAGAACGCCTTCAAGATCTGATCTGATCTACCCACAAATCTCAATCTCCTCCAAACAAACTGATCTGTAAACTGCTTGTAGAAAAATAGTCCACAGATGATCCAAAAACAAGCTGTGATCAACGAGAGCTCTGATACCACCTGATACGGATCAAGCCGATGATCCTTAAGTTTTGTCCTGATGTTTCACAGCGAGTCAATCTGATAGATGATGTTCCAATAACGTCGATGAACGTCACCTGAAGAAGAGGAACGAATCCAGTAAGTAACGTGATGAAGATCACCACGCCTCAAACCTGAGTACGACAATCCTTGATGAACACAAGAACCTTCGCAGCAATAATAATATGATAAACGTTATCGCCGTCTCTGGAGGGATGATACGCGGTGGAGCGCAATATAGTTTTTGGACTAAACAACTGAACTCCCCTAAACCCTAGGTTGCTGGCTTCTTTATATAGGAGGCCTATAACTAGTCGATTGGATAGACCCAAACCTAACACACAAACGGACTCGAACCTAACATGGACTCGGACTCAATAACATAGCAACAATATTTGACATAACCTTAGACTTATCATTACATATCGTAGGTCGTCCTGGCGTGCCAATCATCAATGGGATGTGCCCCGCATCACCTAGCTTGGTGGAGTCCTGAAATTAGGCTTCACCTCCTCCTTCATGCCCATATCAATTTTCTATGACCAAAAACAGTTCTTATTATGCTCATGGTGTGTAGTTTGAATTTAAAAAAATTTAGAAACAAATTTCAGATCATTTGGAGTTATAAAGAAAAAGTTATACAAGAAATACTAAAACAGAAAAGAATAAAGAAAAAACTAAGCCTAACCTAAATAAAGCCCGTGAGCCAGCCTGCCTACCTACTACCAGACGCCCAGTCAAGACGCAGCAAGCCTGCAGCCGGCCCAGCAAGCGACACCACGCAGCCCGCAGCCTCTGGCCCTCTCCTAGCCGCTGACATGCGGGCCCCACCTCGGTCTCCTTCCTCCTCCCGACACGATGACTGCGGCGAGCACGTCTTTAGCACCGAACGAACTCCCGAAGAATCTCGTCGATTCCGAGTTGTTTTCTTGATCCCTCCTCCATGAAAAGGCCCCTTATAATCCCTAGAATCTTCCTCGTGCAATTTTTCGCCAATTTCTAAACCCTAGCCTCTGCCCCCATCGGTTTTAGATGTCGCGGGAATCTGGCCGCCGACGGCGAGCTCGAACCAGGGTTTTTGATCGCCCCTTGACCATCTTCTCCCCTCCACTATCTTCCCCTTGTTCTACTGCAACCCCTGATCCCTTTTTCCCCTTCGTAGGAACACCGGAGGAGCCGCAATCCCTCGCCGGAGTCGCGGCAAGCCAAGCTTGACCAACCGTCATTCACCGTCCGCAGAGGAAACATACGACCACGGCGAGGACTCTATCGGGTTTCCGATCTTGCGCCGAGTCCCGTGCACCTCTTCCCTGTTGGCGTGGACCGCCAGAGCACCGCCCATAGCCACCACCTGAGCCGCGTCGCCGCCGGTCGCCGCCCGTCGTCGGAGTTGAGGATGCAATAGTTCCTGACCATCAGATCGCCTTTGGACGCGTCGGATTAGATCCATCTTGTAGAGGGGTATCGGCTAATCAGGGAGCGCCGCGTGGCATCAGCACCACTAAGCGCTAGTCAGCGCACCGTGAGTGTAAACGTCGTGCATAATCAGCGCTCGCATCAGCCACCAGGTTAGCACCGCGTCCTAGTCAGCGTGGAATATTCCTTAGAGTATTTCCTTTATTAGTAAAATTGGAATAATTGGCAGAAATTGACGTAATATTAGTAAATTTATAATAAAAGATCTGTATATCCAAAAATATCATATAGTATATCAATGGATTTAGAAACTTGTGTAGAATATTAATATGGGATTAGATCTAAACTTTGTAGTATATATTTTCTAAAATAATTTAAATAGTGTAATGGAAATTTTAGACTAAATAAATCATAGTAAATTATCTGTAGATCCAAAAATTACAAATAAAGTACCGATGGTTTCATAATTTAATATACAACATTAATATTCTATTATATCTATTTTTCGTAGTGTATAATTAATGTAGTAATTAATATTCTTAACTAAGAAACAAGACATGTTGCCACAGTACATACTGATGCAATCCATATGTAATAGTTCGTACTATAATTAGATAAATAGTTCTCGACCATGTTGAACTGTTTATTTTGTTTGGTTGTCTGAAGTCGTCAGCTTTCAACTTGTTGGTCTCTCTCCTTTGAAACATGTCCTTGTATCAGTATTATGTTTAGTTACTCGTATGAACTTCACTATATATTTGTGGACCTTTAGCATAATGCACTTTAACCCGTCGATTCTACAGTTCCTTTAGAAATTATTTAAATTTTAGCATCAACAGGATGTTACGGACCACATGCCATACACTTGAACAATCACCTCAATGCTTGTGTAAGGGTCGTACTCTATAAAAACAACCTTGGCTTCAACGATTCTAGCCTCATGCACTAGTCTTTGGTTAAGCTGATATGATGAGACCATATTTTTTAGAGATTTATCTTATCTTATCTTACCACTATATAGTGTACAGTTAACTTTCAACATTAACCGTTGTATCAAGACTAGAAAATTCCAACATTGCTAACCCTCGAATCTTCTTTTCCATTCTAGCATCTACTCGCTCCGTTCTATAATATAAGATCTTTTAACTTCTGCGAAACGAATGTATCTAGACGAATTTTACTACGTGGTTCACTCAGAATCTACACACTACTTTTAGTGTGTAGTAAAAGATGTCTAGATACATTTGTTTCACAAAAGCTAAACCATCTTATATTTTGAAACAGAGGAAGTAGGAGATTCTATTGATAGACTTTAGCATAATGGACGCTATGCACGAGTACAAGAACTAAATATACACCCGATATGTTATGGAAGCGGCTCGAAAAGAATTATTTTCTCAGCTTTACCTATTACTACTTTATGGAGTAGTACAATTTTATATTTTGATAATATGGCATTCTACTATACAACATTGGCGTGCTAGACTAGGTAGCTCTTTAAACTTTCCTCGATGCTATAGTACTAGACAGCATTGGCGTGCTACACTAGCTAGCTAATTAAAGTCTCCTCGATGCAGCTGCGCCATGTAGCAGAAGACCGACAAAGGAATACGCAAAAAACTCCTCGTTCAAAGAGCCATACCGTCTTCCCCATCTCCAGTAGCATTTGGTATCCTCTCCTCCAAAACCTCCCAAAAGTCATAGATTGATCCGCCTCGCCCACAAACCATCGGGATGCGATGGCGGATTTGGGGCCCAACCCACGGTACAGTGGATGGAGCAACGTCAGTGCCGACGTGTTCGATGATATTGCTATGCGTATGGACACTACCAGCACCGTCTGTCTGACCGCGTGCTCCAAGAAGTTGAACCTCCGAGTCACCAGCGGAAAAAGTAGCAGATGCCCCAATGACACGAGACATTGGTCGCCTATCATCAGGTCCACAACCACAAGATCGCGTGCACGCACGGCCCTTGTAACTACATGGACGATGACTGCATGTTCTCCGCCTTGCCGGCAACGCTCCTCGCCCACCTCCGTGAAGCTCACTCGATGAGGGTGCACAGTTTCTGCTACGGCAAAACACGTAGGTACACCTCTAAGCCTCTTCCGACAACAGGCCTGTAGAAAGTAGATATCATCGGATCCGGCGATGATGGTACTGTTCACGGTGCAATTTGACACGCGCCAATGCTACATGTCATATCCGTCGTAGGCGTCAGGTCGGTGGCATGCTTATCGCTATGGTACATGGTGAAGTTTTGGTCATGGACTATGATTGAGGGGACAAGGATAAAAAATTCTGGGATATGAATGTTGGAGAGAACTGCGTCACCCGACGGCATCCCGTTCGATGAGCTGCAATGGCTCCTGCCGGTGCCGATGTCGCACCTGGTCACTCGTCAACCATCGGTGTTCACCCTGGAATACTGTCTTCGGATTAACATGATTCATGAGTGAGATAAACACATCTTAATTTTCTTGGAGTATTTAACTACTAGAAAGACTTATTACTTGTTCCTAGTAGTTGTTCTTAGGAGTATTTTTATGGAGTTCAACTACTGCTAATGTATTTTGTAGTAATACCTACTGTATGTACTGGTAATTATCATTTTGGGAGACGTGGTTCCTAGCTTAAGGTAGTTTTGAGTATTTTCTATGAAGTTCTTCCTCTGCTAATCTATTTTGCAATAATAACTATGTACTGGTGCTTGTTCAGATCGACTGATGAAGTGCATAATATGGTCTTGCTTTAATTTTGAATCGGGCCTAGCTACATCTATTGAATTTCAATGTGTGCATTGCTGAATCTATCAATTATCGTATGTGTACTGCTAATTCGATTAGTTTGAAATGATGTTGAATCTATCAAATGCTGCTGAATATGAACTGGGAATATGTCAAGTGCTGCTAAATATGAACTGGGAATCGGTTGATATTTTTTAGTCTTATTCTGTACTACTGAATCTTCCAAATGCTACTGAATTTGTCAAATGTTCTGTTGTTACTATTAGTACGTACAATACAATATTTTGTAGAAGTAACTGTGATGTACTTGTACTTTTTTAGATCAAGTGCAACTAATTGTCTTGCTTTTATTTTGGAACTTGGCATTTTATAGAACTAATACTGATGCTCTGCTACTTGTTTAAATCAAGTGCAGTAGATAGTCTTGCTTTTCTTTTGTAACTTCGTCTTTTCATAAACTCATAATATTGACGAGGCTTTAGGCATTTTGAGAAGCCTATGGGGGTCACACACAGGCATTGCTGTGAGAAGGAGGCATACACAGAAAAGCAGACTTGATCGCCAGTTTTGCTTGCTCCGATGATCGAGTGTATAGAGAAAAGGGCAAACTGAATCAGTCACTTTGAAATGCTGCTGAATAAGTCCAAGTGATGCTGAATGTGAACTGGGAATCTGTCGATAGTTTTCTTTCTTATTATGTATTGCTGCATCTTTCAAATGCTACTGACCCTATCAAAAGTTTTGTTCGGTACTTGTTCAGATCCACGGGTCGAGTGCAGAATATGGTCTCGCTTTCCTTTTTAATCAGTCCTTGATACATCTATTGAATTTCAATATCCGCTTTGCTGAATCTGTCAATTCTTTTGGTCACTGTCTGTGTACTGCCCATAGGTCACTTTGAAATGTTGTGTTGACTATGTCAAGTTCTACTAAATGTTAACCAAGAATCTATCTAATATTTTTACGGTCTTATTCTATACTGCTAAATCTTTCAAATGCTACTAAATCTGTCAATTATTCTGTCATTACTATTAGTCCAATATTTTGTAGAATGAACTATGATGTACTGGTACTTGTTTTAGATGAAGTGCATCAGATTGTCTTGGTTTTCTTTTGAAACTTAGCATTGTCACAATTATCTGGATGAGTCTTGGGTATTTTGGGTTGCTATGGGCAGTCATATAGGCATTGACGTAAGGAGGAGGTACTCACACAAAAGCATACTTGATTGTCAATTTTGCTTGCTCCAATGATTGAGTCTCTTCGGAGAACAGGCCAAATTGATCGTGCGCCAAGGTTTTTAGCTGAAACAAGAACTGATTCTCTCTGTACTGCTATTGAATTTCAAGAAGGAAAGCTACTGAATCTCTCAAATGTTCTATCGTTGCTATTACTAACGCATTTTGTGCAACTAATACAGATGTACTGGTACTTGTTTCAATCAAGGGCAGTAGACAATCTTGCTTTTCTTTTGAAACATGGCCTTGTCACCATCTAGATGAGACTTGGGCATTTTGGGTTGCATACGGGGGTCACACAGGAATTGATGTGAGAAGAAGGTACTCAAAGCAGACTTGATCATCAACTTTTCTTTCTCCAATGGTCGAGTCTGTTTGGTGAAAAGGGCAAACAGATCGCGTGACAAGGTTTTTAGAGCTGAAACAAGTACTGGTTCTCTCTATACTTTTATTGCATTTCATTGTCTGTATTGCTGAATTGGTCACTTTTGAAATGATGCTGAATTGGCTAAGTGCTCCTGGATATTAACTTCGAATCTGTTGATAATTTTTCTACCTTATTTTGTACTACTGAATTTTGACATGAATATCTACCAAAAAGAATTATCACTTTTCCCCTTCCTCTCTGAGGTCTTTGTTTCGAATCTGGTAGAGCACATCACAATGTAATTTTTATGAACCATGAGAAGAAATCTGGTACTCCCTCTAATCCAAATTAATATTCTCACATTTGTCTAGATTCTGACATATCTAGTCATGTTTTAGTGCTAGATACGTCTGAATCTAGCCAAATCCAAGAACATTAATTTGGATTGGAGGGAGTAGCTCATTCGGCCCCTCTTTAGCCCAGAACATTTTAATTCAATCTTTTCGGGGTCAGGGACTACTGACCACAACCCAGTGAAATTTGAGAAAGGAGCCCATGGAGCATAGCCGAGAACATATTAATTCGGCCTTTTAGGGGCAGCGGACTGCTGAGCACAGCCTAGTGAAATTTGAGAATGAAGCCCATGGAGCATAGCCTATGGAATATAACCCAAATAGAGCGATAGACAAATTCTTTTTAATTCAGCCTTTTGGGCATTGTCCCCCACCTCTCATAATAAAAAAACTCTGCCTACCAATGATTTTAAGAAAATACACCATTATGTGGCATTTTATAAATTAAGATGCCAGGAGCGCTGCCCTTTTATATTTTAAAAGAGATAAACATAGACACACAAAAAATTATTAAGAGACTAATACAAAATTTGTAGTACTAAGAAAAGTTTAATGATATTTATTCTATAAATATCTTTGTTGTAGTGGCAACACACTCAGTTTACGTTTATTTGATTCGAAGGTCTTTTATCCGAATCCCCTGTGTGTGTGTATCATGGGTTTACTTTTTTTCTTCTAGCAATATCGCATTACGGAGAGGCTGACATCACAGACCCACTAGCATGTAGCGTCCCTCAAGTTTGTTTTGACTCGCATTAGGGACCCACCAGGCAGAACATACAAGGCTGCATTGGGGACCCACAAGCCAAAACATACTAGAGAGGCTAACATAAGGGCCCCAGCAGTAAGACAATGCACGACTGCCACGGTGAAAACAGCGGACATGGCCGAAAAGAAGTCCATAATACACACGTTGCACTTATAGAGAAGCTGACATGTCAGACCCAGCAGACCCAAGCATAGCCCATGAAATTATCCTATCAGCCCCAAGCATAGCCCAATACCTTCTAATTCGGCATTTTCGTGGTCTTGTAGCCACCAACCATAGCCTATTCAATTTAGGAGTGATCCCATGGAATATAAGCCATGACAAATAGGGCATCCGCCCCGAGTTAACCCATAATATTTTTAATTCGGCCTTTATGAGCATTTTTTGTACTCTGAGGCTGACATCTGGGACCCAAAAAATAGTCCAACATACACACGTTTCTTTCAAATAGAGGCTTTCAGCTGGGACCCAGCATAGACACGTTTCCTGCATAGAGGTAGTTGACATCTAGGACCCAGCAAGTTGCCAAGGTCAAAACATCGGAGATGGCTAAAACAAAGTCCATCATACGCACGTTTCATTTATAGAGAGGCTGATATGTGGGACCTAGCAGCACGACCTTATACAGATGCTGCATCGAGCAATGCTGCCAGTTCGAAACAGGGAGGCGCGAGCGAGAAAAATGTTCAGCATGCACATGATTCTTGTAATGAGAGACTGAAATGAGAGACCTGGCAGCATGAGTAAACGGTAGATTAGTCGAGCAACGCTATCTACTTTGGAACAGGGTAGCGCTAGAGAAGAAAAAAATTCCATCATACCCATGATTCTTATAATGTGAGGCCGACATAGCGTACCCACAAGCCTGAATAAACGGCTGATGCCGCGAGCAACACTATCAAGTTCGGAACACGAAGGCGCGACCGAGGGCAAAAAATCCATCATACACACGTTTTTATTCTAACGAGTGGATGATATGTGGGGCCCAGGATATTGATTAAATGGTAGATGCATTGAGCAGCGCTATCAACTTCGGAACAGGGTAGCACGAGCAAAGAAAAAATTCCATCATACACACGTTTCTTCTAATAAGAGGATGCCATGCGGGTCCCAACAACCTGATTAAACGGTAGATGCATCGAGTAACGCTATCAACTTCAGAAAAGGGTAGCGCGAGCGAAGAAAAAAATCCATCATAAACATGATTCTTCTAGTGAGAGGCTGACATGTGGGACCCAGCAGCCCGACTAAACGACAGACGCCTCGAGCAACGTTATCGAGTTTAAATCAGGGAGGCACGGCCAAAAAGTATGGTTCGCTAGATACACTGACGTTTGGGACCCACACTCCTCAAAAGACTTCGGCGAGTCAACATCGCGCGAGGAACCGAAAATCTTGCCTCTGCCATGCACGAGTCGAACTTCCTGCATGGTTTTTGCGGTTCCATTATAGTAGAGGGCCGTGAAACCGGAAAAAAAGTTTTCCATCGGCCTCGGCCGAACCAAGAAATTCGTCGCAGAAGACGCGCCTTCTACGATGACTGTTGGGCCAAGTCGTTGCGGAAGGAAACATTTCTTGTAGTGAGTTAACGGCTGGAACAGTAAAAGGCCAGAATAGTAACGGACCATCTCAAAGAAGAACCGTTAGTATGCGGCCCACGACGGGCTGTGATAATAGTGATGGGCTGATCGCAGGCCTTAAGTGTACATGAGCGACTTGGCGCAGGCTGCTAATGGGCCGCACAGTGTTGGACCAACATGGGCCTTCTATAGGCTAAAACAATATTGGGCCTAAAAGTTCGCGAGCCATAGCTGGCTGCATTATTTGGCCTATTTCAAGCAGTGCATGACAAAATAGTAATGGGTCATCTTCTTATTAGGCTCTCCTCATAGGCCGACCTAGTTAGTATTTAGTAGGCCTTAGCTGGCCTGGCTCCTGCCACGGTTTCTGTGACTGTTAACGGCAGTAACCGGTTGCTAACGGAGGCTGCCACGTGGTAGTTTGCATGATGTCAGCAGTCAACACAGCTAGAAAATAGGTCTACGATGGAACAAGTTTTTGTGGCTAAAGGGTGCGATCCACCATGGTCAGAAAAAAACATTGGTTGATTCATTTGTGACGGGGCTTTTACCACGAAGGCCATCCGTCGCGGAAGACTTTTTGGGCACGAAAAACGGGCCTTCAACCACAAAAACCGCCCATTGTAAAAGCCAACTTTTCTTGTAGTGTGTGTTCTTTTCAAAACCACCTTAATCCCCTAGTGTCGTTACATGTGTTGTTTTTTCCAAACCACCTTGATCCACATGAGAACACACACTCCAATGGATGTGGTGATGCAACTTCTATCACACCGGTGCACCATTCTATGTGGAAGTTGAATTCCAACGGCATCTTGGGCTTTTTAACCATGGTTTGACACATGGAGTCCCAAGAGTCATTGCATGTGTTCTTTTCTAAACCAACTTGATCCCTTGATCTCATTGCATGTGTTATTTTACAAACCACCTTGATCCCCAAGTGTCATTGCATGTGTACTTTTACAAACCACCTTGATCCACATGAGAACACACACTTGGATGTGCTTATGCAACTTCTGTCAGATTGGTGCACCATTCCATATGGTAGTTGCATTCCTATGGTTTTTTGGGTTGTCTGACCTTGGTTTGACACATGGAGTCGCTAGAGTCATTGCATGTGTTCTTTCCAAAACCACCTTGAACTAATGCCCTAGTGTCATTGCATGTGTTCTTTTTTCAAACCACCTTGATCTACATCAGAACACACACTCCAAGGGATGTGGTGATGCAACTTCTATCACACTGGTGCACCATTCAATGTGGAAGTTGCATTCCAAGGGCTTTTGGGCTTTGTGACCCGGTTTGACACATTGTTGTCCCTAGAGTCATTACATGTGTTCTTTTCAAAACCACCTTGATCCCCTAATGTCATTGCATGTGTTCTTTTCCAAACCATATTGATTCACATGAGAACACACACTCCAACGGATGTGGTGATGCAACTTCTATCACACTAGTGCACCATTCCATGTGGAAGTTGCATTCCAAGGGCTTTTTGGGCTTTTCGACCATGGTTTAACAGAAGGATTCCCTAGAGTCATTGCATGTGTTCTTTTCAAAACCAACTTGATCCCCCGATGTCATTGCATGTGTTATTTTACAAACGACATTGATCCCCAAGTGTCATTGCATGTGGTCTTTTACAAACCACCTTGATCCACAGGAGAACACACACTTGGATGTGGTCATGGAACTTCTGTCACATTGGTGCACCATTCCATATGGCAGTTGCATTCCTATGTGTTTTTGCGCTTTCTGACCATGGTTTGACACATGGAGTCCCTAGAGTCATTGCACCTGTTCTTTGCAAAACCACCTTGAACTGATCCCCTAGTGTCATTACATGTGTTCTTTTTTCCAAACCACCTTGATCCACATGAGAACACACACTCCAATGGATGTCGTGATGCAACTTCAATCACACTGGTGCACCATTCAATGTGGAAGTTGAATCCCAAGGGCTTTTTAGGCTTTTTGACCATGGTCTGACACATGGAGTCCCTAGAGTCATTACATGTGTTCTTTTCAAAACCACGTTGATCCCCTAGTGTTATTGCATGTGTTCTTTTCCAAACCATCTTGATTCACATGAGAACACACACTCTGATGGATGTGGTGATAAAACTTCTGTCATAGTGGTCCACCATTCCATGTGGAAGTTACATTCAAGGGCTTATTGGGCTTTCTGACCATGGTTTGACACATGGAGTCCCTAGAGTTATTGCATGTGTTCTTTTCAAAACCACCTTGATGCCCTAGTGTCATTGTATGTGTTCTTTTCCAAACCACCTTGATCCACATGAGAACGCACAATCCAATGGATTTGGTGATGCAACTTATGTCAAACTAGTGCACCATTCCATGTGGAAGTTACATTCCAAGGGCTTTTTGGGGTTTCTAACCTTGGTATGACACATCGAGTCCCTAGAGTCATTGCATGTGTTCTTTCCAAAACCACCTTGATCCCTAGTGTCATTGCATTTGTTCTTTTTTCCAAACCACCTTGATCCACATGAGAACACACACTTGAATGGATGTGGTGATGCTACTTCTGTCACACTTGTGCACCGTTCCATGTGGAAATTGCATTCCAAGGGATTTTTTGATTTCTGACCATGGTTTGACACACAGAGACCCTAGAGTCATTGCATGTGTTCTTTTCAAAACCACCTTGATCCCTAGTGTCATTCCAACTGTTATTTTACAAACCACCTTGATCCCATAGTGTCATCGCATGTGTTCTTTTAAAAAACACCTTGATCCAGATGAGAACACACACTCCAATAGATATGGTGATGCAGCTTATGTCACACTGGTGCACCATTCCATATGGCAGTGTCATTCCTATGTGTTTTTGGGCTTTCTAACCATGGTTTGACACATGGAGTCCCTAGAGTCATTGCATGTGTTCTTTTCAAAACTAGCTTGATACCCTAGTGTCATTGCATGTGTTCTTTCTTCTAAACCACCTTGATATGCATGAGAACACACACTCAAATTGATGTGGTGATGCAACTTCTATCACACTTGTGCACCATTCAAAGTAGAAGTTGCATTCCAAGGGATTTTTGGGCTTCTGACCATGGTTTGACACATGGAGTCCCTCGAGTCATTGCATGTGTTATTTTCAAAACCACCTTGATCCCATAGTGTCATTGCATGTGTTCTTTTCCAAACCACCTTGATCCACATGAGAACACACACTTGGATGTGGTTATCCAACTTCTATCACATTGGTGCACCATTCCATATGGTAGTTGCATTACTATGGGTTTTGGGGCTATCTGACCTTGGTTTGACACATGGAGTCGCTAGAGTCATTTCTTGTGTTCTTTTCAAAACCACCTTCAACTAATCCCCTAGTATCATTACATGTGTTTTTTCCAAACCACCTTGATCCACACGAGAACACACACTCCAATGGATGTGGTGATGCCACTTCTATCACACTGGTGCACCATTCAATGTGGATTTTGCATTCCAAGTGCCTTTTGGTATTTCTAACCAAGTTTGACACATTGTTGTCCCTAGAGTAATTGCATGTGTTCTTTTCAAAACCACCTTGATCCCCTAGTGTCATTGCATGCGTTATTTTCAAAACCACCTTGATCCCCTAGTGTCACTACAAGAAAAGTTTCCTTCCGCAACGACTTGGCCTGATGGTCGTCGTAGAAGGCACGTCTTCCGCGACGAAATACTCGAATCGGCCGTGGCCAATGGAAAACTTTTGTTTTCTGGTTTCGTGGCCCTCTACTATGATGGATCTACTATAAACATGGAGGAAGCTCGGCCAGCGCGTGGCAGAAGCAAGATTTTCGTTTCCTCGCGCAAATTTGACTCGCCGAAGTCTTTTGAGGCGTGTGGGTCCCAGACATCAGTGTCTCTAGCGGACCATAGTTTTCGATCGCGCCTCCCTGATTTGAACTTGATAATGTTGCTCGAGGCGTCTGTCGTTTAGTCAGGCTGCTAGGTCCCACATGTCAGCCTCTCATTAGAAGGATCGTGTGTATGATGGAATATTTTTCCTTTGCTCGCGCTACCCTGTTCCGAAGTTGATAGAGCTGCTCGATGCATCTACCGTTTAATCAACCTCCTGGGACCCACATCTCATCCTCTCATTAGAAGAAACGTGTCTATGATGAATTTTTTCCCTTGCCTATTGCCTCCCTGATTTCAACTCGATAATGTTGCTCGATCTATCTGACATCTAGTCACGTTGTTGGGTCCTCCATGTCAGCCTCACATTATAAGAATCATGTGTATGATGGAATTTTTTTTCCGCTCGCGCTACCCTATTCCAAACTTGATAGCGTTGCTCGATGTATCTACCATTTAATCAAACTCCTGGACCCCTGATACGTTGCTAACGTATCCATAATTTTTGATGGTCCATGCTTGGTTTTATCTACTTTCTTGTGTTTTGTCCACACTTTGGAGTACTTTTCATATGATTTCTTGGACTAACCTATTAACAAGAGCCACAGTGCCAGCTGCCGGTTTTCTGTTTTGGTTCCGGAAAGTCGAAAATGAATATTCTCGGAATTGGACGGACAAAAGCCAAAGTCGATTTTCACCGAGGGACACGGACCCGAATCTGAGATGAGAGGGCTGGGGCCCGGCCACCACCTGGCAGCAGCTGGCCTCCCCAGGCACCCCTCGGCCTCTCCTTCCGCCTATAAGTTGCCTGTGATACAGAAACCCTAAGTGCCCGATCAAAAATCCACGAAAGAGTGCAGAGTCATATCATCCCATCCCTAGATCGGGAGGATCTAAAGCTCTTCCGCACCTCACCGGAGAGGGGAATTCACCCTGGAGGCCTTCTTCATCACCATGCAAGCCTCCGGTGTGATGCGTGAGTAGTTCATCTCTGGACTACGGGTCCATGTAATAGCTAGATGGCTGGTTCTCCTCCTTTGTGCTATCATGTTTAGTTCTTGTGAGCTCCGTTCATGATCAAGATCATCTATTTGTAATTCTACATGTTGTATTTGCGGGGATTCGATGGATATTGAGATGCTATTTCAGATTGATTATTGATTCTATCATGTCTTTATTATTTGTGATCTTGCATGCTTTCCGTTGTTAGTAGCTATCTTGGCCAAGTAGATGATAGCAACTCCAAGAGTTAGTATTTATGCTCGATAGTGGGTTCATGCCTCTAGTAATCTAGGGAAGTGACAGAAATCTCTAAGGTACTAGATGTGCTGTTGCTACTAGGGAGAAAACAACAATCCTTTGTTCATAGAACAATCGTATTATTTACTTTACACGCAATTCGTAATGCAATTATCCGTTGCTTGCAACTTAATACTGGGAGGGGGTTCGGATGATAACCTGAAGGTGGATTATTAGTCATAGATGCAGTTGGATGGCGGTCTATGTATAATGTTGTAATGCC
The DNA here is from genome assembly GCA_023614405.1 of Avena insularis. Taxonomy (NCBI): domain Eukaryota; kingdom Viridiplantae; phylum Streptophyta; class Magnoliopsida; order Poales; family Poaceae; genus Avena; species Avena insularis. Next base: position 370,680,424 of record CM042690.1, read on the forward strand.
CAGTCGAATCTCAAAGGAGTCTAAGATGAGTAGTATATGCTTGTATGCTTTCTTGATGTTTGTCAATTGCCCCGCTGTAAGTTGTTCACCCAACATGTCATCTATCTTAAGGAGAGCCACCTCTAATGAACTATGTACCCCGGTCCTTTCTTTTATCATCAATCTACAATCAACTGTTTACTGTTTTGTGTTTACTTTCTGCAAACTATTACTTTCTTCCACTCGATATGTTTAATCCTTTGTTTTCAGCAAAACCGGTGAGATTGATAACCTCATCGCAAGTTGGGGACAAAGTTCTGTGGTTATGTTGTGCAGGTCTCCACGTTGTTGCTGGCGTCGGTAGTGCGCGCTGCCAAAGTCCAGCTAGCAACACCTTTGAGGTGTTTCCTTGCTCCTACTAGATTGATAACCTTGGTTTCATAACTGAGGGAAAATTTACTGTTGTGCTCATCATACCTTCCTCTTGGGGTTCCCCAACGAGCTCGTTAGTACACTAGTCAGCAAGTATATTTTCTGGCGTCGTTGCCAGGGAGTCAAGGACATCTTCACAAGGGGAGTCCCTCATAACCAATCTCTTTACTTTGTTATTTTTGTTTTGCTTAGTTTACTTTTGCTTTGTTTGCTTGTTTCTTTATCAAAAACACAAAAAATTAGTTTTACAAGTTTGCTTTCTTTATTAAAAATACAAAAAATGACTACGCTTGAAAACACTAAGTTGTGTGACTTCACTAGCACCAACAACAATGATTTTATGAGCACACCTATTTCTCCACCTGTTCCTGAAGCTACTTTCTTTAAGATAAAACCTACTTTACGCAATCTTGTTATGAGAGAACAATTTTCTGGTATTGGTAATGAAGATGCTACTGCCATCTAAATAACTTTGTTGAACTTTGTGAAATGCAAAAGCATAGGGATATAGATGGAGATATTATTAAGCTTAAATTGTTTCCTTTCTCTTTGAGAGGAAAAGCTAAAGAATGGTTGAATTCCTTAACTAGGAATAGTATTGATTCTTGGACTAAATATAAAGATGCTTTCATTGGAAAAATACTATCCTCCTGCTAAGATTATATCTATGAGAAGTGAAATAATGAAGTTTAAACAATCTGATAATGAACATGTTGCTCAAGCTTGGGAAAGAATGAAATCTTTGGTAAAGAATTGTCCCACTCATGGACTGACTGCTTGGATGATTATCCAAACCTTTTATGCAGGATTGAACTATTCTTCAAGAAATCTATTGGATTCTGCTGCTGGAGGTACCTTTATGACCATTACTTTGGGTGATGCAACAAAGCTTCTGGATAATATGATGGTTAACTATTCTGAATGGCATACTGAGAGAGCTCCAGAAGGTAAGAAGGTAAATTCTGTTGAAGAAATCTCCTCCTTGAGTGATAAAATTGATATTATTATGTCTATGTTTGTTAATGGGAAAGCCCATATTGATCCAAATCATGTTCCTTTAGCCTCTTTGGTTGCTCAAGAAGAGCAAGTTGATGTGAACTTTATAAGAAATAATAATTTTGGCAACAATGCTTATGGTAATAACAATTATAGGCCCTACCCTCCTAATAATACTTATGGTTATAATGGTAAACCTGGATTACCTACTGAAGGAAGAATTTTAGAAGTTGAAAGAGCCACTAAGAACTTCATGCAAATGCAATATGAGCAAAATAAACTATCTACTAAAACTATGGAGGAACAATCCACCATTTTGAAGAATATTAGCCATCAACTCGAGAGTTTGAATTGGGAAATTCCTAGTTTGCAATTGAAACTTTCTAATGCTGAAAGAAATATATCATCTTTGTCTGAAGCACAATCCTCTTTGATTAATAAAATGGCTGCTAAACCTGAAATTATTGATAATCCCTTTGCTTCCACTAATGCCATACAAGTTAGAATTGATGAAAATGTTAGACTATTAGCTGAATTGCATGCTAAGTGGGAAAGAGAAGATGAAATTGCTAGAAACATTAGTGTTTCTACTATCACTACCACTAGTGTTGAGTATAGTAATAGCTCTACTACTTTAGATGCTAATTATGATTTTGATCTTGATCATTGCAATATCTCTAAAGTTATTAAGTTCCGACAAAAACTTGCTAAAAGTCCTAATGCTACTGCTATGAACATGGCCTTTACAAAACACATCACTGATGCTCTCATAAAGATTAACGAAGAAAAGATGAAACATAAAGCTCTATTCTTATAAAACAATAAGATGGTTGGGAACCCATCATTAATATGAAAGTGAATGATTTTGATTTCAAAGCTTTATGTGATCTTGATAGTAGTGTTTCTATTATGCCTAGAAGGATTTATGATATGCTTGATTTGCCACCACTTGAAGATTGTTATTTGAATGTCCCACTTGATGATAATGCTAAAAAGAAACTCATGGGGAGTATTACTGATGTTCTTATTATGGTTAACAATGCCTATCTCCCCATTGATTTCTATGTTTTGGATGTTAATGCAATGCTTCTTGTCCTATTACTTTGGGAAGACCTTTTCTTAGAATTGTTGGTGCCATTATTGATATGAAAGAAGGCACCATTAAATATAAAATCCCACTCAAGAAAGGTATAGAATACTTCCCTAAGAAGAGAGAGAAGATTTCTTTTGTGTCGTTGTATTGGGAACGGAAGTACCTAAGAAGGTTAGATATAGGTGTGGGGACTAGCACGGAAGCTATCGACGACGTCCCCAGACGGGATTGGATACAAGCGAGCGTAGCTGGACGCAGGAAGTACCCAGGTTCGGAGCCCTCATGATGAGGTAAAACTCCTACTCCTGTCGGATCTGACTATGAGGGATATGCGAACTACAAGTGCTCCTCGAGCTGTATTCTCTAGCTACTGCCTTAAATGCACTAAGACCAACCCTTTCTACTGAGGCCTTGCCTCTCCTTATATAGGCAGAGAGGCAACGGTCTCACTGGCCAGTCCGACTGGTAGGCCCCACAGGCGGGTCCTAGCCGACTGGTCATCTACAGTATCCGGTACGACATGTCCCATCGGAGTATGAGCCGTATGGCTATCGTAGGAACAATGGACACCTGCGAGCCTGTCGTCAGCATCGGGCCACTGTTCCTGCGTCATCCCCGCAAAGTCTTCGGTATGGCCGAGTAGTTGCCAGTCTTGTCGTCGTACAGGGCGTACCACGCACTGATCTGCACGTCGTCCTATCTCCTTGATTGGTTCCGGCTATGTTACGGTAGCCGGCTGCTTCTTGCCGATCTGGCTACCATGCGATAGCCGGCCTGGCTTGCTTTGTCCGTGATGCAGCCCATCCTGCGGACGCTACTACATCTACAACGACGAGTCCCCAAGATCGTTGACCCACGAGCCCTGAAGCTGCACCTGTCCTGAAGCTGCCTGAGTGTTGTGACCTTGGATCAATAAGGATACTAAGTCCCTGTGATTAACATGCTAGTCCTTGGATCAATAGCTAGCACTTTACAGTCTATGAATACCATGTAAAACACAAGTCATTATTACACGAATAATCCAGAGTATATTTATTACAACTTGCATAGCTTATAGCTAGATTAAAATAAAACAGCGGAAACTAAGTAAAACTTGAGTCCATCAACGCCTCAGGCTAGCTGCGTGAAGACCCGTGATCCCTACGCACCTTTCAATCTTCGGATTCTGCACATAAGCGTGCAGCCAACAAGTTGGGTCAATACTTTGAATGTATTGGCAAAATTACACCAAGGAAAGAGTAAGACTATCTCTACATGCAAGGCTAAGAGTAGGCTCTGGGTTCATTTGCGTAAAGCCAATTTTTATCGATGTAACAAGAAAAGAGGTAGAAAGTTTTCCCTACTTTGCAAACTTTGATATATAGTTTAGGGTCGAATGGAACACATGGATATTACTCACCAAGTGCCCAAACAACCTAGCACTTGGATATTACGCACCAAGTTCCCGAAAACCCACCCAATGATGATATTACTCACGCCTTGGGGTTTGTAAAACGTTAAGTTTGGAAAAGAGAGAGGAAGATCTTTCAGAGGCTCCATCCTTCAGATGCTCAAAGTTGTTCTGTTTCCGTGAACACGGCTGATCGATCAGTTTGCAATACTCTCGAGAGGTTGTGCACTTTCCCCACAATCCATGATCAAGTCCTTTTACAGACTAGACCATGGCGAAGCCTTCCCTTAGTAGCCCCTCTACCAGCTGGATCCAACCGTGCCAAGAACCTCCAAATGTTGGTACCCCAGTGAGGTTTCCCACTAAGTTGATTGCACTAGAAGCTTCTGAATTCTGAAACATGGCAGACTTCTTTGATTCCTGGGCGGCCGTCCTCCACACAATATCCACTCATTGACCCGACAACCGTTCCGCCCAGAAGAAAACTTAGTTTTATTTTGAAGGGGGTTTTGAGCAGAAAAGTTCGCTCGAGAGAGCTCTTATACTTAGAATTTTTTTGAGTCTTTCGAACCCTCCCAACGGTACTTGATATAGATAAGTATATAGCATAGCAAGAATAACTTAGCAAAACAGGATAACCTATTGGGATGGAAAAACCTAAGCATAGAACTACTCATGGCTTACTACAAAACCGTACTTGCAAAATAGTAGTAAGAAAATCTACCAAAAATCCTACACATGCATACTACGGAATTTGGAGAGTAAAACATGCATAGTCAAAACTAGGACATAAACATGAACAAGTGGTGTAACTTGCCTTGATCCGAGCAGCAATCTACACAACAGTACTCCTCAGCGCACTCCGAGCAATCTAACGAGACAAACATGGATCCAATCACACTTTGCACAAAACAAAGTCGCGAAGACGAATATGCATGCATGCAACATGGTAATATGCAAGGATGGATTCAAATTTGACCAAGGATTTTATTCAGGGGTGTTGCTGAGTTGGGGATGTCATTAAAATCGATTCCCCATAGATTTGAATTATTTTGGGGTAAACCCTAATTATCCAAGCTCAAAACTAGATCTATAACTCCAATCTATCTCGAGACAGATCTGACCACCCTAAGGATGAATAGACAATTTTCTACAGAAGGTCTCGCCGATACAAAGCCAACGCAACAAGAATCAACTAAAATGGAGCCACGGATAATATTCTAGAATTTAAATACTCTAGTCTAAACTTTAAATCCTACTGCAAGATTGCTGTGGCAAAACAGCAATATTATTGTAGATCTGTGTTCTACTCGAAATTACGAATCCAACGGTATATTATAAGCAATTTTTGGACTAATATTCGAATTACTATGGATTTTGCAAGTTTAAAGCATTTTCTGCCTATTTAAAAGAAAGACAGAACGACGGCCAACCACGCGGCGACAAGCGGCGGCTCGGGATTGGGCCTGCGGGGCGCGCAGGCTGATGAGGCATGCTGACGAGGCCGGTGCCATGTGGTGCGATGCGGTTCGCCGGTACCGGTTCGGTAGGCCTAACTAATCTGGGCCGCTGGATTGGAATCAGACGACTGAGGGGGGTGGCTGGCGGCTTACCGTGGTAGGCCGCGACGAGGTCGAGGCGGACGGCGGCGGCGCGTCGGTGATGGTCGGCGGCGGGCGGCGGGCGGCGGAGCTTCCCCAGCGAGACGGAGTAGTGGACGGTGTCGCGGTTCCATTCCCGAGATCGGCGTGGACCACCTCCTCCCCGGTCGATGGCTAACGGCGACTGGACTTCGCGGACTCCGGCGAAGCTCCGACGAGAAATTGCGGTGGTTGTGGTGCACGACGGAAAGGGAAAAAGACGTGAGGGGAAGTGGTACTGCAGGGGGAAGAGAAAGGCAGAGGAGGTCTCTGGAAAGAATACCGTCGGGCGGCGGCGGCGGTGCTCCGGCGAGGTCGGCAGGTGGCGGCGCGGCGAGCAAGAGCTAGGGTTTTTGGGGCGGCCGAGCGCAGGGTTAAGTAGGAGCGAAGACTTGGGGCGGGGGTCGCGGAACCGGCTCCGATTTTTCCGGGGAGTACGAACCAGACGCGGCAGTGGTGGCGGGAGTTTGTTCCGATCCCGTCGGGGTAGACGACACGGTGGGGCCCGCTTTGTCAGCTGGTAGGCAGCGGAGCTGCTGCTGGCTGCTGGCGGTCTGATCTGCTGGCGCGCTGCTTCATCGCAGCGCGTGATAGATAGATAGGCGCTGGCTGGCGGCCCCGGTTAGGTTAGTTTCGATCTTTTTATTTATTTATTTATTATTTTCTGATTTGCTATTTGTTTAATAACTTTTGCAAACGGACTCCGAATTAGACGAAACTCGTTTCTAAAATTTTGTAAAAAGAAGAGGATTAAGATAGGATTATAAAATAACCCATTTTCAAAGGTTTTGATAGTTCAAAAGGTTTTACCCCCTTTTGTCTATAATTCGACTATGGGGTTTAAGAAAATACCTGTTGCAGTTTTTGATATGCGATGCCATGATGCATGCTTCTAGTAACATCTGGAATTGCGAAATTTGAAATTTGGGATGTTACAAAGCTACCCCCCTTAAGAAGAATCTCGTCCCCGAGATTCAGGTTGGTTAGCAAATAGGTGTGGGTGTTCTTTCTTCATGTCTTCTTCACGCTCCCACGTGGCCTCTTCCTCGGAATGGTGATTCCATTGAACTTTGCAAAACCTGATAGCCTTTGTACGAGTGATTCTCTCTGCTGTCTCCAGAATCCTGGTGGGTTTTTCCTCATAGGTGAGATCATTCTTCAATTGAACCTCGTCCAACGGAACCGTGTCCTTTAGTGGTGTTTCAGCCATTTCCGGGTGACACTTCTTTAGTTGCGACACATGGAAAACATCATGAACAGTTAACACTTTGGGTAATTCCAACTGATAGGCAACTTCCCCTCTACGACCCAATATCTTGTAGGGCCCTATGAATCGGGGTGCTAACTTACCCTTGATTCCAAATCTCTTAACTCCTCGTAGTGGAGAAACTCGGAGATACGCATGGTCTTCCACTTCATAAGTCACATCCCTGCGCTTGGAATCAGCATAACTCTTTTGTCTGGATTGGGCTATTTTTAACCGGTCTTGAATGTGTCTCACCTTTTCTTCGGCATCCTTGATTAGTTCAGGTCCAAACAAACTACGTTCTCCTACTCCACTCCATAGCAGCGGAGTCCTACACTTTCTGCCATATAAAACTTCAAATGGAGCCATCTTGATGCTAGCTTGGTAGCTGTTATTGTATGAGAATTCCGCATATGGCAAGTTATCATCCCAACTAGACCCATAGTTTAGCGCACAGGCTCTTAACATGTCCTCCAAGATCCGATTAACTCTTTCCGTTTGTCCATCAGTTTGCGGGTGGAAGGCAGTACTAAACTCCAGTCGTGTCCCTAGAGATTCGTGTAGCTGTCGCCAAAACTTAGAGGTGAATTGGGTACCTCTATCAGGAACAATCCCCTTGGGCACACCATGAAGACTTATGATCCTTGACATATAAATCTTGGCGAGCTTAGCACTTGTATAGGTGGTCTTTACGGGAATGAAATGGGCCACCTTTGTGAAGTGGTCGACCACTACCCAGATGGAAATCATACCCAGAACAAGTCCATGGTAGTCCTGTGATAAAAACCATGCCTACCTTGTCCCACTTCCAATCAGGCACAGGTAAAGGCTACAGCAGTCCAGCTGGTTTTTGATGTTCGGCCTTAACTCTGTTGCATACATCACACAAGGAGATGTATTCAGCAATTTCTCTTTTCATGTTGTTCCACCAGAAACTCTCTTTAACATCCATGTACATCTTTGTATTACCGGGATGGATTGAGTAAGGCGAATCGTGAGCTTCCTGAAGGATTAACTTCCTGATGTTAGGGTCATCGGGAACGCATAGACGCTTCTCATACCAAAGTGTTTCTTGTTCATCCGTGTGAAACCCTTTTGCTTTACCCTTGCTTATATTAGCTCTTATCTCTTCCAACTCTTTGTCCCCATTTTGGGCCTCTTTGATTTGGTCCAGAAGCGTTGGCACTATCTCCATAGTTGCCAAGTATCCCTCCGGAACTATTTCCAACCTAAGGTCTTTGAATTGTTCACACAAATCATTTGGAAGTGCTTCCACGGTAAGTCCATTTACATAGACCTTCCGGCTTAAGGCATCAGCCACAACGTTGGCCTTTCCAGGATGGTACTGCAGGTCCAAGTCGTAGTCCTTGATGAGTTCAAGCCATCTCCTTTGCCTCATATTTAACTCCTTTTGTGTGAAGATGTATTTAAGGCTTTTGTGATCCGTGTATACATCATAATGTTTGCCCATTAGGTAATGTCTCCATACCTTGAGCGCATGCACAACTGATGCTAGATCCAAATCGTGCGTGGGATAGTTATTCTCATGGTGCTTAAGTTGCCGAGAGGCGTAAGACACTACTTTTCCATCTTGCATTAGTACACTACCAAGTCCTTGCCGAGAAGCGTCGCAATAAACTTGGAAATCCTTTTGGATGTCAGGGAGACACAAAACTGGTGCTGTTACTAGGCGCTTCTTTAACTCCTGAAAACTTGCTTCACGTGCCTCAGTCCATTGGAACTTCTTCTCTTTCTTCAGCAACTCTGTCATAGGCTTTGGTATCTTGGAAAAGTTTTCAATAAACCTTCGGTAATATCCTGCAAGGCCCAGGAAACTCCTAATATCACCCACATTCTTAGGGGACTCCCATTCTGTCACGGAAGCTACCTTACTCGGGTCCACGGCAACACCTTTAGCTGATACAATATGACCAAGGAATCCCACTTCTTTCAACCAGAACTCACATTTGCTAAATTTGGCATACAACTTGTGTTCCCTTAACTTTTCCATAATCAGGCGCAGATGCCGCTCATGTTCCTTCTCGTCCTTGGAGTATATGAGTATGTCATCAATGAATACTACGATAAACTTATCCAAGTACTCCATGAACACCTTGTTCATCATAGTCATGAAGTATGTTGGGGCATTGGTTAAGCCAAACGACATCACGGTGTATTCATACAATCTGTATCTTGTGGTTAACGCTGTCTTGGGTACATCCTGTTCTCGGATCTTCAGCTGGAAATATCCTGATCAGAGATCAATCTTAGAGAATACACTAGCTCCCTTTAATTGATCGAACAGGTTATTAATATTGGGTAGAGGGTACTTGTTCTTGATTGTTACTTCATTTAACGATCGATAGTCCATGACTAGTCTCTTGGTTTTATCCTTTTTCTCCACGAATAAGACAGGTGCTCCCCAAGATGACGCACTTGGTTGAATGAAGCCTTTGTCCAACTGCTCTCTAAGCTGTTTCTTAAGTTCCTTCAACTCATCCACATCCATCTTGTATGGTCTCTTTGCTATTGGTCCAGTACCTGGCATCAAGTCAATGACAAACTCAATGTCTCGGTCGGGAGGCATCCCTGGTAATTCTTCCAGAAACACGTCTGGGTACTCCTTCACAATTGGCACATCTTCCAAGCTAACCCCCTTAAGAGAATTAACCATACTTCCTTTAAGTGTGAAAGCTGACTTAAAGTGGATCCTTTTCTTATCCGGAGTCGTGAGTGCGATAGTTCTTTTGGCGCAATCTATGACTCCCTCATATTCGGTCATCCAGTTCATGCCCAAAATTATGTCTAAGCCTTGTGATTCCAGAACGACTAGGCTGGTGGGAAAGGTGTGTGCCCCAATCCTTAGTTCTAACCCATGGCATCTAGAGTTTGCCACTATTTCTCCTCCAGGAGAACTTACCCTTAAGGGAGTACTAATAGTCTCCATAGGTATCTTGTCTCTATCCACAAATACCCTTGATACGAATGAATGCGATGCACCAGTATCAAAAAGAACAACTGCAGGGGTGGAGTTAAGCTTGAACTTACCAATCACGGAGTCGGGTGCCTCACGAGCATCCTCCACGGAGACATGACTCACTGTGGCTTTGACGAACGGATTCGGCTTCTTCCCATTTCCATTACCATTGCCATGGTTGTGTCCGTTGCCGTTGCCGTTTCCATTACCATTCCCGTTCTTCATCTTTTCGGGGCAGGTAGTTGCATAATGTCCTGTCTTGTTACACTTGAAGCATGTCACTTCACTCAAATCCTTACCATTACCATTTCCATTGCGGTGTTTATGACCATTGTGGTTATGTCCTCCATGGCGATGACCATTGTGGTTGTGGCCATTGTGGTTGTGGGGTGGTGGTGACGAAGTGCGTTGCTTTTGATATGGGGCAGAGTTATGCTTGTGTGAGGTGGACTTTCTCTTTCGGTTCTCTATACTCCTTTGCTTTGCTTCAACTACCACTGCCCTGTCCAGGAGTTCCTGGTAGTTATCAAACTTCAGAGCCACAAGCTAAATAGATATTTCATCATTAAGTCCCCTCAAGAACTCCTCCTGTCTCTTGGCATCAGGGGATACATCATCAGGTGCATAACATGCCAGCTTGTTGAAAAGGTCCCCATACTCGGAGACAGAGCGATCGATTATTTCAAGTCGTCTCTTAAGTGACATGACTCCCGCGGCTACGTGATGAGTACGGAAGGCTGCCTCAAACTGGTTCTAGGTGATATCTTCAATATCAGGGTGGGTGACCTAGTAGTTATCCCACCATTCAGCAGCTGGTCCCTCAAGTTGGTGCGCGGCAAAGCGCACCCTATCAGCTCCAGCAACTTGGACGGTGTCTAACTTTTTGTTGGTGGTGCGGAGCCAGTCATCTGCCACAATTGGCTCAGAACTACTTGAGAAAGTTGGAGGTTTCGACCTCAAGAACCGAGTCAAGCGATCCTATTGGGGCGGTGGAGGTGGCGGAGGCAGCGGATTGTTGTTGTTGTTGTTTTGCATGTTTTGAGTGAGGAGTTGGATCAATTGATTCTGGGAGTTCAGAAGTTGTGCTATCTCTGGGGGCATGTTGTTATTGTTGTTTCCACGTCTCACCATCTGGAGGGTTTGAGAGGCAAGTTAAGAAAAGATAGAAAGCCTAAGGAATAAACTCCTACCCTTATGAACACAAGAAAAACACACGAGAAAAGCAAGGCACACATGGCACAAAAACTACACACTCAACCAAGTTTAACTAACCAATATAAAAATTTTGGTACTCATTACAATCGCGAATAACGTTCGACTTTAGAACTAAATGTGGTCCAACTACTCTACTCATCATCCACTTCCTCATCCTCAATGATGAAGCCTTCCTTTTCCAGCAGTGACTTGTATAGCTCCATGTCCCTCGTCGTGGTTTCAAGCTTCTCTTGAAGTTCCTTCATCTCCTGTGGCTCCGGTGTTGCAGCTTCGAGCCTTCCTTGAAGTTCCTTCACCACTTGCAGCTCCTGGGTAGCAGCTTCCAGCTTCGCTCGGAGTTCCTTCTTCTCCTTCTGTAGCTTCTTGATCAAACTTGACCCCATAGTCACGGGCGTGATCTTCTCCTCCAAGCTCCTCTTGGCTGCTCGTAGGTCCTTCAACATGGTGGCAAGGTTCTTGAACTCCATCTCGTTCTTTGCGAGCACTAGACTTTGCTCCCTAATCCTCTTATTCTTGTCTTGCACTCTCTTCTCTTGATTAGCGAACCTCTTGTGTTGGGCGGTGAGTTCTTCTCCTAGGGACTTGATCTTCTCTTCCAGCTCCTCGATCTTCTCGTCCTTCTCCTTGACTAGGGCACAAAGCTCGTCATTCCTCACGATCTCAAGGCACCTCCCCTTCTGAAGGTCATTGATATGGAACTCCAAGTCTTGATATTGGATCCTTCGACGCTTGCATGTCTTCCTTTACTCTGGGGTTAACTCGATTGGAACTCCCTTCTCATCACGTCTTCCAAAGAGTTTGATGTAGTGGCCTTCAACCTCTTCATGATGGTGTCCGCAAAGGCGTCCAATGAGTTCTTGCAAGCTGATGCTAAGTCCTTTTTCCTTGGAGTCGCTGGTGACGTTGAGTACAATGGCCTCTGTCTGACTGCGCCCTGGTTGGATGACTTCAATTGCCCAACATCCTTCCTTGTGCATCTTCCTCAACTCACTTCCCCTGATTGATGGCATGGGTAACTGCAGTGTCTTGATGATGTCCAGAAGGCATTCCCAGCGAGCACTTGATGTCTTGACGGTGTAGTAGAAGGCCGTCATCTTTAGGTTAGGAGAGAGAAAATTAGACACAAGGTGATAAGAAGGAGAAATACTAGAAGAGTAAAAGCGAAAACACAAATGGTAAAGGTGGTTTCCAATCCTAGGGGTCACGTCCTAAAGGCAACTTTGTGCTCTGATACCATCTGTTGTGACCTCGGATCAATAAGGATTCGAAGTCCCTGTGATTAACATGCTAGTCCCTGGATCAATAGCTAGCACTTCACAATCGATGAATACCATGTAAAACACAAGTCATTATTACACGAATAATCCAGAGTATATTTATTACAACTTGCATAGCTTATAGCTAGCTTAAAATAAAACAGCGGAAACTAAGTAAAACTTGAGTCCATCAACGCCTCAGGCTAGCTGCGTGAAGACCCGTGATCCCTATGCACCTTTCAATCTTCGGATTCTGCACATAAGGCGTGCAGCCAACAAGTTGGGTCAATACTTTGAATGTATTGGCAAAATTACACCAAGGAAAGAGTAAGACTATCTCTACATGCAAGGCTAAGAGTAGGCTCTGGGTTCATTTGCGTAAAGCCAATTTTTATCGATGTAACAAGAAAAGAGGAAGAAAGTTTTCCCTACTTTGCAAACTTTGATATATAGTATAGGGTCGAATGGAACACGTGGATATTACTCACCAAGTGCCCAAACAACCTAGCACTTGGATATTACGCACCAAGTTCCCGAAAACCCACCCAATGACGATATTACTCATGCCTTGGGGTTTGTAAAATGTTAAGTTTGGAAAAGAGAGAAGAAGATCTTTCAGAGGCTCCATCCTTCATATGCTCAAAGTTGTTCTGTTTCCGTGAACATGGCTGATCGATCAGTTTGCAATACTCTCGAGAGGTTGTGCACTTTCCCCACAATCCACGATCAAGTCCTTTTACAGACCAGACCATGGCGAAGCCTTCCCTTAGTAGCCCCTCTACCAGCTGGATCCAACCGTGCCAAGAACCTCCAAATGTTGGTACCCCGGTGAGGTTTCCCACTAAGTACTAAGCCATGACAGAGCCCATATGTATTGTGGTTGCACTGGAAGCTTCTGAATTCTGAAACATGGCAGACTTCTTTGATTTCTGGGCGGCCGTCCTCCACCAAATATCCACCCGTTGACTCGACAACCGTTTCGCCCAGAAGAAAACTTAGTTTTATTTTGAAGGGGGTTTTGAGAAGAAAAGTTCGCTCGAGAGAGCTCTTATACTTAGAAAATTTTTGAGTCTTTTGAACCCTCCCAACGGTACTTGATATAGATAAGTATATAGCATAGCAAGCATAACTTAGCAAAACAGGATAACCTATTGGGATGGAAAAACATAAGCATAGAACTACTCATGGCTTACTACAAAACCGTACTTGCAAAATAGTACTAAGAAAATCTACCAAAAATCCTACACATGCATACTACGGAATTTGAAGAGTAAAACATGCATAGTCAAAACTGGGACATAAAAATGAACAAGTGGTGTAACTTGCCTTGATCCGAGTAGCAATCGACACAACAGTACTCCTCAGCGCACTCCGAGCAATCTAACGAAACAAACATGGATCCAATCACACTTTGCACAAAACAAAGTCGCGAAGACGAATATGCATGCATGCAACATGGTAATATGCAAGGATGGATTCAAATTTGACCAAGGATTTTATTCAGGGGTGTTGATGAGTTGGGGATGTCATTAGAATCGATTCCCCACAGATTTGAAGTATTTTGGGGTAAACCCTAATTATCCAAGCTCAAAACTAGATCTACAACTCCAATCTATCTCAAGGCAGATCTGAACACCCTAATCATGAATAGACAATTTTCTACAGAAGGTCTCGTTGATACAAAGCCAACGCAACAAGAATCAACTAAAACGGAGCTACGGATAATATTCTAGAATTTAAATACTCTAGTCTAAACTTTAAATCCTACTACAAGATTGCTGTGGCAAAACAGCAATATTATTGTAGATCTTTGTTCTACTCGAAATTACGAATCCAACGGTATATTATAAGCAATTTTTGGACTAATATTCGAATTACTATGGATTTTGCAAGTTTAAAGCATTTTCTGCCTATTTAAAAGAAAAACAGAACGACGACCAACCACGCGGCGAGAAGCGGCGGCTCGGGATTGGGCCAGCGGGGCGCGCGGGCTGACGAGGCATGCTGACGAGGCCGGTGCCACGTGGCACGATGCGGTTCGCCGGTACCGGTTGGTAGGCCTAACTAATCTGGTATTGGATTGGAAGCAGACGGTGAGGGTGGTGGGCTGGCGTGGTGGTCGACGGCGACGGTCGACGCTGACGGCGTCGGTGATGGTCGGCGGCGGAGCTTCCCGGTGAGACGGAGTAGTGGACGGCGTGCGGCTCCTCCTCGCGGTTCCGTTCCCGAGATCGGCATGGACCACCTCCTCCCCGGTAGATGGCTGACTGGACTTCGCGGACTCCGGCGAAGCTCCGACGAGAAATTGCGGTGGCTGTGGTGCACGACGGAGAGGGAAAAAGACGTGAGAGGAAGTGGTACTGCAAGGGGAAGAGAAAGGCAGAGGAGGTCTCTGGAAAGAATACCGTCGGGCGGCGGCGGCGGTGCTCCGGCGAAGTCGGCGGGTGGCGGCGCAGGGTTAAGTAGGAGCGAAGACTTGGGGCAGGGGTCGCGGAACCGGCTCCGATTTTTCCGGGGAGTCTGAACCAGACGCGGCGGTGGCGGCGGGAGTTCGCTCCGATCCCGTCGGGGTAGACGACGTGGTGGGGCCCTTTGTCATTGGCTGCCGCGCGAGCGGCTGGGCGGCCTGGCGTGATCTGCGGCTACTGGCCGCTCACTAAGCCATGTGTAGATAGGCCCCGGGCTGGCTCGGCCGGCCCGGTTAGGTTAGTTTCGATCTTTTTTATTATTATTTTCTGGTTTTCTATTTGTTTAATAACTTTTGCAAACGGACTCCAAAAATTTTGTAAAAAGAAGAGGATTAAGATAGGATTATAAAATTACCCATTTTCAAAGGTTTTGATAGTTCAAAAGGATTTACCCCCTTTTGTCTATAATTCGACTATGGGGTTTAAGAAAATACCTGTTGCAGTTTTTGATATGCGATGCCATGATGCAATGATATAATGCATGCTTCTAGTAACATCTGGAATTGCGAAATTTGAAATTTGGGATGTTACACTGAGCCAGAGTGTCCGCCCGAATCTAGCCGGAGTGTCCGGCGCCACCGGAGTGTCCGGCGTGACTCAGCCGGAGTGTCCGGCCTACCCGAGCCCGGACCTGGCATGGACATTCAGAAGGTCAAATCAGACACTCTCCGGACACCACCCGGAGTGTCCGGTCAGCCCGGATTGTCCGGCCGTGCTGACCTGGACTGTCCGGCCCAAGTGATGGGCCTACGAGCCAACAGCTGGGCCCTTGGCCCATGTACCCCTCTATTTCGCACCAAACCCTAGTTTTATGCCCAAACTACCCCTGAACTTGTGGTTGGCCTATATATAGAGCCCCCACCCCTCATTGTATCCCTTAGGCATAGATGATAGACTAAAGATAACCCCCTTTGTGGAATCTCTAGTTTTGCCTCATCCCCTTCTACCAAAGGGGATCGACTATCATCACCACCTCGTTGGAGTTTGCATCGCGCCTCCCTCGTTGTACAAGGCCTTAGCATCGGTGTCCCTTTGCCAAGACATCAAGACCCTCTCCAAGGTGTTATTCCCTCTCCGCTTGGGATTGATGGGAGCACGTTGATCGATCTTTCCTTGCGAGGATTCTATCGGACCGGTGGCCACCGGTGAGAGCAATCGGCCTTGTATCGTGTGTGTTTTGCAGGTGTTCATCGTGTTCTTCGCGAGGTGTGCGTCTGCTTCCGCTACCTTCTCCCTTTCCCCTCGCTTTCCCATTGATTTGACCACGAGATCCGTGAAGATCGGGCCACCCTAGAGGTTTGCCCTCATCATTTGGCATCAGAGCCCAAGTTGCCACGGATTTCATCCTTGTTCTTCCCTACCAATTTTTCTTCTTGAAAAACCACAAAATAGCCACAAATTTGAGTGGATCTTGTGTCAACCCTCATCATCTGGTATCAGCAGCTTTTGGTTGCCACGGATTTCTCCTCGATTTGGTCTTTTCCGCCATAAATTCGAAATTTCCACAAAAAATAGCCCCAATTCGTGTTTTGGATCGATCTGTAATTTGAGTGCGTTTTGGTAGGTTTTGATCCGTCGATTACTTGCTGAACTCGTTGATCTACCTTCCACTGCATTTCCATAGCCTAATTCCTTGTTTTCCCCCATCAATTTGAGGTTTTGGTCCCAGTTTTTCCGCCAAAACTCGTCCTGTTCGTGTTCTGGAAGTTCTGATTCAACCGGACCGGACTGTCCGGCCAAAACGGACCGGAATATCCGCCCCACCGGAGTTTCCGGCCAAAACTGACCGGAATATCCGGCCCGGCCAGACTGTCTGGCCTACGCGCACCGGATTTATCGCCTTTACGGAAAAAATCTGCTTCACGGTTTTGAGCATAACTTTTGCATACGAACTCGGATTTTGGTGTTCTTTAGCTCGTTTTGAAGAGGATAAGGAGCTCTACATCATCATATCCATGGTTCATGCTATCTACTCCATCCAAATTCCGTGAGCAAGGCGGGATCCACCAATAAAGGGTGAAGATCGGCGAAGAAAGGTATAAAAAATTCCGCGACTTCTCTCCACTTGCTTCCCTTTGTGAGCTACACTATCTTTGTGTTCAACAAACACCTATTGAGACTAGTTCCTCCTATGATTGCTTGGGCTATGCACATTTGATACCTTGTAGAATTCCGAGCAAAAGTTGTGAGCGCGCTATCTCATATAGTTATCTTGTATAGTTGTTGGCACAACGAAGGGGCAAGTGAAAAAGAAAAGAAAAGGAGAAAAAATAGAAAAAGAAAAAGAAGAAAAATAAAAAGAAGAAAAAGAGAAAGAAAGAAACAAGTGCCTCATAGAATAGGAAGCGCAAGCTCGATGAATATCAAATAGGTGGTACTTATTGTGCATATCTTGTAGCCCACCAACTTATTGCAATCGAACTAGCGTCTCTCCTTGCACTTGTGCGACACGAGCTTATAGTCTTCACTAGGTAATCATTTGGTTCTTAGCTCACTTTCTCCGTCGCACAAGTCCCATTTATCCCACCGTGTGTGTTTCCTTGTTCATATTTCCTCTTGTGGATTGACTTGTTTTGCTTTGTGATCATTCTGGTTCTTTACTTGCCATTACAATATCTTGATTTCGGATTGGTTCTTGGACACGCCACCTTCCATACCTACCCACCATAAGCTTTGTGTGTGTGTGTGTTTTTTAGTGGTTAGTTGGTTTTGGTGTTCCGCGTGAACTTCACTTTGCTTGGTTTTGATTGCTCTTAAGTGTTGCCACTTGCACGATACTATCTTCCAAGGTAAAGTAAGGTTTGACGTTGCATTCCTAACCCCTACCACTTCCATATACACCACTTGGTCTTGTGAATCATGTCTAGGAACTCCGGACCCAAGGATGATATCTATGAAGAATCCACGATGAGCCACCATGCCTACGCCTCCACAAGCTTTGATGACATCATGGAGCACTACACCGACAATGGCTCCACATGCTTGGGTGATATGGAGTTCTACAACAACAATAACCCCCCAAGCATGGAAGACTTCAAGAACGAAAATGACAAGCTCCTCAAGTCGCATCAACCAAGAGGGAGCCTCCACCTCGAGAGCGCCAAGGTCCACCATCACATGGACAAGTTCGAAAGCTCCCTCAACAACTTCAAGAGCGACATGGACAACAATTTCGCCAAAACCATGAGCATGATGGCCAAGACTAATGATGCTTTGCGCTCATTACAACGCCTCACCAAGAAGAGTGCCAAGGACAAGGAGCATCGTCGCGAGCGTCATGTGGATGACCAAGTGCGCCATCTACATCAACCTTTGGCAAGGCACGCCAATGACCTCCGTCGACACCATCATAAGGCGCCTTCAACTACTCGTGCCACCACCAAAAGGGCACAAAGAGCAAGCTCTCCTCCACGCCATCAAGCTTCACACCAAGAGTCTACACTTCAAGATGGAGGAATCCAAGGCCACATATGTGATGAAGTCGATCCGAGCACCGCTCTCAACAACAACATGAGCCTACTTCCACCACTACCACAAGATGGTGACGACAAGGTCGAGAATGGTGAGCATGGGACTTTCCCTTCACCAAAGGAGGAGCATGGAGATGAGACAACCGAGCCTACCCCTACATGCTTGAGTGATGATGTGGTACCAATCCCATGTGAGTATGAGAGCCACTTAGCCCACTTGAGTGAAAACAAGAGTGAGATGAGTGACTCCACCATACGTGAGATTGAGTTCTTCCACTTGGAGGGCATGAGTGATACACCTAGTGATTTGAGAGTGGTAGTTGATAGGTCATGTGAGACCACTTTGATTTCTAACGACTTACCCTCTACCTCTAGTGTGTTATCCCATGATGTGCTAGGTTCCATGGATAAAGTAGCACAAAGCTTGGAGATGATGATGCCTCCAACTGACAAGATGTACATGGTGGATGAAGATGATGCCATCCCCGTATTGGATGAATAAGTCGCCCACATGGAGTCCAATGCTACCACAACACCCACTTCATATGAGAGGTATGAACAAGGTAACAATACGGGTGTTGATGATGCCATGATCCCACTAGTGGACATGATGACTTGTGATGATTGGCATGCTATGGATGATGTTTGTGATATCACATATGACTCATTGGTATTTCCATGTGATACTTTGCCTTTGCATAATGTTGAGCATGTGAAATTATTTGATTGTGATGATGTTGCCATAGACATGCCATGCTCTAAACGTTACATTGATGATATCATTGCTTGCACTTTGTTGAACAATTGCTCTTTCCAATGTTTTTCTTGTAATGATAATCATAATGCTACCCCTCGGACCATGCTTTGTCATGAGTGTTTTACAGTCTCTCCTGTTGCTTGCAATAAGTTGAATAATTGCTCTTTCACTTGTTTTTCTTGCAACATTAATTCTCATATGGTTTATATTGAGATGTCCCCCATAGCTTTCTCAAATGTTGGAGATTTTGGTGATTTCCATGATAAGCATGTTCCCCACTTGCATACACACCATGCATATTTTTCATACTTGATTGACACTAATGGTGATGTGCACAAGAAGAGATACGTCATGATGGATGATGTGTTTCTCTACCATGCACACACATTCTTCCTTTTGTGTTTGATGTGTGTAGGTACCCGCACAAGAATGTCAACCTCGGTTGAGCACGAGTTGACAAAAAGAGCTCTAGATAGCATCCCCCACGTGAGTTCAAGATCGAACCCAGCTCTGATACCTTTTGCATGCTTTGCATCTTTCATGTTGACAAATTGCTCTTTCCTATGGTTTGATTGCAAGCATGTTAATGGTATTCTTTCACCTTGTGACAATCATGTTTCATTGCTTTTGGATATGGATGCTTTGTGTGTTGCCACAAAAATGTTGAACAATTTCTCTTTTCGATGTTTCGTGTGCAACCATAATGCCATTTTGAGCATGTATTGCCATGAGAGCTTCCAAGTCTCTCGTATTGTTGTTGCAACAAACATAAGGACCACTTGCTCTTTCATATGGTTTGTTTGCAAACATGTTGTTTTTGCTACCGCTTGCGATACTCATACCCCCAGGATTTTGGCTTTTGATGATATGTGTATGGCATCCAACATATTGAACAATTGTTCTTTCCAATGGTTGGGTTGCACACATAATGATGTTGTTTTGGATATCTTTCCTCATGTGTTTTTGCCGAATTCTCCTACTCTTGCATCAAAGATGTTGATCCATTTCTTAGTCAATTGCTTTGAGTGCCACACTAAGAAGCTTTATGGAGTTTTTGAGTTCCCACATTTGGATGATGTTCAAACGACATCCATGCACTTTGACCTTGCATACGCATTTCGTTTGCGATACTTGAGTTGTGCTAATAGTGTTGTGAACAAGAATGGACATGCCACAAATGACATGCTCCTCTATCACACACAAACATATGTTTCTTGGTCTTTGTTGTGTGAAGGTACAATTGCATACATGTCAACCTCTATGGACAAAGAGTTGACAAGACGAATCGAAGAGAGTTACCTAGGGCTATCCTTCAATGATCTATCTCTATATCATAAGGTGACTTCCTTCTACTTGAGGACTCATGCTATAATCTTCATGAATTGGCTACTCTTTGAGTGTTGCTTCGCTTTTGTTGTGAGCTTTGTAGGCTTCATGGAAGGTGAAGGAACATTGAAGAGTTACCACATCAAGCTTCTCAAAGACGACTGTATGGTGAACCCCAGGATCAAGAAGGTCTCTCGACATCATCTTCTTTGTGATGTGCATGAAGAGTCGAGGACGACTCTTTTTGCAGGGGGAGCTGATGCAGCCCGTCCTGCGGACGCTACTACATCTACAACACCGAGTCCCCAAGATCGTCGACCCACGAGCCTTGAAGCTGCACCTGTCCTGAAGCTGTCTGAGCCGGAGTGTCCGCCCAAATCCAGCCGAAGTGTCCGGCGCTACCGGAGTGTCCGGCGCGACTCAGCCGGAGTTTCCGGCCTGCCCGAGCCCGGACCTGGCATGGACATTCAGAAGGTCAAATCGGACACTCTTCGGACACCACCTAGAGTGTCCGGTCAGCCCGGACTATCCGGCCGTGCCGACCCGGACTGTCCAGCCCAAGTGATGGGCCTGTGAGCCAACAGCTGGGCCCTTGGCCCATGTACCCCTCTATTTCGCACCAAACCCTAGTTTTATGCCCAAACTACCCCTGGACTTGTGGTTGGCCTATATATAGAGCCCCCACTCCTCATTGTATCCCTTAGGCATAGATGATAGACTAAAGACAACCCCCTTTGTGGAATCTCTAGTTTTGCCTCATCCCCTTCTACCAAAGGGGATCGACTATCGTCACCACCTCGTTGGAGTTTGCATCGCGCCTCCCTCGTTGTACAAGGCCTTGGCATCGATGTCCCTTTGCCAAGACGTCAAGACCCTCTCCAAGGTGTTCTTCCTCTCCGCTTGGGATTGACGGGAGCACGTTGACCGATCTTTCCTTGCGAGGATTCTATCGGACCGATGGCCACCGGTGAGAGCAATCGGCCTTGTATCGTGTGTGTTTTGCGTGTGTTCATCGTGTTCTTCGTGAGGTGTGCGTCCGCTACCTTCTCCCTTTCCCCTCGCTTTCCCATCGATTTGACCACCAGATCCGTGAAGATCGGGCCACCCTAGAGGTTTGCCCTTATCAGTCTGGCTGCATCTGGCTAGCCGGACGCGATCTGACTGCCCTGTTTTTTGTCCGGTTGGGGTATCTTGGGATCATCCCCCTGACACTAGCCCCCGAGCGCGTGTGGATTCTGCCCTTAGGCGAAATGTGCGCGCGCTCCCTCTTGGTTTTGAATTTGTGACCGCCTACATCTGGCGGTTGCGCTACCCGTGACGTTAGTGCTGACGCCGGCCACGTGCGCACATGCCATCATTGCTCTGCGGCGGGCAGCGTAACATCCCGTCGCACGTCGCCTCGGGAAACTGCTGCCTGGCGCTTCGGTTCCCGCTCCAGGATCTTCTGCGCACCCCGCGTCATCTGGGCGGCGGTTGGGGTGAGGGTTGCTTGGATGAATGCCACGTGGCGCCGTGGACGGTTGCTCTTCCAGCCCTTTAAAGGGATGCCGCGGGGGGGGGGGGGGCAGTTCCTTTCCTCCGCTCCCTCGCTTCCAGTTGCTCTCTCCCCTTCTACGCTCCTGCCCTCCGCACCCTTCCTTTGCTGCCGCTGTAGCCCGCTGCGCCGCTCATTCATCGTCGTCCGCGGTACGGGCCACCGCCACTCCTTCGTCGCCGCGTCTTCCTGTGAGCCGGAGATGGCAGCCGAGCACGGAGCCTGGTGTGGCTCCTCCGTCACGGAGGACCACATCCAGAAGTACCGCGCCACCCGTGTCCTTCCGCCGGAGGAGGAAGTAGAGGTGCGGCTAGCGCCGGCGGGAAACGTGTTGCCGCATCCGGCGGAGGGAGAGCAGGTAATCTTCCTTTCGCATCTGGCGCGCGGGTTCGCACTGCCGGTGCACCTGTTCTTCCTCACGTTCCTTGCTTTCTTCGACCTCCGCCTCCACCACCTCGGCGCCAATGCAATCGGAACACTGGCGCACTTCATGGCGTTCTGCGAGAGCTATCTCGGGATCCAGCCGGATCTCGGGCTCTTCTGCCGGCTCTTCCGAGTCCGGCCGCAGGTGCAGTTTACGAAGGGGCCGCTAGTCGTCTGTGGCGGCGCCTCCATCTACTCCCGCGTGCAGACCGGCTACCCGAAGTTCCGGCTGCATGACACGGTACGACTGTGGAAGCAGTCGTACTTCTACGTCAAGAACATCACCAACGTGGACCGGATCAACCTTCCGGTGTTCCAGGATGTCGAGTCCAGCCGCCAACACTGGGAGTTGAAGATTTATGGCGACAAGGCGGAGTCGGACGCGATGCTGCAACGCATGTGCTCCCTCGTCACCTGCCAGCTGACTGGCCTAGACATCACCCTCATCTGGATATCTCGGCTGATGATGCCGTTGCAGCGGCGAGCGCACAAGATGTGCTTCTACTCCGGTCGGCTGGACCCGACCCGGCTGTCGTGCCGCGATCCCCGCTACCACAACCTGAAGGAGTAGGTGTGGACGATCACCAAGGAGCGGTTGCCGGAAAGGCTGGACCTTCAGCCTGGCGCCCTATAGCCGGGACAACCGCGCGCCCCGGGTAGATCCTTTTAGCCGGAGTCTTCTTTCGTATTTCCCGCCCCTTTTTTTGTATTATCCGAGTAATCTCTTGTATTCAGCAGATCTTCCCTTGCATTTTTTGTGAGGAGGGCGAGGCCCCCCTCGAGACGTTCACGCCTGACTTGCCCGAGCCGCGTGCTCGGCGGTCTGGCGACGAGTCGAATGGGGATGGGGATGCCTTCCCCAGCCAGAACAACGAACCGGCCGCCGACCCCCAATGCGGAGGTTGACGAGGAGGAAGAGGCCGCACCAGCCTCCGATCCGGCGTAGCGCCTTGCGACAGACGGCGACTCCAGCCAGTCTGGCGCTGGCTCAAGCTCGGCCGTTCTAGCCAGTAAGCCGCCCAAGAGGAGCCGGACCAGCACCCTTCCGCCGAGTCGCCTTGGCCGGAAGAAGGGGCCACCTCCGGTGGTGCAGGGGCACGTCTTTCTTCCTTTTTATTTCACCATCTTCTGTTTCTTTATTTTTCTGCCTTTCTGTCTTTGGCTTATTTGCTTTTCTTTCCTTCTTCTCTTCTTCTGTCTTGTTAGCACGCTGGTATCCTTTGGAGCCGCGAGCCCGGCGCGAGCGTCGACCACGTCTGCTAGCGCCCCTCCCTCCTCCGAGACACCGCCTCTGCCACCACCTCGCGCTGAACCGGCTGCCTCATCCGGAGCGGAGGTCCCTCAGCCGGACGCGGAGGGTCCTCAGCTGGGCGGCTCTTCTGCGAGCACGTGGGAGGTAGCAACCGGCAAGGAGCTCGTGGTTGTCAGCTACGACGACTCCGAGGACGAGCCGGGAGAGGAGTGGAGGACCACGGTTGTTGCCACGAAGGAGTCCTTGGCCACCAATGCCGTGGACGACGACGCCTCCTCTGCTGCCTCGCTGACAGATCTCGCCGCCACCCTCGAGCTGGCGGTGAAGGAGATCCGGCTGCTGGAGGCCGTAACCGGTGGGAACCGATCCTTGGAGCAGAAGCTTGCTGCTGCCAACGGAACCTCCCAGAGTAAGTTTGCAACATCCGGAATCGTCTTTTTTTTGCTAATAGCCGGCTTTGTCGCAGCTATCCTCGTGTGCGCTCAGTGCGAGATCGATCGCTTGAAGAAAGCGAACGACCGGTTGAGCAAGTCCAACTCCACTCTGCGGCTACAGAACAAGGATTGGCACGCGAAGGTAGACGGTTTGGAGGCCACCATCAAGGAGCGCGACGCCTCGCTCGCCAGCCGGATCGAAGCCTTCAGCCTTCTCGAGGACCAGAACAAGGACCAAGAGAAGGAGATCAAGCGGCTGGCGACGAAGGAGAAGGCTCTGGTGGAGGAACTGATGCAAGTTGGCCACACGACTAAGGGTAAGTTCCCTTTTTCCATCTCCCTGTTTTTCTGGATCCGGTAGTCGGATCTGACTATCTTTTTTCTGACAGCATTTTATCCTGGCATAGACCTGATGGCGTACAACCAGCTGCAGGAGAACTGGCCGGGAGCGCAGCCGACAGCCCAGGAGCTCGTCATCCTTCTTGGCGAGGAGGCTGCCAAGCTTCGTCAAGCGGCACGGGACATCTTCTCGTTCCTGTGGCCGGACGCTCCGGTTCCGGAGACGATGGCGCAGCTGGCTGCGAAGGTGGGAGAGGTGCCGGCTGCGGGACTTGGCGGCACGAGCCGGAGCGGAGATGGCTCTGGCCCTCATGCTTTCCTGGTACAAGGACGCCCACGTCGAGAAGATCGACGGAGGCTTCCGCGCCGGCGCCAACCTTGCCGCCATCCGCCAGGCTCATCCGGAGCTCCGGGGCTCCGCCATCAAGATCGCCAACTACATGGACCCCGACGAGGTGCTCACCAACTCGGAGTCCATCGGTACTCCTGATGCGGAAGCTTCAACGCAGCCGGCTGTGGGTGCCGGAACTGGATTGAGAGCCGCGCCGCCTCCTCCGCCTGAAGCTACCGCCGACCAAGACGCTCCGGATGGCAAGGGTCCTGCCGCTTAGCTATTGCCCCGGGATGCCGGGTGTATTTGTTTGTTTTGCTTTGTCTTGAAACTTGTCTATCTATGCCGACTGCCTCTGGCGCCAGGTAAACTTATGGGAGCTTCGCCTCCTTTTTCCTTTTAATGTTAATTTTGAACTGGCTTAGTTTCCCTTCAACTTGTGCACTTTGCATTTTCTTTCAATATTTCGCCGATTGACTTTATCCGGCTGACTTCGGCTACTGCGCCTTTGTCGGGAACTACCTCCTCGATGGGCGCTAGCACCCACTGGTGTTCCGAGATTCGTGAGTGGCCGCATAGCAGTGCTTCGAATCTTCCTTCTTTTCTCAAATCTTCTAACTTTATCCGCCTAGACCCGTCTTAGTCGGTTGCTTTTGCTAGCTGAACACCTTCAGCCGGGGGAACTTACATTCTAGTGGGGCGCCTGGCTGCTCGGGTGTAGCCCGAGATTGAGTAGGTGGCGTGGCAGTGCTTCAATCTTCCTTGTCTTCTCTTGCTCCTACCCTTGCCCTCACAGGATCCAAACGCGGCTAAGCGCCTTTAGCCGGTGGGAATTCTAAGATTCCACTTTGAGGCGCTTACCAGGTGGTGCCCCAGAGATTCGGAGCGCTTGATGAAGGCAAGGACTTCGAATCTTCTTCTCTTTTCTTCCTGAATTCCGACTCGAGGTAGTCGTACAAGAATATACATACACATACATTCTCACATGTTAGTAGGTTAGTCTGCCAAATTGTAGCCGGAAGGCAGGTTTGTTTTTTGAAAACTAGCTTGCGCCTTTCTGGACACTTGGTCGTTTTCCCGTGTGCTCTGCTGTTTTCGCTGTGTCCTTGCCGGGCAGCCGGGTTGCAGTCTGTAGCCGGAATCGAAGGGAGCTGACAGTACATCGCGCACGGTACTAACGGCTTGGTAACCGGATTGTCTTAAGCTAGTTGCAAGGCCAGGACGCCCGATCTGTCATGTCTCCTCCCCGTTTTTCGTGTGGGATGCCTCGGGCTTTTGCTCTTGCTAGCCGAACAACCGGGTTGTGGTCTGTAGCGGAGACGAAGAGTGGGCCTCTGACATCGTCGCACACTACTCAGTAGGTTCGTTGACTTAGCAGGTCGGGCCAGCCGGCAAGCCCCCGGGTAGGGGTTGCCGGAGCCAGAAAATCATAACCGGAAAATTGGTACCAACACATTTCTAGCAAGGATCCCCCAAGCATCTCACGGGGGTCTGCATTTTCATTCATAGGGTTTGCGGAATACATACACTGTCTGACGACTAGGTGTAAAACGGGCACAGCAAGGCCGCATTCCAGGGACGCTCGGTCTCCTCGTCTGATTTGTCCATCTTGTTCTTGCGCAGCTGCTGCGCGTCGATGAGGTAGTAGGAGTCGTTGGGCAGCACCCGGCTGATGATGAAGGGGCCCTCCCAAGGTGGCTATAGCTTTTGCATGCCCTTCTTGCACCAGCCGGAGGACCAGGTCGCCCTCGCGGAACGCGACTGGGCGGATCTGGCCTGAATGGTAGCGGCGTAGTCGTTGCTGGTCCAGGGTCGACCTGGACAATGCCAGCTCGCGGGCCTCCTCCAGGAGGTCCACACCATCCTCCCGCGCCTCCTGGTTGGCCTTTTCGTTGTAAAGGAGCTTGCGCGGGGAGTGGAACTCGATATCCGCGGAGAGGACGGCTTCCGGTCCATAGACCAGGAAGAATGGAGTGTAGCCGGTTGATCTATTCGGCATGGTGCGGAGGCTCCATAGCACAGCCGGAAGCTCCTCGATCCATCATCTGGGTGACCGCTCCAACGACTCGATGAGGCGCAGCTTGATGTCGTCTAGCACCAAGCCATTTGCCCTTTCGACATGCCCATTGGACTGCGGGTGCGCGACGGAGACCAGGTCCAGCCGGATGCCCTTGTTGCTGTAGAATCGGGCGAAGGCCCTCTTGGCGAAGTTTGTGCCGTTGTCGGTGATGATGCTGTTGGGGTAGCCGAACCGGTTGATGATGTCGGTGAAGAAGGTAACGACTGTTGCCCCATCCAGCTTCTGGATGGGCTTGGCCTCGATCCATTTTGTAAACTTGTCCACCGCCACCAGCAGATGGGTCATGCCCGCGCGTGCTCGCTTGAAGGGACCAACCATGTCGAGGCCCCAAACCGCGAAGGGCCAGGTAATCGGTATGGTATTGAGCACCGAAGTCGGCATGTGCCTGAGCTGCCCGAAGCGCTGGCACCCATTGCACGCGCGGACCAGCTATTCAACGTCCTCGAGGGCGGTGGGCCAATAGAAGCCATGGCGAAACGCCTTGGCAACTATCGCCCTTGATGAAGCGTGATGCCCGTACTCGCCCTGGTGGATGTCCTTGAGTATCCGGTAGCCCGTGTCCACATCGACACACCTTTGAAGATGCCGGATATGCTGCACTTGTACAGTTCGCTATTGATGATGGTGTACGTGTGCGCGTGGTGCCAGATTTGCCTGGCTTCCACCTCGTCATCCGGAAGTTCCCCGTTGGCGATGTAGTTCATGAAGGGCTACGCCCAGGATGGCACTTCCCGAATGACAAGGATGCTCCCGCTCTCCGGTTGATGGTTGTCGGGGGGTTGTCCAAATGAAGTACCCGGGACGGCAGCCCCCGAGCCGCTTGACGAGCCGGTAGCCCCCGGGTCTTGCGAACACCGGGAACTGCCTTGCCGGAGTTGGTGTGGGTCTTCTTATTTGGAGGCTCTGCCAGCTCTGCTTCCGCTGCTCCGTCAGCCGGAGCGCTCCCTGCCCATATGATGGAATCCGACTCAGGTGACGGGTTGATGGAGGGCTTGCGCAGGTGCTCCAAGGAGACCCCGGGTGGGATCGCCTGCCTGGTGGATCCGATTCAGGCGAGCGAATCGGCTGCCTCGTTGTTGACGCGGGGGACGTGATGGAATTCACATCTGTCGAAGGAGGCGCTGAGCTTCTGGATGTGGAACCGGTAGAGGGCCATGTTTGCATCTCTGGCGTCCCATTCTCCGGATACTTGCTGCACCACCAGATCCGAATCGCCGAAGCAATGGATCCGGTTGACACCAATCTCCTTGGCTAGCCGGAGTCCGTGCGCCAGTGCCTCGTATTCGGCTATGTTGTTGGAGGCCTTGAAGTGGATCTGTAGTACATTCTCCAGCTGGTCTTCCTTGGGCGAGGTGAGCATGATGCCGGCTCCCAAGCCCCTGAGCATCTTCGACCCGTCGAAGTGCATCTTCTAGTGGTCCGAATCCGGAACCGGTGGGAGATACTGGGTTTCGGCCCAGTCGACGCGGAATTCCGCTAGCGCCTGCGACTTGATCGTGAGCCGGGGATCATACTGGATGGAGTAGGCTGCGAGCTCGATGGCCCACTTGGCGACTCGGCCGGTGGCGTCCTTATTGCCGATGATTTCTGAAAGGGGTGTGGTGCACATGAACTTAATCGGATGTTCCTGGAAGTAGTGCTTGAGCTTCTTGCATGCCAGGTACTCGCCGTAGCACATCTTCTGGTAGTGGGGGTAGTTCTGCTTGGAGAGGGAGAGAACCTCGCTGAGGTAGTAGACGGGCCTCTGAACCGGCTGAGCCTTGCCTTCCTCGGGGTGCTCCACCACCAGGACGATGCTGACGACCCGGCTGATGGCTGCTATATAGATCAACATCTTATCCTTGCTGGCCGGCATGGCTAGAACTGGCGCTGTGGATAGCATGCGCTTGAGGTCATGAAATGCAACGTCGGCTTGCGAAGTCCAGGAGAACTTGTCCGTCTTCTTCATCAGCTGGTACAACGGGAGTGCCTTCTCTCCTAGCCGCCTGACGAAACGACTGAGGGAGGCCAGGCATCCGGTGAACTTTTGGACTCCAAGAAGGCTCCTGGGCGGCTGTATCCTCTCGATGGCCGCGATCTTCTCCGGATTTGCCTCGATACCTCGTTGTGATACGAGGAAACCGAGTAGCTAACCAGATGGCACTCCAAAGACGCACTTCTCCGGGTTCAGCTTCATCTGGTACTGGCGGAGGTTGCCAAATGTCTCTCCTAGATCTTCGAGGAGGGTGCGCTTCTCCTTGGTCTTGATGACCACATCGTCCACATAAGCATGCATGTTTCGGCCTATCTGCGAGTGCAAGCATTTTTGCATGCAGCGCTGGTAGGTAGCGCATGCATTCTTCAGACCGAAAGGCATGGTTACATAGCAGAAAGCCCCGTAGAGTGTGATCAATGATGTCTTAATCTGATCAACCAGGTTTAACCGGATCTGATTGTAACCGGAATAGCAATCTAGAAAAGACAACAAATCACAGCCGGCGGTGGAATCGATGACTTGATCGATACGGGGCAAGGCGAAGGGGTCTTTCGGGCACGCCTTGTTCAGGCTGGTGTAGTCGATACACATGCGCCATGTCTTGTTCTTCTTCAGCACCAGGACTGGGTTGCCAACCAGTCCGGGTGGTATACTTGCATGATGAACCCGACTGCAAGGAGCCGGGTGATCTCATCACCGATAATCTTTCTCTTCTGCTCCGCGAACAGGCGCATAGGTTGCTTAACCGGTTTGGCATCTGGCCGCACATGAAGTGAGTGCTCGGCGAACTCCCTCGGTACACCTGGCATGTCCTTGGGTGACCATGCAAATATGTCTCGATTCTCATGGAGGAAGTCGACGAGCGCGCCTTCCTATTTGCTATCCAAGTTGGCACCAATGGTGACGAACTTGGTCGGGTCGGAGGGGTCGAGCAGGATCCTCTTTGTATCCTTTGCCAGCTAGAAGGCTCCTTCTCCAGCCGGTTTGCTACTAGCCGGTATGTCCTGCTGGGCCATGGCCACATTGCGCATGATTATGCGCTTCTCCTCGGCTATGATGAGGGCCTCTACCCGTTTGGAACTGGCTGAGGCGCACTCCATCGACCGCCTGAAGCAGCCGGCGACGGTGATCACACCGTTGGGTCCCGACATCTTCGTCTTGAGGTATGCGTAGTGGGGGACGGCCATGAACTTAGCAAGGGCGGGGAGCCCGAGGAGAGCATGATAGGAGCTCGTCAAGTTTACCACCTCGAACCAGATTGGTTCGCGGCGGAAGTTCTCCTTGGTCCCGAAGATGACATCCAGCTGGATTTTACCCAGCGGGGCACAAGCTGGCCCTGGCAGCACGTCGTGGAATGTTATGGTAGTCGGGCGTAGGTCGCATTCGCGAATGCCCAGCTTTTCCAGCGAGGACTGGTAGAGGAGGTTGAGGCTGCCGCCTCCATCGATGAGGACGCGCTAGAAACGGCAGGTGCGCGCGTTGGAGACGATGAGGGGGTCGAGCACCATGGCGTAGCCCCTAGGAGTCGGCAGCTACTCTGGCTGGTCTTCACGGCTCCAGGTGATGGGGGTTTCCGACCAGTTCAGGTACTGGGGGACTAGAGAGATGATGGCATTGACCTCCTTGGAGCGTCGCCTGCGACTGTGCTTGTCGTCCAGCTCCGTCTCGAAGATGTGGTAGGCGGTGTGTGGCTAGGGGTAGCCGTTGTTGTTGTTGCCGCCGTTACCATCATTGCCGGCTCCCCTAGCTGGTGGTGGTCCACCAGGAGGGGGCGGGGGGAAACGTGGTTGGCCACCCTGGTCTTTTAGCTGGCGAGTCCAGCTGCAATTCCGGGTGGTATGCATAGCCGGTTTGAAGGGACCGCTGTGCCACTTGCACGGGCCGTCAAACATCTGGTCGAAGGTGAGCCGTGGCTTCTGCCTCCTTAGCCGACGTGTCGGGCATGCCCTCCATAGCATTGACTTGCCGTGCGTGGTAGCGAGGCTTCTGTTGTCCGGCTTGGCGGTCCCCATGGAACCGGTTGTCGTTGCCGTGGCGCCTGGATGATCCGGCTTCTCTAGCCGGATTGCTCGGACGGTCGTGAGCCGGCTCCGTAGGAGTCGGACGCCCTTCAGCATTTACTCGGAGGGGCTTCTTCATGGCGGCATCCGCCGTGGCGTACTGGTCTGCAACCGTCATGAGCTCCGCCATGTTTTTCGGCTCGTCTCACAATAGCCGGTGGCGAAGCATAGTGCCTTCTCGGCAACCCTCGATGAAGAAGCTGATGGCTTGGCTCTCTAGGATGCCCTCGCAAGTGTTGCGCAGCTCCGTCCACTTAGCGAGGTACTCGCGGTAGGTATCGTGGTCACCCTGGACACACAAGGCTAGGTCGCGTGGGCATCCCGGACGCTTGTACATGCCATTGAAGTTGCGGACGAACACCTTCTCGAAGTCCGGCTAGGCGTTGATGCTGTTAGGCGCAAGGCTGTTGATCCACGTCCTTGCCGACCCGGTTAGCATAAGAGGGACATAGCGCATGGCTGTGCGCTTGTTCCCATGGGCGATGCCGACTGACGTAGCGTAGTCGCTCAGCCAGTCTTCCGGCTTCATACTGTTGTCGTACTTGGGGGTGTCCCTGGGCAGGGTGAACTTATCCGAAAACGGCTCGTTCCGGATCCAGGGTCTAAAACAAACCGGTCCGGTGGAGTCTTCTTCCTCCGTGACGCGCGCTTGAGCGAGGAGCTCGATGCGGTCACGGGCATCCGGACGATCCGGGTTGGGCGCTCCCACCCGGCCCGAGAGACGGGAACCGGCGGGTCTAGGTGCTCCGGTTGGTGGAGGGGGAGGCGGTGGGTTGCTGTTCACCGTTTGCTCCTAGCGCGGCTGGCCCTTGTTGCCAGAGCTGCGACGCCTACTGCGGGCCTTAGCCGGCTGAGGGGAGGATGCCTATTGGGTGTCGTGGGGCGCGCCCTTGCTGTTGACAGGTAGCTTGCTCCCCCTAGAGTAGTTGGGGTCCTCCTGCATCTGCCGGTTGGCATCCGCCTTCTCGTCCGCGATGCGGAGGAGCTCCTGCACGCGAGCATGCTGGCGGGCTTGCTCCTCGCCCTCCAGATTGGGCAGTTTTTCTACCGCGGCTCACGCCGCGCGTAGGTTCTTGATAGGCGTGCTGTAGGTGGGCCGAATGAGGGCGGGTGCGGGATCCGGCTCCCCATCCTTTTCCAACCTTCTGCCCAGCTCACCGCCCCGGCGCCGCACCTGGCCGTGTCGTCTTGGCTTCGCGGTAGCCGGAGTGAAGCCGTGCGCGCGGTCATACTCGCGCCGGGTGATCTCGAGTTGCTTGCGGGTCGCCGCTAGCTCCATGGCCTCCTAGAGGATCTGTCTCTCCATGGCGAAGTTGGCTTCTGCTTCCTCCGGGTTATCCCTGAGGTTAACCGGTGTCAGGAGCCGATTAATGGCCTCCTCCACCGGATTCCGAGGCTGCGGAGGCGCGGAAGTTCCACCCTCGTCCGCGCCTCGCTCCCGCGATTGGCGGGGGTGAGAGGTGGAGCCGGCCATCATGACCGCCATGCTGCAGGAAGCGATGGAGGCGCTACCGCCCGGATGCGGTATCTCCGTGACAGAGACGATCTCCCTAGGGAAACGCTCCGGAACAGTGGCGACGTAGATGGGGAGGTCGCTGAAGAGCAGGAATGGAGCCATTCGCCGGGAAGGAGGTTCCGGCGAAGAGGAAGCGTTGTTGATGACGCAGTCGAACTTGCCAAGCGTGAGCACCAGGCCAGAGGCCACGCGCTCACCGGCTGAGGTGTGGGGTCCCATGCGGAACGTGACTCCGGTTGAAGCCATCTGCCTCATGGTGGG
This sequence comes from Avena insularis, assembly GCA_023614405.1. NCBI lineage: Eukaryota > Viridiplantae > Streptophyta > Magnoliopsida > Poales > Poaceae > Avena > Avena insularis. The sequence goes on from CM042690.1 coordinate 370,712,874, forward strand.
CGCCAACTGTCATTGTATTGGGAACGGCAGTACCTAAGAAGGTTAGATAGAGGTATGGGGACTAGTAGGGAAGCTATCGACGGCGTCCGCAGGCGGGATTGGATACAAGCGAGCGTAGCTGGACGCAGGAAGTACCCAGGTTCGGAGCCCTCGTGACGAGGTAAAACTCCTAATCCTGCCGGATCTGACTATGAGGGATATGCGAACTACAAGTGCTCCTCGAGCTGTATTCTCTAGCTACTACCTTAAATGCACTGAGACCAACCCTTTCTACTGAGGCCTTGCATCTCCTTATATAGGCAGAGAGGCAACGGTCTCACTGGCCAGTCCGACTGGCGGGCCCCATAGGAGGGTCCCAGCTGACTGGTCATCTACAGTATCCGGTACGATATGTCCCATCGGAGTATGAGCGGTATGGCTGTCGTAGGCACAGTGGACGCCGTGCGACATCGTCAAAGATTGGGCCACTATTCCCGCGTCATCCCATAAAGTCTTGGTATGGCCGAGTAGTTGCCGATCTTGTCAAGTAAATGCAGGCGTACCGCACACTGATCCGCATGTCATCCTGTCTCCTTGATTGGTTCCGGCTACGTTGCCGTAGCCGGCTGCTTCTTGCTGATCCGGCTACCATGCGATAGCCGGCCTGGCTTGCTTTGTCTGGCTGCATCTGGCCAGCCAGACGCGATCCGACTGCCCTATTTCTTGTCCGGTTGGGGTATCTGGGGATCACCCCCGCGACATTTTGCCTCTCCTATGAAAACAAAATTTGCTCTTAATGCTTCTTCATTTGAGAACACTTGATCCTTTTCCTTGCTTCTTATGCCTAACTTAAAGGCGTTAAAGAAAAGTACTTATTGGGAGATAACCCAAAAGTTTTAGATGAGCCTTGGAAGTTATTACTTCAGTAATAACCACTCCTTATCCTTTTTATTTACTTGTTGTGCCAAGAGTAACCTCTAATGAGAGATAAGAAATGATTGGGAAAGTTGATGTCCCGAAACATATTTCTGTGCTTCACCGTAAATATTCGTGTAAAATCTTTGTACGTCCTTTTGAGGCGTGAATTTTTGTGATTCTGCCCTAGGTTGTTATGTAACTTTCATTAGTTCAACACTTTTCGATTTGAGCAACATAAGGTCTTCGAAAAAATTCGTCTTTACCTGTTGGTCAGTCTTGACAGATTTCTGCCATTTTCTGCATTTGCTTCTTGTTGGTTCCTTTTTGAGTTATTTTGGGGAATTGAGCTTTTTGAGGGAAGTGCTACAGTAGCTAGTGTTTTAATGGAATTTTTATTGGTGTTGGAACTGAACCTAAAGACCTATTATCTTGAGTGCACTAATGTTGCTAATAAAGATTGTGTGAAGTTTTGTATGAAGGAAAAATTTCAGGTGTATGGAAGGAATGAGTAATGAGATTAAGAATGGACTAAAGCTCAAGCTTGGGGATGCCACACGTGTCACGCCAAGAAATATCCAAGAAGTACAAGCATCAAAGCTTGGGGATGCCCAAGGCATCCCCCTCTTCATCAATAAAAATCCCAGGTTTCTTCCAAACACTTCATTTTTATTGTTTCATGCATAGTTGTGTTGTTCTTGGAGCATCTTATTTTTCATTTTAATTTTGGTTTTTCATTTGCTTTGTTTGATTTGTTTGCTGAATAAATTGGTTGGACCCCCTCTTTCATACATTGGTTTTCAAATAGTTTGCTTTGGTTTGGAAAAAGAGTAGGAAAGTTCATGCTTAAGTAGTAAAGAGAGCTTGTTTTTGACTGTGGCCTATGCTTTGTCATGCCATGCTCGATATTTTTTTGGCTTTATGCTTAGTATTCTTTGCTGTAGCATGACTTGTTATAAACAATTGAGATTGCTTAATGTGCCTTTGAAGAATCATGACTTGTTATAATGTGCCTTTGCTGTAGCATATTAAAGCATATTATTGTGGTATTCTCCCTTGATGCTTTATTTGGGTTGACTTGGCACATGCCTTTATGATCCTTTAGTTTTCAACTTGTTGTATCACTCTATGCTTTGATTAATGATGTTTTGTCACTCTACATGATTATGGCCATTATTGCTCTCTTAGTTGGTCGCTTCCAGTCTTTTGCTAACCTCCGTCACCAAGTATGAGCTCCACTCATGCATCTAACTCCTAAAACCAAGTTATTCCAAAGAGTCCACCATACCTACCTACTAGCATATGATATTCCAAGTATATTCATGTTTTTTTCTACCTTCGAATTAAACTTGTTATGAGAAAACTAGTGATTAAAGCTCTCACGAACTTGATGGCACACTTTATTTTCTTGCACTTAATAAACTTGAACCATTGCATCCATCTTTGTTGCGTATATGCTTGCGCTTTATAAGTTGAAGTTAGCAGAACCATGTATCATGGGGAACGCTTTCAACATTGCACCTGTACTTTGTACCCCGTTGATATCATGTTCTTTTGCTTATGGATCCCGGCGGTGTGAAATAAAAGGGGAACTTGTAAGATCATGGAGTTTGTATTTGTGTTAGAGAAACGCCTGGGCCGCTAGCCTAAGCCATGCCTAATCATGGTGGAAACTTGCAACATAACCATAATGAGCACTCTATGAAGCATCCTCAATAAAAACCTATGCAAATAGCAAGTAAAAAGATCGCTAAGATGCTCATTGTCTGCTTGCCTTGTCATTTTGATTATGGGATAGCTCCTGTATCATGTGCAAGGGGTACCCCGTTGGCGGTTCTCTATGATACATATGTACTTATAGTGACAAGAGCTTACTTGTGACTAAAGTTGAGTAGCATGAGGTTCGGTCTTCGTAAGTAAGGGGCATGAGATTTTGGCTTATAACTTGTCAAGCATATCCTCTTAGTTGTGTAACTTTAACCTTAATCACCTTCAAGATGCTTGTGATAGGGGCAATGAGGGCTGAAAGCTAATAAGTACCATAATTTTTGGAAGCTCTTTATGAGACTTGAATCCCTACTTCCTTCTATGAAGGCCTTTCTTTTACTTTTATGTTGAGTCTCCACCTTCTATCTTTATGCACCTACTTTGAGAGCATAGTGGCCATTCTTAGTTCTATGTGCATTGTCACAAGACTTGTTGATTGATGCATAACTTTGATATTGCTTGTTTTAAACTATTTGTATCTAGTCACTCTTATGAACTTTGAAGGTGTCCTATGCATTTATGTTTGCTACTCTATGAGGGACAAGCTGAATGCTACTATGCTATGTTTTCTTTATGTGAAACAAACAAACTTCTTGCAAAGCATTGTTATTCATGAATCTTTTGTTTGTACCTTTTCATGTTGCAACATAGTTGCTTTGCCTTATTGTTATAACTTTGTCTTTCATGTTATGATTGAAGTACTATGATCCCAGCTTCAAATGTTTTACAAATACTTTGATCAAGTTTATGATGGTGCATGTCACCTCAAAAATTATTCTTTATTTTTATCACGTACCTACTCGAGGACGAGCATGAGTTAAGCTTGGGGATGTTGATACGTTGCTAACGTATCCATAATTTTTGATGTTCCATGCTTGGTTTTATCTACTTTCTTGTGTTTCATCCACACTTTGGAGTACTTTTCATATGATTTCTTGGACTAACCTATTAACAAGAGCCATAGTGCCAGCTGCCTGTTTTCTGCTATTTTTGGTTCCAGGAAAGTCAGAAAATGAATATTCTCGGAATTGGACGGGACAGAAGCCAAAGTCAGTTTTTCACCGAGGGACACAAGGGTCCAGAATACGAGACGGAGAGGGGATGGGGCCCAGCCACACCACCTGGCCGCGTGGCCAGGCCTGGCCCGCGTCAGGGGGTGGTCTGGCCACCCTAGGCACCCCTCGGCCTCTCCTTCTGCCTATAAGTTGCCACCGATACAGAAATCCTAAGTACCCGATCAAAATTCCACGAAAGAGTCTATAGCCGCCGTCATCTCCATCTCTAGATCGGGAGGGATCTGAAGCTCTTCCTGGCACCCTGCCGGAGAGGGGAATTCACCCTGGAGGTCTTCTTCATCACCATGCAAGCCTCCGGTGTGATGCGTGAGTAGTTCATCTCTGGACTATGGGACAATGTAGTAGCTAGATGGCTGGATCTCCTCCTTTGTGCTATCATGTTTAGATCTTGTGAGCTCTGTTCATGATCAAGATCATCTATTTGTAATTCTGCATGTTATGTTTGCGGGGATCCGATGGATATTGAGATGCTATTTCAGATTGATTATTGATTCTAGCATGTCTTTGTTATTTGTGATCTTGTATGCTTTCTGTTGTTAGTAGCTATCTTGACCAAGTAGATGCTAGCAACTCCAAGAGTTAGTATTTATGCTCGATAGTAGGTTCATGCCTCTGGTAATCTGGGGAAGTGACAGAAATCTCTAAGGTACTAGATGTGTTGTTGCTACTAGGGAGAAAACAACAATCCTTTGTTCATAGAACAATCGTATTGTTTACTTTACATGCAATTCGTAATGAAATTATCCGTTGCTTGCAACTTAATACTGGAGGGGGTTCGGATGATAACCTAAAGGTGGATTATTAGTCATAGATGCAGTTGGATGGCGGTCTATGTATAATGTTGTAATGCCCAATCGAATCTCAAAGGAGTCAAGGTGAGTAGTATATGCTTGTATGCTTTCTCGATGTTTGTCAATTGCCCCGATGTAATTTGTTCACCCAACATGTCATATATCTTAAGGAGAGCCACCTCTAGTGAACTATGGACCTTGGTCCTTTCTTTTATCATCAATCTACAATCAACTGTTTACTGTTTTGTGTTTACTTTCTGCAAACTATTACTTTCTTCCACTCAATACGTTTAATCCTTTGTTTTCAGCAAAACTGGTGAGATTGACAACCTCATGGCAAGTTGGGGACAGAGTTCTGTGGTTGTGTTGTGCAGGTCTCCACGTTCTTTGCTGGCGCCAGATAGTCGCCAAAGTCCAGCTAGCAACACCTTTGAGGTGTTTCCTTGCTCCTTTTGGATTGATAACCTTGGTTTCATAACTGAGGGAAAACTTACTGCTGTGCTCATCATAGCTTCCTCTTGGGGTTCCCCAACGAGCTCGTTAGTACACGAGTCAGCAACCCCACATGTCATCCTCTCATTAGAAGAAACGTGTGTATGATAGAATTTTTTCCCTCGGTCACGCCTCCGTGTTCCGAACTTGATAGCGTTGGTCGCTGTATCAGCCGTGCTGGTGGGTTCCTTATGTCAGTCTCACATTAGAAGAATCGTGGGTATGACGGACTTCTTTATTCTACTCTAGTGCCACCCTTTTCCTAACTAGATAGTGTTGCTTGATGAATCTGCCATTTGGTCACGGAGCTGGGTCCCACATGACAGCCTCTCATTAAAAGGTCCGGTTGTATGATTGACTTTTTTCTGCTCGCACTCCGTGTTCCGAACTTGATAACGTTGCTTGCTGCATCAGTCTTTTTCAGGCTGCTCGGTCCCCCCATGTCAGCCTCTCATTAGAACAAACGTGTGCATGATGGACTTTTTTCTCGCTCGCGCCTCCTTGTTTCGAACTTGGCAATGTTGCTCAATACAACACCTGTATAAGGCCGCGCTAGTGGGACCCACATGTCGGTCTATCTTGAAATGAAATGTGTGTATGATAGACCTTTTTTTCGGCCGCGTCTGCTGTTTTGTACTTCCAGTAGATTTAAACTGTGTGTGTCGCCACTACGCCAAAGATATTTATATAAAATATATTATTAAACATTCCTTAGTATCTTCAAGTTATGTTTTAATGTTTTTAAAAAGATGTTGTGTGTCCGTGTTTATATTTTAAAAAATAAAAGGGCAGCCTCCTGGCATTTCAATTTATAAAATGCCACATATATAATGGACTAGTTTCTTAAAAATATGACGTAGTTTTTTTAAGAGGTGGAGGCGCAGATCTTTTTAAGAGGTGGGGGCAATGCTCAACAGGACGAATTAAAAATATTTTGGGCTATTCTACATGGTCCATCTACATGTGCTATACTCCATGGGATCCTTTCTTAAATTTCACTAGGTTGTGCTAAGCAGTCCCTTGACCCTGACAAGGCCGAATTAAAATGTTCTTGCCTATACTCCATGGGATCCTTTCTCAAATTTCACTGGCCTGTACTCAGCAGTTCCCTGACCCTGCGCTCAAAAAAAAGAAGTTCTCTGACCTCGAAAAGACGTGTGTGTATGTTGGACTATTTTTTCGGGTCGAACTTGATAACGTTGCTAGGTCCTCCATGTTAGCCTCTCACCATGCTAGATTTTTTTCTCGCTCGCGCCTCCCTATTTCGAACTTGGCAATGTTGCTTGATGTAGCATATCTATAAGGCCGCGCCGTTGGGTCCCATGTGTCAGCCTCTCTGTAAACGAAACATGCGCATGATGGACATTGTTTTCAGCCCCGTCCGCTGTTTTGACATCGGTCCGTTGCTAGGTCTAAATATACATGGTACTAAGTAAAGGACCAAATATACACACATACTATATAGATGTCGACCAAATTATATTTTTTTGAGAATTATCTATTATAATTTTATATAGTGATGACATGTCATATGTCTATTATCTAGTTCTCACGTGCAGGGTACATGAAACTTACTAGTTTTTTTTCGAAATGGGGTTGACCCCGGCCTCTGCATCCTCAGATGCACGCAGCCTTTTATTAAAAAGTCTGAAGTGACAAAAGTAATAATACAAGAGTATCTCAGATATCAGATATGGTTGATACACACACCAACCATCTGAAAAAACCCAGAAACCTCACAAGAGGGTGCATACTATATCTAGACATATGCCAATCGACTAGTATGCCGCCAGGAAGCCTGGCTGAAGATATCCGATGCAACAGCTACCAGGCGATTGCACCCAATAATCATAAAATGCCGCTGATTCTCTGGGAGTAAGAAAGCCCAAAGCTGAATCCAATGGGACGCCCTATGAATAACCTGCAAAAAAAGATGGAACTTTGGCCTTGTTAAAAATAATATTATTTCGACACTTCCATATAGACTAACATAAAGCTGAAATGCCTATACGAATTCGAGATTTGTTTGTCCTATCCACTCCATTTAGCCTATTTCCAAACATATTAGTAATATTGGCTGGAGGAGGAAGATCATATGTGAAGAAAACAATACGCCAAATAATTCTAGCAAAGGGGCATGAAAGAAAAAGATGCTCAATTGATTCGACATCGTCACAAAAACAACATTTTTTACATCCAACCCACTTCCTCTTAGCAAGGTTATCTTTGGGTAACAAGACTTTGTTGTTAAGAAACCACATAAATTTTTTAATCTTCTAAGGTATTTTCAATTTCCATAAGTACTTAGAGGGAAATTTCGGATGTCCATTCATAAGGTCTTCATACATGGACTTAACAGAAAAAACCTCGTTTTCCGATAGCTTCCATATAAATGAGTCCTTATTTTCTGTCAAAGTTATAGACATCAATCGCCTAACTAGTCTCAACCATGCTTCCCATTTTTCATTATTAAGATTCCTACGGAAACTTATTCTAAGTGGGTTCTGCGATAAGATCTCATAAACCGTCACATTTTTTCCCCTAGCAATATTGTAGAGAGATGGATATTATTTAGCAAGCGAACTCTCCCCTAGCCAAACATCCTCCCAAAACCGAATGTCTTTACCATTTTCAAGTTTGAAACGACCCCGGGCAAAGAACTCATCTTTTGCCTACATGAGACCTTTCTAGAAAGGAGAATCAGTTGTTCTTGAGATCCAGCACCTCTATTACCAACCCGCCTTGTTCCTTAGGCCTACACAAAATATTCCATTTCGATAATCTATATTTCTTCTTATGTTCGTCATTTTGCCAGAAAAAACGCGACCGGTAGTAATCTAATCTTTTCCTAACACCCCTCGGTATTTCTAGAAAAGAAAGCATAAACATCGGCATGCTTGACAAAACCGAATTGATAAGAACCAGCCTATCCCCATAAGACAAAAGCTTCCCTTTCCAACACCCTAGCTTACTCTCAAAACGGTTCTCCACTGGATTCCATTCGGAATTATGAAGTTTCCTATAGTGTATAGGTACCGCAAGGTATCTAAATGGTAAGGATCCCGACTCACAACGGAATATCTCCTTATAGACATTTTCATTTTCAGAAGCTTTTCCAAAACAGAAAATTTCACTTTTGTGGAAATTAATTTTTAGTCCAGATAACTGCTCAAAAATGCATAAAGTTAGTTTCATATTTACCGCCTTCTGAATGTCATGTTCCATGAACAAAATTGTATCATCGGCGTATTGAAGAATAGACACACCCCCCTAGACAAGATGAGGTATTAGTCCACCAACATGTCCATTCTCTTTTGCTCTAGTGATTAATATAGCTAACATGTCTGCAACAATATTAAATAACATTGAAGACAATGGGTCCCCTTGTCTTAAACCCTTATATGTTTGAAAGTAGTGTCCAATATCATCATTGACACGAACACCGACACTCCCCCCTTGTACAAAATTTTGTATCCACTTACACCATAAAGGATCAAATCCTTTCATACGATGAACTTGTTGCAGAAATGGCCATTTCACTTTATCATAAGACTTCTCAAAGTCGATTTTAAAAAGAATGCCATCCATTTTCTTCTTATGAAGTTCATGTATAGTTTCATGTAGCACCACCACCCCCTCTAAAATATGCCGTCCAGGCATAAAAGCTGTTTGTGTTGGTTTAATTATCTTGTGAGCAATCACAGTAATACGATTAGTTGCTACCTTTGTAAACACTTTAAAACTAACATTAAGATGACAAATGGGTCTATATTGTTGAATCTGAACCGCGTTTTCCTTTTTAGGAAGCAACGTTATCACTCCAAAGTTCAATCTAAACAAGGGTAGTTCAGGCTTATGCAACTGTGCAAATAAAGCCATCATATCCTGTTTGATCACTTCCCAAAAGGTTTGATAAAACTCCGCGGGGAAACCATACGGCCCCGGAGCCTTGTTATGTTCCATCCCAGATATAGCCTCAAATACTTCGTTTTCAGTGAATTCAGACACTAAAATTTCATTTTCATGTACTGAAACTTGTGGTATATCATGATTCACATCTTCCATTAACGTAAAACTATTAGGAGTCGACTCCCCAAATAGTTTTTTATAATATTCCGAGATATAAATTTTCAGATTCTCTTCTCCTACAATAGTTCCTTCTTCTTGTTCTAACTAAAAAATCATTTTCTTCCTATGTTTACCATTAGCAATCAGGTGAAAATATTTTGTATTATCCCCACCTTCTTGGATGTGTTTAATTTATGCACGTTGAGCCCACTTGGACTCCTCATCACGCCTTAGTTGACACACCTGCTCGTTAGCACATCTCAACTTAACTCTTTCATCTGCTGTCAAAACATTGGATTCAGCTTTAATATCGAGATCATCAATGATCGATAATAGTTTTTCTTTTTCTTTCCTATATTTTCCACTTTGGTTTTTTGCCCACCCCCTAAGAAAGCGTCGCAGATGACCAATCTTGCTTGCCATCTTTCAATCGGTGTACCGTCAATTCTCATTGCTGTCCATTGACCCACCACCATATCAAAAAAACCTTCTTGCCGAAGCCACGATAGTTCGAACGAGAATCTCGGATTATTTCCCAAATGAGCCTTCTCTCCTAAATTAATAAGAAGTGGCGTATGATCTGACCCTGACCTTGTCATGGCCCTAACCGTCACGAGAGGGAACTTCTGTTCCCACTCGACACTAACAAGTATCCGATCAAGTTTTTCATATGTTGGAATTTCCTTACGGTTTGCCCAAGTAAATTGTCGTCCCGAAAGAGCAATCTCTCGCAGACTAAGACTTTCAATAATTGCATTAAAAACAAAAGGCCAGCGAGAATTAAACTTATCATTGCTTTTGTCCTCTCTTCTTCTGAGGATGTTAAAATCCCCCCCCCCCCCACAAGTACCGGTAATGTCTCATTTTCACAGACACAAACTAGCTGCGCTAGGAACTCATGTTTAAGATTATCCTGAGCCGCCCCATATACCGGTATCAAAATCCACTCAAAACCATCTGAACGGCATTTCATACGGATTTTCACGCAATAAGTACCCGTGTCAACCTTGTTGACTTGTAGAGTAGCCGTATTAATACCCACAATGATACCACCCGAACGCCCTTATGGAGGTAGGCAGAACCATGTGAAGTCCAGTCCAGGCGTTAGGTGTTTAAGAAAAGGTGTAGCAAAATTTGACCTCCTAGTTTCAAGTAAAGCGATAAAATTCAATCTTTATTCCCTAGCAGTTTCCGAAATAAATTAATGTTTAGCCGTATCCCTAAACCCTTCACATGGAACTTACTAGTAATGCAGTAGTTTCAACAAAACAACATAGGTAGGTGGAGCTTTTTCTAGGGGGATGGAGAAGGGGATGACCATAAAGGCCGAATTAAAAAGATTCTGGGATAACTAGGGGCGGATGCCCTATTCTTCATGGGCTCACTCCGGAACTGAATGTGTTATGGTCGACGGCCACAAGACAATGAAAAGGATGAATCGAAGGTTTTGGGCTATGATTGGGCCTGATAGGCTCATTTCATGGGCTCAGTAATAAAAATTCCAGACCTCAATGAGGAAAAAACGAGGGAGAAAATTTTGGCCAATATTTTCGCGTGAAAATTGTTGACAACCAAGACACATACCCTGCACGAGCCAAAACTTTCCCACTCGCGCCTTCACTCTAGCAGCCAGCTACTGTCTCTTTGCGCCATTCTTCTGGAGACGTGCAAATGGTCAAAACCACAAGCCACACACCAAAACATTCACACTCCGTCTATCAGCCGGGGTGGCCTGACACCATTGCTGGCGGTGTCGTTCTTTTCGAGACTCACACAGGCCGGCGATCAGCTGGTCGATCCCCATGGTATGCTTAAAATATTCTTAGTTCGTTCAATCATTCCCTAGAAGTAATTTTGTACCCGATCTGCTTGTTTGACATTGTTCTGCACTTGATCTGTTCGTTCGAATTGGTTGTCATTTGTACTCGGTTGATCTGTTCTCTAGAATATGTAACATAGTTCTGCACTCAATTTCTGAAATAAGATAAAATTACGTGGCATTTATAGTTCTATATTCAATCAGGTTGCTCAGATATCTTGGCTTAATTAGATCTGTAATCAACCTGTTCGGTGAAATATCTTGAAAGCTTCTAACCATCTCTATCCTCAACAGATGGACAGATATTGGATACTAAATGGAAAAAAGCAACACCTTCATATTGGGAAGGTGTTAATGACTTCATGAAGTTTGTTAGACAGCATAACAGTGACTCAGATGTGTTTTTCCCATGCTGATAATGCCTTAATTATAAAAAGCTGAGTCAGAGCACAGTTGCAGACCATACTTTCGTTAATGGGATGCAACGCACGTATATTAGGTGGACTAAACATGGTGAACCATATGATCAGCTTGTTCTTGATCCTCTAGCTAATGCTGATCCGCCTGAAGCTCATTAGATCGAGGATGAGGACCTTTCTGGTTTGTTAAGGGACCTGTACCCCTCTGCAAGCAAAAAAGGCGCTCCTTCTCTTAAAAGATCACTTTTCTTTGACCTAATAGAAGATGCCAAGTGTTTAGTGGACCCTGATTCTGGTATCTCAATATTCGAACTGGTAATGAAATTACTAAAGGAGAAGGCGTTCAACAAGATTACCAAGAAAGCTTTTGATTTAGTGACTAATGTGTATAGTTGGTCAATCCCTAGGGAAGGACTGCCAAAATTCTTTTATGAGATGAAACTGTACATCAAGGTACTTGGACTATCATATGAGAAGATCCACTTTTGTCCAAATAACTATGTACTATTCTAGGAGAATTATGAAAACCTCGATGAATGCCCAATATGTAACAAATCAAGATGGAAAAATGGTAATAAAAATAAGAAAGATCCTTGTAAGGTTCTGAGATATTTTTCAATTATAGATAGATTTAAGAGGTTGTTTCAATCAGAACAAACATCTAAGGAAACAAGATGGCACAAAGAGGTTCTCAAGCCAGACGATTACTTACTCAAACATCCAGCTGATGGCGATGAATGGAAGAACTTTGACAAGGCTCATAGAGACTTGGCCTATCTATAGATGGATTTAACCCATTTGGGAACATGAGTAACTCGTATAGCATGTGGCTAGTACTTGTTACAATTTACAACTTGCCTCCCTAGGCATGCACCGATCAGTCGAACTACTTGCTGGCTTTACTCATCCCAGGTCCCAAATCACCTAGGAAGGATTTTGATCTATTCATGCAGCCTCTTATACGAGACTTGCAGGAACTATGGAAGGGTGTCATGACTCCTGATATCCTTTCCAGCAACCCTAAAGATGCCAAGTTCCCTATGCGAGCTGTTGTGCTATTCTGCACCCATGATTTTCCAGCTCTTGGCACTATGTTAGGCAGAGTGACAGCAGGTTATAACGCATGTGTTTGCTGTGAGACAAAACAGGTCACAGTGAGGCTACAAAATAAGACCGATTTCCTTGGCCACCGGGTTTTTCTTCCTCAAGGCCACAAATTCCGAAAAAACTTGAAAAATTGCAGTTCTATGGAAACAGGACTAAATATGAAACTGCACCACAAAAGTTCATTGCAGTTGAGTTGCGGGCGCATTTACAAAAGGTCAGAAATGTCAAAACAGGAAAACAACCAGCTGCCAGATGAGGTAAAAGAAAGGATACATAAGCTGCACCGACAGTAGGAGCAGCATCCAAAAGGAAGAGATCGAAAGAAGTAGCAGCAGATTCCCAAGGGAAGGAAAAGGAACCAAGAATATTTTATAAGCATAGATCCACTCTATGGGACTTGCCGTATTGGGATGGTAAGACACTTCGACATAATATTGATGTCATGCACATGGAGAAAAATATATGTCACAATGTTATAGGAACATTACTCAACATTCCATCTAAGACAAAATATAGCTATAATGCTAGGCTTGACTACGAAAAACTCAATGTTAACAACAACTTGAAGTTGCATCCTGAAGATACGATTGATAAGGGCGGTGAAAAACATTACAAGTTTCAAGGTGCAGAATTTACCTTGCCGATGAATAAAAGGGTACTATTTTGTGACTTCCTCCGAGGTGTGAAGTTCCCATCTAGATTTTCTTCCAACATTGCAAATTGTATCAATGCAGAGGGGAACAAGCTCCAAGGGTTGAAAAATCACAATTGCCACATCCTACTACAAAGGCTTTTAGCTCTTGGCATTAAAGGTTTAGTGAACAAGGATTTGTACAATGTGCTTCTAGAGTTGGGAAAGTTCTTTAGGGAAATCTGTAGCAAAACTCTGGACAGAAGAGTTGTAGTGTGTCTTTAGACGGACATAGCAGAAATCTTGTGCAAGCTTGAGCTGATATATCCACCAGCCTTCTTTGATGTGATGGTGGATTTGGCTGTTCATCTGACTGAAGATGCACTTTATAGAGGTCCCGTACAGTATAGATGGATGTACCCTATAGAACGTCGACTTTGCACTTTCAAGGGTACTGTTAGGAACAAGGCTAGAGCAGAGGCTTGCATTGTAGAGGCACACATTGTTGCCGAAGCATTTGCATTTTGCTCAAGGTACATTCCTAATCGTAAAACGAGATCCAGTCTGTGTGGCAGAATTGAAGAAGTTCAAAAATATGTTTTTAACCATGGTGTTCACCTAGTAGGAAAGAAGGAACATAGAACATTAATGCAGCACGAATATGACCAACTTACTTTGTATGTGCTGAATAACGCTGATGAGGCTGAAAACTTTGTTGCTTGAGCACTATTAATACATATCCTCACATATATGAAATGAAACTGGTAGCAAGATATGTTCAGATGTCTTACTTGAGTATCGTTTTTGTAGGTTATTTAAAGCAACCAAAGGAAAAGATTATGTTGCACCAGTATGTGGGGGTGGGTTTCAGGAATAGTTTAGGAATCATGTAAGATCGTCAATTGAACTTTGAATTGCATACTAATTGTGCACATGAGATGACCTCTTGATTATTTTGTATAACCGCAGATCACGAAGCTGCGTGAAGAGAATCTGGGCGATGTTAGTGATGGTCTCTATGCCCTATCACGTGGTCTGGCAAAGAGGGTGCAGACAGCTTTAGCTTGCAATGACGATGGTATCCACTACAACACTTATGAGCGTGAGAAACATCTGAAGACACAAAATAGTGGCATCACGACCAGTGGAGAGCACTTGACAACCAAAATGAAGAAGTAAGATGACTCTGATCATTATGGTCGCATAAAAGATGTTATTGAATTGAATTATAATGACAAGACTGGTGGTCGATCTGTGGTTCTATTCAAGTGTTACTGGTATAACCAAGATCTAAACAAGAAAAGAGGCCCCAGAAATGATGGGAATTTCATATCGATCAATACTACTGCTGAGTGGTACAAGGAGGAACCTTATATTTTGGTAACTCAAGCATCCAAGGTAATATTCTTGGATGATAGAGATAATAACGACTGGAAATACGTGCAAAAGTTTGAGGCAAGGAGCACCTATGATGTGAATGAGTATGACGAGCCAGTCACCACAGATGTTGCCCACCAAGATGATCCTAGTGGTTCTATAGTAACTGAACTGGCTGACATCGATGAAAATTTGATTGCTAGAGGCGTCTCTGTGCATGATGGACAAGTAGATTTCACTTTCGAGGTTAGTGTAGTCGATAAAGATAGGAATAAACTGGTTGTACCTGATGAATCTCAGGACTGAATGGCAAGGGGAAGAAGATCCAACCCAGTCAGAATATGTGGATCTAGAACGTGGCGGTGCAGAAAGCGATGATGGTGATGATGTGTTGAGGGCAAACCTCTAGGGTGGCCCGATCTTTCACGATTCCCTTTCAAATCGAGGTTGGAGTGCGGGGGAAGGAGGGAAGGATGAACACAACGAACACACGCACTAAGAACGCGATGAACACACACACGCAAAACCACGATAAACACCAATAGCTCACGCCGGCGGTGACCGGTCCGGCGCAATCCCTAGGATTGGCGTCGGGCGAAGGACTCTTTCTCAAACCGGCATGGCGAGATGGGAGACTCGGTGAGATCTTGACGTCTAGGCAAAGGGACACCGATGCCTAGGCCTTGTACAACACGGAGGCACGATGCAAACTCCAACGAGGTTTGGGGATATTGGTGCTCCTTAGTCAAGGAGCATGAGGCAAGAATTAGATAGATCCACAAAGGGGTTTCCACTAATTCCAATATCAAGCCTAGGGTTTACAATGGAGGTGGAGGGCTATATATAGGCCAGCCACAAGTTCAGGGGTATTTCAGGCATTAAAGTAGAGTTCTGGGCGAAGTAGAGGGGTACATGGGCCATAGGGCCCAGCTAGGCTCGTAGGCCCATTGCTTGGGCAGACGATCTGGTCGGATCGACCGGACAGTCTGGTGGCGACACTCCGGCAAAGGTCCGGCAAGGTTCGATTCGACCTTCTGAATGTCCATGCCAGGTCCGGGCTTGAGCAGGCCGGACACTCCTGCTGAGTCGCGCCGGACACTCCGGTGGCGCCGGACACTCGGGCTTGATCTGGGCGGACACTCCGGCTCCAAAGGGCCAGAAAGGTGCAGCCAGGCTCGTGGGTCGACGGGGGCTCGTACCTGATGATGCACAAAGTAGTGGTATGAAGTAGCACGCCATCCAAGGAGGTATCAAATTGGCACGAAGCGAGGAGCGAGTTCACCTTAGCTTGGAGGAGTTTGGCTCGGGCACGAGTCATGGGTCCACTTGGGGGACTTGTTGGTGTAGATGTAGAAGCGTCCGTAGGACGGGCTGCATTAGCTCCCCCCCTTGGGAAAGAGTCGTCCTCGACTCTTCATGGATATCATCTTGAACATCTCCATGGTAGGGTGAGAGATCCTTAACATTGAATGTATTGCTGGCAAGGTACTTGGAGGTCGGGATGTCGATGATGTAGGCGTTGTTGTTGATTCGTTTGAGGACCTTGAAGGGGCCATCTCCTCTTGGCTTGAGCTTGGAGTCACGTTCCTTGGGGAAGCTGTCCTTGCTTAGGTGTATCCACACAAGGTCACCTTCTTCAAATATCATCTCCTTCTTGTCCTTGTTTAACCTTGAAGCTTGGCGAAGGACTTGTTGTTCGATAGTTGCTCTTGTTTCTTCATGAAGCTTCTTCATAGCTTGTGCGCGCTTCTCGACGTCCATGTTTGTGCGCTCATGGAGAGGTAGTGGCAGTGATGAGGACATCCCTACAATTACACCTACCCCAATTGCTAATGAAGTTGTTCCAATTGCAAAGAAGGATCAATCCAATGAGATAAGGATTGGACCAATCACAAGAGCTCGTGCCAAGCTACTAGAACAACAGGTGAACTTGTTTCTTAATGAACCTGGTGTTTTAGTTAATGAGAATTTTATACTACCTAAGTCTTTGAATTATTGCATGATCAGGTACTTAGGAGAAGAAGGTGAAGCACGGAGCGAGGAGCTAATGGAACAAGGCGTGTTGATCAATGAAGAATGCGCGTGGGAGGAGAGGGAGGAAGCGCAAGGAGCTGTCCAAGACGAAGATCAACAAGAGGAGAAAGTTCTCTGCCGCGGCAGAGAAAAGCCTCGTTTCTCAGCCACGGCCGGCTACCGCTGCAGGAAAACCGGCTAGGACTCTGCCACGGCAGAGCCAGTCTTGGCCGAGCCACTTGTGGCCGGTTTGTATCCAGGTTGGGTGGAACCAACTCGGGTTCCACCATAGGCCGCCGCCCTTTGGACCCATAAATAGATGGGGGCGTCGTAGGTTAGGGTTTAGACCACGTTAAAATATTTTGGAGTTATTTATTTAATAGAATCTCTGAAATTACCCTGTGTTCGAATTTACCAACTATAATTGAGTGTGATCTATTGTTCCATTGGGAATTAGTAGATTGCATACTACCGTTCGTGGTCAAGGCTGCGTGCGCAAGAGCGTGGTGTTGTGAATATCCTACAAGGTTCAAGAACTATTGTGGCATCAGGGATCGAGCGGGAGAGTTCATAGCTACAGGCTAGTTATCTATCATCTACCATCACCATCGACAAGTGCTTGCTGAGAAGATCGGGCCACCCCATATCATCTTGGTATCAGATTTCCTCGTTGCCTCGGTAAGCAATCCACAATCCATCCATAGATTAGAGAGTGTTTTTAGTCCTATCCAGAAAAAGCCCCACAAAAAGAGTTGTCATAGACTAGATTGCATCGTAGATGAGTAATAGTTGCTGGTCGTGTTCATCCTTTAGCTTAGATCTCGATCTGTTTCTTCGTAGTTTTGTTCTTCTCTTTGTTTTTAGTCGTTTGCCACCATTGTTTTCTGCCACCATCAAGTCAGATCCGATCTACTCTAAGAGTCCTAGTCTTCTACTCTTGGCTGAGTCGGAAATTTAAAAAAAAAAATACTTTCCAGGTTACCGAGTCTGCCACGGCAGGATTTCGGTCTCTTTTTCTGCCACGACAGGACTTTTCGGGTTACCAAGTTTGCCACGAAAGGATTTCGATGTTTTTCTCTGCCACGGCAGGACTTTCTGAGTTACCAAGTTACCGCTCTGCCACGGTAGGTTTTTGAGCTGTTTTTCTGCCACGACACGATAATTACAAAGTGTGATCGATTTGCACTTTTCCAAAACCCTTAGCCACAGCCAATCTACTACATAGGTGTAGGAACTTGCCTATTGAGACTAGTTTCCGCTCCGACAGGCTGCTCTTAGGACTTTTGGTGCCGTACTTTGTAATTGGCCGTGTGTTATCTATCAAAAAAAGCAAGATAGCAAAAGGAAAGGTATCAAGAAAAAGCTATACAAAAGAAAAAGAAAAGTTGTGAAAAAAAGAGAATTGGAGCAAGAGGCCTAGTATTATCTTTGTGCACGGCTAGATTGAGCAATCTTGTGCCTGTTTACTTTGAGCTTTGCTAGTGTCTCTCGAGCGTAGTGCAACACCCTTCATAGTTGCATTGCCATGTTTTTCTCCACGTGTGTGTTTCTTGGGTATTTGTACAATCAACACTAGGACTTGTTTGCGGTGTAGTTAGGATACCATACCTACAGCTCCACCATAAATACCCTATGTGCCTTGTGATCGTCCTCTATACCTTTGATATTCACTTCATCACATCAGTGCATCAGTTTTTGATTTCGTTTGGTCGAAGCATCTCTATTCACGTTGGAACGGTAAGATCTCCTTTCTTATTAGTTGTGAGTGAGCTGTGAGAGTTCCACCATACATGTTTTTATTTTATTTTTTTGCACTAACCTACTGATCATGTCTTCTAGTGATGATGATGTTGTGATGCAGAAAAAGAAGGATGAGGAGCTCGTCAATTGGCATGAATATAAGGCTTTGAAGTCCCACTTGACACGTGTGTTTACTCACACGACAGATGCCATTGACAAGAATCTCCAGGATCTGAATGTGAGACTGGATCACCATGTTGGAACGGTGGATACTATTCAAACACAAGTGGCTACGCTCAATGTCAATGTCACCGCTTTGCAGCAGTCCATTGAGGGTTTGATAGCCGCTTTGCATAGAAGGGAAGAGCCTCAACATGATGATGCCTTTGATGATTTTGATGATGGTAGTGCTGTGGATGCTGCTCCACATGTTGGCAGGGGACGTGCTATTCCCCACCATGCACACCCCATGAACCTGCACCTGCCCATGCACCTGCTCAGGGCCGTGGGTATGCTCCTCTTGGGCGTGCCCAACGTGTTCCCAACCAAACTGCTAATGATGGTTTGGGTAAGCCAAAATTCTCAATTCCTAAGTTTGATGGTTCCATTGATCCTGAAGACTACCTCACATGGGAGTTGAAGATTGAGAAACTCTGGCGCTTATTTGACTATCCAGAAGATAAGAAGGTCAAGCTTGCAGCATCTGAATTTGATGGTTATGCTTTGCGTTGGTGGGATGCTCTTGTGCAACATATGAGGGAGGACAATGAACTTCCTATGATGGATTGGTGCGAGATGAAGCAAATCATGAAAGCTCGTTTCGTCCCAACCAACTACTTGCGTTCAGTTTTTGATAAATTGACGCAACTGAAGCAAGGAACAATGACGGTTGATGAGTACTACATGTTGATGGAGATGCTTATGCAGCGTGCTAGAATTCGTGAGTCCATTGAGATGACCATGCAGCGATTCCTAAACAATTTGAAGTTACCAATCAAGAGCATTGTTCGTCATCACAAGTATGAGACCATGAATGAGTTGTTGCATCATGCTAGAGAGGCCGAATCCCAGTTGGCAAAAGAGGCGAAGTCACGTCCCCGTTTTCCATCCTCCAGCAGATTTTCGGCCAGACCTATTCCTCCTACAGCTGCGTCACCAGCTGCTATTCCGTTTACACCATTGGCCAAGCCAGCAAGTACACCTTCGTTTGGTTCTAATGCTCGGAAACCCGCTGCTCCTGCTGCTAGCTCGGGTTCCAATATGTCTACTGCACGTACTCGTGATGTGGTGTGACACACTTGTGGTGGTAGAGGTCACTACAAGAAGGATTGTCCAAAAAACAAGGTTATGTTTGTTAATGAACAAGGTGAAGTAGAAAGTGGAGATGAAGCTTCTGATGTTGATATTGATGATGGCGAGGATGGTGCTGATGCATATGCTGAGCGTGCACCAACTATCGTCGTGTCTTCACGTGTACTTAGTGTGCAACCGGTTGAGGAATCCCAGCGTTGCAACTTGTTCCAAACAAAAGCTCTAGTTGGACCAAATAAAGCTTGCAAGGTCCTTATTGATGGAGGTAGCTGCAGAAATCTTGCAAGTAAGGAATTATGTGCCAAACTAAATTTGACATACTTACCTCATCCCAAGCCCTACTACATACAATGGTTGAGCAACAATGGTGAGATGAAGGTAAATCATATGGTACGAGTGAACTTTCAAATAGGGCCATACAAAGATTCTATTGATTTTGATGTGGTTCCTATGACTGTTTGTCACCTCCTATTGGGTCGGCCATGGCTCTATGATCGCCATGTGCAACACAATGGCCGAGCCAATACATATCGCTTGGAATTCAAAGGAAGAAAGATTACTATGCAGCCAATGACACCACAAGAAATTGTGAATGATTCTCGCTAGAAGATAGAGGTGAATTTGAAGGAAGATACTACCACTCGGCGAGATTGTGTGACAGCTGTTCCTGATGTAATTGAGCCTAAATTGAGTGATATAACGAAAAGTGAGAGAGTGCATGGTTTATTGATATTAGCCACTAAGGAAGATATGAGAGAATTTCGTGAGGATCCTACAGCCATGCCACTTGTGCTCATGTATAAGGGCGAGGTATTGGTTTCTAACGACATGACCCCTATTTCTCTTGGTGTTTCATCTGTTTTGCAGGACTTTGGGGATGTGTTTCTAGAAGACGTACCCGCAGGTTTGCCTCCTTTGCGTGGTATAGAACATCAAGTGGACTTGATTCCTGACGCCACAATTCCCAATCGTGCACCCTACAGGACTAATCCCGAAGAAACTAAGGAAATTCAGAAGCAGGTACAAGTGTTGCTGGATAAAGGGTACATTCGTGTCTCTCTTAGATCTTGTGCTGTTCCTGTTATTTTAGTTCCTAAGAAAGATGGTACTTGGCGCATGTGTGTTGATTGTAGAGCGATTAATAACATCACTATTCGATATCGTCATCCTATTCCACGCTTAGAGGATATGCTAGATGAATTGAGTGGTGCTGCTGTTTTCTCTAAAATTGACTTGCGTAGTGGATATCATCAAATTAGGATGAAAGAAGGGGATGAATGGAAAACTGCTTTCAAAACTAAATTTGGTTTGTATGAGTGGTTAGTTATGCCGTTTGGTCTTACTAATGCACCTACTACTTTCATGCGTTTGATGAATCATGTTTTGAGAGAGTTTATTGGTCGTTTCGTGGTTGTTTACTTTGATGATATACTCATATATAGCCACACCGAATCTGAACATTGCACTCATATTAGACAAGTTTTGCAAGTGTTACGTGATAATAAACTATATGCTAATCTTGAGAATTGTACATTTGCAAAAGATAAGGTCATATTCCTAGGATTTGTTGTTTCTAAACATGGAGTAGAAGTGGATCAATCTAAAATTGAATCAATTCAGAATTGGCCTACTCCAATGAATGTAAGTCAAGTGCGTAGTTTCCACGGTCTCGCTGGTTTCTATAGGCGCTTTGTGAAAGATTTTAGCACCATTGCTGCACCTTTGAATGATTTGACAAAGAAAGGTGTTCCTTTTATATGGGGCGTGGCCCAAGACATTGCTTTTGATACTTTGAAACGTTTGCTTATACGCACCATTGCTTGCATTACCTGATTTTTCGAAGCAATTTGAAGTTGAATGTGATGCTAGTGGTATAGGCATAGGTGGCGTTTTGATGCAAGAGGGTCGGCCTATAGCTTATTTTTCTGAGAAACTGACTGGTGCTCGTTTGAATTATTCTATCTATGATAAAGAATTGTATGCACTTGTTAGAGTACTTGAGGTTTGGCAACATTATTTGTGGCCAAAGGAATTCATCATACATTCTGATCATGAAGCATTGAAATACTTGAAAGCTCAATCAAACTTGCATAGAAGATTAGCTAAATGGGTTGAGTTCATTGAGTCTTTTCCTTACATCATTAATTATAAGAAGGGAAAAGAGAATGTTGTTGCTGATGCTCTATCTAGGAAGAACATGCTATTAACCAATCTTGATGTTAAAATTCCTGGTTTAGAAGCTATTTGTGCACTTTATGCAACTGACCATGATTTTGCTGAACCATATCATTTGTGTGCTCTTAGAAACACATGGGATAAGTATCATATACATGATGGATATTTGTTTCGAGATAACAAACTATGTATTCCAGAATCGTCATTGCGTTTGTTCTTAGTGCAGGAATCACATGCTGGTGGTTTGATGGGTCACTTTGGGCATGAGAAGACGTTGCTCATGCTAGCTAATCACTTTTATTGGCCCAAGATGAGGCGTGATGTGTACAGATTGGTGAGCCGATGTATTACTTGCCACAAGTCCAAATCTAAGCTGAAGCCTCACGGTTTGTTTACCTCTCTCTGCACCTACTACTCCATGGGAAGACATTAGTATGGATTTTGTACTAGGTCTACCTAAAACTCAGAGAGGTCATGATTCTATATTTGTGGTAGTAGATAGGTTCTCTAAGATGGCTCATTTTATTGCCTGCCACAAAAGCGACGATGCGTCACATGTTGCTAACTTGTTTTTCAGGGACATCGTGAGATTACATGGAGTACCAAAGACGATTGTTTCTGACCGTGATGTGAAGTTCATGAGATACTTTTGGAAGACCTTATGGGGGAAGCTAGGAACAAAGTTGCTCTTGAGTACTACATGTCATCCCCAAACAGATGGTCAAAAGGAGGTGGTGAATAGAACATTGTCACAGCTGCTAAGGACCATGATTAAAAAGAATCTGCGGGAGTGGGAAGAGTGTTTGCCACATATTGAGTTTGCTTACAACAGGGCTGTGCATTGAACTACTCAGCTTTGTCCTTTTGAGGTGGTGTATGGTTTCAAGCCATTGACGCCACTTGATATGTTGCCTCTGCCATTACATGGGAGAGTTGATATGGAGGCATCAAAACGTGCTGATTATGTGAAGAAAATACATGAGAAGACTCGAGAGGCTATTGTGAAGAAAGGCAAGAACATTGCTGCTGCAAGGAATCAAACACGAAAAGAAGTGTTGTTCGATCCTGGAGATATGGCCTGGGTGCATCTACGCAAGGATAGGTTTGCACTACTTCGAAAGTCAAAATTGAAGCCACGTGGTGCTGGTCCTTACAAGGTGTTAGCCAAGATTAATGATAATGCCTACTCGGTTGATATACCTATTGAGGAGTTTGGTGGAGTTAGCAATAGCTTCAACGTTGTTGATTTGTCACCATATCTTGGAGAAGACCTTGGAGCGTCGAGGACGACGCCTTTTGAAGGGGGTGAGATGATGAGGACATCCCTACAATTACACCTACCCCAATTGCTAATGAAGTTGTTCCAATTGCAAAGAAGGATCAATCCAATGAGATAAGGATTGGACCAATCACAAGAGCTCATGCCAAGCTACTAGAACAACAGGTGAACTTGTTTCTTAATGAACCTGGTGTTTTAGTTAATGAGAATTTTATACTACCTAAGTCTTTGAATTATTGCATGATCAGGTACTTAGGAGAAGAAGGTGAAGCACGGAGCGAGGAGCTAATGGAACAAGGCGTGTTGATCAATGAAGAATGCGTGAGGGAGGAGAGGGAGGAAGCGCAAGGAGCTGTCCAAGACGAAGATCAACAAGAGGAGGAAGTTCTCTGCCGCGGCAGAGAAAAGCCTCGTTCTACGCCACTACGGCCATCATGATAGGAAAACCGACTAGGACTCTGCAGCGGAGCAGGTCTTGGCCGAGCCACTTGTGGCCGATTTGTATCCAGGTTGGGTGGAACCAACTCGGGTTCCACCATAGGCCACCGCCCTTTGGACCCATAAATAGATGGGGGCGTCGTAGGTTAGGGTTTAGACCACGTTAAAATATTTTGGAGTTGTTTCTTTCATAGAACCTCTGAAATTACCATGTGTTCGAATTTACCAACTATAATTGAGTGTGATCTGTTGTTCCATTGGGAATTAGTAGATTGCATACTACCGTTCGTGGTCAAGGCTGCGTGCGCAAGAGCGTGGTGTTGTGAATATCCTACAAGGTTCGAGAGCTGTTGCATTGGCATTAGGGATCGAGCAGGAGAGTTCATAGCTACAGGCTAGTTATCTATCATCCACCATCACCATTGACAAGTGCTTGCTGAGAAGATCGGGCCACCCCATATCAGGTAGGATGTCGAGCGCGGTGAGGGGCTCGAAACCATAGACGATCACGAATTTACTCATCTTGGGTGTTGAGTGCTTGGCTCGATTGTAGGCAAACCCGGCATGTGGAATGCATTCCTCCCAATCCTTCAGGTTTTTCTTGATCAACACACGAAGGAGAGTTTCGAGGCTTCTGTTGACAACTTCGGTTTGGCCATCAGTTTGAGGATGTGATGCGGATGAAAAGAGGAGCTTGACGCCGATCTTGGCCATGAGGGTCTTCCACAAGTAGCTCATGAATTTGACATCGCGATCGGAGACGATTGTCCTTGGCACACCGTGAAGACGGACGATTTCCCTGAAAAACAGATTTGCAACATGTGAAGCATCGCCGGTCTTATGGCACGGTATGAAATGTGTCATCTTGGAAAAACGATCCACAACAACAAATATAGAATCATGACCATGCTTAGATCTAGGCAATCCTAACACGAAATACATGCTAATGTCGGACCAAGGTGTATGAGGAATAGGCAATGGCATATAAAGACCATAGGGATTAGCTTGCGACTTAGCTTGAACACATGTCGTGCATCGTTGAACGTAGCGCTCCACGTCACGCTTCATCTTGGGCCAAAAGTAGTGGTTGGAGAGCATGTCCAATGTCTTGTCGCGACCAAAATGACCCATAAGGCCTCCACCATGAGATTCTTGGAGAAGCAAAAGTTGAAGTGACGACTTCGGAATGCATAGCTTGTTTTGTTTAAAGAGAAAGCCCTTATGCAAATAGAAATCATCAACTCCCTTGTCATTGGAGGACTTTGCAAAAATTGGTTCAAAGAACGGGTCGGAAGCATACAAAGATTTTATTTCCTCAAGACCCAACACGTTGATTTCAAGTCTCGTAAGAAGGCTTGTATGTTTGCGAGACAATGCGTCCGCCACTACATTATCTTTACCCTTCTTATACTTGACAATGTACGGAAAAGACTCCATGAACTCAACCCACTTAGCGTGTCTCTTGCTCAAGTTAGCTTGGCCTTTGAGATATTTCAACGACTCGTGGTCGGAATGTATGATAAATTCCTTGGGCCAAAGGTAGTGTTGCCAAACTTGAAGGACACGAACTAAGGCAAAAGGCTCTTTATCATAAATCGGATAGTTAAGGCGAGCACCATCAAGTTTTTCGCTATGGTAGGCTATAGGACGTCCGTTTTGCATAAGGACTCCTCCAATGCCAATACCACTAGCATCACACTCTATCTCAAAAGTTTTTGTGAAATCCGGTAAAGCAAGAAGAGGTGCTTCGGTGAGCCTATTTTTAAGTTCATCAAAAGCTTTTTGTTGTGCTTTGCCCCACACGAAGGTGACATTCTTTTTGGTCAATTCATTAAGGGGACAAGCAATGGTTGAAAAGTCTTTCACAAAGTGACGATAGAAACCGGCCAACCCATGAAAACTTCAGATTTCACTCACATTTGTTGGTATGGGCCAATCTCGTATGTCCTTTACCTTGGAAACATCAACTTCAAATTCCCTTCGAAGAAACGACAAATCCAAGAAAAATCAACTTGTCTTTAGCAAAAGTGCACTTGGGAAGATTAGCATAAAGCTCATGTCGAAGGATTTGCAAAACTTCCTTGACATGTGTTATATGGTCCTCAAGTGATTTGCTATAAACAAGAATATCATCGAAATAGACAACAACACTTTTTCCAATTAGAGAACACAAGATGTGATTCATAAGGCGCATGAAGGTGGATGGGGCATTTGATAAACCAAAGGGCATAACCAACCATTCATAGAGACCAAGTTTGGTCTTGAAGGCGGTTTTCCACTCATCACCTTCAGCCATGCGTATTTGATGGTAACCACTACGAAGATCAATTTTCGAAAAAATAGTGGCTCCACACAACTCATCAAGCATGTCATCGAGACGTGGTATGGGATGTCGATAACGCACAGTTATATCATTGATTGGACGGCAGTCCATGCATAACCGTAACGTATCATCCGTCTTTAGAACAAGAATCACGGGTACGGCACTTGGACTAGTGCTAACTTGGATCAAACCTTTGGAGACGAGTTGGTTGATTTGACGTTCAATCTCCTTTGTCTCCTCCGGGTCCGTGCGGTAAGCGGCACGGTTTGGAGGTGGTGCACCGGGGATGAGGTCAATGCGATGTTCGATGCCGCGAGAGGAGGTAGTCCATGTGGAAGTTCTTCGGGGAACACATCCTTGAATTCCTGCAAAACACTCATCAAAGATGGAGGAACATTGGTTAATTCGTTAGTTCCTTGCGCTAGTCCTTTGCAAAGGAGGACATAGTGCAAGATGGATGGGTTGTTCCGAACATCTCTGATCTCACTTTTGGTGGCAAGGAGAACACTCTTAGTTTTTTCACTCGAATTTGGCTTGTGGCTCTCACTCAATATGAGGTGGTTCTCTCTCTCACCGCTCTTCTCACAAGTAGGTGTTGTGCTTTGCGCCCTCACTAAAGCCTTTGCATTGTCCGCAATTATTTGGCTAGGAGTCATCGGTTGCAAAACACATGTTTTGTTGAGCCATTTGAAGGTGTATATATTGGTGCGACCATCATGTTGAGCAGCCTTGTCAAATTGCCATGGTCGACCAAGAAGCATGTGGCAAACT
The DNA here is from genome assembly GCA_023614405.1 of Avena insularis. Classification (NCBI taxonomy): domain Eukaryota; kingdom Viridiplantae; phylum Streptophyta; class Magnoliopsida; order Poales; family Poaceae; genus Avena; species Avena insularis. The sequence continues at coordinate 370,739,365 of CM042690.1, forward strand.
GTCATAGGAACCACATCACACTCCACCGTATCTTTGTAAGGACCAATGGCGAAGGAGACCGATACAGTATGCTTGATCTTCACGGACCCTGGGTCACTTAGCCATTGCACGTGGTAAGGGTGCTTGTGTGGATGGAGGGTGAGGTTGAGCTTCTCACACAACTTGGTGCTAGCAAGGTTGTGACAACTCCCTCCGTCAATGATCACCTTGATAGATTTTCCATTGATACCGGCTCGTGTTTGGAAGATATTGGAGCGTTGGTCTTCATGCTCATGTGCTTGAGTGGTCAAGATTCTTGTGACGACAAGCGATGGACTTGTGTCAAGTTCACACATGAGGAGTTCTTGATCATCTTCCACTCGTTGCCTTGCCATTGCTTCCTTGACATGGGCGTCAAACTCATCTTCACTCAAGTACTCTTCATCACCATTGTCCTGAATGAACAAGACTTTCTTGTTTCCACATTCGGCCGACTTGTGTCCTTTACCTCCACACTTGTAGCATTCACCGTTGAAAGGTGTATCACTCTTTGCCTGCTTGCCACTTGGGGGCAGTTTTCCTTGAGGAAGTGTGGGCTTGAAGGAAGTCTTGGAGGTACTTGAGGAGCTACCATTGAAAGTTGTTGGTGTAGCGGTTGAAGCTTGCTTGTAGGTGAAGTACGTCTTGGGCTTGTTGTACTTGATGTCCTCTTGCACTTGACGTTCAGCCTTTATTGCTATGTGCACAAGTTCAACCATTGTGTTGTATGTTTGGAACTCGACGATGCGCTTGATTGGGTGATTCAAGCCAATAAGGAAACGTGCCATTGTTTGCTCCATGCGTTCATCAATGTTGGCGCGAATCAAGTTGAGTTCCATTTCCTTGAAGTACTCTTCCACGGTCTTTGTCCCTTGACGAAGGGCTTGAAGGTTGTTGAAGAGGTCACGCGTGTAGTGCGTGGGGACGAACCGGGATCTCATGTGAGCCTTCATGTCATGCCAAGTTGTGATTGGCGGTTCTTGTCTTGCATCACGAGCAACTTGAACTTGTTCCCACCAAAGGTTGGCGTAATCATCAAACTCTAGCGAAGCCATGGCGACCATCTTCTCGTTGCTATAGTTGTGCATTCGAAAGATCCTGTCGACTTTGAGTGCCCACGAGAGGTATTCTTCAGGGTCATTGGATCCAGTGAACTTGGGCATTGTGAACTTGAGCTTGCCAAAAGTTTCTTCATCATTGCGGTCATTGCGACGAGCTTGGTGACCTTGTTGATGATCTTGTAGTTAGGGAGGTGGAACTTGGTTCTCGCGTCCTTGTTGCGGAGCTTGCTCTTGATATTGTTGTTGAAGAGCTTGCTCTTGCTCTTGGCGCGGCTGTTGACGTGGTTGAGGCTCTTGGGCCTCATGGTGGCGAAGGTGTGGAGCCTCTTGACGCGGTTGATGACGAAGACGAGGCTCGTTCCTTGGTTGGTGATGTTGGTTAGGCACCTGGGCCTCACGGCAAAGAACATGGTCATGAGCCTCTTGACGTGGTGGGTGTCGCTCAACTTGTATCACTTGACGCTCCATGTTTTGTTGATGGGGAGGAGGCGCCGCGTGATGACCGTGGTGTCGTTGTTGATGTTCATGACGTTGATGACGAGGAGGAGGATCTTGGAGAGCTTCACGTCGATGACGAGCTTGATTCTCGAAATTGGAGTCATCACTTGTTGTGTCAAGTATGTGTCGCGGTCGATGTTGGTAGACTTGTGGTTGTACTTGCGGTTGCGCTTGCGGTTCCTCTTGTGGTTGCTCTTGTTGGATCACTAGTGCCCTTGCGTGATGACGGTGTGCTTCTTGCCTTGTGTGTGGCCTTGAAGAGAGGTCACCATCATAGCTTGACGTTGCGGCGTGCCGTGGGGAAGGTACATAGTTCGAAGAGATTCCATCTTCAACCACGGGGGCATCATTGCATCTTTGAGCACTTTGATGTAGATCTTGTGGAAGAGGTGCATGACGATGCGATGAACTTGCCGAGCTTGATGCGCATGAACGTGGTCTTGCCATGCCATCGATCAGGCGTCGAAGATTGTCATTTGTTTCGGCGACGGAACGTTGAAGCACTTCATTTTGGTGGCCGAAGTTGTGATGCATTGCATGCATTTGTCGTTCGAGGCCGTCGAAGCGGTTGTCGATGTTCTTGAACTTGGCTTGCGTCTCACCAAATTGTTCATCTTGTCGCATCTCAAGTGCTTGGCAACGTTCACGGAACTCTTGGCGGACGATGAAGTGACTTGCACGCGTCACCTTGATCTTCTTATTGGGGGGGTGGTTGGCTCGTCTCACCGTGCCTATCCATCATGCAAAACACACAAGTATTGTATGTGGAAGTGTAATATGGTGGTGTTAGCCTTGTACCTCACCTTGGGGATTGCACCAAACTAGAAACCACAAGTGAGAGCTATTAGCGTGCAAAGTGGAATTACAAATAAAACTCACACTAAAGAAAGAACTAACTCTCAAAAGCTTGTTGGTGGTAGGTTAGGATTGTGGAAAGCCAAAGAACCAACCAAAAGAAAAGGGATAGTCAAAAGTGGTAAAAATCCAACAAAACTCAAGTCAAAGGCAAAGGTCAACAACTCAAAAGGGGTGACGGGAACCTACGACTATGTACACACACGTGGAGACAGTTGGGATTGACACGACTATGAAAATGAGCAAACCAAAATTTCCTAACAAAGACTAAGCTCGTTGTCATGCCAATGCAAGGAGAGACCGTGGCTCGTTTGCAAAGAGGAAAAGTGAGCAATGGATTTGTGCACTTGCCTTGGGCGCTCTTCTTTCTCTCTTGCTTACAAGCTTTGAGACTTTCTTTTGCAAGGGAAGACTATTTTTCTTTTGCTTTTTGTTTGTATCTTTTTATCTTTTTTTTGCTCTTCCTTGATGCTACCTAGTCACACTTGATATTGCTCTTGCACTCTCACTATCCAAGGACAAATGCATAATGCTCAAGCAAAAACAAGATGAGCCACTCTCATGGGATAGGTACACACAAAGGAAGATGGGGGTTAACAAGGTGACGCAAGTTATATCTTCGTTGATGATGAACTTGGCGTCGGTGGTGCGGGATGATGTTCATGGTCCGTGGTGTCGATGAGCGCAGAATATGATGATGCGGAAGCTTGCTGGTATTTGCTGACACGCACACGGGACACGAGCAAACAAAGGAGATTAGCCAATGCGAAACTTGAGGCAAAACAGTCAAAACTGGCGTTACAGCCGGACACTCCGGTCTGTCTGGGCCGGTCTGGCCGGACACTCCGGTCTGTTTCGGCCGGATAATCTGATCGGGCTAGACACTCCTGTTGAAATGAGCCAGACACTCTGGCGCGGGTTTCCTGCTCGTGTTCTTGAGCGGAAATCCTCGCCTTCGGGCCTCAAATCCGCGAGAAACTGGCCAAATCAGGCTGGGGAAACGCAGGTTAAAGCTGGACCAACTCCTTAGATAAGGTTTGGTCGGATCAAAACCACAAATAACACTCCAAATCAAGAGATCGATCCAAAGGCAAATATGGGCTTTTTTTGTGGGGATTTTCGAATTTTTTGGTGGATAGAAGAAAAATTTGTGGGGGAAATCGTGAGCAACGAAGCTCTTGATGCCAATATGTTGAGGGCAAACCTCTAGGGTGGCCCGATCTTTCACGATTCCCTTTCAAATCGAGGGTGGAGTGCGGGGGAAGGAGGGAAGGATGAACACGACGAACACACACATGAAGAACACGATGAACACACACACGCAAAACCACGATAAACACCAATAGCTCACGCCGGCGGTGATCGGTCCGGCGCAATCCCTAGGATCGGCGTCGGGCGGAGGACTCTCTCTCGAACCGGCACGGCGAGATGGGAGACTCGGTGAGATCTTGACGTCTAGGCAAAGGGACACCGATGCCTAGGCCTTGTACAACGCGGAGGCACGATGCAAAATCCAACGAGGTTTGGGGATATTGGTGCTCCTTAGTCAAGGAGCATGAGGCAAGAATTAGATAGATCCACAAAGGGGTTTCCACTAATTCCAGTATCAAGCCTAGGGTTTACATTGGAGGTGCAGAGCTATATATAGGCCAGCCACAAGTTCAGGGGTATTTCAGGCATTAAAGTAGAGTTCTGGGCGAAGTAGAGGGGTACATGGGCCATAGGGCCCAGTTAGGCTCGCAGGCCCATTGCTTGGGCCGGACAGTCCGGGTCGGATTGACCGGACAGTCCGGGGTGGCCGGACACTCCGGGCAGTGTCCGGGCAGTGTACGATTCGACCTTCTGAATGTCCATGCCAGGTCCGGGCTCGAGCAGGCCGGACACTCCGGTTGAGTCGCGCCGGACACTCTGGTGGCGCCGGACACTCCGACTTGATCTGGGCAGACACTCCGGCTCAGGCGGCTTCAGGACAGGTGCAGCTTCAGGGCTCGTGGGTCGACACGGCGGGGGCTCGTACCTGATGATGCACAAAGTAGTGGTATGAAGTAGCACGCCATCCAAGGAGGTATCAAATTGGCACGAAGCGAGGAGCGAGTTCACCTTAGCTTGGAGGAGTTTGGCTCGGGCACGAGTCATGGGTCCACTTGGGGGACTTGTTGGTGTAGATGTAGAAGCGTCCATAGGACAGGCTGCATCATGATGATTAGACTGTTGTTTCATATTATGGAGTGATATGATGAACAGTGATTCGTATTGGTTTTCTCTTTGTAAAATGTATGAGACATGATGACAATTTCCTGTTGGATTGTAATCCTAGACTAATTGTTTTCCTTGTCTAAATTGGATTAAGCTTAATTCGACAAGTGCAAACATATGTAGAATAGGTTCACTTGGCGTGCAATAGAAACATTGGTTCAGTACATTAATGAACTATCAACCACAGGACCAGTTTCATAGAGAAGGGGGCATATGCACCTCGTGTTAGTAGAGATGGGCGAGCACATTGTCTCGGTAGATAGGGCAGCTAGCGTTGGTCTCAAACCAAGTGAAGATGCACTTGGGGTGGTACGGATGGTTGCATCCATGGAGATGCACCGTTGTGCACTTCGACGGCGCCTGCATGCATATGTTGCAGTGGTCATCCTTATGCTCAACCAGGTACCAACTGTCTTGAAGCGTTGTAACACCCTCGAATCGGCCCTATGCATGTTTTAGCGATTCCCGCCAAACCCGCATAGAAACGATTCAAGGACGCCCACCAGGCACTTGGGTGCGGGTGGAAAACGAAGTGATACCATTACACATTAGTCCACGATGGAACCCACAGAACATATATATACAACAATGACTCAACGAGTCAAAAATACAGATATACAGTACAAAGATCCAAATCACCTTGAAAACAATACAACGTCCAAGTACGAACAAGATGCAAATGGGGCGAAGAGCCCTGAAGAATAACGAATGGCGTCCATAATCCTGCCCAGGCCAAGCCGGAAGGGTAACCCTGCTAACGACATCGATCTCAAACCTGCTAAAACAAAAGGGGTGCCGACAAAGGGCAAAGGAAAAAGAGCAGCGTCAATACTGAGGCCAGTACACGGCGAGGCTAGAATTCGGTGGCTCTCGCCTACATAGGTATGATGGACTGAAGCGGCAGCGAAGCATGCACTGAACAACCTATAGAGACTCCATAAACTATCGGCTATTAGAGAGAGATAAGAAAAACCTATTCGTAACCAACTTTATACTAACACCAATCATACCCACCCTGATATTCCCCCTCGAGACCAAACGAGGAAGTCAAACCGAGGAACTCACACAGTTGGCAGTTTTATTCATTCCATTATAGTTGCAGCACTTACCAGTCAGATATAGATAGCACGAGTCATCCTGATAGGATAAGTAGTGGGCAGTTTTAGTTAACCATTCAGTTATAGTTGTAGTACTTACTAGTCAGATACAATTAGCATGTGACATCCCAAACCTAGCAGTTGTTGGCACTTTTATTTCATTCCATTGGAGTTGCGATACTTACTAGGCAGGTATAACATGGCACGAGACACCCCAGTTCCACCAGTTGTTGGCACTTTTATTATCCATTCCATTGTAGTGAAGCTGATTACTAGTCACTTATTAACTCAAATTTATAGCACTACTTTAGTTATGCTTGTCTATGATCGAGATACTGTGCTCCAAGTCGTCCATAACCGCGGACACGGCTTTGAGAAATATTTACCCTGCAGGGGTGCACAAATAGAAACACACACACGATCAACCTCGGAAAAACCAAATCAAAACCCAACGAGGCTTTCACGACAAAGCAATCACAGGATTCATAAAATATTTCAGGGGGCCACCCCACTAAGCTACCCGCAACGAAGTTGGCCGGCTCTGGAACGGACCCAGGGTTTGTGAGAACGGCTGTAAACGACTAGGAACCCGAAAGTGTGACTGGGCTTGTCGATACCGCGAAATCGTGCCGCGATCCAAAACAGTACAGGTGCTCCACGCACAATCGTAAATAAAACAGTAAAGCATGGCATAAGTATAGGATAGTAATAAAGCCACAAACTAGTTTGTGGCCCCAAGAAATAAGAAATGAATCAAGCTCTGGCTAAGGGGATGCATGGTCCCATATGCGGATAGTGCGATAGTCAAGGAACAGGTATCAAGTACTCGGGGTCCTATGGGACACAAGTGAGCATGGAAAAACCAAATAACATCTATTGCCCACCGATGCCTCTGCATTAGTTATATCTATTCCCAGCATTTTAACAGTTGCATTTGAAGTCATGATCATCTCCACCATTTATCATGTGTCAACTTGCCGTCAATGGTGAAACGACAACGACGCGAAGCAACACATAAGCAAGCAACTACGACTCGCAAGGCTGACTATCTATCAAACAACAGGCAATAGGATGTTTCCATGGCAATATAGAGGCTGAAAGGAGTATAAATGGTGCACGGAAACTAAAGCATCGCAACACGGATAGCAATAGATCAACAGGAGGAAATAAAGACTATGAAAGCAAAATAGGTAGAAAGAGGGAGATGCTCGCCTGGAAAACACTGCCGAAGGTTCATATCCGAAGAACTTGTCGATACTCGCATCCACTCAATGGCCTAATCCACGAAGAACCAAAGCACTAAAAGAAACACCGAATGCACTATTTAATACTACGGTAGAAGACCAGGCATGTTCATGATATGATGCATGACATGGCAAAGATGCAGTGCAATTGGGCAATATTAAGCGGAACCAGGGTCCCGAGAATTAATTAGAAGGTTCAAGTTATTTAGATACCCCGCAATTTAAATGTTGTATTAATAAGGCAAAACATGCCATCGGTTCGCTACACAAATTTAAATGGAGGCAATATAGGACTAGATTAGCCCACATATGATCTCCATATTTAATTATTAGGTAAATCGGCATAATGCCCCCGAACCACATGAGATGTGTGCGAGCATAAACAAATTATATGCAACAAGTATATGTATGGTAATTTATAAAATAGGGCTCATAAAAAGGGGTCACACATTAAGGTTCGAAGATCTTGGGTTCTGAGGTTTCGAGGATTGGTCTTCGGGATCCGAGATCAGGGTCTTCAGGTTCCGACCATCAGATCTGTGAAGAGGAACTCGGCGTCCTATGTAGATGACCTTCGTTCAATGGGTCCACGAAGGGGATCTTCTTGTACGTGAAGGAGGTCTTGTCAAACATATTCCCTTCGGTGTGAACTTAGGGTCTCGGCTTCTTTTGTCGATGGTGAACTTGAGTTCAGCTTTTTGTTCTTGTTCAAGTGGAACGCCTTAAATCACCAAGTATTCACCACTTCGCTTCATCTGCACCTCATCTTCTCGCAACCAAATGCCAACAACACAAATCAGCACAACATCTTACTTCACAGGAAGCCACACCAGTATCGGAGGAGAGATACATCGTCATAGGAAAAGAGATAAAGGAGGAACCGCAGGGGAGGTGGCCACCTGCACGGTTATCCTCTAAAGAAAACAAGCGCTATGGCGGAGGGACTCGTGGGGCACGGCCCGTAGAGCTCAGGTTCGCGAGCAGGAGGGCGCGGAGGCGTGAGCTTGTAGGGCAGCGGTGTCCTGGTGCCGGGGAGGCTCGCTGGTGGCGGCGGCGCACGACGGAGCTTACGAGGAAGACAAGGTCCCGCGGCGGCGGTCATGGTGATGAGGGAGCGCCAGAAGTAGGGAAGGCCTTGGCGCGGCCGCGCGGGTTGCAGGGGAGGCGAGGTAGACGAGGAGCGGGGCCGGCTTGGTTGGCTGAGGAGGAGGGCCCGACGGGGACGGAGTGGCTGCTCGTGGCCACGACAGCGACAGGTGAGCGCAGAGGGCGGCGACCTCTAGAGCGGGGATCAGGGCGAGGCGCGTGGTGTAGAGGAGAGGGCGGGCCGGCGACACGGGCCGCGCGAGTCCAGAACAGCGGCTCGGAGCAGCAGTTGATGGTGAGCTTAGCGGCGCTCGCTCGCGAGCCAGGGGAAGGAGGCAGACGAGGGCGAGAGGTGGGGGTCGCGTGCGGGGTGGGGATTTGCGGGGCCAGGCAGGGGAAGAGAGAGAGGGTAGCGGGGCCAGGGGTGGGCCAGGGTGAGCGGGGGTTGACTTCAGCGTTGATCACGCAGGTGCAGTTGCTGCTGAGTAAAAAGGCGGCACAGTTGGGGTTAGGTAGGGCGACTGGGTAGGAATTAGGGTTAGGGTTAGGTTTGGAGGTGGCCGGCTGGGCTTTTGGGATGGCGGACTGCCTCCTAAAAATAATATAAGTTTTATTTATTTATTTAAAAGGCTTTTGTAATCTGTTTTTAGACAAAGAAAATATCCGGAAGAGACCGGGATTTATAATTTGAAATAAAGAGGAAGGATATTTAGAAAATAAAGGTAGGCTTTTAGAAAATAGTTTTAGGCAAACAAAAATGCTGATTGACATGACGATGCTCAAATGCAATGTGGCATGATGACATGAGCATGTGGTCATGATGATGCATAAAAATAAAAACAACACGCGATTTTCTAGTAGTGGTTTTACCGGGGTGCTACAATTCGACACCACTAACAATGGATCTCGCCCTCGAGATCCGCCTCATGGTACGGGGAAGAAGGCCGACGATCTGCATGTTCTCTCTTCATGTAGATTCTCACGACACCACTAACAAGATTCTTCCTCCATATTGAAATCGGCGACACCACCAACAAGGGATTGTTGCTCACGTTCGTCGAGAGAACACTCCGGAGAAACAAAGACAAAGGTAGAGGTATCAAAAGAAAAGGCCACCTCTAACTTCAGTGGAAGGAGTAAATGGCATAGATCCGCCAATTCGATGTGCAGAGCGAATGATAAGAGTAGTGGTATGGTCGTGACTCCATCCCGCACTCAAAACAATACTCTATACATGAATAGTAGAATTATGCAATCAACTCTCGAAATCAGACTGAAGATCTCGACAAGCGAGGCTCGGAAACAAAGGAGTGATGCGGGGTTTCATCGGATCTGATGTAGATGAGGTTGTTGTGTTGGAAAACATCGGAAGGCACAAGAAGGAACAAAGAGAAGTCCAACAGATGAAGGATTCCTCAGATAGTATGAAGACCGGATGTAGAAGCACCGTTCCCAAAGGAGAAAGCAAAACCCTGAAGGTACGACGGAAACCCAACCACGAGAATTCCTGGACTTGAAGAAAAGATAAGAGAGCAGATTCAAAACACGCAGAGGTAAGAGGAGAATAGCATAGGGGTAAGAAGTAAAAACAGACCTAATCAGATCTACCCAACGATTTTGCAAAATAGTTTCGACACTCTACTTCGGCCATTAGCTAGGTTATCCTACAGGCTGGACCAGTGGGGTATCGCAACTGCTGAGCTCTGATACCACTTTGTAACACCCTCGAATCGGCCCTATGCAAGTTTTAGTGATTCCCGCCAAACCCGCATAGAAACGATTGAAGGACGCCCACCAGGCACTTGCGTGCGGGTGGAAAACGAAGTAATACCATTACACATTAGTCCACGATGGAACCCACAAAACATATATATACAACAATGACTCAACGAGTCAAGAATACAGATATACAGTACAAAGATCCAAATCACCTTGAAAACAATACTATTTCCAAGTACGGACAAGATGCAAATGGGGCGAAGAGCCCTGAAGAATAACCAATGGCGTCCATAACCCTGCCCAGGACAAGCCGGAAGGGTAACCCTGCTAACGACATCGATCTCAAACCTGCTAAAATAAAAAGGGGTGCCGACAAAGGGCAAAGGAAAAAGAGGAGCGTCGATCGAGGCCAAGACAGCGAGGCTTAGAATTGCTTGGCTCTCGCCTACATAGTTATGGTGGACTGAAGCGGCAGCGAAGCATGCACTAAACAACCTATAGAGACTCCATAAACTGGCGGCTATTAGAGAGAGATAAAAAAACCTATTCGAAACCAACTTGATACTAACACCAATCATACCCATCCTGGTATTCCCCCCTCGAGACCAAACGAGGAAGTCAAACCGAGGAACTCACACAGTTGGCAGTTTTATTCATTCCATTATAGTTGCAGCACTTACTAGTCAGATATAGATAGCACGAGTCATCCTGATAGCATAAGTAGTGGGCAGTTTTAGTTAACCATTCAGTTATAGTTGTAGTACTTACTAGTCAGATACAATTAGCATGTGAGATCCCAAACCCAGCAGTTGTTGGCACTTTTATTTCATTCCATTGGAGTTGCGATACTTACTAGGCAGTTATAACATGGCACGATACACCCCAGTTCCACCAGTTGTTGGCACTTTTATTATCCATTCCATTGTAGTGAAGCTGATTACTAGTCACTTATTAAGTCAAATTTATAGTTATGCTTGTCTATGATCGAGATACTGTGCTCCAAGTCGTCCATAACCGCGGACACGGCTTTCAGAAAGATTTACCCTGCAGGGGTGCACAAATAGCAACACACACACGATCAACCTCGGAAAAACCAAATCAAAACCCAACGAGGCTTTCACGACAAAGCAATTATAGGATTCATAAAATATTTCAGGGGGCCACCCCACTAAGCTACCCGCAACAAAGTTGGCCGGCTCTGGAACAGACCCAGGGTTTGCGAGAACGACTGTAAATGACTGGGAACCCGAAAGTGTGACTGGGCTTGTCGATACCGCGAAATCGTGCCACGATCCAAAATAGTACAGGTGCTCCACGCACAATCGTAAAATAAAACAATAAAGCATGGCATAAGTACAAGATAGTAATAAAGCCCCAAACTAGTTTGTGGCCCCAAGAAATAAGAAATGAATCAAGCTCTGGCTAAGAGGATGCATGGTCCCATATGCGGATAGTGCGATAGTCAAGGAACATGTATCAAGTACTCGGGGTCCTACGGGACACGAGTGTGGAAAACCAAATAACATCTATTGCCCAACGATGCCTCTACATTAGTTATATCTATTCCCAGCATTTTAAGAGTTGCATTTGAAGTCATGATGATCTACACCATTAAGCATCTCCACCATTTATCATGTGTCAACTTGCCATCAATGGTGAAACGACAACGACGCGAAGCAACACATAAGCAAGCAACTACGACTCGCAAGGCTGACTATCTATCAAACAACAAGCAATAGGATGTTTCCATGGCAATATAGAGGCTGCAAGGAGTATAAATGGTGCACGGACACTAAAGCATTGCAACACGGGTAGCAATAGATCAACAGAAGGAAATAAAGATTATAAAAGCAAAATAGGTAGAAAGTAGGAGATGCTTGCCTAGGAAACACTGCCGAAGGTTCATATCCGAAGAACTTGTCGATACTCGCGTCCACTCAACGGCCTGATCCGCGAAGACCAAAGCACTAAAATATACACCGAATGCACTATTTAATACTACGGTAGAAGACCAGGCATGTTCATGATATGATGCATGACATGGCAAAGATGCGGTGCAATTGGGCAATATTAAGCGGAACCAGGGTCCCGAGAATTAATTAGAAGGTTCAAGTTATTTAGATACCCCGCAATTTAAATGTTGTATTAATAAGGCAAAACATGCCATCGGTTCGCTACACAAATTTAAATGGAGGCAATATAGGACTAGATTAGCCCACATATGATCTCCATATTTAATTATTAGGTGAATCGGCATAATGCCCCCGAACCACATGAGATGTGTGCAAGCATAAACAATTTATATGCAACAAGTATATGTATGGTAATTTATAAAATAGGGCTCGTAAAAAGGGGTCACACATTAAGGTTCGAAGATTTTGGGTTCTGAGGTTTCGAGGATTGGTCTTCGGGATCCGGGATCAGGGTCTTCAGGTTCCGACCATCAGATCTGTGAAGAGGAACTCGACATCCTATGTAGATGACATTCGTTCAACGGGTCCACGAAGGGGATCTTCTTGTACGTGAAGGAGGTCTTGCCAAACATATTCCCTTCGGTGTCAACTTAGGGTCTCGGCTTCTTTTGTCGATGGTAAACTTGAGTTCAGCTTGTTGTTCTTGTTCAAGTGGAACGCCTTAAATCACCAAGTATTCACCACTTCGCTTCATCTGCACCTCATCTTCTCGCAACCAAACGCCAACAACACAAATCAGCACAACATCTTACTTCACAGGAAGCCACACCAGTATCGGAGGAGAGATACATCATCATAGGAAAAGAAATAAAGGAGGAATCGCAGGGGAGGTGGCCACCTGCACGGTCATCCTCTGAAGAAAACAAGCGCTACGGCGGGCGGACTCGTGGGGCGCGGCCCGTAGAGCTCGGGTTCGCGAGCAGGAGGGCGCGGAGGCACGAGCTTGCAGGGCAGCGGTGTCCTGGTGCCGGGGAGGGTCACTGGTGGCGGCGGCGCACGACGGAGCTTGCGGGGCAGAGGAGGTCCCGTGGCGGCGGTCGTGGTGATGAGGGAGCACCAGAAGTAGGGAAGGCCGTGGCGCGGCCGCGCGGGTTGCAGGGGCGGCGAGGTAGACGAGGAGCAGGGCCGACTTCGTCGGCCGAGGAGGGGCTTGGAGAAGGAGGGCCCGACGGGGATGGAGTGGCTGCTCGTGGCCACGGCAGCGACAGGTGAGCGTAGAGGGCGGCGGCCTCTGGAGCGGGGATCAGGGCAAGGGCGCGTGGTGTAGAGGAGAGGGCGGGCCGGCGACACGGGCCGCGCGAGTCCAGAATAGCGGCTCGGAGCAGCGGTTGATGGCGAGCTTGGCGGCACTCGCTCCCGAGCCAGGGAGGAGGACGCAGACGAGGGCGAGAGGTGAGGGTCGCTGCAGGGTGGGGATTTGTGGGGCCAGGCAGGGGAAGAGAGAGAGGGTAGCGGGACCAGGGGCGGCTTCGTGTTGATCACGTGCAGCTGTGCAGTAAGCAGTGAAGCAATCTTGCTGGGGGTTAGGTAGGGCGACTGGGTAGGAATTAGGGTTAGGGTTAGGTTTGGACGTGGCCGGTTGGGCTTTTGGGCCTGGCGGACTGCCTCCTAAAAATAATATAAGTTTTATTTATTATTTAAAAGGCTTTTGTAATCTGTTTTTAGACAAATAAAATATCCGGAAGAGACCGAGGTTTTTAATTTGAAATAAAGAGGAAGGATATTTAGAAAATAGAGGTAGGCTTTTAGAAAATAGTTTTAGGCAAACAAAAATGCTGATTGACATGACGATGCTCAAATGCAATGTGGCATGATGACATGAGCATGTGGTCATGATGATGCATAAAAATAAAAACAACACGCGATTTTCTAGTAGTGGTTTTACCGGGGTGCTACAAGCGCCGACGAGTTGATGATGAGCCAGAGATTCAGGCTGAGGGTTAGGTCGAAGTGGAACCCGTCAACCCACATACACGCCTCAAGCCAAAGCCGGGGCAGAATGTCGTACGGAATGATGATGTCCCACTCCTCCGCCGTGAGTTGCAGGTTCTTCAGCAGCCATACACGGCCAAGAACCTTGCGCATAGTTCCTACAACCTTGCTCGCTCTTCGCAGCTTGCTGGGAGGCAAGCTGAGATTCACCACTTCCTCTTCGCAGGGTGTGGTCGCAACATCGTCCTCCTCTAGAGGGGCTAGGATGGAGCCAGGCATCCTCCTGAGCTTGTACGTCCTCAAGAAGAAGATATTCAGTGTCATTGTGTACGACATCACCTCGTTAACTAATTGCGGCTTGACGACGGAGAAGTCAGTTGTGGCTGCGGAGACGTGGCAGGCACGGAAGACATGGGAGCCAGACGCGAAGTTGTGCTCCTATGAGGAGCGCTCCAGTTCCGGTGGCGTCGCCATTTGGGAATTTTTTTGGGGGGCGGGGATAGGGGAGGGGAGGGGAGCTAGTCGATGGTGCTGGTCTGGATGAGGGGGAAGAGGCCAGGGGAAATGGGTGAGGGCCTGTTTGATTTGTAGGGTAGGAAAATCGTAGGAATAGGAAAAATGTAGGATTGCATTGTCATGTTCACTCCAATCCTACACCAAAGTGTGTTTGATTCCACCATAGGAATCTAAAAAGAGGTATGGGTGAATGTTTGATTTCCTACGAAAACTAGTAAGGAATCCTTAGGAAAAAATTCTATTGGAATTAATCCTACAAATCAAACAATCCTCATAGGAAAATTTCCTATAGGATTTAATCCTACAAAATTCCTAGGCAAGCAAATTGACCCTGAGAGTGGACTGCTCGAACAAAAGGCGGGGCCGCGCTACCTTGTCACTCTCCAACGTCATCCCTGGCTCATCCTCTCTTCATGGTTCTATTTAGGCTGGTCATAGTGCTAGTGGGAGTAATTTGGGTAGTACATAGTCCTACATGTATTGCCAACTAAGCATTTAGATGACATGGCATGCAATTAAATGATGAGAGAGAGCCTTGGGGTAACTAGCTATGTTACCATAAGGGCGTCTCCAATGTGAAAATAAGGTCGGATATAAGACACCTGTGGTCGACCTTAGTGGAATTTAAACATTGTAGCACTCGGTCTTAAGCTAAGAAACCTTGCGGTCGACCATACCAGTATGACCCGGCCATAAGAACTAGAAAATCATTGTTTCTCTCTCCTCACTACATAGTGCACTTGTGGTAGAATTTCAAGACAAAATAAGTCTACATTGCAATAAATGAGACTTTGCATGATACCACACCTATGTTATTTTCCACTATGGAGGTAGTAACTTATTTTATTTTATTTTGTGAAAATGGAGGTAGTAACTTAGACTAGTAACATGTGCATGTTACTACTCTAAGTTACTCCCCACCATGACCAGCCTAAATATAGTAACTTGCATGTGTTACTATCTTCATAGTGGGTGATAAGATGTGTGTGGTGTCATGCAAGACCTAATTAATTAGGTTCTAGACTCATATAAATGTATGATGTTATGGTAATACCTCCCTCTCTTTCATCATTAATTATCATGTCATGTCACCAATTTTATTAGTTGGCATTGCATGTACATGCAAGTTACTACTCCCATGTGACGTGAGGGATAGCTGTTGTCTCTGCATTAAATAGAGGAAGGGTTGTTGAGCTGGACAGGGAAGACCAATATTTTAACATATCCTTGAATTTTTCTGTGCCATCGGCTGTGCAGCGTAGGCACCGGTGATAGATGGATGAGAAGTGGTTTGGGCACCAATATTTGCATACGCTATGGAGGGCCACCGAAGTTCTATGGATTTTCAAGCTTTTTAGCTAAAAGAGAGCAACTATGTAGATGCACAGGCTGGTGGTACTTCCCCTTGCTATCGGTAAAAGAGAGAAACTATGTGGATGCGATGATGATTCAATTTATTTATATAACATAACTACTATAGGTACAACACAACCACGGCAGAAACTAAACCATACTCTAGACGGAATTAGCACACACGTAGACAGCCGAATATCATACGGTTCTTTTTTGTCAAGAACCTATGTCACCCTCTGCCCGTGCGGGCACGCTGTCTGGTGTTTGATAAACTCGAGGAAGCTGCCAGCCATGTCACAACCTTTGTTGCTGCTCTTGAGCTTCATTCCCGAGGACATCTGATCCACGGTAGTGGTTGGTTTGAAGAAGCCTCCGTATTCACATCCAGGGCACTAGCCATCGGACAATTTTCCAACACATTTTGCGCATGCAATGTGCACTGCGGCCTTGCCAAAGCACTGCTCATGCAAGGAAAAGAGATTTAGCCCAAAAACAAGAGTTGTATCGAACCAATGTGGAAAACATCATGAAGAAAGAAGTAGTAATAACCATGTATGCGGGACGACGAACAATTTGAGAACATAGCCTGCAGCTGAAGACCCGCCTCATTGCACTCATGTCAATCGTAGCTTCAAACCACTCGTCCGCCATAGAGCCACCTTCTTCAACTTCAGCAGATCTGAGAGGGATTTTGAGACCGAGCGAGAGAGTACAGGGAGGAGCATAGATCTGAGAGGGTTGATGAGAGCGAGCGAGAGAGACTGGTACAATAGTTAAATACTAGGAGTACTAGACTCCTCATCTCACTCTAGGAAATTTATCGTCCGTCCATCCAAATTCAATGGCCATGAAACGATACATTATCTCTTTGGCAAGAGACTGGTGTGGAGAAAACTAGAGAAGCACTGTGTTCCCTGATTAATTATCTCCCTTTGACCCGGTGTACACATCGCTTTGACGACCTAGGGCTACGTGGAAGACTAAATACTATACTCCAGTACTACTTCGGGATGGAGGTACTAGTACTACTAGTCTACCTCTATTTGGGATGAGAGTATGAGACTAGCCCCAATGGGGGTATCAGGTGGTACGTATTGTATCATGTATTAGGCCTTTCACAATCGGGTGTATCTTAGCACGTTACCATAGGAGTTATAAATACCTAATAAACAACCTCTTCAATGCATTGTATTTTAGAGGTTATACCTTAATTTAAATTTTTTGCT
Organism: Avena insularis; assembly: GCA_023614405.1. Classification (NCBI taxonomy): domain Eukaryota; kingdom Viridiplantae; phylum Streptophyta; class Magnoliopsida; order Poales; family Poaceae; genus Avena; species Avena insularis. Next base: position 370,756,199 of record CM042690.1, read on the forward strand.
CTCATGCATGCATTTTATGGGGCAATCAACTCTTTTTGCCTATGATTACGTGCAAGGAGTGTATCTTAGCTAAGATACAACAACACCCTCTCTCCTCCTTAATTGACATGCCACAAAAGCATTTTGCCTAGGTTGTCGCGCTAAGAGACTCCCCCATTGTCAAAGGTCTTATTACATGCATGGAAAATGCTTATGTGTCACGACAATTAATGATGAAAGAGATTGTGTTGGTATCACTGAAAAATAATTATAATTTTGAGCCACGTCCATAAAGTATAGGGTGTATAATTGGTTCTTGTACCTTGTGTCATGTAGAAATCAACCTACTACTATTAGCTACCTATTACTCGATATTCTCAAGAGAAATGACGAAGAAGATTCTAGAATTATTGAGAAGTGCGTTTTGAGGTTTGTGCATAGCGTTCACTGTGCTAAAGACTATCAATGGAATATTCTATATGCTAGCATGGATTGAAGATCCAACGGTTTGCAATGTTGGGATTTGCCAGGCTTGATCGATTTTTCAAAGTTCAAAGTACTGCGTACACAATATAGTGTGGTAAGATTATATAATATAGGTGAAGCTCCAAAAAATATGAATATGCGAGTCTCACGTGCGGAGTACTTCTATATAGTGATAATATGACATATTGTACTTCTATAGTTCTGTTACGTGCCGGAGCACTAAGGCATGCACAACTTATTAGTACTGTATACTGGAGTACATACTCCAAGAATTTACCAGACTCATTGCTCGAGCTGCCAGCTGCTCGCCACCTCTATTTCGAGAGTGTATAGTACTCCTACTATCCGACTAAACTGTGGCCAGCTAAAAGTACGGCCGCTACAAGTACCGATTTGACATTTCTCTTGTGAGTTAATGCCCCGAACAACCACCTACTGTGAAAAAACTCGCGCACCACCAAGCGGTCGCTCTGCATACTCCTTGGAGCATCTAAAAAAGTACTCCTTCAAGAAATGCTTGGTCAAGAAAAACACCCAAAAAGAGGTCCCCTAGCGGTGGGAGTAAAACTGAGTAGCACCGCTAGTAGTACTACTAGTACTATACTATTCCTTCACAAAAAGCAGTTCAACTTTCCTTCATTCTACTCTCTGGCCAAATTTCTTTCTTCCACCAAAGGCATGTTACCCTAAAAAATACTTGAAGTAATCCCGGTGGGTTGGCTGCGTCGTCCTCAGAGGTCTGCTTCGGCTCGAGGCTAGGCTCCAGAATAGTTCATTCGGCGGGAACATGCCGTCGTTGGAGCTGCCTCTGTAGAGCACCTGGTCGCCCGCAGTAAACGTGCGTTGGCCCTGCCGACCAACGACGCGATTTTGGGCCCCCTCGAGGCTACCGATCCTGTGTTGGCCGCGTCACGGAGGCGTTAACATGGCAGATGAACAAAAGTGGACCTCTACAACAAAGCGCCGGTCCCGATGTGCCTCCCTTTCGACTGTGATGGAGCTGTGTCCAGGCAGGCGCTCTGGCTGGACATCAACCATGGCCAAGTTAAGCCCGTGGGAGACAACGGCCAATCCTTTCGCCGGGAACCTGCAGCCAGCGATAATGCGACCGAGGCAGACAACTTGGGTGGGTGCCAGGTTGCCGTGGCCGTGGCCGACACCGTCCTTGGTCCCCTCGAGCCTATCGATCCTATGCTGGCCCTTGCTTACGATCAGGACATGCTCGAGTTCGAGCTCGCGCGCGAGGAACCTGTGGCCAGCGAGCATGCGACCGGAGCTGACAACTCAGGTGGGCGCCAGGTTGCCGTGGCTGTGGAAGACGATGCCATCCTGGGTCCCCTCGAGCCTATCGATCCTATGCTAGCCCTTGCTTACCATCAGGACATGCTCGAGTTCGAGCTCGAGCGCGAGGAACCTGCAGCCGACAAAGGTGAGGCTGGGGGAATCGACTCGGTAGGGGGGCAGTGTGCTCATCTACTCGTTCTGAGCAATCTCGTCCCTTCGACCATGATCAACACGCAGGAGCGCACTGTGTTTCGTTTGTGAAGCAAACAGTAGTAGCAAGAGTATGGCTCAGCTGCTCGGTTGAAATTGAGCCGGACCCGACTGCCTTTCCAAGCTAAATTTTAGGGGCCTTTGTGCCAATTGTATGCACTTGGATGTAATTTTATTTTTTTGATGTAACCTTTAATTCCATCAAACGTGTTGATTGAAGCATGATGCACTTTCGGGTGAAATTAGCTATAAAATTAAGCTTGAAAAATATAACATGTAATTTATCCAACCAATTCATGTAGTACTATAGTAAACTAATAAGTTGCACGTGCCCTGCACGTGAGACTCATATAATAGACGTCTGACATATCATCACTATATAAAATTATAATAGGTAAAGCAGAAAAAATATAAATTTAATCAACAGCTATAATGTATGGGTGTATATTTGGTTCTCGTACTTTGTATATCATGTAGAGTGAACGATTATTAGCTATCTAAAACTTCAAAATTTGGTAACATGGTCTGGATAAACGAGGTAGAAGATTCTAGAATGATGGAGAAGTGTTTTGAGGTTCCCATGTTTCCGGACATAGCGAACCACCCATATTTTACTTGTGATTCCTAGGTTCTTTGAGTTTTCAAGGTTCGTAGATAAATTAACCCACTTAAATTACACTACTGTCTCCGATTCAAATTAATGTTCTCAGATTTGTCTAGATTCAGGTATATGTATCTAGCACAGAAACATGACTAGATACATTTGAATCTAGATGAATCTACGAACATTAATATGGATCGTAGGGAGTCTGTCAAAATTATATCAAATTATTTCAAACCACATGTGAGCTGCCAATTGATCTTTAAATTCCAAAAAAAAGGAGGCAACACGAGAGCAGCGGGAGGAGGAGTCGGAAGGCGGTGCGATGTCAGAGCAAACCTATGATGGGCTGCTGATACGAGGTACACTCCACTATTAGTAAACATATGGACCTACTATTAGTAATATGCATGCAAAACAAGGTGTGTTTTCTCTCTCCTTCGCTGGCTCTCACCATCCATCATCCATTGATATCTTCTCTGCAGCCGCGGGTGCACAATCCGGCTTGTCTCTTTATTCGTCCACAGCGTGGCGCTCCGCACATGTGCCTTGGTATGGCACACCGGTCTACTTCCATCAACCGTTTTTCCCTGAAATTCAAGCCATCTACTGGATTTATAATCATCTACACCAATACAAAAAGTCTCAAAAGTAATAACAATAATTATAAAAAGGTCCTCATACCACATTGCGACGACTACAAACCCTAGTGCACTAATTGGAGTGTCTCGCTCCTTCAGGACCTACAGTACCCCGATTCCAAAAAATAAATAAAGAATGCCACTGTCCCAATTTTCAGACAAAGTGTACCATGCTTTCTTACAATTCCCAAGTTATAGGATTTTTCAAGCAGTCATAGAAATGTTTTTAATTTTTTTCTGTTTAATATTCTTCCGTTTTGATGAGTTTGCTGCATGTAATGCTAGTTGTTGTATAGTTCCAATGTTAGGTATTGTACATACTGGTATAAAGCCGGCAATAGATAATGTGTCACTTTGTTATACCCAACACTCGGTTATACTATTGAACTAGCTCTCATGCACTTGTAGAATATTAATTTAGACCTAATTCGACAAATCGACGGAAAGTCGTCTGAGTGGGTGAAATTAGCTAGAAAATTAAGCTTGAAAAATATAACATCTAATTTATCCAACCACTTTATGTACTATAGTAAGTAAATGGCACATGCTAGGAAATCTCAGCCATATTGATCGCACTTCCTTCTAAAAAATATTTTTACTTCTTTACCATGCATGCTAACATGCACCGACCTAGCTATACCAAAATATGGGCACATGGTCATTATCTTGATGAAGACACAGTATGTCCATGATCTTGGTCATTTAGCTAAAACCCAAGAAAGTTTATACATAGTACATGATATAGTAGGCAATACTAGAAGTGTGAGTTTTTCAAGTACTTTTACTGGTAGAAAAATAAGAAAGAATGGCCCCACCAAATTTTTATACAAAGTGGACAATTCTTTCTTATAGTTCCCAAGTTTAAGTATTCTTCAAACTTCCGAGCTAAAGCTCCACGTTCTCTTAAATGCATGACTCTAAGTCGATTAAACGAAATTAGGTCAAATTTGAATACATGCGAGTGTGATAGACTATTACTCTTGACAATATCCAAAATTCTTTTGAAGGTATCTAGGCAGCCAATATATCATGGGCCAACAATAGTTTTGAGAAATCCCAGTAGTGATTAGTATTTGCATACCGACAAATTTGACCGCGTATGGAAAACATTGAACCAAAATAAAGCGTAAAACAAAAACATGAGACTTTATTACGATTGGGGTACTTTTGCTAGTATTATTAATTGCCAAGAAAAATGATAAACATGAGATTCGACAACCTTAGGTAAAATGGATTCACATTATAACCCACCATGATGTAACATTATTCTTGGTTTTCAGCACGAACGGTCAATAAGGTCATGGCCTTCTATATTCATGTATACCCTAGCTACACTTTTACATAGGGTTCTGACATAGGGTAGATGGGTGCGTGTTGTCCTAGTAAACAAAGTTGCCCGTGGGAGTTTAGAACAATTATGAAAAAACTTTTTTCACTTTTTCAACTGATTATGGGGATATTTTGTACTAGCAGTAAAGAAAATCAGAAGAATGTGGCTCTGAATGCGAGAAGCGCGCCATGTTTCCAGACATAGCGAACCATCCATGTTTTACTTGCGATTCCTAGGTTCTTTGAGTTTTCAAGGTTCGTAGATAAATTAACCCAATTAAATTACACTATTGTCTCCGATTCAAATTAATATTCTCAGATTTGTCTAGATTCATATATATGTATCTAGCACAGAAACATGACTATATACATTTGAATCTAGATGAATCTATGAACATTAATATGGATCGAAGGGAGTCTGTCGAAACTAGGTCAAATTATATCGAACCACATGTGAGCTACCAATTGCTCTTTAAATTTCACAAAAATCTTTTGAAGTTGCCCACCAGATAGCCAATATATCAAGAACACGACCGAGAGTTTTCAAAGATTCAACTTCTTTCTAGACTTTGCATGCCGGCAAAGTTGAACTTGCTTTGGAAAAAGAGATAGAAATAGGCAACAAAAACACGGGGACTCATGCATGGTGTCCTTTTTCCTTCATAAAAATGGCCTACCATGAATAAGTATGAACAGGTTTTAGGACGAGCGACCAAGCAAGGTCATGGACATATCCACTTCATAGTTTATGGTAATTTGGTAGTACTACAAGAAAGTAGATATGTGCATCTTGGCATTGGTAAACAGCTTTTCCAGTGTGAGTTTCCAAATGCGAGGAAAAGTAACAACTCTAATTTTCTAAGCGATGGAAATATTTTTTCTATAAAGCAAATTACTCCACTTCATTCTGTACTGCTACTCCAAAAGGTAGGTAGCGCGAGAGTAGCGAGAGGAGTGTCCTGCATGTTAGACTCAGATAATAGACGTATGACATACCATCATTATATAAAATTATAATAGGTAAAGCACAAAAAATTATATATTTGATCAACATACATAAAGTATGGGTGTATATTTGGTTCTGTACTTTGTATCATCATGTAGAAGTCAAAGATTATTAACTACCTAAAACACTTGAATTTATTTGGTAATATGGTCTAGAGAAACGAGGGAGAAGATTCTAGTATGATGGAGAAGTGTGTTTTGAGGTTTATGCATAGCATTCATTATGCTGAAGACTATCTATACAATCTTCTAGATGCTATAATGGAAAAGAAGATCCAACAGTTGGAAATATTGGGATTCGTGAGACTTGAGATCCAACAACATTTCCAAAGTTATCTTCAATCTTATCTTAGCACTAGAAGATTGTATTGAATAACTTTGAATAATTAATGCTAGACAAACCTTAATCTGAACACATTCTATCATACTAGAATCTTATCACTCATTTCTCTAGACCAATGTTACTACCAAAAATTTCAAGTGTTAGGTAGCTAACAATCTTTGACTTCTACACATGACGATACAAAGTAGAAGAACCAAATATATACCCATACTTTATATATGTTGATTAAATTTATATTTTTCTGGTTTACCTATTATAATTTTATATAGTGATGATATGTCAAACGTCTATTATGTGACGTGCAGGGCACGTGCAACTTACTAGTGTATAGTGGTAAGATAAGATATACTCTAGATACACTTTTAGATACGGTTCTCAGATCGGGTAGATATGGGTACGTCTTGGCCTAGTACACAATGTTGCCCGTGTGAGTTTCGTACAATTAGGGAAAAAACATTTTTCAATTTTCTAAGTGATTACAGGGATGTTTTGTACTAGCAGTAAAGAAAATCAGAAGAATGTGGCTCAGAATGCGACAACGCGCCATGTTTCCGGAAATAGCAAACCACCCATGTTTTACTTGCGATTCCTAGGTTCTTTGAGTTTTCAAGGTTCGTAGATAAATTAACCCACTTAAATTACACTACTATCTCTGATTCAAATTAATGTTCTCAGATTTGTCTAGATTCGGGTATATGTATCTAGCACAAAAACATGACTAGATACATTTGAATCTAGATGAATCTATGAACATTAATATGGATCGGAGGGAGTCTGTCAAAATTATGTCAAATTATTTCGAACCACATGTGAGTTGTCAATTTCTCTTTAAATTCCACAAAAATCTTTTGAAGTTGCCCACCAAACAGCCAATATATGGAGAACACGACCGAGAGTTTTCAAAGATTCAACTTCTTTCTAGACTTTGCATGACGGCAAAGTTGACCCTGCTTTGAAAAAAGAGAGAGAAATAGGCCAAAAAAACAGGGGGACTCATGTATGGCGTCCTTTTGCTTGTATTACCTGCCATGGAAAATAATAAACATGAGTTTTTACAACTTTTGTAAAAAAAACGCTTCATAAAAATGGCCTACCATGTATAAGTATGAATAGGTTTCAGGACGAGCGACCAAGCAAGGTGATGGACATATCCATGTTTATGGGAATTTTGTAGTAGTACTACAAGAAAGTAGATGTGTGCATCTTGGCATTGGTAAACAACTTTGCCAATGGGAGTTTCCAAATACTAGGAAAAGTAACAACTCCAATTTTCTAAGTGATGGAAATATTTTTTCTGTAAAGCAAAGTACTCCACTTCCGTACTAGTACTACTCGACAAGGGAGGCGGCTCCTTCCAAAAAAAAAGGAGGCAGCGCGAGAGTAGCGGGAGGAGGAGTTGGAAGGCGGTGCGATGTGAGAGAAAAGCCATGCTGGGCTACTTACATGAGGTACACTCCACTAGTAATAAATATATGGACCTCTTGTAGTAATATGCATGCAAAACAAGTTGTGTTTTCTCTCTCCTTTGCTGGCTCTCACCATCCATCCTCCATCGATCTCTTCTCTACAGCCGCGGGTGCATAGTCCGGCTTGTCTCTTTCTTGTCCACAGCGTGGCGCTGCACACGTGTGCCTTGGTACGGCACATCAATATACTTCCAGAATCCGTTTCTCCCCCGAAACTCAAGACATCTACTGGATTAATAATCATCTCCACCAATACGAAAAGTCTAAAAAGTAATAATAATAATTACAAACAGGTCCTCAGACCACATTGTGACGACTACAAACCCTAGTGCGCTAATTGGAGTGTCTCCCTCCTTCAGGACCTACGGTACCCTGGTTCCAAAAAATGAATAAAGAATGCCACTGCCCCAATTTTCAGACAAAGTGTACCATTCTTTCTTACAATTCCCAAGTTTTAGGATTTTTCAAGCGGGCATAGATTTTATTTTATTTTATTCTTGTTTAATCTTCTTACTTTTTGATGAGGTTGCTGCATGTAATGCTAGTTGTTCTATAGTTCAAATGTTAGGTATTGTACATGCTGGTATAAAGCCGGCAATAGATGACGTGTCACTTTGTAACACCTAACACTCCGTTATACTATTGAACTAGCTCTCACACACTTGTAGAATATTAATTTAGACCTAATTCGACAAATCGATGGAAAGTCGTCTAAGTGGGTGAAATAAGCTAGAAAAATATAACATGTAATTTATCCAACCACTTTATGTACTATAGTAAATAAATGGCACATGCTATGAACTTTAAGCCATATTTATCGCACTTCCTTCCAAAAAATACTTTTACTTCTTTACCATGCATGCTAACATGCACCGACCTAGGTATACCAAAGTATGTGCACATGGTCATTGTCTTGATGAAGACAGAGTATGTCCATGACCTTGGTCATTTGGCTTGAAACCCAAGAAAGTTCATACATACTACATGATATAGTAGGCAATAACAGAAGTGTGAGTTTTTCAAGTACTTTTACTGGTAGAAAAATAAGAAAGAATGGTCCCACCAAATTTTCGTACAAAGTGGACAATTCTTTCTTACAGTTCCCAAGTTCAAGTATTTTTCAAACTTTCAAGCTAAAGCTCCACGTGCACTTAAATGCATGACTCTAAGTCGATTAAACGAAATTAGGTCAAACTTGAATACATGTGAGCACGATAGACTATTACTCTTGAAAATATCCAAAATTCTTTTGAAGGTATCCAGGCAGCCAATATATTATGGGCCAACAATAGTTTTGAGAAATGCCATTACTAATTAATATTTGCATACCGACAAATTTGACCGTGTATGGAAAACATTCAAACAAAATAAAACGTAAAACAAAAACATGAGACTTCATTATGATTAGGGTACTTTTGCTAGTATTATTAATTGCCAAGAAAAATGATAAACATGATATTCGACAACCTTAGGGAAAACGGATTCACATTATATCCCACCATGATGTAACATTATTCTTGGTTTTTAGCACGAACAACCAATAAGGTCATGGCCTTCTATATCGATGTATACCCTAGCTACACTTTTACATAGGGTTCTGACATCGGGTAGATGGGTGCGTCTTGGCCTAGTAAACACTGTTGCCCGTGGAAGTTTCGAACAATTAGAAAAAAACATTTTTCACTTTTCCAACTGATTATGGGGATGTTTTGTACTAGTAGTAAAGAAAATCAGAAGAATGTGGCTCTGAATGCGAGAAGCGCGCCATGTTTCCATACATAGCAAACCATCCATGTTTTACTTGCGATACCTAGGTGCTTTGAGTTTTCAAGGTTCGTAGATAAATTAACCCAATTAAATTACACTATTGTCTCTAATTCAAATTAAGATTCTCAGATTTGTCTAGATTCGGATATATGTATCTTGCATAGAAATATGACTAGATAAATTTGAATCTAGATGAATCTATGAACATTAACATGGATCGGAGGGAGTCTGTCGAAATTAGGTCAAATTATATCGAACTACATGTGAGCTGCCAATTGCTCTTTAAATTTCACAAAAATATTTTGAAGTTACCCACCAGACAGCCAATATATCGAGAACATGACCGGGAGTTTTGAAAGATTCAACTTCTTTCTAGACTTTGCATGCCGACAAAGTTGCCCTTTCTTTGAAGAGAGAGAGAGAGAGAAATAGGCAACAAAAACAGGGGACTCATGCATGGCGTCCTTTTTCTTGTATTACTTGCCATGAAAAATAATAAACATGAGTTTTCACAAATTTTGAAGAAACCCGCTTCACAAAAATGGCTTACCATGTATAAGTATGAATAGGTTTCAGGACAAGCGACCAAGCAAGGTCATGTAGTATTACTACAAGAAAGTAGATGTGCGCATCTTGGCGTTGGTAAACAGCTTTTCCAATGGGAGTTTCCAAATACTAGGAATAGTAACAACTCCAATTATCTAAGCGATGGAAATATTTTTTCTGAAAAGCAAAGTACTCCACTTCCGTACTAGTACTACTCGAAAAGGGAGGCGTCTCCTTCCAAAAAAAGGAGGCAGCGCGAGAGCAGCAGGAGGAGGAGTCAGAAGGCGGTGCGACGTCAGAGAAAAGCTATGTTGGGCTACTGACACAAGGTACACTTCACTAGTAGTAAATATACGGACCTACTAGTAGTAATATTCACGCAAAACAAGTTGTGTTTTCTCTCTCCTTCGCTGGCTCTCACCATCCATCCTCCATCGATCTCTTCTCTACAGCTGCAGGTGCACAGTCCGGCTTGTCTCTTCCTCGTCCACAACGTGGCGCTGCGCACGTGTGCCTTGGTACGACACACCGATCTACGTCCAGCAACCGTTTTTTCCTGAAATTCAAGCCATCTACTAGATTAATAATCATCTTGTTTTTTGATGAACAAGTTTCAGGCCGAGCGACCAAGCAAGGTCATGGACATATCCACATCATAGTTTATGGTAAATTTCCCATATTCGGTAGTACTAAAAGAAACTAGATGTGCATATGGCCCAAGGAATTTATCATACATTTCAACCATGAGTCATTGAAATATGTCAAAGGCCAAGCCAACTTTAGTAAGAGACATGCTAAGTGGGTTGAGTTCATGGAGTCTTTTCCGTACATTGTCAAGTATAAGAAGGGCAATAATAATATAGTCGCGGACGCTTTGTCTCGCAAACACACAAGCCTTCTTACGAGACTTGAAATCAACGTGTTGGGTCTTGAGGAAATAAAATCTTTGTATGCTTCCAACCCGTTCTTTGAACCAATTTTCGCAAAGTGCTCCATTGACAAAGGAGTTGATGATTTCTATTTGCATAAATGCTTTCTCTTTAAACAAAACAAGCTTTGCATTCCGAAATGGCCGCTCCAACTTTTGCTTCTCCAAGAATCTCATGGTGGAGGCCTTATGGGTCACTTTGGCCGTGACAAGACATTAGGCATGCTCTCCACTCACTACTTTTGGCCCAAGATGAAGCGCGACGTGGAGTGCTACGTTCAACGATGCACGACATGTGTTCAAGCTAAGTCGCAAGCTAACCCTTATGGTCTTTATATGCCATTGCCTATTCCTCATACACCTTGGTCCGACATTAGCATGGATTTTGTGTTAGGATTGCCTAGATATAAGCATGGTCATGATTCTATCTTTGTTGTCGTGGATCGCTTTTCCAAAATGGCACACTTCATACCATGCCATAAGACGGACGATGCTTCACAAGTTGCCAATTTGTTTTTCAAGGAAATCGTCCGTCTTCACGGTGTGCCACGAACAATCATCTCCGACCGCGACGTCAAATTCATGAGCTACTTATGGAAGACCCTCATGGCCAAGCTCGGTGTCAAGCTCCTCTTTTCATCCGCGTCGCATCCTCAAACCGATGGACAAACCGAGGTTGTCAACAGAAGCCTCGGAACTCTTCTACATGTGTTGATCAAGAAAAACTTGATGGATTGGGAGGAATGCATCCCCACGCCGAGTTCGCCTACAACCGAGCCAAGCACTCAACAACCAAGACGAGTCCCTTCATGATCGTCTATGGTTTCGAGCCCCTCACTGCGCTTGACATCCTACCACTACCTCTTCATGAGCGCACCAACATGGACGTCGAGAAGTGCGCACAAGCTGTGAAGAAACTGTATGAAGAAACAAGATCTACTATCGAGCAACAAGTCCTTCGCCAAGCTTCAAGGTTAAACAAGGGCAAGAAGGAGTTGATATTTGAAGAAGGTGATCTCACGTGGATACACCTAAGCAAAGACCGCTTCCCCAAGGAACGCGACTCCAAGATCAAGCCAAGAGGAGATGGTCCCTTCAAGGTCCTCAAACGAGTCAACAACAACGCCTACATCATCGACATACCGACATCCAAGTACCTTACAAGCAATACATTCAACGTCAAGGATCTCTCACCCTACCATGGAGATGTTCAAGATGACAACCATGAAGAGTCGAGGACGACTCTTTCCCAAGGGGGGGAGCGGATGCAGCCCGTCCTACGGACGCTCCTACATCTACACCACCGAGTCCCCCAAGTGGACCGATGACACATGCCCGAGCCAAGCTCCTTCAAGCTAAGGTGAATTCGCTCCTCTCATCATGTGACTTTGACATACACTTGGATGGCTTGCTACTTCATACCACTACTCTGTGCATCATCAGGTACGAACCCTCGTCGCGTCGACCCACGAGCCCTGAAGCTGCACCTGTCCTGAAGCTGCCTGAGCCAGAGTGTCCGTCTGGATCCAGCCGCAGTGTCTGACACGATTCAGCCGGATTGTCCGGCCTGCCCCAGCCCCAACCTGGCGTGGACATTCAGAAGGCCAGTTAGGACACTACCCGGAGTGTCCGGACACCCCGGACTGTCCGGTCAACTCGACCCGGACTGTCTGACCTGAAGATGGGCCTGCGAGCCTTAGTTGGGCCCTGTGGCCCATGTACCCCTCTACTTAGCCCAAAACTCTACTTTAATGCTTGAATTACCCCTGAACTTTTGGTTGGCCTATATATAGTCCCCCACTTCCATTGTAAACCCTAGGCATGATATTGGAATTAGTGGAAACCCCTTGTGGATCTATCTAGTTCTTGCCTCATGCTTCTTTGACAAAGGAGCACCAAATATCCCAAACCTCGTTGGAGTTTGCATCGTGCCTCCGTGTTGTACAAGGCCTTGGCATCGGTGTCCCTTTGCCAAGATGTCAAGATCTCACTGAGTCTCCCATCTCGCCGTGCCGATTCGAGAGAGAGTCCTCCGCCCGATGTCGATCCTAGGGATTGCACCGGACCGGTCACCGCCGGCGTGAGCTATTGGTGTGTATCGTGATTTTGTGTGTGTGTGTGTTCATCGTGTTCTTCGTGCGTGAGTTCGTCGTGTTCATCCTCCCCTCCTTTCCCTGCACTCCCTCCTCGATTTGAGAGGGATTCGTTAAAGATCGAGCCACCCTGGAGGTTTGCCCTCAACACACAAGCCTTCTTATGAGACATGAAATTAACGTGTTGGGTCTAGAGAAAATAAAATCTTTGTATGCTTCCGACCCATTCTTTGAACCAATTTTCGCAAAGTGCTCCATTGACAAAGGAGTTGATGATTTCTATTTGCATAAGGGCTTTCTCTTTAAACAAAACAAGCTTTGCATTCTGAAATCGTCGCTCCAACTTTTGCTTCTCCAAGAATCTCATGGTGGAGGCCCTATGGGTCACTTTGGCCGTGACAAGACATTGGACATGCTCTCCACTCACTACTTTTGGCCCAAGATGAAGCGCGACATGGAGCGCTACATTCAACGATGCACGACATGTGTTCAAGCTAAGTCGCAAGCTAACCCTCTTGGTCTTTATATGCCATTGCCTATTCCTCATACACCTTGGTCCGACATTAGCATGGATTTGGTGTTAGGATTGCCTAGATCTAAGCATGGTCATGATTCTATCTTTGTTGTCGTGGATCACTTTTCCAAAATCGCATACTTCATACCGTGCCATAAGACCGATGATGCTTCACATGTTGCCAACTTGTTTTTTAGGGAAATCGTCCGTCTTCACGGTGTGCGAAGAACAATCGTCTCCGACCGCGACGTTAAATTCATGAGCTACTTATGGAAGCCCCATGGCCAAGCTCGGCGTCAAGCTCCTCTTTTCATCCGCGTCGCATCCTCAAACCGATGGACAAATCGAGGTTGTCAACTAAAGCCTCCGAACTATTCTACATGTGTTGATCAAGAAAAACTTGAAGGATTGGGAGGAATGCATTTCCTATGCCGAGTTCGCCTACAACCGAGCCAAGCTCTCAACAACCAAGATGAGTCCCTTCATGATCGTCTATGGTTTCGAGCCCCTCACCGCGCTCGACATCCTACCACTACCTCTTCATGAGCGCACCAACATGGACGTCGAGAAGCGCGCACAAGCTATGAAGAAACTGCATGAAGAAACAAGAGCTACTATCGAGCAACAAGTCCTTTTCCAAGCTTCAAGGTTAAACAAGGACAAGAAGAGATGATATTTGAAGAAGGTGATCTGGTGTGGATACACCTAAGAAAAGACCACTTCCCCAAGGAACGCGACTCCAAGCTCAAGCCAAGAGGAGATGGTCCCTTCAAGGTCCTCAAACGAATCAACAACAATGCTTACATCATTGACATACCGACATCCAAGTACCTTGCAAGCAATACATTCAACGTCAAGGATCTCTCACCCTACCAAGGAGATGTTCAAGATGACAACCATGAAGAGTCGAGGACGACTCTTTCCCAAGGTGGGGAGCTTGATGAGGACATCCCTACAATTACACCTACCCCAATGACTACTGAAGATGCTACAACTGTTGCAAGAGAGGATCAGTCCAATGAGATTAGAATTGGACCTATTACAAGAGCTCGTGCTAAGATACTGGAACAACGGGTGAATTTACTCCTAAACGAATCTAGTACTTTGATTGATGAGAACTTTATACTGCCTAAGTTTATGCATTTATGTATGATCAGGTTCATTGGAGAAACAAGCATGGCACAAGGAGGAGAGGGGCTACAAGAGAAGCCCAACATGATGATCGCCCAAGGATGCGCGAGGGAGGAGCGGGAGGAAGGCGCAAGAGAAGATCATCAAGACGAAGGCAAAAAGATCTACCACGACTGGAGTGTCCGGCCAGATCCACCCGGACTGTCCGGCCTGGTCGAGAGGCAAATTGGCGTGGACATTCAGTATGCCAGTTCGGACACTACACGGACGCCACCCGGAAACTTCAAAGTTTCTGGCCATACCGGACTGTCCGGCACACTTCACCCGGAGTGTCCGGCCTGTCCGGACTATCCGGCTGAATTCGACCGGAGTGTCCGCCCGCCGACCGAATCTGGTCCGAGTCGGTTTGTATCAGTTTGAGTCGTTTGCGTTTAGTTTCGGTTTCTGGTCGCTCCAGCCGCCCTTATAAGCTATGGGATGACTTCTAGTTAGGGTTTAGACCACGTTAAAACTATTTTGGAGTTGTTTCTTTCATAGAACCTCTGGAATTACCCTGTGTTCGAATCTACCAACTATAATTGAGTGTGATCTGTTGTTCCATTGGGAATTAGTAGATTGCATACTACCGTTCATGGTCACGGCTGCGTGCGCAAGAGCGTGGTGTTGTGAATACCCTACAAGGTTCGAGAAGCTGTTGCATTGGCATCAGGGATCGAGCGGGAGAGTTCATAGCTACAGGCTAGTTATCTATCATCCACCATCATTACCGACATCCGCTTACTGAGAAGATTGGGCCACCCCATATCAGAGCTGATGCAGCCCATCCTACGGATGCTACTACATCTACACCACCAAGTCCCCCAAGTGGACCGATGACCCGTGCCCGAGCCAAGCTCCTTCAAACTAAGGTGAATTCGCTCCTCTCATCATGTGAATTTTGACATACACTTGGATGGCTTGCTACTTCATACCACTACTCTATGCATTATCAGGTACAAGCCCCGGCCGCATCGACCCACAAGCCCTAAAGCTGCATCTGTCCTGAAGCTGCCTAAGCTGGAGTCTCCGGCCGAATCCAGCCGGAGTGCCCGGCACAGCCGGAGTGTCCGACGCGACTTAGCCGGAGTGTCCGACCAGGCCCAATCCCAAACTGGCATGGACATTCAGAAGGCTAGTTCGAACACTACCTGGAGTGTCCGGCCACCCCGGACTGTCCGGTCAACTCGACCCGGACTGTCCGGCCTGAAGATGGGCCTACGAGCCTTAGTTGGGCCCTGTGGCCCATGTACCCCTCTACTTCGCCTAGAACTCTATTTTAATGCCTAAATTACCCCTGAACTTGAAGTTGGCCTATATATAGTCCCCCACCTCCATTATAAGCCCTAGGCATGATATTTGGAATTAGTGGAAACCCCTTGTGGATCTATCTAGTTCTTGCCTCATGCTCCGTTGACAAAGGAGCACCAAATATCCCAAACCTCGTTGGAGTTTGCATCGGGCCTCCGCATTGTACAAGGCCTAGGCATCGGAGTCCTTTTGCCTAGACGTCAAGATCTCACCGAGTCTCCCATCTCGCCGTGCCGGTTCGAGAGAGAGTCCTCCACCCGTCGCTGATCCTAGGGATTGCGCCAGACCGATCACCACCGGCGTGAGGTATTGGTGTGTGTCATGGTTTTGCGTGTGTGTTCATCGCGTTCTTCGTGCGTGACTTCGTCGTGTTCATCCTCCCCTCCTTCCCCCGCATTCCATCCTCGATTTGAGTGGGATTCGTGAAAGATCGGGCCACCCTAGAGGTTTGCCCTCAACAGATTTGATGTTCATCGAGCTTGCGCTTCCTATTCTATGAGACACTTTTTTTCTTTCTTTATTTTTCTTCTTTTTATTTTTATTTTTTCTCTTTTTCTTTCTTTTTATTTTCTTTTTCACTTGCCTCTTCCTTGTGCCAACAACTATACAAGAGAACAATATAAGATAGCGCGCTCACAACTTTTACTCGGAATTCTACAAGGTATCAAATGTACATAGCCCAAGCAATCATAGGAAGAACTAGTGTCAATAGGTGTTTGTTGAACGCAAAGATAGTGTAGCTTCATAAAGGAAAGAAAATGGGGATAAGTCGCGGAATTTTTATACCTTTCGTCGCTGATCTTTACCCTTTATTGGTGGATTCCTCCTTGGACACAGAATTTGTATGGTGTAAATAGTATGAAACATGGATATGATGATGTAGAGCTCCTTCTCCTCTTCAAAATGAGCTAAAGAACACCAAAATCTGAGTTCGTATGCAAAAGTTATGCTCAAAACCATGAAACAGAATTGCTGCCAGCATGGGGGGCGGAGACTCCGGGGTCATTGTCTGAAGCACGTCCAGAACTTGAACGTGATGCGTTTTGGCGAAAAAACTCGACGGAACACCTCAAATTGATGGGGGGAAATCAAGGAATTAGGCCATGGGAATGCAGGAGAAGGTAGATCAACAAGTGTAGCAAGTAATCCACGGGTCAAAACCTACCAAAACTCACTCAAATCACAGATTGATCCAAAACACGAATTGGGGTTTTTTTGGGTGGAATTTTCGAATTTATGGGGAAAAGACCAAATCGATGAGAAATCTATGGCAACCAAAAGCTGTTGATACCAGATGTTATGGGGTAAACCCGTGGGTGGCCCGATCTTCACGGATCTCGTGGTCCATTCGATGGGAAAGCGAGGGGAAAGGGAGAAGGAAGCGGAAGTGGATGCACACCTTGCGAAGAACACGATGAACACACGCAAAACTCACATGATACAAGGCCGATTGCTCCCATCGGTGGCCTCTGGTCCGATAGAATCCTCGCAAGGAAAGATCAGTCAACGTGCTCCCTCGATCCCACGTGGAGAGGGAAGAACACCTTGGAGAGGGTCTTGTCGTCTTGGCAAAGGGACACCAATGCCAAGGCCTTGTACAACGAGGGAGGTGCGATGCAAACTCCAATGAGGTGGTGACGATAGTCGATCCCCTTTAGTAGAAGGGGATGAGGCAAAACTAGAGATTCCACAAAGGGGGTTGTCTTTAGTCTATCATCTATGCCTAAGTGATACATGTGGGGGGCGCTATATATAGGCTAACCACATACAAGGGGTAGTTTGGGCATACAACTAGGGTTTCTAAGGATAAGAGGGGTACATGGGCCAGAGGCCCAGCTCAAGGCGCGCAGGCCCATTTCACTTACACCGGAGACTCCGGGTGTGAGGACCGGAGACTCAGGGCTGTGAGGACCGGAGACTCCGGGGTGGGCCGGAGACTTTGGGGTGGAGCATGGTCTCCGGGGTGGCATGCAGAGACTTCCAGACGGTGGTCCAGAGTCCAGGGGCGGAGACTCCGGGGTGGATAGGCCAGAGACTCCGGTGTGGCCGGAGACTCCGTGGCGATTACGGCAGAGACTCCAGGTGATAACGGCTGATACTCCGGTTCTAGAGCTGGCTGTTCCTTGTCCATCTTCTTGGGTGACTTGGGGACGATCTTGGGGACTTGGCATTGTAGATGTAGTAGCGTCCGCAGGACGGGCTGCATCAGATGGTGTTGATGCTTTTCCATCCACCGCCACTACTATTATTTGCACTCCACGAGTACTCAGTTTGTCTTCTAGTTCACAAAGTCAGCGATGCAATTTGTTCGAAACAAAGGAACTTGTTGGTCCAAACAAAGCTTGCATGGTAATCATAGATGGTGGAAGTTGCCGCAATTTAGCAAGCAAGGAGTTATGTGCCAAGCTAAAGCTGAAATATCTACCGCACCCTCATCCGTATTATATTCAATGGTTAAGTGACAACGGTGAGATGAAGGTTAGTCACATGGTGCTTGTTAATTTTGAGATTGGACCGTACACGGATTCCATTGACTTTGATGTGGTTCCTATCACAGTTTGTCATTTGTTATTGGGTCGATCATGGCTATTTGGTCGTTCTGCGCAACATAATAGCCAAGCCAATACATATCACTTGGAGTTCAAGGGCAGAAAAATCAATCTACAACCTATGTCGCCAGAAAATATTGTGATTGAATCTCGTTAGAAAACTAATGACAATTTGGAGGATGCACCTTCATTAGTTGATAGGCGAGAGAATGTAACAGTTATGAGTGATATAACGAAAAGTGAGAGAGTGCCCAATTTGCTTATCTTAGCCACCAAGGAAGACATGAGAGAATTTTTAGTGAGGATCCTACAGTCGTGCCTCTTGTGCTCATGTACAAGGGTGAGGTTTTAGTTTCTAACAATATGACCCCTCTTTCTCTTGGTGTTTCTAATGTGTTTCAGGAATTCAACGATGTATTTCCGGAGGAGGTACCTGAAGGTTTGCCACCATTGTGAAGTATTGAGCATGAAATTGACCTGATTCCAGGGCATCGCTACCCAACCGTGCACCATATTGCACAAACCCCGAAGAGACGAAGGAAATTTAGAAACAAGTACAAGCGCTTCTCAACAAAGATGGTACTTGGCGCATGCGTTTAGATTGTAGAGCTATAAATAACATCACTATTCGATATCGTCATCCTATTCCACGCTTGGAAGATATGTTAGATGAATTGAGTGGTGCTGCTGTTTTCTTTAAAATTGATTTGCATAGTGGATATCATCAAATTAGGATGAAGGAAGGAGATGAATGGAAAACTGCCTTTAAGACTAAGTTTGGTTTATATGAGTGGTTAGTAATGCCTTTTGGTTTAACTAATGCACCTAGTACTTTCATGAGATTAATGAACCATGTCTTAAGGTATTTTATTGGCAAGTTTGTGGTTGTGTATTTTGATGATATATTAATCTACAGCCACAATGAACATGAGCATAGTGATCATATTAGAAAAGTCTTGCAAGTGTTATGAGATGTTAAGTTATATGGTAATCTTGATAAGTGTACATTTTGCAAAGATAAGGTCATATTTCTAGGATATGTTGTCTCTAAACATGGTGTAGAAGTAGATAAATCTAAAATTGGTGCTATTGAAAATTGGCCTACTCCCATGAACGTGAGTCAAGTACAAAGTTTTCATGGTCTAGCTGGTTTCTATAGACATTTTGTGAAAGACTTTAGTACTATTGATGCACCTTTGAATGAATTAACTAAGAAAGGTGTACCTTTTGAGTGGGGCATAGCCCAAGATCATGCTTTTAATGAACTGAAATGATTGTTATCTTCTGCATTGTTGCTTGCACTACCAGATTTTTCTAAGCCATTTGAGATTGAATGTGATGCTAGTGGCATAGGAATTTGTGGTGTGTTAATGCAAGAGGGTCGTCCTATTGCATATTTTTCTGAGAAACTTTCTGGTGCAAAGTTAAATTATCCTATCTATGATAAAGAATCATATGCGCTTGTTAGAGTTCTTGCGGTTTGGTAGCATTTTTTGTGGCCAAAGGAATTTATCATACATTCTGATCATGAAGCTTTAAATTATCTGAAAGCTTAATATAACTTACATAGGCGTCTTACTAAGTGGGTTGAGTTCAATGAGTCTTTTCCATACATTATTAAACATAAGAAGGGAAAAGATAATGTTGTTGCTGATGCTCTATCTCGGAAGAACATGTTATTAACAAAATTGGATATCAAAGTTCCTAGTTTAGAGAGTTTATGTGATTTGTATGCAACTGATCATGATTTTGCTGAACCATATCGTTTGTTTTGATTGGGAGGGCATGGGATAAATTTTACATTCATAATGGGTATTTGTTTCGTGCTAACAAACTTGTGTTCTGGAGTCATCTGTGCTTTTGTTGTTGCTACAGGAATCACATGCTGGAGGATTGATGGGTCCCTTTGGGCGTGAGAAGACGCTACTCATGCTCGTTGATCATTTTTACTAGCCTAAGTTGAGGCGTGATGTGGACAAAATTTTCAAAAGATGCATTACTTACAACATGTCAAAGTCCAAGTTCAAGCCTCATGGTTTGTATGCACCATTACCTGCACCTACTACACGATGGGAAGATATAAGTATGGATTTTGTATTAGGTTTGCCTAGACCTAAATGAGGCCATGATTAATTTTTGTGGTAGTGGATAAATTCTCTAAGATGTCACACTTTATTGCCTGCCACAAAAGCGACAATGCGTCTTATATTTCTAACTTGTTTTTCTGGGACATCGTGCGTCTACATGGAGTACCAAAGATAATTGTTTATGACCGTGATGTGAAGTTCATGAGCTACTTCTGGAAGGCACTTTGGGGAAAGCTAGGGACGAGGTTACTATTCAGCACTACTTGTCATCCCAAACTGATGGTCAAACGGAGGTGGTGAACTGAACACTGTCGACATTGCTGAGAGCTATGGTCGAGAAGAATCTTACTGAATGGGAGGAGTGTTTGCTGCATGTGGAGTTTCCATATAACCGGGCGGTTCACTCAACCACACAACTTTGTCCTTTTGAGGTGGTCTGTGGTTTCAAACCCATTACACCACTTGATTTGCTGCCTCTTCCTATCCAACAGAGGGTCAACACTGAAGCATCGAAGAGAGCAAATTTTGTGAGGAAGATACATGTGAACACGAAAGGGGCTATTGAAAAGAAGGGCAAGAACAATGCTGAACAAGCTAACAAGAAGTGCAAGGAGGTGTTGTTTTAGCCTGGAGATATGGTTTGGGTACACTTTCGCAAGGACAGATTTCCGGAGTTGCATAAATCCAAGTTACTTCCACGTAGTGCTGGTCCTTACAAAGTGATTGCCAAGATCAATGATAATGCCTTCAAGATAGATATTCCTTAAGATGTATTTGGACCATATGACGGAGAAGACCTTGGAGCATCGAGGTCGAAGCCTTTTGAAGGGGGGAGATGATGAGGATATCTCTACTGATTTGCTATCTCCAACTCCTCATGAAGTTGTCAATGTTGCTGCCAAGACCATGTCCAATGAGATCAGGATTGAACCTATTACTAGAGCTTGTGCCAAGCTACTTGAACGACATGTGAATTTATTCCTAAATGAGTCTGATGTTTTTGTTAATGAGAATTTTATACTGCCTAAGTCTTTGCACTTATGTATGATCAGGTTCGTTGAAGAGACAAGCATGGCGCGAGGAGGAGAAGGGCTGATGCAAGAGGAGCTCGACGTGATGACCATCGAAGGATGCACGAGGGATGAGTTGAAGGAAAGCACATGGGACGAGGAGGAGATCATCGAGAAGAACAACAGAATAGTTCCTGGAAGAACTGGAATGTCCGGCCGAGCCCACCCGGACAATCCGGCCTACTCAACAAGCGTCAAGGTGGCAGCCATTCTGTGTGCCACATCGGAAGCCACCCGGACACTTGCTGGAAACTCTGAAGTTTCTGCCAGGACCGAAGTGTCCGGCGCACTCCACCCGGAGTGTCCGACCTAGACAGAATATCTAGCGCGTACCAGCCGGAATGTCCAACCGTCGACCAAATCTGGTCCGAGTCAGCTTGTATCACTTTGAGTCAAACATGTCCCTATTTAGTTTTCTGGTCTTTCCAGCCGCCCTTATATGCCCTAGAACGCCCCTTAGCTCAGTTTAGAACACGTTTAAAGTAAACCCTAGATTCGTTGGGTCGCTAAACATATCTGAATAAGGTTATTCACTAAGAAAATCACTCCAGGAGTTCTACAACTCTAAAACTAGTAAATCCCATTTCTACGGCAAGGTATCAGTTATATATATCCAATGTCCATGACTCATGCATTTTGAACCTATACATTTTAATCTAGTGAAAAAGATAAACTGCTTGCAGAACTAACTTTGGGATTATCCCAAGTGCATTCTGATAAATATTTTGAAGTGAAACTAACTCCTAGTGAACCAGTACCCAAAGTCCCTCCTAGACCTAAGAGGAAATAATGTTTGGACTTACATATATTTTCGGGTGATTTAGGGTTTATCTCACTAGAAAATACATGACTAATTAAATAAAATTGATAAAATAATGAAACGACATTTGATGGATTTGTTATTTCATTACCCATCCATTGATATCATTTTTGTACATTGATATCATACAGAACGTGGCCTTGGCATAAAATCCCTTACTTGAGCAATACTTGGCACTTTAAATTAAAAAGAAGTCTCACAAAGGCAATTAAAGTGCTTCCAGTTTCTATGAACTCAACTTATAAAAAACTGATGAAGTATATTGTTTCTTTTATCTTATGATTGTTGTCTTGTATTGGTGCTTGTTTGCCTTGTATTGATTATGGCACATTGCTTGTTTGCATGTATGCTTGGTGACGACGATAGTTGCGATTGTCTTGAAGTCAAGAAAGAGGAATTATCTTATTATTAGTAGTACTCTAAGAAGAAGTCTATGGACATATTGCTGATCACAGGCAAGCCACCTACTTGTTCATAAGCCTTGTTCTACTATTCTACCTATGCATGTTTTATCTATCTGTTTATGCAACTGCATGGTTTTACTATATGGATATCTATATTTGGTAGTGGCTTGGCTCCTCCACGCTAGTACTCTTTTGTACTGCTTAGTACAACCCCTTGATGATACCTACTTGTCCCCTAGTATGGTAAGATGGTGGTTAACACCATACCCCCTTGGACACTGTTTTTAGCGAAAGTAAAACTATAGGTTGGGAAACCCCAAAAAGTTTACATTTTATGGAAAAACCTTGGTAAGGTTTGTCCTCCCAATAGGAGTTTGAGAAAAGGAAAGGTTTTGTTTTGCAAGTGGTACTAAAGTGGAGAAGGAGGAAATGTGTTAATGAAAACACACCTAGTTCAATGTAGTTTTCTAGAAAAACTATACCGTGCAACCACATTCCTGAAATGGGATGGGGCATAGCTCGAAGTTAGTTTGTTCTAGCATGGGATACCTCGGAACTACTTACAAGGGATCATCTCCCTCGAATGTCGGGCTTCCCTTACAAATAGGATCATCTGCCGGAAGCAATGATCTAGGGGAGGTGAGAAATATCCTTGTAGGCAGCCGGACGATATTATGATCCCCTCATGTAAAGCTCCCACTCCAAAAGAGTGTAGAATGTGCTCCGGTTGGTCTTGGGTACCCGACATCCCAGTTTTGAGAGGAACAACTCATAAGGTAGGGTCTATGATGCGGTAGGCTTTCCAAGAGTTATGGTCGGTTACTCGACCCACGATCCATGCAGGATCAGGGCAGGGTACTCGAATGGTGTGGGTAAAGTGTACAACCTCTGCAGAGTGTAAATCTATTCGAATAGTCATGTCCACTGTTATGGACGGTTGGAAAGGCTGTTGCTTAGTAGTGTGGTTTTGGTTTCTAAAAAGGTTTTTGAGAAAGAAAGGGTTTTGTAAATAGGGTGGTCCGGATGACCACGGAAGAGGTATTGTGATCACAGAATGATCACGAAGAAAGAGGAACTCGGCCAGTGGATGACCGAGAGATGAAATTCATGACCTTAACCTAGTTGTTTTCAACTAAATGTTTCCAATTTTTTGAAAAGGTTTTTCAACAAAGATATAGAGATGCTATATTGACAAGAGAAACTATTTTAAAAAATAACCTCTTGTGGAGCCCTCCTACTACCACAGCCATATTGCATATCATGTTAGTATTGTTCTCCTAAGGTGGTTTGCGAGTACATTCAAAGTACTCACTAGCGTTTTCCCTGGCTATTTACTTGGCCATACTTTTAGAAGCAAGAAGAAGGAAGCTTACGTGACTTCTATGCGAACTAGGCCATCTTCCCAGTCAGTTTCCTATAGGGTTAAGGCATGATTGGGCTCTGCGTTCGTCCGCAGCTGATGTTTGTATAGCCATAATGACATCAATGTAAGTCTTGTTCTTGTTACTTTATGGATGTTGAAAATGATATTTCTCGGTTATGCTCATGGCTGACTAATCATGGATTGTGAATTATATGCATAACAGGGATTCTCGGACGGTAAATACGAGAGGGCCCACAAGTTCTTTCCTAGAAATCCCATAGCCACGTAAAATATGCAAAAATAAATTAGAGGCATCTAACTTGTTTTTGCAGGGCATGTGATGTGATATGGTCATTGATACAAAAAGTGTTGTACACAATGAGATATACTATAAGTGAAATAACCGGCAGGAGCTGTATGGTTGTATTTTTCTTTTTATGGCCTGCGTTATGATGGAGGCACCATGATGGAGGCCATGATGGTGGCACCATGGACCTTGTTGCCACGCCGGTGGAATGATGAAGATCATACCGTGACGCACAAGATGGAGATCGAATGCGAGAAGGACCATATCATATCACATTATTCTTGCATGTGATGTTTTTCCTTTGATGCATGTTATATTGCTTTGATTTGATCCCCTAGGTGGCATTATAAGGTGATCCCTCCCACTAAATATCAAGATAATAATATATTCTTCCTTAGTATGCACCGTTAAGAAAGTTCGTCATTTTGAAGCACCACATGATGATCGGGTGTGATAGACTCTACGTTCACATACAATGGGCGTAGGCCATACTTACACACACGAATACTAAGGTTCTACTTGGCGAGCCTAGCATGTACATACATGGCCTCATAACATGAACCAAAAGGTAAAGCATGAGTCATATGAATGATACGATGACCATATGATGCTCGCCATTGCAGCTGCACCACCTCGTGTGATGATTAGTCGTGGTGTAGTTAATTTAGTTCGTGTAATCACTAAAAATGACTAGATGGATGTCATTTTGAGAGGAAGTTCTTGTAGTAAATTTTTAATTAACTTGAACTCTATCTATTATAAACCTAGTCTAAATAGTCTTTGCAAATATATTGTAGATCATGGCACCCCTGCATTCAATTTCAATGTATTCCTAGATAGAGAAAAGCTACAAGATAATGGGTCAAACTTCACTAACTAGCACCACACTATGAGGATTATCCGCGTGGTCATGAAGAAGTCCTATGTACTAGATGGTCTGTTCGGTGACACCCCTACAGATGATGCGTGATATGGGGTGGCCCGATCTTCTCAGTAAGAGGATGGCGGTAATGATGGTGGATGATAGATAACTAGCCTGTAGCTATGAACTCTCCCGCTCGATCCCTGATGCCAATGCAACAGCTCTCGAACCTTGTAGGATATTCACAACACCACGCTCTTGCACACGCAGCCGTGACCACGAACGGTAGTATGCAATCGACTAATTCCCAATGGAACAATAGATCACACTCAACTATAGTTGGTAGATTCGAACACAGGGTAATTCCAAAGGTTCTATGAAAGAAACAACTCCAAAATATTTTAATGTGGTCTGAACCCTAACTAGGGGTCGTCCCATAGCTTATAAGGGCAGCTGGGGCAGCCAGAAACCGAAACTAAATGCAAACGACTCAAACTGATACAAACCGACTCGGACCAGATTCGGTCGGCGGGCGGACACTCCGGTCGAAGTGGGCCGGACAGTCCGGTCAGGCCGGACACTCCGTGTGAAGTGTGCCGGACAGTCCGGTCTGGCCGGAAACGTTGAAGTTTCCGGGTAGTGTCCGTGTAGTGTCCGAACTAGCATACCGAATGTCCACGCCAGTTTGCCTCTCGATCAGACCGGATAGTCCGGGTGGATCTGGCGGGACACTCCGGTCATGGCAGATCTTTTTGCCTTCGTCTTGATGATCTTCTCTTGCGCCTTCCTCCCGCTCCTCCCTCGCGCATCATTGGGCGATCATCATGTTGGGCTTCTCTTGTAGCCCTTCTCCTCCTCGCGCCATGCTTGTTTCTCCAACGAACCTGATCATACATAAATGCATAGACTTAGGCAGTATAAAGTTCTTATCAATCAAAGTACCAGATTCGTTTAGGAGTAAATTCACCTGTTGTTCCAGTAGCTTAGCACGAGCTCTTGTAACAGGTCCAATTCTAATCTCATTGGATTGATCCTTTCTTGCAACAGTTGTAGCATCTTCAGTAGTCATTGGGGTAGGTGTAATTGTAGGGATGTCCTCATCATCTCCCCCCGCTTCAAAGGCGTCGACCTCGACGCTCCAAGGTCTTCTCCAGCATATGGTGACAAATCAGCAACGTTGAAGCTATTGCTAACTCCACCAAACTCCTCAATAGGTATATCAACCGAGTAGGCGTTATCATTAATCTTGGCTAACACCTTGTAAGGACCAGCACCATGTGGCTTCAATTTTGATTTTCGAAGTAGTGGAAATCTATCCTTGCGTAGATGCACCCAAACCATATCTCCAGGCTTGAACAACACTTCTTTCCTTGCTTGATTCCTTGCAGCAGCAATGTTCTTGCCTTTCTTCTCAATAGCCTCTCGAGTCTTCTCATGTATTTTCTTCACATAATCAGCATGTTTTGATGCCTCCATATCAACTCTCTCATGTAATGGCAGAGGCAACATATCAAGTGGCGTCAATGGCTTGAAACCATACACCACCTCAAAAGGACAAAGCTGAGTAGTTGAATGCACAACCTTGTTGTAAGCAAACTCAACATGTGGCAAACACTCTTCCCACTCCCGGAGATTTTTTTTAATCCAGGAATTTTAACATCAAGATTGGTTAATAGCATGTTCTTCCTAGATAGAGCATCAGCAACAACGTTCTCTTTTCCCTTCTTATAGTTAATGATGTAAGGAAAAGACTCAATGAACTCAACCCATTTAGCTAATCTTCTATGCAAGTTTGATTGAGCTTTCAAGTATTTCAATGCTTCATGATCAGAATGTATGATTAATTCTTTTGGCCACAAATAATGTTGCCAAACCTCAAGTACTCTAACAAGTGCATACAATTCTTTATCAAAGATAGAATAATTCAAACGAGCACCAGTCAATTTCTCAGAAAAATAAGCTATAGGCCGACCCTCTTGCATCAAAACGCCACCTATGCCTATACCACTAGCATCACATTCAACTTCAAATTGCTTCGAAAAATCAGGTAATGCAAGTAATGGTGCAGAAGTAAGCAAACGTTTTAATGTATCAAAAGCAATGTCTTGGGCCGCACCCCATACAAAAGGAACACCTTTCTTTGTCAAATCATTTAATGGTGCAGCAATGGTGCTAAAATCTTTCACAAAGCGCCTATAGAAACCAGCAAGACCGTGGAAACTACGCATTTGACTAACATTCATTGGAGTAGGCCAATTCTGAATTGATTCAATTTTAGATTGATCTACCTCTACTCCATGCTTAGAAACAACAAATCCTAGAAATATGACCTTATCTTTTGCAAATGTACACTTCTCAAGATTAGCATACAGTTTATTATTACGTAACACTTGCAAAACTTGTCTAATATGAGTGTAATGTTCAAATTCGGTGTGGCTGTATATGAGTATATCATCAAAGTAAACAACCACGAAACGACCAATAAACTCTCTCAAAACATGATATATCAAACGCATGAACGTACTAGGTGAATTAGTAAGACCAAACGGCATAACTAACCACTCATACAAACCGAATTTAGTTTTGAAAGAAGTTTTCCATTCATCCCCTTCTTTCATCCTAATTTGATGATAACCACTACGCAAGTCAATTTTAGAGAAAACAGCAGCACCACTCAATTCATCTAGCATATCCTCTAAACGTGGAATAGGATGACGATATCGAATAGTGATGTTATTAATCCCTCTACAATCAACACACATGCGCCAAGTACCATCTTTCTTAGGAACTAAAATAACAGGAACAGCACAAGGGCTAAGAGAGACACGAATGTACCCTTTATCCAGCAACGCTTGTACTTGCTTCTGAATTTCCTTAGTTTCTCCGGGATTAATCCTGTAAGGTGCACGGTTGGGAAGTGTGGCGCCAGGAATCAGGTCCACTTGATGTTCTATACCACGCAATGGAGGCAAACCTGCGGGTACGTCTTCTGGAAACACATCCTCAAAGTCCTGCAAAATAGACGAGACACCAAGAGAAATAGGGGTCATGTCGTTAGAAACCAATACCTCGCCCTTATACATGAGCACAAGTGGCACGGCTGTAGGATCCTCAGGAAACTCTCTCATATCCTGCTTGGTGGCTAATATCAATAAACCAGGCACTCTCTCAATTTTCGTTATATCACTCAATGTAGGCTCAATTACATCAGGAATAGCTGTTACACAGTCTCGCTGAGTGGTAGTATCTTCCTTCAAGTTCACCTCTATCTTCTGGCGAGAATCATTCACAATTTCTTGTGCTGTCATTGGCTGCATAGTAGTCTTCTTTCCTTTGAATTCCAAGTGATATGTATTGGCTCGGCCATTGTGTTGCACATGGCGATCATAGAGCCAAGGCCGACCCAATAGTAGGTGAAAAACAGTCATAGGAACCACATCAAAATCAATAGAATCTTTGTATGGCCCTATTTGAAAATTCACACGTATCATATGATTTACCTTCATCTCACCATTGTTGCTCAACCATTGTATGTAGTATGGCTTGGGATGAGGTAAGTATGTCAAATTCAGTTTGGCACAGAGTTCCTTACTTGCAAGATTTCTGCAGCTACCTCCATCAATAATTACCTTGCAAGCTTTGTTTGGTCCAACTAGAGCTTTTGTTTGGAACAAGTTGCAACGCTGGGATTCCTCAACCGGTTGCACACTAAGTACACGTGAAGATACGACAATAGTGGGTGCACGCTCAGCATATGCATCAGCACCATCCTCGCCGTCATCTATATCATCATCAAAAGCTTCATCTCCACTTTCTACTTCACCTTGTTCATTAACAAACATAACCTTGCTATTTGGACAATCTTTCTTGTAGTGACCTCTACCTCCACAAGTATGGCACACTACATCACGAGTACGTGCAGTAGACATGTTGGACCCGAGCTAGCAGCAGGAGCAGCGGGTTTCCGAGCATTAGAACCAAACGAAGGTGTACTTGCTGGTTTGGCCGATGGTGTAAATGGAGCAGCAGCTGGTGGCGCGGCTGTAGGAGGAATAGGTCTGGCCGAAAATCTTCTGGAGGATGGAAAACGAGTGCGTGACTTCGCCTCTTCTGCCAACTGGGATTCGGCCTCTCTAGCATGATGCAACAACTGATTCATGGTCTCATACTTGTGATGACGAACAATGCTCTTGATTGGTAACTTCAGATTGTTTAGGAATCGCTGCATGGTCATCTCAATGGACTCACGAACTAGAGCACGCTGCATAAGCATCTCCATCTCCATGTAGTACTCATCAACTGTCATGGTGCCTTGCTTCAATTGCGTCAATTTATCAAAAACTGATCGCAAGTAGTTGGTTGGTACGAAACGTGCCTTCATGATTTGCTTCATCTCGCGCCAATCCATCATAGGAAGTTCATTGTCCTCCCTCCTATGTTGCACAAGAGCATCCCACCAACGCAAAGCATAACCATCGAATTCAGATGCTGCAAGCTTGACCTTCTTATCTTCTCGATAGTCAAATAAGCGCCAGAGTTTCTCAATCTTCAATTCCCAGGTGAGGTAGTCTTCAGGATCAATGGAACCATCAAACTTAGGAATCGAGAATTTTGGCTTGCCCAAACCGTCATCAGCAGCTTGGTTGGGCACACGTGGACCACACCCAAGATGGGCAAACCCACGACCATGAGCGGGTGGATGGACAAGGGGAATAGCACGTCCCCTGCCAACATGTGGAGCAGCATCAACAGCGCTACCCTCATCGAAATCATCAAAGGCATCATCATGTTGAGGATCTTCCCTTCTATGCAAGGCGGCTGTCAAACCCTCAATGGACTGCTGCAAAGTGGTGACATTGACATTGAGCGTAGCCACTTGTGTTTGGATAGTATCAACCGTCCCAACATGCTGATCCAATCTCATATTTATATCTTGGAGATTCTTGTCAATGGCATTTGTCGTGTTAGTAAACACACGTGTCAAGTGGGATTTCAAAGCCTCATATTCAGGCCAATTGACGAGCTCCTCATCCTTCTTTTTCTGCAACACAACATCATTATCACTAGTAGACATGATTAGTAGGTTAGTGCAAAAATCAGAATCTGTATGGTAGAAACTCTCACAACTCACTCACAACTAATAAGAAAGGAGATCTTACCGTTCCAAAGTGAATAGAGATGCTCTACCAAACGAAATCAAAGACTGATGCACTTGATGTGATGAAGTGAATATCAAAGGTATAGAGAACGATCACAGGGCACACAGGTTATTTAAGGTGGAGCTATAGGTATGGTATCCTATCTACACCGCAAACAAGTCCTAGTGCTAATCGTACAAATACCCAAGAAACACACATAGTGGAGATAAACGTGGCAAAGCAACTTATGAAAAGAAATATTGCAATGCACAAGAGAGACGCTAGTAATAGCTCAAATAGAACAGGCACAAGATTGGTCAATCTACTAGTGCTATACACAACAAGGCCTCCAATATTGCACACTTCTATATCTCTTTTTTTTGTCAGGCTTGTAGCTCTTTTCTCTTTTTTTATACTGATTCTCTTTTCTTTTCTCTCTTTTTTTTGATTTTTTTCCAACTATATTACTCAATGCAAACGAGCACAGCAACTTATAACAGCACTGGGCCGGATAGTCCAGTTGATATGCGCCGAAGACTCCGGTTGGGCCGGATAGTCCGGTGTGATTCGGCCGGATAGTCCGGTTTTGCCTGTCGAAAATTTCTGCACTGCAACCCTAATGAGCTGCCTGTCGGAGCAAAGCAACTAGTCTCGTGGGTACATTCCTAGGCATAGATGCTGTAGATAGGTTGTGTCTATGGTATGCAAACAAAGGTACGCTATGTGGACTCGGAAAAACGATTAAACACTTGCAGAAACGGTAACGGTGGGAACAGCGGAAAACAAGATGAAACCTTAAACCTAGACACAAACAGAAACTAGACTCCTACGAGGGAAACCTGCAGATCGGATCTACGAGAAGATATAATCAGCAACTAAAACTCGAAAACGATGCAATCTAGTCTATGGCAAATCTTTTTGTAAGGCTTTTTCTGTATAGGATGAAAACACTCTCTAATCTATGGATGGATTTGTGGATGCTTACCGAGGCAACACTGGAAATCTGATACCAAGATGATATGGGGTGGCCCGATCTTCTCAGTAAGCGGATGGCGGTAATGATGGTGGATGATAGATAACTAGCCTGTAGCTATGAACTCTCCCGCTCGATCCCTGATGCCAATGCAACAGCTCTCGAACCTTGTAGGATATTCACAACACCATGCTCTTGCGCACGCAGCCGTGACCACGAACGGTAGTATGCAATCGACTAATTCCCAATGGAACAATCGATCACACTCAATTAAAGTTGGTAGATTCAAACACAGGGTAATTCCAGAGGTTCTATGAAAGAAACAACTCCAAAATATTTTAACGTGGTCTGAACCCTAACTAGGGGTTGTCCCATAGCTTATAAGGGCGGCTAGGCGGCCAGAAACCGAAACTAAACGCAAATGACTCAAACTGATACAAACCGACTCGGACCAGATTTGGTCGGCGGGCGGACACTCCGGTCGAAGTGGGCCGGACAGTCCGGTCAGGCCGGACACTCCGGGTGAAGTGTGCCAGACAGTCCGATCTGGCCGGAAACTTTGAAGTTTCCGGGTGGTGTCCGTGTAGTGTCCGAACTAGCATACTGAATGTCGTGGCAGATCTTTTTGCCTTCGTCTTGATGATCTTCTCTTGCGCCTTCCTCCCGCTCCTCCCTCGCGCATCCTTGGGTGATCATCATGTTGGGCTTCTCTTGTAGCATTTCTCCTCCTCGCGCCATGCTTGTTTCTCCAACGAACCTGATCATACATAAATGCATAGACTTAGGCAGTATAAAGTTCTTATCAATCAAAGTACCAGATTCGTTTAGGAGTAAATTCACATGTTGTTCCAGTAGCTTAGCACGAGCTCTTGTAACAGGTCCAATTCTAATCTCATTGGACTGATCCTTTCTTGCAACAGTTGTAGCATCTTCAGTAGTCATTGGGGTAGGTGTAATTGTAGGGATGTCCTCATCAATGCGACTCGGGATGAGCGCAATGTGGATGACACAAAGTATGATTACTACACTCTTGGGCAGTGTGCGATCCTCCAATCGCTGGATCCTGATCTCCAAAAGCACTTTCAGCTTACTGATGCTGATGCAATGGTGGCGGAACTCAAAACCATGTTTGGGGACCAAATCCGTGCTGAGAGATATGAGATCTCTAATAATTTCTTTAGCGCAAAGATGGAGGAGCATAGGTCTATGAACAAGCATGTTATCAAGATGACAGGCTACACTCAACGTCTTGAGACACTGGAATCTGAGATTCCAGCTGAACTCACGATGGATAGGGTTCTGCAGTTTCTCCCGCCAAGCTACAAAGAGTTTGTGTTGAACTACAAGATTAGTGGTGATATGGGGTGGCCCGATCTTCTCAGCAAGCTTTTGTCGATGGTAATGGTGGGTGATTGATAACTAGTTCATAGCTATGATCTCTCCTGCTCGAACCCTGATGCCAATGCAATAGCTCTCGAACCTTGTAGGATAATCACAACACCACACTCTTGCACACACAGCCGTCGACCACGAATGGTAGTATGCAATCTACTAATTCCCAATGGAACAATAGATCACACTCAATTGCAATTGTAGAATTCGATCACAGGGTAATTCCAGAGGTTCTTTAAAGAAACAACTACAAAATAATTTTAACGTGGTCTAAAAACTAAAGCTAGTGCGCCCCATCTACTTAAGGGTCTGGGAGGCGGCGGCCTAAGGGTGGATCCGAGTTGATCCAACCCAACTATGGATACAAACCGACCCAACTTGGGTTCGGCCAACTGACTCTGTCGTGGCAGAGTTCTAGTCGCTTTCTCTACTGCAGCAGCCTGCCGTGGCAGAGTTGGACTCTGTTTTCCTGTCACGCCAGCCTGTCATGGCAGAGAACTGGGACTTTTCTCTGCCATGGCAGAGAACTTCCTTCTCTTGTTGATCCTTGTCTTGGATAGCTCCTTTCACTTCCTCCCTCTCCTCCCTCGCGCATTCTTCATTGATCAACACGCCATGTTCCATTAGCTCCTCGCTCCGTGCTACACCTTCTTCTCCTAAGTACCTGAGCATGCAATAATTCAAAGACTTAGGTAGTATAAAATTCTCATTAATTAAAACACCAGGTTCATTAAGAAACGAGTTCACCTGTTGTTCTAGTAGCTTAGCACGAGCTCTTGTAATTGGTCCAATCCTTATCTCATTGGACTGATCTTTCTTTGTAGCAATTGGAACATCATCATTAGCAATTGGGGTAGGTGTATTTGTAGGGATGTCCTCATCGTCTCCCCCACTTCAAAAGGCGTCGACCTCGACGCTCCAAGGTCTTCTCCATCATATGGTGACAAATCAGCAACATTGAAAATGTTGTTAGCTCCACCAAACTCTTCAATAGGTATGTCAACCGAGTAGGCATTATCATTAATTTTGGCTAGCACCTTGTAAGGACCAGCACCACGTGGCTTCAACTTGGTCTGGCGAAGTAGTGGAAATCTGTCCTTGCGCAGATGCACCCAAACCATATCTCCAGGCTCGAACAA
Source organism: Avena insularis (assembly GCA_023614405.1). Classification (NCBI taxonomy): domain Eukaryota; kingdom Viridiplantae; phylum Streptophyta; class Magnoliopsida; order Poales; family Poaceae; genus Avena; species Avena insularis. The sequence goes on from CM042690.1 coordinate 370,789,973, forward strand.
CACTTCCTTCCTTGCTTGATTCCTTGCAGCAGCAATGTTCTTGCCTTTCTTCTCAATAGCCTCTCTAGTCTTCTCATGAATTTTCTTCACATAATCAGCACGTTTTGATGCCTCCATATCAACTCTCTCATGTAATGGCAGAGGCAACATATCAAGTGGCGTCAATGGCTTGAAGTCATACACCACATCAAAAGGATAAAGTTAAGTAGTTTAATGCACAGCCCTGTTGTAAGCAAACTCATCATGTGGCAAACACTCTTCACACTCCCGCAGATTCTTTTTAATCATAGTCCTTAGCAGCTGTGACAATGTTTGATTCACCACCTCCGTTTGACCATCTGTTTGGGGATGACATGTAGTACTGAACAACAGCTTCGTTCCTAGCTTCCCCCATAAGGTCTTCCAAAAGTAGCTCATGAACTTCACATCACGGTCAGAAACAATCGTCTTAGGCACTCCATGTAATCTCACAATGTCCCTGAAAAATAGGTTAGCAACATGCGACGCATCGTTGCTTTTATGGCAGGCAATAAAATGAGCCATCTTAGAGAACCTATCCACTACCACAAATATAGAAAAATGACCTCTCTGAGTTTTAGGTAGACCTAGCACAAAATCCATACTAATGTCTTCCCATGGAGTAGTCGGTGCAGAGAGAGGTGTATACAAACCGTGAGGCTTTAGCTTAGATTTCGACTTGTGGCATGTAATACATCGGCTCACAAATCTGTACACATCACGCCTCATCGTGGGCCAATAAAACTGATCAGCAAGCATGAGCAACGTCTTCTCACGCCCAAAGTGACCCATCAAACCACCAGCATGTGATTCCTGCACTACGAACAAACGCAACGACGATTCTGGAATACATAGTTTGTTAGCTCTAAACTAATATCCATCATGTATATGATACTTATCCCATGCGTTTCTAAGAGCACACAAATGATCTGGTTCAGCAAAATCATGGTCAGTTGCATAATGTGCACAAATAGCTTCTAATCCAGGAATTTTAACATCAAGATTGATTAATAGCATGTTCTTCCTAGATAGAGCATCAGCAACAACATTCTCTCTTTCCCTTCTTATAATTAATGATGTAAGGAAAAGACTCAATGAACTCAAACCATTTAGCTAATATTCTATGCAAGTTTGATTGAGCTTTCAAGTATTTCAATGCTTCATGATCAGAATGTATGATGAATTCCTTTGGCCACAAATAATGTTGCCAAACCTCAAGTACTCTAACAAGTGCATACACTTCTTTATAATAGATAGAATAATTCAAATGAGCACCAGTCAATTTCTCAGAAAACTAAGCTATAGGACGACCCTCTTGCATCAAAACGCCACCAATGCCTATACCACTAGCATCACATTCAACTTCAAATTGCTTCGAAAAAGCAGGTGATGAGGACATCTCTACCATTCTTCCATTATTCAATGAAGATAATGATGCAAAGATTCAAGACACTAATGAAATCAGAATTGGGCCTATTACAAGAGCTAGATCCAAGCTGTTAATGCAACAGGTGAATTCCTTCTTAGTTGGTTCTGATATATTGTCTAATGAGAATTTTATACTACCTAAATGTTGCATCTATGTTTGATCAAGTATGAGGAAGTCCAAGGGGCTGAGGAAGAAGCATCCACGCTGCAGCAGAAGAAAGAAGAAAAGGTTCTCTATCGCGGCAGGATTTTGGCCGATTCCCTGCCGCAGTAGGAGGTTGGTGCCAGGGGAGGAGCGGGAGGCGTGCGCCAGGAAGAGAACCAGAAGGGGCGGGCTCACCCCGCGTGCAAGGCCTGTGAGCCGCTTTGGCCAAGCCCTAAGGGGCTGGTCTATATCCGACTCGGCCCCACCTGGGGCAAGTTTTAGATGTGTGCGGCTGGACTCCCATATAGCCAGCCGCCACCCCCATACTTTATTCTTTGGACTTGTTTTAGATTATAAACCCTAGATCAGATTTCTACAAGCATCCCTCTTGAATCCTCCGATATTGTGATTGTGTTTCGCTAGACAATATCAACTCGGCTCTAATTAAGTGTTATCTGTCGTTCCACTGGGAATTGGTAGATTGCAAACCGTTCATGATCCAGGATCACGTGCACAAGTGTGTGGTGTTGCGAATATCCATAGGGCCGAAGATCTGTTGCATTGGCAGCAGGGGAGCAGCCGAGAGGTAGTTCGTCAACATCTCACAAGTTATCACCATCAACTACGCCATCATCTACGTAGCTCACTGAGAAGATCGGGCCACCCCATATCATCTTGGTATCAGATTTCTAGCATTTACTCGGTGAGCAATTCATAATCCATCCATAGTTTAGTTTCATTTTGATTCCTATACCAGAAAAAGCCCCACAAAAAGAGTCGTAGTTTCTGCCTAAGATCTAGATCGCCATGGTATTCTAGTTCTTGTGATGGTCGTGTTCTTCATCGTTGTTTCCTTTTTTTCTCGTTTTTAGTACTTTTGTCTAGGTTTCTAAATTCGTGATTCTGTCTAAGTGTCCGTTTTTGTCGGAGTATAGATCGGTTTTGTGCTGCAGATCATCGAGTGTGTTTGGATCATACCTGCCGCGCACCACACAGCCCTGCAAGCTACTGCCAAGCTGCTTGCGCCGCTGCAACATATCGCTGTTTTTTTTGCCATGCCTCATTGCGCCCACTGCAGCGCGTTTTTAGGCGTTCTACGCTGCGCCTGCCCGCAACGCGTTTTCAGGCGTTTTACGCGCTGCATAGCTCTGCTAAGTCTGCCATGAACAGTTTTGGTAGGTTTTTCTGCCATGGGTTGTTGAGTCAGCTGTCGAGTGTCTTTTTCATTTTGCGTCCACATAGCGTACCTTTTGTGAACCATAGTAAGCCTTTCGTCGTGTCTAGCACTATCCTACGAGACTAGTTGTTCTTTTGCTCTATGGGCTGCTCACTAGGTTGTTGGTGCTCTATGTTTTTGTTGTTGTCGTGCTTCAGTTTACTTACGTGTTTGTGGCCTGCAAGAAAATAGTCAAAAAAGCAAAAAGAAAAGAAACAAAACTATAGAAAAGAGATATAAAAAAAGAGCGAAAAAGAAACCGCAAGAGAGAAAAGTTACTATCAGGCTTGAGTTTTGCTATCTTGTGCACATCTTGGCAGTGTGGTTATTTTGGTTTGCACGTATAGATTGAGCAATCTTGTGCCTGTATACACTGAGCTTTTTGCTAGCGTCTCTCCTTGTGCATTGCAACACGAGCGTTACTCCGACATACATATTTTTGTGCTCTTGTTTATAGTTGCTTTGCCCCATTTATCTCCACTGTGTGTGTTTCCGTGGGTCTTGTGTCATACGTTTAGCACTAGGATTTGGTACTTTGGCGTGTAGGTATCCTCACCTAGATCCCTACCATATACCCTGGTTTTCGTGTGATAGTTTTCCCCTCGGTATTCGCATCATCACATCCATGCACTTGTTTCTGATCATCAATTGGTAAGCATTGCTAATTCACTTTGGAACGGTAAGATTTCCTTTCTTTGAGTTGCTTAGTGATCTTAAGCTCCACCATACACAGATTTTATTTTGTGCACTAACATACTAATCATGTCTGCTGGTGATGAGTTTGATGTGATGAAGAAAAAGGACGTTAATGCCCCAGCTTTGTGGAGTGACTTTGAAGGATTACGTGACCGCTTGCAGAGTACGATTCAGCTGACAGCCGACGCCCTGGATGGAGAAGTTCAGGCCGTGCAAACCAAGCTGCAAGGGACATATACAATAGTCAACACCATTCAAACACAAGTGACTGCTCTTCAAACTTCGGTTGATACCTTGACACAATCCATGGAGGCAATCCACGTGTTGTTGCAGCGTAATGAAGGACAGCACCATGAGCCGCAGTTTGATGATGCTAGTATTGGTGATAATGGAGAGAACGCAAACCCATTTGTCTTTGGTCGTGGTGCTTATGCTCGGGGGTACCATGGCCGTGGGAACGGCCCTCCTGTGGCTCAGCGTGTTCCATTGTTTCCGGCTGCAGGGGCTGCACCACGCCCTGATGAGGGACCAGCCAGGCTGAAATTTTCAATTCCATAGTTCCATGGCAATGATGTTGAAGAATACCTCAACTGGGAGCTTAAATTGGAAAAGCTATGGCGTTTGCACGAGTACACTGAGGATAAGAAAGTGAAGTTGGCATCTTCTGAGTTTGAGGCTCTCGCTTTGATATGGTGGGATCATATTTGCACCTCTCGTGCCGAGGACCGAGCTCCTCCTATTGCTACTTGGCGCGCTATGAAGGAAGAGATGTGACATCGTTTTGTTCCAGCAAATTATGTTCATTCCTTGTATGATAAGCTCACAAATTTGAAGCAAGGTCTGAAGACAGTGGATGAATATTTCTATGAGATGGAGATGATAATGCAGCGTGCTAAACTTCATGATCCAGAAGACCAAACAATGCAGCGTTTCCTTGCTGGATTATCTTTCCAGATTCAACGCATTGTTCGACATCACCCTTATGCAGATATGTCTGAGCTCTTGCATCAGTCTAGAGAGGCTGAAGCCACTATGGCCGAGGAGGCCAGATTTGCAGCACGTTCTCCATCGGCTAGGGGACGTTTTCCGTCACGTTCCCCCTCTACTGGTTAGAATTCTAGTGGTGTTCGTGAGGCTAGTTCTGCTGGTGATCGTGTGAGTACCCCGACGAAACCTGCTGCATCCAACAACAAGCCCACACCAGCTATGAGTGGTTCGGGTTTCACTACTTCGACAACCAGGAATCGGGATATGAGCTGTCACACATGTGGTGGCAAAGGACACTTCAAGCGTGATTGCCCCAATAAGAAGACATGATCGTTGATGCGTCTGGTGGATACGAGACTAGGGATGATGCTGATCCGTTTGATGAGGAGCATGATGAGGTTACTAAGCATGTTTACTATTGTGATGCTTTCCCAAATCCTGTGTTTATGTGTTCTCCGAGAGTCTTGCAAGTTATCCCAAGTCCAGTTGACCAGAGATGCAATTTATTTCAAACACGGGCTGATGTGAGTGAAGGTAGAGCATGCCGAGTCATTATTGATGGTGGAAGTTGCAGAAACTTGGCTAGTAAAGAGGTGTGTACCAAGCTGAAATTGAAGTACTATCCACACCCTAGCCCATATTTTATTCAATGGTTGAGTGATGCTGGTGAGATGAAAGTTAATCATATGGTACGTGTGGAGTTTCAGATTGGGACCTACAAACATGTGGTCGAATGTGACGTAGTCCCTATGACAGTTTGTCATCTTTTGTTGGGCCGTCCATGGCAATATGATCTTGATGTTCGTCACAATGGGAACACCAACACATATCAGTTTAATTGGCAAGGAAAGGATGTGATTCTAAGACCCATGTCTCCACAAGCAATTATTAATGAGTCTCGTCAGAAAACTGAAGTCAATCTTGAGCATGAGCATGCAAGAACACAACGACAAGATCCTGCTTTGACAGTACATGATCACACTTCTTCTGTTGCGACACATTTTATAGCTTGTTTTGCTGTCGCGGCACAGCTTTCTAGCTATTTTGCTGCCACGGTAGAGCGCGCCGACCAGTTTTCTGCCACGGCAGAAGTTGATGCCATTTCTCTGCCGCAGCACAGCAGTGCAGACCAGATCCCTGCCGCGGCATAGAAACATACCCGTTTTCTGCTACGGCACAGTAGTGCGGCTCAGGTTCCTGCCGTGGCACAGAAACAACCCAGTTTTCTGCCGTGGCACAACAGTGCGGCTCAGGTTCCTGCCGCGGCACAGAAACAGCCTAGTTTTCTGTCGCGGCCCAGCGTAGAGCAATGTTCTGCCGCACCACACTCCACGGACTGTTTGCCTGCTCCACCAGTTCTATCTGCACATCCTGATGGTGGGGGTGATTCTTTCATACTAATGGCAACAAAGGAAGATTTAAGAGAATTTGGGGATGATCCCTCGGCTGTGCCACTAGTGCAGGTCTACAAGGGTGAAATTTTGGTTTCTAACGACATGACCCCTCTCGCTATTGGTGTTTCTACTGTTTTGCAGGAATTCAATGATGTATTTCCAGAAGAAGTACCGGATGGATTGCCACCATTACGCGGTATTGAGCATCAAATTGATTTGATTCCTGGAGCATTGTTGCCTAATCGAGCCCCTTACCGAACAAACCTCGAAGAAACTAAAGAGACTGAGAAACAAGTACAAGCACTTCTTGATAAAGGGTATATTCGTGTGAGCCTTAGTCCATGTGCTGTTCCTGTTATTTTAGTACCTAAGAAAGATGGTACATGGCGCATGTGCATAGATTGTCGAGCTATTAATAACATCACTATTCCATATCGTCATCCTATTCCCCGTTTAGAGGATATGTTAGATGAATTGAGTGGTGCTGCTGTTTTCTCTAAAATTGATTTGCGTAGTGGTTATCATCAGATTAGGATGAAGGAAGGGGATGAGTGGAAAACCGCCTTTAAAATGAAATTTGGTTTGTATGAGTGGTTAATCATGCCGTTTGGTTTACCTAATGCACCTAGTACGTTCATGAGATTAATGAACTATGTTTTGAGAAATTTTATAGGCAAATTTGTGGTTATGTATTTTGATGATATACTCATTTACAGCCACAATGAAATAGAACATATTGATCATATTCAACAGGTCTTGTTTGTGCTACGTGATGCTAAATTGTATCGTAATCTTGAGAAGTGCACTTTTTGCAAAGACAAGGTCATCTTTCTAGGATATGTTGTTTCTATGAATGGAGTTGGCCTACTCCATTCTAAAATGAATGTTAGTCAAGTTAGAAGTTTTCATGGGCTTGCTGGTTTCTATAGACGATTTGTGAGGGATTTTAGTACTATTGCTGCACCTTTGAATGAATTAACTAAAAAAGGTGTTGAATTTGTTTGGGGGCCAGCCCAAGATAATGCTTTTGATGAATTAAAAAGATTGCTTACTTCTGCACCTTTGCTTGCACTACCTGATTTCATAAGCAATTTGAGATTGAGTGTGATGCTAGTGGCATTGCTATTGGTGGTGTGTTGATGCAAGAGGGGCGACCTATAGCTTATTTTTCTGAGAAACTTAGTGGTGCTCGTTTGAACTATCATGTTTATGATAAGGAATTATATGCTCTTGTGTGTGTACTTCAGGCTTGGCAACATTACTTGTGGCCGAAAGAGTTCATTATACATTCTGATCATGAAGCTTTGAAATATTTGAAAGCACAATCAAACTTGCATAGGCGTCTAGCAAAGTGGGTTGAATTTATTGAGTCCTCTCCGTATATTATTAAACATAAGAAGGGAAAAGACAATATTGTAGGTGATGCTCTCTCTAGGAAAAGTATGTTGCTAACACAATTGGATGTGAGAATTCCTGTTTTGGAGAGTTTGTGTGACTTATATGCTACTGATCATGATTTTGCTGCCCCATATAAGTTGTATGTTAATGGTAAATCTTGGGAAAAATATCATATGCATGATGGGTACTTGTTTCGAGCTAACAAACTGTGTGTGCCCGAGTCCTCTATGTTTGCTCTTATTACAGGAATCCGTGGACTGATGGGCCACTTTGGGCGTGAGAAAACACTACTCATGCTCGCTGATCATTTTTATTAGCCTAGGATGAGGCGTGATGTGGACAGATTTGTCAAACGTTGCATTACTTGCAACACTTCCAAGTCGAAGTTTAAGCCTCATGGTTTTATACTCCTCTACCTGCACCTACTACTCCATGGGAAGATATTAGCATGGATTTTGTGTTAGGGTTGCCTAGAACTAGGAGAGGAGATGATTCTATATTTGTGGTAGTGGATCGTTTTTCTAAGATGGCACATTTTATTGCTTGCCACAAGAGCGACGATGCGTCGCATGTTGCTAATCTATTTTTCAGGGACATTGTGCGCTTACATGGAGTACCAAGGACAATTGTTTCTGATTGTTATGTGAAGTTTATGAGCTATTTTTGGAAGACACTTTGGGGGAAACTGGGAACAAAATTCTTATTCAGCACTACTTGTCATCCCCAAACTGATGGACAAACAGAGGTGGTGAATCGCACATTATCATAGTTGTTGCGATCTATGATCAAGAAGAATCTGCGTGTTTGGGAAGATTGCTTGCCCCATGTCGAGTTTGCATATAACAGGGCTCTACACTCTACCACGTAGTTGTGTCCTTTTGAGGTGGTGTATGCTTTCAAACCCATCACACCACTCGATTTGTTGCCTCTTCCTATTCAAGAACGAGAAAATATGGAGGCTACCAAGAGTGCAGATTTTGTGAAGAAGATACATGTGAAGACAAAAGAAGCTATTGAGAAAAAGGGCAAGGACAATGCTAGCCGTGTTAACAAGAAGCGCAAGGAGGTCATATTTCAGCCAGGGGACATGGTTTGGGTTCATTTTTGCAAGGACAGATTTCCAGAGAAGCGTAAGTCAAAGCTCCTTCCTCGGGGTGCTGGTCCTTACAAGGTTCTTGCCAAGATAAATGACAATCAATACAAGACAGATTTACCTATTGAGAAGTTTGGTGTCAGTAATTCTTTCAATGTGTCTGATTTGACACCCTATGAAGACGATGATGTTGACGCGTCGGGGTCGACGCCTTTTGAAGGGGGGGAGGATGATGAGGACATCTCTACCATTCTTCCATTATTCAATGAAGATAATGATGCAAAGATTCAAGACACTAATGAAATCAGAATTGGACCTATTACAAGAGCTAGATCCAAGCTGTTAAAGAAACGGGTGAATTCCTTCTTAGTTGGTTCTGATATATTGTCTAATGGGAATTTTATACTACCTAAATCGTTGCATCTATGTTTGATCAGGAATGAGGAAGGCCAAGGGGCTGAGGAAGAAGCATCCACGCTGCAGTAGAAGAAAGAAGAAAAGGTTCTCTGTCGCGGCAGGAGGTTGGCATTAGGGGAGGAGCAGGAGGCGTGTGCCAGGAGGAGAACCAGAAGGGGGCGGGCTCACCCCGCGTGCAAGGCATGTGAGCCGCTTTGGCCAAGCCCTAAGGGGGCTGGTCTGTATCCGACTCGGCCCCACCTGGGGCGAGTTTTAGATGTGTGCGGCTAGACTCCCATATAGCCAGCCGCCACCCCCATACTTTATTCTTTAGACTTGTTTTAGATTATAAACCCTAGATCATATTGCTACAAGCATCCCTCTTGAATCCTCCGATATTGTGATTGTGTTTCGCTAGACAATATCAACTCGGCTCTAATTAAGTGTTATCTGTCGTTCCATTGGGAATTGGTAGATTGCAAACCGTTCGTGATCCGGGATCACGTGCGCAAGTGTGTGGTGTTGCGAATATCCATAGGGCCGAAGATCTGTTGCATTGGCAACAGGGGATTGGCCGAGAGGTAGTTCGTCAGCGTCTCACAAGTTATCACCATCAACTACGCCATCATCTACGTAGCTCACTAAGAAGATCAGGCCACCTCATATCAGCAGGTAATGCAAGTAATGGTGCAGAAGTAAGCAAACGTTTCAATGTATCAAAAGCAATGTATTGGGCCATGCCCCATACAAAAGGAACACCTTTCTTTGTCAAATCATTCAAAGGTGCAACAATGGTGCTAAAATCTTTCACAAAGCGCCTATAGAAACCAGCTAAACCGTGGAAACTACGCACTTGACTTACATTCATGGGAGTAGGCCAATTCTGAATTGATTCAATTTTAGATTGATCTACCTCTACCCCATGCTTAGAATCAACAAATCCTAGGAATATGACCTTATCTTTTGCAAATGTGCACTTCTCAAGATTAGCATACAATTTATTATCACGCAACACTTGCAAAACTTGTCGAATATAAGTGCAATGTTCAGTTTCGGTGTGGCTGTATATAAGTATATCATCAAAGTAAACAACCACAAAACGACCAACAAAATCTCTCAAAACATGATTCATTAATCGCATAAATGTACTAGGTGCATTAGTAAGACCAAACGGCATGACTAACCACTCATACAATCCAAATTTCGTTTTGAAAGAAGTTTTCCATTCATCCCCTTCTTTCATCCTAATTTGATGATAACCACTACACAAGTCAATTTTAGAGAAAACAGCAGCACCACTGAATTCATCTAGCATATCCTCTAAGCGTGGAATAGGATGATGATATCGAATTGTGATGTTATTAATCGCTCTACAATCAACACACATGCGCCATGTACCATCTTTGTTAGGCACTAAAATAACAGGAACAATACAAGGGCTAAGGGAAACACGAATGTACCCTTTATCCAGCTACGCTTGTACTTGCTTCTGTATTTCCTTAGTTTCTTCGGGATTAGTACTATAGGGTGCACGGTTGGGAAGTGTTGCGCTAGGAATCAAATCAACTTGGTGTTCTATCCACACAATGGAGGCAAGCCTGCGGGTACATCTTCTGGAAACACAAAATCCTGCAAAACAGAAGAGGCACCAAGAGAAATAGGGGTCATGTCGTTAGAAACCAATACCTCGCCCTTATACATGAGCACAAGTGGCATGGTTGTAGGATCCTCACGAAATTCTCTCATATCTTCCTTGGTGGCTAATATCAATAGACTAGGCACTCTCTCACTTTTTGTTATATCACTCAATTTAGGATCGGTTACATCAGGAACAGCTATCACACAATCTCGCCGAGCTATAGGATCTTCCTTCAAATTCACCTCTATCTTCTAGCGAGAATCATTCACAATATATTGTAGTGTCATTGGCTGCATAGTAATCTTCTTCCCTTTGAATTCCAAGTGATATGTATTGGCTCGGCCATTGTGTTGCACATGGGAATCATAAAGCCAAGACCGACCCAATAGTAGATGAGAAACAATCATAGGAACCACATAAAAGTTAATAGAATCTTTGTATGGCCCTATCTGAAAATTCACACGTACCATATGATTTACCTTCATCTCACCATTGTTGCTCAACCATTGTATGTAGTATGGCTTCGGATGAGGCAAATATGTTAAATTCAGCTTGGCACATAATTCCTTACTTGCAAGATTTCTGCAGCTACCTCCATCAATAATGACCTTGCAAGCTTTGTTAGGTCCAACTAGAGCTTTTGTTTGGAACAAGTGGCAACACTGGGATTCCTCAACCGGTTGCACACTAAGTATACGTGAAGATACGACAATAGTTGGTGCACGCTCAGGATACGCATCAGCACCATCCTCGCCATCATCAACATCATCGTCAGAAGCTTCATCTCCACTCTCTACTTCACCTTGTTTTTTGACAAACATAACCTTGCTATTTGGACAATCCTTCTTGTAGTGCCCTCTACCTCCACAAGTATGGCACACCACATCGTGAGTACGTGTAGTAGATATATTGGAACCCAAGCTAGCAGCGGGAGCAGTGGGTTTCCGAGCATTAGAACCAAACGAAGGTGTACTTGCTAGCTTGGCCAGTGGTGTAAAAGGAGCAGCAGCTGGGGGCGTGACAGTAGGAGGTGTAGACCTGGCCAAAAATCTGCTGGAGGACGGAAAACGAGCACGTGAGTTCGCCTCTTCTGCCAACTGGGATTCGGCCTCTCTAGCATGGTGCAACAACTCATTCATGGTCTCATACTTGTGATGACGCACGATGCTTTTGATTGGTAACTTCAAATTGTTTAGGAATCACAGCATAGTCATCTCAATGGACTCACGAATTCTAGCACGCTGCATAAGCATCCCCATCTCCATATAATACTCATCAACTGTCATGGTGCCTTGCTTCAATTGCGTCAACTTATCAAAAACTGATCGCAAGTAGTTGGTTGGTACAAAACGAGCCTTCATGATTTGCTTCATCTCGCGCCAATCCATCACAGGAAGTTCATTGTCCTCCCGTCTATGCTGCACAATAGCATCCCACCAACGCAAAGCATAACAATCAAATTCTGACGCTGCAAGCTTGACCTTCTTGTCTTCTGGATAGTCAAATAAATGCCAAACCTTCTCAATCTTCAACTCCCATGTGAGGTAATCTTTAGGATCAATGGAACCATCAAACTTGGGAATCAAGAATTTTGGCTTGCCCAAACCATCATCAGCACCTTGTTGCTAAACACGTTAAGCACGCCCAAGAGGAGCAAGCCGACGACCATGTGCAGGTGCATGTGCAGGGGGAATGGCACGTCCCCTGCCACGATGAGGGGCATCATCAGCCGCACTACCCTCATCAAAGTCATCAAAAGCATCATCATGTTGGTGTTCCTGCCTTTGATGTATGGCAACTGTCAAGGCCTTAATGGAACGCTGCAAAGTGGCGACATTAACATTGAGTGCTGTCACTTGCGTCTGAATAGTATTGACCGTGCCAACATTCTGATCCAATGTCATTTGCATGTCCTGAATATTCTTGTCAATGGCATCTCTCGTGTGAGTAAACACACATGTCAAGTGGGATTTCAAAGCCTCATATTCGTGCCAATTAACAAGCTCCTCATCCTTCTTTTTCTGCGACACAACATCACCATCACTAGAAGACATGATTAGTAGGTTAGTGCAAAAATTAAAATCTGAATGGTGGAAACTCTCACAACTCACTCACAACTGACAAGAAAGGAGATCTTACCGTTCCAAAGTGAATAGAGATGCTTTACCAAACGTAATCAAGACTTATGCACTAATGTGATGAAGTGAATATCAAAGGTATAGAGAATGATCACAGGGCACACATGTTATTTATGGTGGAGCTATAGGTATGGTACCCTATCTACACCGCAAACAAGTCCTAGTGCTGATCGTACAAAAACCCAAGAAACACACACATGGAGAAAAACGTGGCAATGCAACTATGAAGGGTGTTGCACTACTCTCGAGAGACACTAGCAAAGCTCAAAGTAAACAGGCACAAGATTGCTCAATCTAGCAGTGCACAAAGATATAACTAGGCCTCTTGCTAAAATTCTCTATTACTTTTCCTTTTTTTTCTTTTTGAATAGCTCTTTTTTCTTTTTCTTTTGCTATCTTGCGTTTTCTCTTTTTTTATATATAGATCATACATGGCCAATTACAAAGTACAGCACCAAAATCCTAAGGGCAGCCTGTAGGAGCGGAAACTAGTCTCAATGGGCAAGTTCCTACACCTATGTAATAGATTGGTTGTGGCTAAGGTTAAGGAAAAGTGCAATTTTTATCGCACTTTGTAATTACGGTGTCGTGGAAGAAAACCAGCTCAAAAACCTGTCGTGGCAAAAAAATTCCTACCGTGGCAGAGAAAATCCTGCCGTGGCAGTGAAAATAGGCAGAAATTGTGCCGCGGCAGAGCGGCGGCATAGCAGCTGGCGCACGGCAGAAGAAACATGCAGAAAATGTACTGCGGCAGAGCGGCGGCAGCAGTGCATGTAAGGCGCGGGAAAAGTACCACGGCAGAGTTTGGATCGGACTCGTTGTCGTGGCAGAGAAACGGACGATTCCGTGTCACGGAAGATATCGGTAAGGAATTCTTTTTAATGCAAACCGACTCATCTAGGAGTAAAACTCAGGGACTACTTGGTATGATCGGATCTGCTATAGGCGGCGGAAAAACAGGTGGTGGATTCGACTACAAAGAGGAAAAACAAAGAAATAAATCTAGATCTAGACTAAACGATGAACACGACCAACAACTATTACTTGTCTATGATGTAATCTAGGCTATGGCAAATCTTTTTGTGGGGCTATTTTCTATATAGGACGAAAAACACTCTCTAATCTATGGATGGATTGCGGATTGCTTACCGAGGCAACGAGGAAATCTGATACCAATATGATATGGGGTGGCCCGATCTTATCAGCAAGCTCTTGTCGATGGTAATGGTGGATGATTGATAACTAGTGCGTATCTATGATCTCTCCCGCTCAAACCCCGATGCCAATGCAACAGCTCTCGAACCTTGTAGGATATTCACAACACCACACTCTTGCGCACACAGCTGTCGACCATGAACGGTAGTATGCAATCTACTAATTCCCAATGGAACAACAGATCACACTCAATTGCAATTGTAGAATTCGATCATAGGGTAATTCTAGAGGTTCTATAAAGAAACAACTTTAAAATAATTTCAACGTGGTCTAAAAACTAAAGCTAGTGCACCCCCATCTATTTAAGGGTATGGGAGGCGGCGGCCTAAGGGTGGATCCGAGTTGGTCCCACCCAACTTTGGATACAAACCGACCGAACTTGGGTTCGGCCAACTGACTCTGCCGTGGCAGAGTTCTAGTCACTTTCTCTACCGCGGCAGCTTGCCGTGGCAGAGTTGGACTTTGTTTTCCTGTCGCGGCAGCCTGTCGTGGCAGAGAACTGGGGCTTTTCTCTACCGCGGCAGAGAACTTCCTTCTCTTGTTGATCTTTGTCTTGGACAGCTCCTTGCGCTTCCTCCCTCTCCTCCCTCGCGCATTATTCTTTGATCAACACGCCATGTTCCATTAGCTCCTCGCTCCGTGCTACGCCTTCTTCTCCTAAGTACCTGATCATGCAATAATTCAAAGACTTAGGTAGTATAAAATTCTCATTAATTAAAACACCAGGTTCATTAAGAAAGAAGTTCACCTGTTGTTCTAGTAGCTTAGCACGAGCTCTTGTAATTGGTCCAATCCTTATCTCATTGGACTGAGTTTTCTTTGTAGCAATTGGAACATCATCATTAGCAATTGGGGTAGGTGTAACTGTAGGGATGTACTCATCAAGTGGTGTGAACAAGTCACTCACTAAACCCGCAGCCATGCTGAAGACTACCGAGTTAGACTTAAAGAAGGAGCACTAAGTGTTGATGGTGAATAAGACCACTAGTTTTTAGAAAAAGGGCAAGAAAGGCAAGTCCAAGGGTAACTTCAAGAAGTACGGCAAGTCTATTTCTGCACCTGAGAAGAAGACTAAGGGAGGCCATAAGCCTGATACTGAGTGCTTCTACTGCAAGGGGAATGGTCACTAGAAGCGGAACTGCCCAAAGTACTTGGCAGATAAGAAGGCTAGGAACGTGAACAAAGGTATATGTGATATACATGTTATTGATGTGTACCGTACTAGTAGTCAAAGTAGAGCCTGGGTATTTGATATCAGTTCGCTTGCTAACATATCTAACTCGAAACAGGGGCTAAGGAATAGTCGATAACGAGCAAAGGATGAAGTGACGATGCGCGTCGGCAATGGATCAAAGGTTGATGTGATCACCGTTGGGATGCTGCCTCTTCATCTACCGTCAGGATTAGTAATAAACCTAAATAAGTGTTATCTAGTTCCTGCGTTGAGCATGAACATTATATCTAGATCTTGTTTAATGCAAGATGGTTATTCATTTGCGTCTAAGAACAATGGATGTTCCTTTTATATGAATATTTTCTTTTATGGTCATGCCGAGAAGAATGGTTTATTTATTCTGAATCTTGATAGTAGTGATGCAGCCCAACACATGGCAATCACCAATGGTCCACATCATGTTATACCAACCACTCTCTGACTGTCCATTGGCTATCATGTGAATGGGATTCTACTTGAGCCAAGTACCTATTGCATGACTAGGCCTATGATCATCATGCCAAGAGGAGACAACAAGGATGAACTTGGATCCAAGACACCCAAGCAAGAAGCCTAGAAAAGAAGATGGAAGAAGGAATCCCGCACCAAGCCCGGTGCCGCCGGAATCTACGCCAAAACTTCCGGCGCCAGGTCCGGCCAAACCGGTGACCGTCGAAACACTATACAGAATAGCAAACCGGCGACCGCTGAAACCAAACCGGCGACCGCCGGAAATACCGGCGACAATTCTGGCGATACCACATGATGCAGCCCATCCTACGGACGTCTCTACATCTACACCACCAAGTCCCCCAAGTGGACCAATGAATCGTGCACGAGCCAAGCACCTTGAAGCTAAGGTGAATTTGCTCCTTGCCTCATGTGATTTTGATACATCCTTGGACGGCTTGCTACTTCATGCCAATACTTTATGCATCACCAGGTATGAAACCCATTAAGAAATGCCAAGAGAAGGAGCCAAGCCATCGCAAGACGACGGTCTAGGCCAAACCGGCGCCAGGTCCGGCGGACCGAAATTCCCACTGGAATTTCCGGCGCACACTCCGGCAGAGCGGACCAGCGAACGGAAATACCAGCACCTGCCGAAACCAACCGGCGCCGGCCGAACAACACCTCTTCATGCCATTCTAGTTTCCACTAGAATTACCGGTGGTGACCGGAAATTCCGACGCTGATTCCTGCACCCGCCGGACTTATCGCCGGAACGCCTCAGACTCAAAGTCCAAAAGGGTTTTATGCCCGAGAATATTCCTATTTCGTCCAGTTTTTACCCTTTTGTGCCCAAACTACCCATGTTTTAGTGGCTGGCCTATATATAGCCCCCCACACCCCCTTGTATTACTCAGACTTGGATAATTGAAATTAGAAGACACCCTTGTGGATCTCCCTAATTTCTAGTCTCATGCTCCTTCAGAAAGGAGCACCTAGTATCCCCACCTTGTTAGAGTTTGCATCGTGCCTCCCTCGTTGTACAAGGCCTTGGCATCGGAACCCCTTGCTAAGATGTCAAGATCTCACCAAGACTCCCTATCGTCGTGCCGGTTTGAGAGAGAGCACTCTGCCGGAGGCCAATCCTAGGGATTGCACTGGACTGGTCACCGCTGGCGTGAGCTATAGGTATGTATCATGTCTTTGACTGTGCGTGAGTTCATCGTGTTCTTTGTGCCCGAGTTCACGGATTTCCTCCTCTCCCTCATCCCCCTCCTCGATTTCAAGGGATTCGTGAAAGATCGGGTCATCCTCGAGGTTAGTCCTGAACATATTGGTATCAAGAGCTTCGTTGCTCATGAATTCTCCCACAATTTTTTCTTCTATCCACCAAAAATTTGAAAATCCCAAAAATAAAGAGCCCCAAATTTCCTTTGGCACGATCTCTAGATTTGGTGCATTTTTTGTGGTTTTGTTCCATAGATCTGTTGCTTTGGGTACCGATCTACCTTCCTAGAACCTGCCCAATTTGGACACATTTCCAAAAAAAATCTGAGATTTGACTTTTCGAGTTCGTCACGAACTCAAATCAGCTCCAGGCCCGGCGGACCGAACCTGCCGCCGAAAATTCTAGTGAAATTTCCGGTGAACCGGAATTACCGCCTAAATTTCCGGCACAGGATCCGGCGCCGCTGGTTTGGCTGCCAAAAATTCTGTTTTGACCCAATTTTGTCTGTTTTTCCTCGTGGTTTATTCGTGCCTCATGTGCATGTCACCCCAACTAACTTCAAGCTTCCACAAGTCATCATATACCGCAATCCTCGACACCATGACGCCTGAACATCATCCCCTACACCGGTAGAAGGTCATCAATACTGAAGGTATAACTTGCTCCACCTTGTTAACCCTTCTTCCTTGTGTGTATCTATCCTATGAGAGCAACGCATCTTGTGTTTTCCTAAGCATTGTGCACTTGTCCTTGGAAAGTGAGAGTGTGTAAGAAAATTCACGAGTTGACATAGTAGTATAGAAAGGGAGAAAAAGAATCTAAAAAGAGAGAAAAAGAAAAAGCAAAATAAAAATATAAAGATACATAGTCTCCCAATACAAAGAGAGTATCAAGCTTGTAAGCAAAGAGAGAGTAAGAGCGCGACCAAGGCAAGTGAACAAATCCATTGCTTATCCTCTTTTGGCGAACGAGTTGTGGTCTCTCCTTGCGTTGGCACGACACTCGAGCGTAGTCTTTGTTAGGACATTTTGTGCTCATTTTCATAGTCATGTTAACCACATCCATCTCCACGTGTGTGTATTCTTGTGTTTTTGCAGATCGTATCCTTTTGGCTTTTGATCTTTGGTTCTCTACCACCTTTAATAATTACCTTTTCTTTGGATCGTTTTGTTTGGTTCTCTACCACCTTTAGTTCTTTCTTTAGTGTGAGGTTTCTTTGCGATTCCACTTTGCATGCTTTTAGCTCTCACTTGTGGTTTCTAGTTCGGTGCAATCCCCAAGGTGAGGTAAAAGGCTAACACCACCATATTCTACATCCATATACAATCCTTGTGTGTTTTGCATGATGGATAGGCACGGTGAGTCGAGCTAACCACCTCCCAAGAAGAAGAACAAGGCCCGTACATGATGCGCGCAAGCCACTACATCATCCGACATGAGTTCTATGATTGTTGCCAAGCGCTTGAGACGCGACAAGATGAACAATTCGGCGAGACTCAAGACGAGTTCAAGAACATCGACAACCGCTTCGATGGCCTCGAAAGACAAATGCATGCATTGCAACACAACTTTGGCCATCAAAATGAAGCACTCCAACACTCCGTCGCCAAAACAAACAACAAGCTTCGACTCCTCATCGACGGAATGACAAGACTGCATTCAGGCCCCTCATGCTCTTCAAGATCATCGCGTCACCGTTCTCCTCTTCGTCAAGATCATCATCCAAGTGCTCCAAGATGCAATGACGCCCCCGTGGTTGAAGATGGAAGCTCTTCAAACTATGTACCTTCCCCACGGCATGCCGCAACGTCAAGCTATGATGGTGATTTCTCCTCAAGGCCCCAAGCAAGGCGAGAAGGACATCGTCATCACGCAAGGGCACTAGTGATCCAACAAGCGCAACCACAAGTGGAACCACGAGTACAACCTGAACTACATCGCCATTGTCCGCGAGATATTCTTGACTCAACAAGTGATGATTCCAACTTGGAGAATCAAGCTCGTCATCAACGTGAAGCTCTTCAAGACCGTCATCTTCGTCATCACCATCATGAACGTCAACAACACCACCATGGTCACCATGACGAGCCTCCTCCACCACATCAAAACATGGAGCATTAAATGGTTCATATTGAGTGACGCCCACCACGTCATGAGGCTCAAGACCATGATCTTCGCCGTGAGGCCCAAGTGCCTAACCCACAACACCAACCGAGGAACAAGCCTTCTATTCGTCAATAATAACCTCAAGAGGCTCCACATCCTCATGATCGTCATAAGGCCCAAGTGCCTCCTCCTCATCAACAACCACACCAAGAGCAAGAGCAAGTTCCGCCTCTTCAAAATGTGGCTCCTCAACCGCAAGTGCATCAACAAGGTCACCAAGCTCGTTGCAATGATTGCATGGAAGATGAAGCACACCATAATCATGGCAACCACCGCCACAGTGACCACAATGAGAAAGAAACATTTGGCGAGCTTAAGTTTACGATGCCCAAATTCACCGGTACCAATGATCCCGAAGAATACCTCTCATGGGCGCTCAAGGTCAACAAAATATTCCGTATGCACAACTATAGCAATGACAAGATGGTCGCCATAGCCTCGCTTGAGTTTGAGGATTACACCAACCTTTGGTGGGAACAAGTTCAAGTTGCTCGTGATGCAAGAGAAGAGCCTCTAATCACAACTTGGCATGACCTGAAGGCTCACATGAGATCCTGCTTTGTTCCTTCGCACTACATGAGTGACCTCTTCAGTAAGATTCAATCGCTTAGTCAAGGGACAAAGACCGTGGAAGAGTACTTCAAGAAAATGGATCTCAACATGATCCGCGCAAACATTCAAGAGCGCAAGGAGAAAACTATGGCACGTTTCCTCGTCGGCTTGAACCATCGAATCAAGTGCATTGTTGAGTTCGAAACATACAACGACATGGTTGACCTTGTGCACATCGCAACAAAAGCCGAGCGTCAAGTGCAAGAGGACATCAAGTACAACAAGCCCAAAACATATTTCACCTACAAGCAAGCTTCAACCACTACACCAACAACCTTTAATGGAAGCTCCTCAAGTATCTCCAAGCCTTCCTTCAATCCCACACTTCCTCAAGGAAAAACGCCCCAAGTGGCAAGCTTACAAAGGATAACACGCCATTCAACGGTGAATGCTACAAGTGTGGAGGCAACAGACACAAGTCGGATGAGTGTGGAAACAAGAAATTATTGTTTATCCAAGACAATGGCGATGAAGAGTACTTGAGTGAGGAAGAATTTGATGCTAGAGTCAAAGAGGCAATGACAAGGCAACATGTGGAAGATGACAAAGAAATCCTCATGTGTGAACATGATGCAAGTCCATCGCTTGTCGTCACAAGGATCTTGACCACTCAAGCACAAGAGCATGAAGATCAGTGCTCAAATATGTTCCAAACATGTGCCGGCATCAATGGGAAATCTATCAAAGTGATCATCGATGGAGGGAGTTACCATAACCTTGCTAGCACCGAGTTGTGTGAGAAGCTCGACCTCACCCTCCATCCACACAAGCACCCCTACCACGTGTAATGGCTAAGTGACCAAGGGTCTGTGAAGATCAAGCATACCGTCTCGGTAACATTCTCAATTGGTCCTTACAAATACATGGTGGAGTGTGAAGTAGTCCCAATGACGGTTTTCCATATGTTGCTTGGTCGACCATGGCAATTCGACAAAGGTTCTCTACATGATGGTCGAACAAATGTATACACCTTCAAATGGCTTAACAAGACATGTTTTTTTGCAACCAATGACTCCTAGCCAAATAGTTGCGGCCAATGCAAAGGCTTTAGCGAGGGCGCAAAACACAACACCTTCTTGTGAGAAGAGTGGCGAGCGAAAGAACCACCGTATATCGAGTGAGAGCCACAAGCCAAACTCGAGTGGAAAAACTAAGAGTGTTCTTCTTGCCACCAAAATGGAGATGAGAGATGTGAGGAAGAACCCATCCATCTTGCACTACGTCCTCATTTGCAAAGGACTAGCGCAAGGAACTAATGACTTGACAAATATTCCTCCCTCTTTGATGCTTGTTTTACAGGAATTCAAGGATGTGTTCCACGAAGATCTCCCACATGGACTACCTCCCATTCGCGGAATTGAGCATCGCATTAACCTCATACCCGGCGCACCCCTTACAAACCGTGCCGCTTACCACACGAACCCGGAGGAGACGAAGGAGATCGAACGTCAAATCAACCAACTCGTCTCCAAAGGTTTGATCCAAGTTAGCACTAGTACGAGTGCGGTACTCGTGATTCTTGTTCCAAAAAGGATGATACGTTGCGGTTATGCATGGACTGACGTCCTACCAATGCTATCACGGTGCGTTATTTACATCCCATACCACGACTCGGTGACATGCTTAACGAGTTGTGTGGAGCCACTATTTTCTCGAAAATTGATCTCCGTAGTGGTTACCACCAAATACACATGGCAGAAGGTGATGAGTGGAAAACCGCCTTCAAGACCAAACTTGGTCTCTATGAATGGTTGGTCATGCCCTTTGGCTTAATGCCCCATCCACCTTCATGCGCCGTATGAATCATATTTTGCGTTCTCTCATTGGCAACAGTATCATTGTCTATTTCAATGATATACTTGTTTATAGCAAGTCACTTGAGGAACATGTTACCTTGTAAGCAATCGTTAGATGTCAAGGACCTTTCGCCTTTCTATGGAGATGTTCAAGATACATGAAGAATCGAGGACGACTCTTTACCAAGGGAGGGAGATGATGTAGCCCGTCCTACGGACGTCTCTACATCTACACCACCAATTCCACCAAGTGGACCAGTGACTCGTGCACGAGCCAAGCTCCTTGAAGCTAAGGTGAATTGCTCCTTGCCTCATGTGATTTCGATACATCCTTGGACGGCTTGCTACTTCATGCCAATACTTTATGTATCATCAGGTATGAAACCCATGAAGAAATGCCAAGAGAAGGAGCCAAGCCATCGCAAGACGACGGTCCAGGCCAAACCGGTGCCAGGTCCGGCGGACCGGAATTCCTGCCAGAATTTCTAGCACACACTCCAGCGGACCGGACCAGCGACCGAAAATACCGGCGCACACCGAAACCAACCGGCGCCGACCGAATAGCACCTCTGTAGGCAGTTCCAGTTTTGATCGGAATTACCGGTGGCGACTTGAAATTTCAGCGCGCGCTGGCGCCGCCGGACTTATCACTGGAATGCCCCAGACTCAAAGTCCACAAGGGTTTGATGCCCGAGAATATTCCTATTTCGTCCAGTTTTTACCCTTTTCTGCCCAAACTACCCCTGTTTTAGTGGTTGGCCTATATATAGCCCCCACACCCCCTTGTATTACTCAGACTTGGATAATTGAAATTAGAAGACACCCTTGTGGATCTCCCTAATTTCTAGTCTCATGCTCCTTGAGAAAGGAGCACCAATTATCCCCCACCTCGTTGGAGTTTGTATCGTGCCACCCTCATTGTACAAGGCCTTGGCATCAGAACCCCTTGCCAAGACGTCAAGATCTCACCAAGACTCCCTACTCGCCGCGTTGGTTCGAGAGAGAGCACTCTGCCCGACGCCGATCCTAGGGATTATGCCGGACCGGTCACCATCGGCGTGAGCTATAGGTGTGTATTGTGTGTTCGAGTCTACATGTGTTCATCGTGTTTTTTGTGCATGAGTTCGCTGATTTCCTCCTCTCCCTCACCCCCTCCTCGATTTCAAGGGATTCATGAAAGATCGGATCATCCTCAAGGTTAGCTGATGAAGACTATTTGGCCCGATCTTTCACGGTGCACCTCCTGATCCAATCGATCTGATAGATCTCCCAATCACGTGAGCGGAACACGTAACCTGGAGATTGGGGAACGCCAATCCTGCGAGCAACTCGACGACGAACGACGAACCTCATGCTGAATAGACACGCCAAGCTCGACAACCCTTGACAGCTAAAGGACCTTTGTGCACGCACGATAACTCTTGACATATTGAAGAACTCTCTTGCCTTTACTATTCGATAACTAGACGAACGTCCGAGACGCCGTCACACACGCCGATCCTAGAGGGGTGGTGATAATATGAACTTTAAGTTGTACATTATATTGAATAAACTCAAAACTAACCTAAACCCTAGACCGATCAGCTCCTTATATGAGGGCTGGGGCGGTTAGACTCGACCTAGTCGGTTTGGACAGGCCCAAACCAAACACACAAATAAAACCCTAATTGGACTCTGACTCATAAACATAGAACAATCGTTTGACATGACCTTAGACTAAATTATTACATGTCGTTGGTTGTCCTAGTGTATCAAATTGCATGAGATGCCCACATCATCCTCTCCCCCTTGGAAAGGCGTTGTCCTCAAAGCCGGAAGGTCTTCTCCGACATGTGGCATCATATAAGCAAAATCGCCACTATCGGTCATCAAGTCTTGCCAGCCTGCCACACCTCATCCTCCCGCTCGACCAGCTGTCTTCAAGTCTTGCTCGCCTTCCACGCCTCATGCTCCCTCTCGGTTTGCTTGACTTGATACTTCCCTTGTCGCTCTTTGGTCTTCGACACCATCAACCTGACCGAGACACAAGCATTGATATGGGCATGAAGGAGGAGGTGAAGCCTAATTTTAGGACTTCACCAAGCTAGGTGATGCGGGCGCATCCCATTAATGATTGGCACGCCAGGACGACCTATGATATGTAATGATAAGTCTAAGGTTGTGTCAAATATTATTGCTATGTTATTGAGTCTGAGTCTAGGTTAGGTTCGAGTCCGTTTGTGAGTTCGGTTTGGGTCTATCCAACCGACTAGTTGGAGGCTTCCTATATAAAGGAGTCAGCCACCTAGGGTTTAGGGGAGTTCAGTTGTTTAGTCTAAAAACTATATTGTGCTCCACCATGTATCATCCCTCCGGGGACGGCGATACTATTTATCATATTATTGCTGTGGAGGTTCTTGTGTTATCAAGGATTGTCGTGCTCGGGTTTGAGGCGTGGTGATCTTCATCACGTTACTTGCTGGATTGCTCTTCTTCAGGTGACGTTCATCGGCGTTATTGGAAGATTACCTACCTGTTTGACTCGCTGTGAAAGATCGGGACAAAAATATAGGATCATCGGCTTGATCGTCATCAAGCATCCTCCAACTGTAACTGACGGTATACCATGCATATCACCCACAACAGGTAGAACAAATTCCTGTACGCCATGGATCCAAATAAGCTGAATACACGTGACTATTTACTCAACTGAAACAAGTGTCTGTAGACTGTTTGACAATATCCGTAGACTGTTTCACGGTGTAATAAAACTTTAAAAGCAGTGTCAATCTGATCTGCACTCAATCCTCCTTTTTTTGTTGTACGTAAACACACACACAAATAGCCACAAGCCCACAACTGAACGGATACCAAGTTGAAAACGTGTGAGCTAATCGTTTTCCTTCCAATCTATACGTACCAAATGTTTCTTTTTTTTTCTCAAACACAACTGGATGCCAATCTTTCTTTTTCTCCTGTGCTCCACGCTGAAGCAATTATTCACGTGTACTTTCCTTTGCTAGACCGATGCAAATTCCTGTTTTCTTGTGCTTTTCCTTTCTTTCCTAGACTCCACGCGAACAAAGGAACCAAAACAGAATCCAGAGGAAAATATGTGTCGTGGACAGTTCTTTTGCGCGTGCATCCTCCAATACGGCAAAAAACCGGAACAAAATGGTCCAATTAATTTGCTTTCAACCGGACTCCTTTTTCCTTTCCTAGTTTTTTTTCTTTACCTCCATTCAAACTTCCTTGGCTCCACGTACGAGAGCTCGCGATTGGTTGTATTTTTTCACGTACGTACAAGATCTTGAGATCAATGGTTTTTTCTTCACTCCCTCGATGGAAGCTAACAGAAACCGAACGGGCCGCGATTTCTTTTTTTTTTGACTCCACGTACCAAAACGTGATCCGATCGGATCCACGCAGAACTTGCCGTACTTCTCACTAGCTTTCCCATGGAAACCGATATCGATGAAAATCGATCTCCAGAAATAAGAAGTCGACGAAAACCAACAACTCAGATCAGCCCCAATTGGAAATCCTCGGCACCTTGCCCATCTTGTCGATCTTGCAACAACCAACAAAACTCGTCGACTAATGGATCAAAAGATCAGCTCATCGACAACAACTGCACCGTGATCAACCTAGCGCTCTGATACCAAGATGATGAAGACTGTTTGGCCTGATCTTTCGCGGTGCACCTTCTGATCCAATAGATCTGATAGATCTCCCAATCACGTGAGCGGAACACATAACCTGGAGATTGGGGAACGCGACTCCTATGAGCAACTTGACGACGAACGACGAACCTCATGCTGAATAGACATGCCAAGATCGACAACCCTTGACAGTTCAAGGACCTTTGCGCATGCACAATAACTCTTGGCAGATTCAAGAACTCTCTTGCCTTTATTATTGGATAACTAGACGAACATCCGAGACGCCGTCACACACGCCGATCCCAGAGGGACGGTGATAATATGAACTTTAAGTTCTACATTATTCTGAATAAACTCAAAGCAAACCTAAACCCTAGACCAGCCAGTTCCTTATATGAGGGCTGAGCGGTTAGACTCGACCTAGTCGGTTTGGACAGGCCTAAACCGAATACACAAATAAAAACCCTAATTGGACTCTGACTCATAAACATAGCACAATCGTTTGACATGACCTTAGACTAAATTATTACATGTCGTTGGTTGTCCTAGTGTATCAAATTGCATGAGATGCCCACATCATTAGCCCTCATCATCGGACTTATCGCCGGAAATGCTAGTATGCGCACTGTGAAGGGTTTGATGCCCGGAATATTCCCTCCTACCTACCCCTTCGCCCCTAGTACTATAAATATCCCCTTGTGGCTCAGATCTAGGTAGAGATGATGATGAATTGAGGCACGTGACAAACCCTAGATGGCAACCCCCTCGCAATAGATTATCTATGAGTTGTATAAGGCCTTGGAGTCGGTGCCCTTCTCCAAGTCGTCAAGACCCTAAGTGTTTGGTCTCTCCTTATCAAGTATTCTAGCAGTGCTTGGTCTCTCCCCTTTCTACTTGGTTGCTACTCTCTCCTTGATTTGGATTCTATCATCTACTTGCCGATCTCTCCTTTGGTGATTGTACCGCAAGGTCTCTCACCAAGGATTCTATTGGATTGGTTGTTCGAATCGGGTGTGATTTGGCGTGTGTTTGTATCATTACCTTGCATTAGAGTTGCGTTCATCGTGTTCATCATGTTACCCCTCACTCTCCACATAAAATTCGTGAAGATCGGGCCATCCCAATGGTAAATCCACAAGGAGACCCATATCAATTAGTATCAGCAGCTTTTGGTTGCCACGAATTTGACCTCGTTCATTGATTTCCACCACAAATTGAAAAATACCAGAACTATTGCCCCAAATTGCTTTTGGATCGATCCCATGATTTGGTGAGTTTTTCGTGGTTTTGGTCCGTAGACCTGTTGCTTTGGGTGTCGATCTACCTTCCCTTGACCTTAATGCAAAAAAAACCTTCCCTTGACCTTCCCCAGCCCCAATTATGATAGATTTTCAAAAATTTACATAGATTTGACTTTTGGTGTTCTTCACAAATACGAACTAGTGCTAGATCCGGCGGATCGACGTTGCCGTAGAAATTTCTGGCACCGATTCTGGCGAACCGGACTTCCCGCCGAAAATTCCGGCGACAAGTCTGGTGCCGCCGGTTGGGCCGTCGAAACTGCCTTTCTGACCCAATTTTGACTAATTTCCCTCTTGTGTTGTTCGTGTTTCATGTGTGTGTCGACCCAAATAACAATAATCTTCCGCAAATCATAACATCACGTGCTTGATGTAGCCCGACCTTCGGTCGTTACCACATCATGGTCTCCAACTTATGCCAAGTCGTCATGGACTCCAAAGGTGAATCCCTTCCTCTATACAAGCCCACTTCCTACCCTCTTGAATGGTATACTACTTCATACTCCGTTCCATATGCATGATAGGTTCACACCAATAGGCACGGGAGGAAGCATGGAGCACCAAGCCTGACAAGTCGGAGGCTTGGAAGAGAAGACGGAAGAAGCAGCAGCTGGAGAACCGAAGTCTCCGGCCTGCGCACACCGGAGTCTCTGGCCTGAAGACACCAGAGTCTCCGGCCTGCATACCCTGGAGTCTCCGACCCATCTCCGGACCGTCCCGCAGATCGAGCTCAAGGACAGACAGAAGGCCACTCTGGAGATCGACCGGAATCTCCAGCCCACACCGGAGTCTTTGGCCTGAGCGTATGGGCCTGCGCGCCGCCAGCTAGGCCTTTGGCCCATGTACCCCTTAGTCCGCCTAGACTTTCCCCTTTTATTCCTAAAGTACCCTTGAACTAGTGGCTGACCAATATATACTGCCCCCACCCCCTCATGTAACCCTAGGCATAGATGATAGACTAATGACAACCCCCTTTGTGGAATCTCTAGTTTTGCCTCATCCCCTTTTACAAAAGGGGATCGACTATCATCACCACTTCGTCGGAGTTTGCATTGCGCCCCCCTCGTTGTACAAGGCCTTGGCATCGGTGTCCTTTTGCCAAGACATCAAGACCCTCTCCAAGGTGTTCTTCCCTCTCCGCGTGGGATCGAGGGAGCACGTTGACCGATATTTCCTTGCGAGGATTCTATCGGACAGGTGGCCACCGGTGGGAGCAATCGGCCTTGTATCGTGTGAGTTCTGCGTGTGTTCATCATGTTGTTCGCGAGGTGTGTCTCTGCTTCCGCTACCTTCTCCCTTTCCCATCGATTTGACAACGAGATCCGTGAAGATCGGGCCACCCACGGGGTTACCCCATAACATCTGGTATCAGCAGCTTTTGGTTGCCACGGATTTCTCATTGATTTGGTCTTTTCCCCATAAATTCGAAAATTCCACCAAAAACAGCTCCAATTCATGTTTTGTATCGATCTATGATTTGAGTGCATTTTGGTAGGTTTTGATCCATGGATTACTTGCTAAACTTGTTGATCTACCTTCCCTTGCGTTCACATGGCCTAATTCCTTGATTTCCCCCACCAATTTGGTGTTTTGGTTCGAGTTTTTCGCCAAAATCGCTTCCTGGTCGAGTTCTACACATCCTGGAACCTCCGTACCGGAGGTTTGGTCCCCAGACCGGAGATTCCGGCCCAAACTAGAGTTTCCAGCCCCCATACCAGATTTTCCGGACCCCCAGACCGGAGTTTCCGCCTCACATGCTGATAAAAAATCTGCTTCATGGTTTTGAGCATAACATTTGCATAACAACTCGGATTTTGGTGTTCTTTAGCTCGTTTCGAAGAAGAGAAGGAGCTCTACGTCATCACCTCCATGGTTCATGCTATCTACTCCATCCAAATTCCGTGATCAAGGCGGAATCCACCAATAAAAGGGTGAAGATCGGCGATGAAAGGTATAAACATTCCGCGACTTCTCCCCACTTGCTTTCCTTTGTGACCTACACTATCTTTGCGTTCAGCAAACACCTATTGAGACTAGTTCCTCCTATGATTGCTTGGGCTATGCGCATTTGATACCTTGTAGAATTCCGAGCAAAAGTTGTGAGCGTGCTATCTCATATAGTTGTCTTGTATAGTTGTTGGCACAAAGAAGAGGTAAGTGAAAAATAAAAGAAAAAGAGAAAAAAATAGAAAAATAAAAATAAGAAAAAGAAAGAAAGAAAAAAGTATCTCATAGAATAGGAAGCGCAAGCTCGATGAACATCAAATAGGTGGTACTTATTGTGCATATCTTGTAGCCCATCAATTTTATTGCAATCGAACTAGCGTCTCTCCTTGCACTTGTGGGACATGAGCTTATAGTCTTCGCTAGATAATCATTTGGTTCTTAGCTCACTTTCTCCATCGCACAAGTCCCATTTATCCCACCATGTGTGTTTCCTTGTACATAATTCCTATCTTGTGGATTGACTTGTTTTGCTTTATGATCATCGTGGTTCTTTACTTGCCATTACAATATCTTGATTTCGGATTGTTCTTGGACATGCCACCTTCCATACCTATCCACCATAAGCTTTGTGTGTGTGGTTTTAGTGGTTAGTTGGTTTTGGTGTTCGACGTGAACTCCACTTTGCTTGGTTTTGATTGCTCTTAAGTGTTGCCACTTGCACGATACTATCTTCCAAGGTAAAGTAAGGTTTGAGGTTGCATCCCTAACCCCTACCACTTCCATATACACCACTTGGTCTTGTGAATCATGTCTAGGGACTCCGGAACCGAGGATGATATATATGAAGAATCCATGATGAGCCACCATGACTACAACTCCATAAGTCTAGAGGACATGACAGAGCACTACACTGACAATGGCTTCGCATGTGTTGAGGACCCAGAGCATTACACTTATGATGGCTCCACATGCATGGAAGACATGGAGCACGTCATCAACTATGGCTCCTCAAGCATGGAGGAATTGGAGCTCTACATCGACAATGGCTCCTCATGCATGGAGCACTACACCAACAATGGATCCACATGCTTGGGTGATATGGAGTATTACATCAACAACGACTCCCCAAGCATGGACGACTTTGAGTGCTACAACGATGATGCCTCACCAAGCATGGAGGAGATAGCGAACTTCACCCACTTCGAGGGCTCTTCCATGAGCCATGAAGAATACCTCCACCGCTTGGAGATGGAGGATTACTACGCCAAGCTAGCGGAGGCGCATCATCAAGAAACCATGACCTTCAAGTCCAAGCGTTCCACACCAAAGGGCACCACCTACTTCGTTGATCCACCTCCAAGGCGTCGAGCACCACCATCTCCAAGGCGACGAGCGCCATCACCTCCAAGCCACCAAGCGCCACCATCTCCAAGGTGCCAAGCACCACCATCTCCAAGGCATTAAGCGCATCTACCTCTAAGGCAACAAGTGCCACCTACTCCAAGAAAAGTGGCGCCCAAACATCATCTTCCACACAAGGTGCCACAAAACAAGAATCTTCATCAACAAACATCCTCTTGAGATCATCGCCAACATCAAGAGGATACACGACGTTGTTCAAGGCATCTTCGCCATGAAGATGGAGAATACATGTTGAGCACCATCCATAATGCTCATCTAAGCTCAATAAGGAACCACCATCAAAATAAGAGTGCTAAGGACAAGGAGCATCGTCGCGAGCATCATGTGGATGACCAAGTGCGCCATCTACATCAACCTTTCGCAAGGCACGCCAATGACCTCCGTCGACACCATCATAAGGCACCTTCAACTACTCATGCCACCACCACAATGGCACCAAGAGCAAGCTCTCCTCCATGCCATCAAGCTTCAACGCCAATACTTGACATCCTTGATGATGCATGCAACTTCATGTATGAAGAAGATGAATACCTCTACTTCACCAAGTTGGACGAGTACGTCAAGAGGATGTCTACCCAAGCCAAGGAGGCCATGGCAAAGGATGAGCAAGCTCCAAGACAAGGGCCTACTCCACAAGATGGCGACGGCAAGGTCAAGAATGGTGAGCATGGGACTTTCCCTTCACCAAAGGAGGCGCATGGAGTTGAGAGAACTGAGCCTATCCCTACATGCTTAAGTGATGATGTGGTACCAATCCCATGTGAGTATGAGAGCCACTTAGCCTACTTGAGTGAAAACAAGAGTGAGATGAGTGACTCCACCATATGTGAGATTGAGTTCTTCCATTTGGAGGGCATAAGTGATACACCGAGTGAGTTGAGAGTGGTAGTTGATAGGTCATGTCAGACCACTTTGATTTCTAACAACTTACCCTCTACCTCTAGTGTGTTTTCTCATGATGTGCTAGGTTCCATGGATTAAGAAGCGCCAAGCTTGGAGATGATGATGCCTCCAACCAAGAAGATGTACATGGAGGATGAAGATGATGCCATCCCCATACATGATGAAGAAGTCGCCCACATGGAGGCCAATGCTACCACAACACCCACTTCATATGAGAGGTATGAACAAGGTAAGAATACGAGTGTTGATGATGCCATGATCCTACTAGTGGACATGATGACTTGTGATGATTGGCATGCTATGGATGATGTTTGTGATATCACATATGCTTCATTGATATTTCCATGTGATACTTTGCCTTTGCATAATGTTGAGCATGCGAAATTATTTGATTGTGATGATGTTACCATAGACATGCCATGATTTAAACATTACATTGATGATATCATTGCTTGCACTTTGTTGAACATCTTCTCTTTCCAATGTTTTGCTTGCAATGATGTTACCAATGGTACCCCTCGGATAATGCTTTGTCATGAGTGTTTTACTATTTCTCCCGTAGCTTGGAATAATATGGATGATTGCTCTTTCACTTTTTTTGCTTGCAGCAATAATTATCATATGGTTCCTATTGAGATGGCCACCATAGCTTTCTCAAATTTTGGAGATTTTGGTAAATGACATGTTAAGCATATTCCCCACTTGCATACTCACCATGCCCATAAATTACACTTTATTGACACTAATGGTGATGCGCACAAGAAGAGATACGTCGTGATGGATGATGTGTTTCTCTACCATGCACACACGTTCTTCCTTTTAGCTATGATGTGTGTAGGTACCCGAACGATCATGTCAACCTCGGTTGAGCATGAATTGACAAAAAGAGCTCTAGAGAGCATCCCCCAAGTAAGTTCAAGATCGAACCCAACTCTCATACCTTTTGCATGCTTTGCATCTTTCATGTTGAAAAATTGCTCTTTCCTATGGTTTGCTTGCAAGCATGTTAATGGTATTCTTTCACCTTGTGACAATCATGTTTCGTTACTATTGGATATTGATGCTTTGTGTGTTGCAAAAAAAATGTTGAACAATTTCTCTTTTCTATGTTTTGTGTGCAACCATAATGCCATGATGAGCATGTATTGTCATGAGAGCTTCCAAGTCTCTCGTATTGTTGTTGCAACAAACATAAGGACCACTTCCTCTTTCATATGGTTTGTTTGCAAACATGTTGTTTTTGCTTCTGCTTGTGATACTCCAATGCCCATGATCTTTGCTTATGATGATTTGTGTATGGCATCCAACATATCAAACAATTTCTCTTTCCAATGGTTGATTTACACACATAATGATGTTGTTTTAGATATTCGTCCTCATGTGTTTTTGCCGAATTCTCCTATTCTTGCATCAAAGATGGTTATGAATATTTTAGTCCATTTCTTTGAGTGCCACACTAACACGTTATATGGAGTTCTCGAGTTCCCACATTGGGATGATTCTCAAACGAGTTCCATGCACCTTGAACTTGCATATGCATCCCGTTTGCTATACTTGAGTTGTGGTAAGAGTGTTGTGAACAAGAATGGACATGCCACAAATGACATGCTCCTCTATCACACACAAACATACGTTGCTTGGTCTTTGTTGTGTGAAGGTACAATTGCTTCCGCGTCAACCTCTATGGAACATAAGTTGACAAGACGAACCATAGAGAGTTACACATGGCTGCCCTTCAATGATCCATCTCTACATCCTAAGGTGACTTCACTCTACTTGAGGACTCATGCTATAATATTCATGAATTGGCTATGCTTTGAGTGTTCCTTCGCTTTTGTGGTGAGCTTTGTAGGCTTCATTGAAGGTTAAGGAACATTGAGGTGTTGTCAATTCAATCTTTCCTGAGGACGACTATATGGTGAACCCTAGGATCAAGAAGGTCTCTCGACATCTTCTACTTTGTGATGAGCGTGTAGAGTCGAGGACGGATCTTTTTGAAGGGAGGGAGATGATATAGCCCGACCTTCGGTCATTACCACATCATGGTCTCCAACTTATGCCAAGTCGCCATGGACTCCAAAGGTAAATCAATACCTCTATACGAGCCCACTTCCTACCCTCTTAAATGGTATACTACTTCATACTCCATTCCATATCCATGATAGGTTCACACCAACAAGTACAGAGGCACGGGAGGAAGCCTAGAGCACCAAACCTGACAAGACGGAGGCTTGGAAGAGAAGACAGAAGAAGTAGCAACTGGAGAACCGGAGTCTCCGGCCTACGCACATCGGAGTCTCTGGCCTGAAGACACCAGAGTCTCCGGCCTGCATACCTCGGAGTCTCCGGCCCATCTCCGGACCAACCCCCATCGAGCTCGAGGACTGATAGAAGGCCACTTCAGAGACGGACCGGAGACCGACCGGAATATCCATCCCACACCGGAGTCTCCGGACCCCCACACCGGAGTCTCTGGCCTGAACGTATAGCACGCCGCCAGCTGGGCCTTTGTAACTCTTAGTCCGCCCGGACTTTCCCCTTTTATTTCTAAAGTACCCTTGAACTAGTGGCTGGCCTATATATAGTGCCCCCACCCCCTCATGTAACCCTAGGGATAGATGATAAACTAAAGAAACCCCCTTTGTGGAATCTCTAGTTTTGCCTCATCCCCTTTTACCAAAGGGGATCGACTATCATCACCATCTCGTCGGAGTTTGCATCGCGCCTCCCACGTTGTACAAGGCCTTGGCATTAGTGTCCCTTTGCCAAGACTTCAAGACCCTCTCCAAGGTGTTCTTCCCTCTCCGCGTGGGATCAAGGGAGCACGTTGACCGATCTTTCCTTGCGAGGATTCTATCAGACCGGTGGCCACCGGTGGGAGCAATCGGCCTTGTATCGTCTGAGTTTTGCGTGTGTTCATCGTGTTCTTCGTGAGGTGTGCATCCGCTTCCGCTACCTTCTATCTTTCCCCTCACTTTCCCATCGATTTGACCATGAGATCCGTGAAGATCGGGCCACCCACGGGGTTACCCCATAACAGTGCTCCTCGACACCGCGACGCCCGAAGATCATCCCCAACACCGGTAGCAAGTCGTCAACAATACCAAATGTATAACTTTCTCCAGCTTGTTAACCCTTCTTCCTTTGTGTGTATCTATCCTATGAGAGTAGCTCATTTCGTGTTTTCCTAAGCATTGTGCACTTGCCCTTGGAAAATGAGAGTGTGTAAGCAAATAAAAAAGTTGACATAGTAGTACAAAAAAGGGAAAGGAATAAAAAAGAAAAAAAAGAAAAAAAAAGATACATAGTCTCCCAATACAAAGAGAATATCAAGCTTGTAAGCAAAGAGAGAGAGAAAGAGCGCAACCAAGGCAAGTTCACAAATCCGTTGCTTATCCTCTTTTGGTGAACCAGTTGTGGTCTCTCCTTGAGTTGGCACGACAACCGAGTTTAGTCTTCGTCAGGACATTTTGTGCTTATTTTCATAGTCGTGCTAACCACATCCGTCTCCACGTGTGTGTTCCCTCATGTTTTTTAGATCCCATCCTTTTTTCTTTTGATCTTTGGTTCTTTACCACCTTTATCAATAACCTTTTCGTTTGGTTGTTCCTTTTAACGTCCGCACCATGCAAGACATAATCGGCACCATGAATATCATGCTCATTCAAAAAAACAAGTCGGACATGGTCGCTCACCGCAACAAGCAATGGTACAAGCGCAACCTCCACCAGAACAAGAACATCATGGTGAAGACCACTGCAATGATAGGCGCCAACACCCTCACCATGACCATCGTCAACCTCAACAAGTCAATAGAGCACCACAATGGGATACAAGTGATGATGAGGAGGATGCACGCCGTGCTCGACGCAACAACCGCTATGCTCAACCCCACCATCGCAAATGATCCCGAGCAAAGGCATAGAAGAGACTTTGAGAATCATCAAGCTCCTCCACACCGCCGCCCTAAGACAATCAAGCTCCTCCTCCTCCGCAATGCACACCAAGTGAGGCAAGCATTAGACTAGAACACCACAACTACCACTGTGAACACGAAGATGGCATGTTTGGGAAGCTCAAGTTCATTATGCCCAAGTTCAAGGATGAAAAAGATGTTGATGCATGCATTGGTTGGGAGCTCAAAGTTGACAAAATTTTCTGAGTCCACAACTATTCCGAAGATAAGAAAGTTGCACTGGCATCCCTTGAGTTTGACGACTATGCAAATGTTTGGTGGGAAGACTACCAAAAATACCATCAGAACCAAGATGAGCCTCCAATTGAAACTTGGATGGAGATGAAGGAAGTGATGTACAAGAGGTTTGTCCCTGAGCATTATAGACAAGATCTCTTCGTCAAGCTACAAAATTTGAGGCAAGGCACCAAGTCAATTGAATAGTTCTACAAGGAAATGGAGAAAACTATGATGTGAGCTGATGTGAGAGAACCCGAAGAGCAAACCATAGCAAGGTTCCTCAATGGTTTGAACCGCCCAATAAGGAAGATTGTTGACTTTCATCCATACAAGAACCTCACCGAGCTCCTCCATCAAGCTACGAAAGCTGAGCATCACTTGCAAAAAGAACATGCTTATGAGAAGACAAAGGCATACTTTGCATCCATCAATGCAAATGCCTCCACAAAACCAACAAACCAAGCACCAAGCTCATCCAAGCAAGCAAAGACCACGATATCATCCTCCTCCAACAAGACATCAGATAGTCAACTCACTTGTTTCAAGTGTGGTGTGAAGGGTCGCAAGTCATATGAGTGCCCCAACACAGAGTGATGCTTACGGATGAGAATGGCACAACCTACTATGTGAGTGAAGAGGAATATGAAGTGTTGGCTCAACCAGCGATTGCAAGGGAAGTCGCGATGGAAGTGGATGACACCCTCATATGTGAGCATGATCCAAGCCCTTCCCTAGTCATTGATCAAGTCTTGACAACAAACACCATACCAAGAGAGGACCAATGCCTCAATATATTCAAAACACATGCCGGAATTGATGGAAACTCCATAAATGTGATCATTGATGGAGGTCGTTTCCACAACCTTCCAAGTATGGAGCTTTGTGAGAAAGTCAAGTTGAAGTGCATAACACACAGATGAGGACATCCCTACAATTACACCTACCCCAATGACTACTGAAGATGCTCCAACTGTTGCAAGATAGGATCAGTCCAATGAGATTAGAATTGGACCTATTACAAGAGCTCGTGCTAAGCTACTTGAACAACAGGTGAATTCACTCCTAAACGAATCTGGTACTTTAATTGATGAGAACTTTATACTGCCTAAGTCTATGCATTTATGTATGATCAGGTTTGTTGGAGAAACAAGCATGGCACGAGGAGGAGAAGGGCTAC
This sequence comes from Avena insularis, assembly GCA_023614405.1. Taxonomy (NCBI): domain Eukaryota; kingdom Viridiplantae; phylum Streptophyta; class Magnoliopsida; order Poales; family Poaceae; genus Avena; species Avena insularis. The sequence goes on from CM042690.1 coordinate 370,825,787, forward strand.
AAGAGAAGCCTAGCATGATAATCGCCCAAGGATGCGCGAGGGAGGAGCAGGAGGAAGGCGTTAGAGAAGATCATGAAGACGGAGGCAAAAAGATCTGCCCCGACCAGAGTATCCGGCCAGATCCACCCGGACTGTCTGGCCTGGTCGAGAGACGCACTGGCGCGGACATTCTATGTGCCAGTTCGGACACTACCCGGAAACTTTGAAGTTTCCGGCCAGACCGAACTGTCCGGCACACTCCACCTGGAGTGTCCGGCCTGACCGGACTGTCTGGCCGATATCGACCGGAGTGTCCGCCCGCCGACTGAATCTGGTCCAACTCGGTTTGTATCAGTTTGAGTCGTACGCGTTTAGTTTTTGTTTCTGGCCATCCCAGCAGCCCTTATAAGCCCTGGGACGACCCCTAGTTAGGGTTGAGACCACATTTAAACTCTTTTGGAGTTGTTTCTTTCAAAGAACCTCTAGAATTACCATGTGATCGAATTATACTACTGCAATTGAGAGTGATCTGTTGTTCCATTGGGAATTAGTAGATTGCAAACTACCGTTCATGGTTGACGGCTGCGTGCGCAAGAGCGTGGTGTTGTGAATATCCCATAGGGTTCGAGAGATGTTGCATTGGCATCAGGGTTCGAGTGGGTGAGTTCATAGCTACAGGCTAGTTATCTATCATCCACCATCATGATCGACAAGTGCTTGCTGAGAAGATCGAGCCACCCCATATCATCTTGGTATCAAATTTCCTCGTTTACTCGGTGAGCATCCACAAATCCATCCATAGATTAGTTTATTTTTAGTCCTATACAAAAAAGCCTTACAAAAAGATTTGCCATAGACTAGATTGCATTGCTTTTGAGTTTTAGTTGCTGATTGTATCTTCTCGTAGATCCGATCTACAGGTTTTCCTCGTAGGAGTCTAGTTTTTGTTTATGTCTAGGTTTAAGGTTTGATCTTGTTTTCCGCCGTGTCCACCATCACCGTTTTCCGCAAGTTTTCATTATTTGTCCGAGTTCACATAGCGTCCCTTTGTTTGCATACCATAGACATAGCCTATCTACAACATCCGTGCCTAGGAACATACCCACGAGACTAGTTGCTTTGCTCCGACAGGCTTCTCATTAGGGTTTCGAAGTGCAGAAAATTTCGACACGCAAAACCGGACTATCCGGCCATTTCACCCCAGACTATCCGGCTCCACCGGAGTCTCCGGCACAATTAACCCGGACTATCCAGCACAGTTTTGTTATAAGTTGCTGCACTCGTTTGCATTGAGTCATATAGTTGAAAAATCAAAAAAAAGAAAAAAGAAAATATAATCAGTATAAAAATAAAAAAGAGAAGAAAAGAGCTACAAGTGTGACAAAAGAGATATCAAAGTGTGCATTATTGGAGGCCTAGTTGATCATAGCACTTGTAGATTGAGCAATCTTGTGCATGTTTACTTTGAGCTTTTACTAGCGTCTCTCTTATGCATTGTAATATTCCTTTTCATAAGTTTCTTTTCCACGTTTATCTCCACCATGTGTGTTTCTTGGGTTTTAATACGATCAACACTAGGACTTGTTTGCGGTGTAGTTAGGATACCATACCTAGAGCTCCACCATAAATAACCTGCGTGCCCTGTGATCGTTCGCTATACCCTTGATATTCACTTCATCACATCAATGCATCAGTCTTTGATTTTGTTTTGGTAAAGCTTTTCTATTCACTTTGGAATGGTAAGATCCGCTTTCTTGTTAGTTGTGAGTGAGTTGTGAGTGTGCCACCAAACAGATTTTGATTTTTGCACTAACTTACTAATCATGTTTTTTGGTGATGATGATGTTGTGTCGCAGAAAAAGAAGGATGCGTAACTTGTTACTTGGCGCAAATATGAGGCGTTGAAATCTCACTTGACGCGTGTGTTTACTCACACAACAGATGTCATTGACAAGAACATCTAGGTTCGTGCAAGTGTTCGTGGACCAGAATGTCGGTGCAGTCACTAACATTCAAACACAAGTGACCACAGTCAATGCCTTAACAGTAGAAATTCAGCCACGACAGGAACACCCACATGATGATGTTTTTGATGATGAGGATGAAGGTAGTGCGGCTGGAGCTGCACCACATCATGGCAGGGGACGTGCCAATCCCCTTGCGCATGTGCCTGCTGCTGCACCTGCTTATATTCATGGGTTTGCTCCTCTTGGACGTGCCCAACATGTTCCAAACCAAGCTGCTGATGATGGTTTGGGCAAGCCCAAATTTTCAATTCCCAAGTTTGATGGCTCACTTGATCCTGAAGATCCTCACATTGGAGTTCAAGATTGAGAAGGTATGGTGATTGTTTAACTATCCAGAAGACAAGAAGGTCAAGCTTGCAGCATCAGAATTTGATGGATACGCTTTGCGCTGTTAGGATGCTATTGTGCAAAATAGAAGGGAGGACAATGAACTTCCTGTGATGGATTGGTGCGAGATGAAGCGCATTATAAAGGATCATTTTGTACCCATCAACTACTTGTGTATAGTTTTTGACAAGTTGACACAATTGAGGCAAGGAACCATGTCAGTTGATGAGTACTACATGGAGATGGAGATGCTTATGCAGCGTGCTAGAGTTCGTGAATCCCTTGAGATGACCATGCAGCGATTTCTCAGCAATTTGAAGCTACCAATCAAGAGCATTGTTCGTCATCACAAGTACGAGACTATGAATAAACTTTTGCACCATGCTAGAGAGGTTGAATCATAGTTAGCTGAAGAAGCTAAGTCACATGCAAGGTTTCCGTCTACCAGTCGTTTTGCGGCCAGGTCTACACAACCACCACCCATGGTGCCACCTGTAGTGGCTGCTAGCCACCCTTCACCATGGCCAAGCCTGCTCCCACGTCTTCTTATGGTTCCAATGCTCGGAAGCCCGTTGCTCCTGCTGCTAGCTCGGGTTCCAATATGTCAACTACGCGTACGCGTGATGTCGAGTTCCATACTTGTGGAGGAAGAGGACACTACAAGAGAGATTATCCAAACCCCAAGGTGATGTTTATCAATGAACAAGGAGAGTATGAGAGTGGAGATGATGTTGATACCCATGGCGACGATGAGTATGACAACGAGGATAGTATGGATGCCTTCCCTGAGCATGCTCCTACCATAGTGGTCTCTCCACGTGTACTTAGTGTGCAGCCTATTGTTGACTCTCAGCACTGCAACTTGTTCCAAACCAAAGCACTCGTTGGCCCTAACAAATCTTGCAAGGTAATCATTGATCGAGGTAGCTGCAGAAATCTTGCAAGTAAGGAGTTATGTGCCAAGCTGAATTTGACTTATTTACCTCATCCCAAGCCATATTACATATAATGGTTGAGTGACAATGGTGAGATGAAGGTAAACCATATGGTACATATGAATTTTGAAACAGGGCCATACGAGGATTCTATTTATTTTGATGTGGTTCCTATGACTGTTTGCCATCTCTTATTGTGTTGGGCTTGGCTTTATGATCGCCATGTACAACACAATGGCCGTGCCAATAAATATCACTTGGAGTTCAAGGGCAATAAGATTATTTTGCAACCAATGACACCACAGCAGATTGTGAATGTGATATGGGCATGAAGGAGGAGGTGAAGCCTAATTTCAGGACTTCACCAAGCTAGGTGATGCGGGCGCATGCCATTGATGACTGGCACACCAGGACGACCTACGATATGTAATGATAAGTCTAAGGTTGTGTAAAATATTATTGCTATGTTATTGAGTCTGAGTCTAGGTTAGGTTCGAGTCTGTTTGTGTGTTCGGTTTGGGTCTATCCAACCGACTAGTTGGAGGCCTCCTATATAAAGGAGCCAACCACCTAGGGTTTAGGGGAGTTTAGTTGTTTAGTCTAAAAACTATATTGTGCTCCATCGTGTATCATCCATCCGAGGACGGCGATACCGTTTATCATATTATTGCTGCGAAGGTTCTTGTGTTATCAAGGATTGTCGTGCTCAGGTTTTAGGCGTGGTGATCTTCATCATGTTACTTGCTGGATTGATTCCTCTTCTTCAGGTGACGTTCATCGGCGTTATTGGAAGATTACCTACCTGGTTGACTCGCTGTGAAAGACCGGGACAAAAATATAGGATCATTGGTGATGCAGCCCGTCCTACGGATGCTTCTACATCTACACCAACAAGTCCCCCAAGTGGACCCATGACTCGTGCCCGAGCCAAACTCCTCCAAGCTAAGGTGAACTCGCTGCTCGCTTCGTGCCAATTTGATACCTCCTTGGATGGCGTGCTACTTCATACCACTACTTTGTGCATCATCAGTGCACGAGCCCGCCGCGTCAACCTGATGCCACGAGCCGGAGTGTCCGCCCAGATATCAAGCCAAAGTGTCCGCCTGCCGAGAGCCCGGACTGGCGTGGACATTCAAGGTCGAATCGACATCGAGGACACTGCCGGAGTGTCCGGCCACCCTAAACTGTCGGTCGGCCGATCCGATTGACTGTCCAGCCCAAGCAATGGGCTCATGAGCCTAGCTGGGCCTTTGGCCCATGTACCCCTCTACTACCGAACTCTACTTTAATGCCTAAACTACCCCTGAACTTGTGGCTGGCCTATATATAGCCCCCCACCTCTATTGTAAACCCTAGGCTTGATATTGGAATTAGTGGAAACCCCTTTGTCGATCTATCTAATTCTTGCCTCATGCTCCTTGACTAAGGAGCACCAATATCCCCAAACCTCGTTGGAGTTTGCATCGTGCCTCCGCGTTGTACAATGCCTAGGCATCGGTGTCCCTTTGCCTAGACGTCAAGATCTCACCGAGTCTCCCATCTCGTTGTGCCGGTTTGAGAGAGAGTCCTCCGCCCGACGCCGATCCTAGGGATTGCGCCGGACCGGTCACCGCCGGCGTGAGCTATTGGTGTTTATCGTGGTTTTGCGTGTGTGTGTTCATCGTGTTCTTCGTGCGTGTGTTCGTCGTGTTCATCCTTCCCTCCTTCCCCCGCACTCCACCCTCGATTTGAAAGGGAATCGTGAAAGATCGAGCCACCCTAGAGGTTTTCCCTCAACATATTGGTATCAAGAGCTTCGTTGCTCACGATTTCCCCCACAAATTTTTCTTCTATCCACCAAAAATTAGAAAATCCCCACAAAAAACAGCCCATATTTGCCTTTGGATCGATCTCTTGATTTGGAGTGTTATTTGTGGTTTTGATCCAACCAAACCTTATCTAAGGAGTTGGTCCAGCTTTATCCTGCGTTTCCCCAATTTGATTTGGCGGTTCATGGTTTGAGGCCCGAAGGATTTCCGCCAAGAACACGAGCGAAACCCACGCCGAGTGTTCGGCCCGACCGGAGTGTCCGGCCGAACCAGACATGAGTATCCGGCCTAGACAGACCGGAGTGTCCGGCTGTAACGCCAGTTTTGACAGTTTTGCCTCATGTTTTGCATTGGCTAATCTCCTTTGTTTGCTCGTGTCCCGTGTGCGTGTCAGCAAGCTTCCGCATCATCAACTTCCATGCTCATCGACACCACGGACCACGAACATCATCCTGCACCACCGACGCCAAGTTCATCATCAAAGAAGGTATAACTTGCGTCACCTTGTTAACCCTCATCTTCCTTTGTGTGTACCTATCCCATGAGAGTGGCTCATCTTGTGTTTGCTTGAGCATTGTGCATTTGTCCTTGGATAGTGAGAGTGCAAGAGCAATAGCAAGTGTGACTAGGTAGCACCAAGGGAGAGCAAAAAAAATATAGAAAAAGATACAAAGAAAAAGCAAAATAAAAATAGCCTCCCATTGCCAAATAGAGTCTCAAAGCTTGTAAGTAAGAGAGAAAGAAGAGCGCCCAAGGCAAGTGCACAAATCCATTGCTCACTTTTCCTCTTTGCAAACGAGCCACGGTCTCTCCTTGCATTGGCACGACAACGAGCTTAGTCTTCATTAGGACATTTGGTTTGCTCATTTTCATAGTCGTGTCAATCCTAACTTTCTCCACGTGTGTGTACATAGTCGTAGGTTCCCGTCACCCTTTTGATTTGTTGACCTTCGCCTTTGACTTGAGTTTTGTTGGATTTTTACCACTTTTGACTATCCCTTTTCTTTTGGTTGGTTCTTTGGCTTTCCACAATCCTAACCTACCACCAACAAGCTTTTGAGAGTTAGTTCTTTCTTTAGTGTGAGTTTTATTTGCAATTCCACTTTGCACACTAATAGCTCTCACTTGTGGTTTCTAGTTTGGTGCAATCCCCAAGGTGAGGTACAAGGCTAACACCACCATACTCCACTTCCATATACAATACTTGTGTGTTTTTCATGATGGATAGGCACGGTGAGACGAGCCAACTACCTCCCCAAGAAGAAGATCAAGGTCCGTACATGACGCGTGCAAGTCACTTCATCGTTCGACAAGAGTTCCGTGAACGTTGCCAAGCACTTGAGACGAGACAAGATGAACAATTTGGTGAGACGCAAGCCGAGTTCAAGAACATCGACAACCGCTTCGACGGCCTCGAACGACAAATGCATGCAATGCATCACAACTTCGGCCACCAAAATGAAGCGCTTCAACGTTCCGTTGCTGAAACAAATGACAATCTTCGATGCCTCATCGATGGCATGGCAAGACCATGTTCACGCGCATCAAGCTCGGCAAGTTCTTCGCATCGTCATGCACCTCTTCCACAAGATCTACATCAAAGTGCTCAAAGACGCAATGATTCCCCCGTGGTTGAAGATGGAATCTCTTCGAACTATGTACCTTCCCCACGGCACGCCGCAACATCAAGCTATGATGGTGACCTCTCTTCAAGGCCACGCGCAAGGCAAGAAGCACACCGTCATCATGCAAGGGCACTAGTGATCCAACAAGAGCAACCACAAGAGCAACCGCAAGTACAACCGCTAGTCTACCAACATCGACCGCGACACATACTTGACTCAACAAGTGATGACTCCAATTTGGAGAATCAAGCTCGTCATGAACGTGAAGCTCTCCAAGATCCTCCTCCTCGTCATCAACGTCATGAACGTCAACAACGACACCATGGTCATCATGCGGCGCCTCCTCCCCATCAACAAAACTTGGAGCGTCAAGTGATACAAGTTGAGCGACGCCCACCACGTCAAGAGGCTCATGACCATGTTCTTCATTGAGGCCTGTGCCTAACCAACATCACCAACCAAGGAACGAGCCTCGTCTTCGTCATCAACCGCATCAAGAGGCTCCACACCTTCGCCACCATGAGGCCCAAGCGCCTCAACCACGTCAACAACCACTCCAAGAGCAAGAGCAAGCTCTTAAACAACAATATCAAGAGCAAGCTCCGCAACAAGGACGCGAGAACCAAGTTCCACCTCCCTAACTACAAGATCATCAACAAGGTCACCAAGCTCGTCGCAATGACCGCAATGATGAAGAAACTTTTGGCAAGCTCAAGTTCACAATGCCCAAGTTCACTAGTTCCAATGACCCCGAAGAATACCTCTCGTGGGCACTCAAAGTCGACAAGATCTTCCGCATGGATAACTATAGCAACGAGAAGATGGTCGCCATGGCTTCGCTAGAGTTTGATGATTACGCCAACCTTTGGTGGGAACAAGTTCAAGTTCTCGTGATGCAAGACAAGAACCGCCAATCACAAATTGGCATGACATGAAGGCTCACATGAGATCCCGGTTTGTCCCCGCGCACTACACGCGTGACCTCTTCAACAACCTTCAAGCGCTTCATCAAGGGACAAAGACCGTGGAAGAGTACTTCAAGGAAATGGAACTCAACTTGATTCGTGCCAACATTGATGAACGCATGGAGCAAACAATGGCATGTTTCCTTATTGGCTTGAATCACCCAATCAAGCGCATCGTCAAGTTCCAAACATACAACACAATGGTTGAGCTTGTGCACATCGCAACAAAGGCTGAACGTCAAGTGCAAGAGGATATCAAATACAACAAGCCCAAGACGTACTTCACCTACAAGCAAGCTTCAACCGCTACACCAACAACGTTCAATGGTAGCTCCTCAAGTACCTCCAAGACTTCCTTCAAGCCCACACTTCCTCAAGGAAAACTTCCCCCAAGTGGCAAGCAAGCAAAGAGTGATACACCTTTCAACGGTGAATGCTACAAGTGTGGAGGTAAAGGACACAAGTCGGCCGAATGTGGAAACAAGAAAGTCTTGTTCATCCACGACAATGGTGATGAAGAGTACTTGAGTGAAGACGAGTTTGATGCCCGTGTCAAGGAAGCAATGGCAAGGCAACGAGTGGAAGATGATCAAGAACTCCTCATGTGTGAACATGATGTAAGTCCATCGCTTGTAGTCACGAGGATCTTGACCACTAAAGCACAAGAGCATGAAGACCAACGCTCCAATATCTTCCAAACACGAGCCGACATCAATGGCAAATCTATCAAGGTGATCATTCACGGAGGGAGTTGTCACAACCTTGCTAGCACCGAGTTGTGTGAGAAGCTCAACCTCACCCTCCATCCACACAAGCACCCCTACCACGTGCAATGGCTAAGTGACCAAGGGTCCATGAAGATCAAGCATACTGTATTAGTCTCCTTCGCCATTGGTCCTTACAAAGATACAGTGGAGTCTGATGTGGTTCCTATGACAGTTTGCCACATGCTTGTTGGTCGACCGTGGCAATTTGACAAGGCTGATCAACATGACGGTCGCACCAACATATACACCTTCAAATGGCTCAACAACACATGTGTTTTGCAACCGATGACTCCTAGCCAAATAATTGCGGACAATGCAAAGGCTTTAGCGAGGGCGCAAAGCACAACACCTACTTGTGAGAAGAGCGGTGAGAGAGAGAACCACCTCATAGTGAGTGAGAGCCACACGCCAAATTCGAGTGGAAAAACTAAGAGTGTTCTCCTTGCCACCAAAAGTGAGATGAGAGATATTCGGAACAACCCATCCATCTTGCACTATGTCCTCCTTTGCAAAGGACTAGCGCAAGGAACTAATGAATTAACCAATGTTCCTCCATCTTTGATGAGTGTTTTGCAGGAATTCAAGGATGTGTTCCCCGAAGAACTTCCACATGGACTACCTCCTCTTCATGCATCGAACATCGCATTGACCTCATCCCTGTGCACCACTTCCAAACCGGCCTTCGCACGAACCCGGAGGAGACAAAGGAGATTGAACGTCAAATCACCCAACTCGTCTCCAAAGGTTTGATCCAAGTTAGCACTAGTCCAAGTGCCGTACCCGTGATTCTTGTTCCAAAGACGGATGATACGTTACGGTTATGCATGGACTAGCGTCCAATCAATGCTATCACCGTGCGTTATCGACATCCCATACCACGTCTCGATGACATGCTTGATGAGTTGTGTGGAGCCACTATTTTTTCGAAAATTGATCTTCGTAGTGGTTACCATCAAATACGCATGGCTGAAGGTGATGAGTGGAAAACCGCCTTCAAGACCAAACTTGGTCTCTATGAATGGTTGATTATGCCCTTTGGTTTATCAAATGCCCCATCCACCTTCATGCGCCTTATGAATCACATCTTGTGTTCTCTCATTGGAAAAAGTGTTGTTGTCTATTTCGATGATATTCTTGTTTATAGCAAATCACTTGAGGACCATATAACACATGTCAAGGAAGTTTTGCAAATCCTTCGACATGAAAAGCTTTATGCTAATCTTCCCAAGTGCACTTTTGCTAAAGACAAGTTGATTTTTCTTGGATATGTCGTTTCTTCGAAGGGAATTGAAGTTGATGTTTCCAAGGTAAAGGACATACGAGATTGGCCCATACCAACAAATGTGAGTGAACTCCAAAGTTTTCATGGGTTGGCCGGTTTCTATCGTCGCTTTGTGAAAGACTTTTCAACCATTGCTTGTCCCCTTAATGAATTGACCAAAAAGAATGTCACCTTCGTGTGGGGCAAAGCACAACAAAAAGCTTTTGATGTACTTAAAAAGATGCTCACCGAAGCACCTCTTCTTGCTTTACCGGATTTCACAAAAACTTTTGAGATAGAGTGTGATTCTAGTGGTATTGGCATTGGAGGAGTCCTTATGCAAAACGGACGTCCTATAGCCTACCATAGCGAAAAACTTGATGGTGCTCGCCTTAACTACCCGATTTATGACAAAGAGCTTTTTGCCATAGTTCGTGTCCTTCAAGTTTGGCAACACTACCTTTGGCCTAAGGAATTTATCATACATTCCGACCACGAGTCGTTGAAATATCTCAAAGGCTAAGCTAACTTGAGCAAGAGACATGCTAAGTGGGTTGAGTTCATGGAGTCTTTTCCGTACATTGTCAAGTATAAGAAGGGCAAAGATAATGTAGTTGCGGACGCATTGTCTCGCAAACATACAAGCCTTCTTACGAGACTTGAAATCAACGTGTTGGGTCTTGAGGAAATAAAATCTTTGTATGCTTCCGACCCGTTCTTTGAACCAATTTTTGCAAAGTGCTCCAATGACAAGGGAGTTGATGATTTCTATTTGTGTAAGGGCTTTCTTTTTAAACAAAAAAGGCTATGCATTCCGAAGTCGTCGCTTCAACTTTTGCTTCTCCAAGAATCTCATGGTGGAGGCCTTATGGGTCACTTTGGTCGTGACAAGACATTGGACATGCTCTCCAACCACTACTTTTGGCCCAAGATGAAGCGTGGAGTGGAGCGCTACGTTCGACGATGCACGACATGTGTTCAAGCTAAGTTGCAAGCTAATCCTATGGTCTTTATATGCCATTGCCTATTCCTCATGCACCTTGGTCCGACATTAGCATGGATTTTGTGTTAGGATTGCCTAGATCTAAGCATGGTCATGATTCTATATTTATTGTTGTGGATCGATTTTCCAAAATGGCACACTTTATACCGTGCCATAAGACCGATGATGCTTCACATGTTGCAAATCTGTTTTTCAGGGAAATAGTCCGTCTTCACGGTGTACCAAGGACAATCGTCTCCGACCGCGACGTCAAATTCATGAGCTACTTGTGGAAGACCCTCATGGCCAAGCTCGGCGTCAAGCTCCTCTTCTCATCCGCATCACATCCTCAAACTGATGGACAAACCGAAGTTGTCAACCGAAGCCTCGGAACTCTCCTTCGTGTGTTGATCAAGAAAAACCTGAAGGATTGGGAGGAATGCATTCCACATGCCGAGTTCGCCTACAATCGAGCCACGCACTCAACAACCAAGATGAGTCCATTCATGATCGTCTATGGTTTTGAGCCCCTCACCGTGCTCGACATCCTACCACTACCTCTCCATGAGCGCACAAACATGGACGTCGAGAAGCGCGCACAAGCTATGAAGAAGCTTCATGAAGAAACAAGAGCAACTATCGAACAACAAGTCCTTCGCCAAGCTTCAAGGTTAAACAAGGACAAGAAGGAGATGATATTTGAAGAAGGTGACCTTGTGTGGATACACCTAAGCAAGGACCGCTTCCCCAAGGAACGTGACTCCAAGCTCAAGCCAAGAGGAGATGGTCCCTTCAAGGTCCTCAAATGAATCAACAACAACGCCTACATCATCGACATCCCGACCTCCAAGTACCTTGCAAGCAATACATTCAATGTCAAGGATCTCTCACCCTACCATGGAGATGTTCAAGATGATATCCATGAAGAGTCGAGGACGACTCTTTCCCAAGGGGGGAGCTGATGCAGCCCGTCCTACGGACGCTTCTACATCTACACCAACAAGTCCCCCAAGTGGACCCATGACTCGTGCCCGAGCCAAACTCCTCCAAGCTAAGGTGAACTCGCTCCTCGCTTCGTGCCAATTTGATACCTCCTTGGATGGCGTGCTACTTCATACCACTACTTTGTGCATCATCAGGTACGAGCCCCCGCCGCGTCGACCCACGAGCCCTGAAGATGCCTGAGCCGGAGTGTCCGGCGTCACCAGAGTGTCCAGCGCGACTCAGCCGGAGTGTCCGGCCTGCTCGAGCCCGGACCTGGTGTGGACATTCAGAAGGTCGAATCGGACACTGCCCGGAGTGTCCGGCCACCCCGGACTGTCCGGTCGATCCGACCCGGACTGTCCGGCCCAAGCAATGGGCCTGCGAGCCTAGCTGGGCCCTTTGGCCCATGTACCCCTCTACTTCGCCCAGAACTCTACTTTAATGCCTAAACTACCCCTGAACTTGTGGCTGGCCTATATATAGCCCCCCACCTCTATTGTAAACCCTAGGCTTGATATTGGAATTAGTGGAAACCCCTTTGTGGATCTATCTAATTCTTGCCTCATGCTCCTTGACTAAGGAGCACCAATATCCCCAAACCTCGTTGGAGTTTGCATCGTGCCTCCGCGTTGTACAAGGCCTAGTGTAGTGACCTCGGATTGGTAAGGATCCTAAGTCCCTGTGATTAACATGCTAGTCCCTGGATCAATAGCTAGCACTCACAGTCGATGAAATATCATGTAAAACACAAAGTCTTTATTACACGGAGAATCCAGAGTATGAATTTATTACAAAGATTGCTTAGCATTATGCTAGCTCAAATAAGAGCGGAAACATAAAAGCAGCATGAGTCCATCAACGCCCAGGCTTGTCGAGTGTAGACCCGCGATCCCTACGCACCTTTCAATCTTCAGATTCTGCACATAAGACGTGCAGCCAACAAGTTGGGTCAATACTTTGAATGTATTGGCAAATTACACCAAGGAGAGAAAAGACTATCTCTACATGCAAGGCTGGTATAGGCTGTAGAGTTCATTTGCTCAAAGCTAATTTTCTTAAGTAGAGAGAAGAATGGAAGATTGCCCTACTTTGTAAACATTTCCTTGGATAAAATAAGGTCGAGTGGCACACGAGGATATTACGCACCAAGTGTCCAAACAACCAAACACTTGGATATTATGCACCAAGTGTCACTTGGATATTACACACCAAGTTTCCCAAATTCCCACCCATTAGCGATATTACGCACGCCATGGGGTTTCCAAACTTTGTTTTAGAAAAGAGAGAGGAAGATCCTTCAGAGGCTCCATCCTTTAGACGCTCATTGTTGTTATGTTACCGTGAACACGGCTGATCGATCAGATTGCAATACTCTCGAGAGTTTGTGCACTTTACCCACAATCCACGATCTAGTCCTTTTACAGACAAGACCATGGCGAGGCTTTCCCTTAGTAGCCCCTCTACCTTCCGGATCCAACCGTGCCAAGAATCCTCCAAATGTTGGTACCCAGGTGAGGTTTCCCACTAAGTACTAGGCCAAGACAGAGCCCATAATGTATTGTGGTTGCACTGGAAGCTTCTGAATTCTAAAACATGGCAGACTTCTTTGATTCCTGGGCGGCCGTCCTCCACCAAATATCACACTCGTTGACCCGACAACCATTCCGCCCAGAAGAAAACTTAGTTTTATTTTGAAGTGGATTTGAGAACAAAGGTTTGCTCTAGAGAGCCTTTATACTTAGAAAAATTCTTTGTCTTTCGAACCCCCCAACGGTACTTTGTATATATAGCATAGCAAGCAATACTTAGCAAAACAGGGGTACCTATTAGGATAGGAAATCCTAAGTATAGAGCTACTCATGGCATACTACAAAATCATCGCACTTGCAAAATAATACTAAGGAAAAATTCTACTGGATCATCCTACACATGCACACTACAGAATTTTGAAGATCACATGCATAGAATCAAATCTGGGACAAAAGTTATGAACAAGTGGTGTAACTTGCCTTGATCCGAGCAGCACTCTACACAATAACACTCCTTAGCGCACTCCGAGCAATCTAACGAATCACAAACATAGATCTGATCACAACTTGTTCAAAGCATACACAAAGGAAGACATGCATGCATGCAACATGGTAGTTTATGCAAGGTTGGTTAAATTGATCAAGGTAACAAGTTTGTGTTGTGATAGTGTAAGGGTGTCACTAGGATTTATTTTCCAAGGGTTTAGATTTACTATAGTGTCACTAAACAAATCCTAGGATTATAAGGAGATCAATCCATCTAATTAGCCCCAAACTGGATCTAATGATCTTAAGCAAGGTTGTAAAATTTTGTCCAGTAGGCATTATGGAAACTAGGTCATTGCAACAAGAATCAATTAAAACAGAATTTTTATCAATTTTCTATAGAATAAACACTCCAATCTAGTGATTAAAATCTACAACTAAAACATTACTATAAACCTGCAATATTATTGCATATTTGGATTCTACATAAAATTAGGAATCCAACGGTATATTATAAGATAGATTTGGCCAAATATTCGATTTTATATGAATTTCGCAATATTAAAACCAGATCTGAAACAGATCTGATCTTTACTTAAAAGCCTAGCCAGGTGTCAATTCCTGTTTGGTCCAGCTGGCAGCGGGGAGGGTGACGCGGCGCAGCGCGGGTGGAGAAGTGGTGATCTGACGTGGCCACCACGCGGCGTGATACCACTGGCGCATACCCCTTCGGGTTGAATCTAATCTGAGCCACATATTCTAGATCGGACGGAGGAGAAGGACGCGGTGACTTACAGCGACGACGACGGTGGCGGTGGGCGTCGGTGGTCGACGGTGGCGGTGCTCCGGCGGGTCCCTGGAACCGTGGCGGGGTCGATGAGGTTCGCCTGGCTCTCGCGGTCACGCTCGCGTCCTCGTCGCCTCGCCTTGCTTCCTCGGCTGGCAGCAGCGTCCCGCCGTTCTTCTTCTCCCTGGCGGCGCTCCGGCGAGCAATTGCGGATGCGATTCTGCGAGAGGGAAGGGGAACGGCACACGGCGCGAATCAGTGGTGAACGAGGAGCAGTTCTAGGGGAAGGAAGGAGCGAGAGGTGGTCCCGAACGTCTCGGCGAGGTCCAACCCGACGGCGGCGGCGCGGATCGTCGATCGTCTAGGGTTCCGCAAGGGGAAAAACGGACGGGGTGAGGCCGAGGGTTGCGGGGTTTATAAGGGGATGGAGACTTGGGCGAGGGGGCACAAACCGTCGCGAATCTTACCGGAATCAGATCGAACTCGTGCTGCAGGGGGAGTCCTGCTCGAGGTAGGAGACGACCTCGTGGGTCCCAGCTGTCAGCGGCGGAGGGGAGAAGGTGGGCTGGCGCGCGCGGGTGGGTTTCCTGCCTTGGCGCCGGGCGGGGTGTGGTTGGCTGGCCGCCCAGCTAGGTTAGCTGCTGGCCCTTTCTCCCTTTTTTTTTGTTTAATATTTTTCCTTTTTCTGTTTTAGAAAAACCCTAATATCTTTTGCAAACTAAGTCCAAATTTGATGAAACTTGTTTCTAAAGTTTCATAAAATTGAGGTGGTCAACATAGGCCATAGTTTAATGTTGTACAAGGTTTTTTAGAGGGGTCATTACTTGACCTTTACAATGGTGCTCACATAAGGCAACCAGCATTTGGGTTTTCTAGGTTTAGGTGTTAGGGTTTTTATTTCAATTTTTAGTTGTAGGGTGCAAATGGTGCAAGGATGATGCATGACACTAATAACATCCTAATATAGAATCTGGGATGTTACAAACCTACCCCCCTTAAGAAGAATCTCGTCCTCGAGATTCGGGTTGGCTAGCAAATAGGTGTGGGTATTCTGCCTTCAAGTCTTCTTCACGCTCCCACGTAGCTTCTTCCTCGGAGTGGTGGTTCCATTGTACCTTGCAGAACCTTATAGTCTTGGTGCGGGTAATCCTTTTAGCTGTTTCCAGTATTTTGATGGGTTTTTACTCATAGGTAAGGTCATTCTCCAATAACCTCATCTAGGGAAACGGTGTCTCTTAGCGGTGTTTCAGCCATCTCCGGGTGACACTTCTTTAGTTGCGACACATGAAACACATCATGAACAGTCAGTCCTTCCGGTAGCTCCAACTGATAAGCAACTTCTCCTCTACGGGCCAGAACTTTATATGGTCCTATGAATCGTGGGGCTAACTTGCCCTTGATTCCGAACCTCTTAACTCCACGTAGGGGTGAAACTCGGAGATACGCACGGTCCCCTATTTCATAAGCCACATCTCTGCGTTTGGAATCAGCGTAGCTCTTTTGTCGGTATTGGGCTACCTTTAGCCTACCCTGAATCTGTCGCACCTTTTCTTCGGCATCCTTTATCAACTCAGGTCCAAAAAGGCTGCGTTCTCCAACTCCATTCCATAGCAACGGAGTCCTACACTTCCTGCCATATAGAACTTCAAACGGAGCCATCTTGATGCTTGTCTGGTAGCTGTTGTTGTATGAGAACTCAGCATATGGCAGGTTATCGTCCCAACTAGACCCATAGTCTAGTGCGCAAGCTCTCAACATATCTTCCAAAATTTGATTCACCCTTTCTGTTTGGCCATCTGTTTGAGGGTGGAAGGCAGTACTGAATTCTAGTCAGGTTCCAAGAGACTCATGTAGTTGTCGCCAGAACTTTGAAGTAAACTGGGTGCCTCTGTCTGACACAATTCCCTTGGGAACACCATGTAGGCTTACAATCCTTGACATGTATATCTTAGCAAGCTTAGCACTTGTGTATGTGGTCTTCACGGGGATGAAGTGAGCCACTTTGGTGAAGTGGTCCACCACTACCCAGATAGAATCAAATCCAGAACGAGTCCGGGGCAATCCCGTGATGAAATCCATGCCTACCTTGTCCCACTTCCAGTCAGGTATAGGTAGTGGTTGAAGTAATCCTGCTGGTTTCTGATGCTCGGCTTTAACTCTATTGCACACATCACACAGAGAAATATACTCTGCAATATCTCTTTTTAGGTTATTCCACCAGAATCTATCCTTCACACCCATGTACATTTTTGTGTTGCCTGGATGAATTGAGTATGGCGAATCATGAGCTTCTTGTAAGATCAACTTCCTGATATCGGGGTCATTGGGAACGCACAAACGCTTCCCATACCAGAGGGTTCCTTGTTCGTCCAGACGAAATTCTTTAGTCTTTCCTTCATTTATCCTGACTCTTATTTCTTCCAACTCTTTATCCCCCTTTTGTGCTTCTTGGATCCTTGCTTGGAAGGTGGACACTATTTCCATAGTCGCTACGTGTCCTTTCGGAACTATCTCCAACCTGAGATCCCTGAATTGCTTGCATAAGTCCTCTAGAAGTTCCCT
The DNA here is from genome assembly GCA_023614405.1 of Avena insularis. Lineage (NCBI taxonomy): Eukaryota > Viridiplantae > Streptophyta > Magnoliopsida > Poales > Poaceae > Avena > Avena insularis. The sequence continues at coordinate 370,842,811 of CM042690.1, forward strand.
TGCAGTAAGTCCATTCACATACACCTTACGGCTTAAGGCATCCGCCACCACGTTTGCCTTCCCGGGGTGGTACTGTAAATCCAAGTCATAATCCTTAATTAGTTCAAGCCATCTTCGTTGTCTCATATTCAACTCCTTTTGGGTGAAGATGTACTTCAAACTTTTATGATCTGTGAACACATCACAATGTTTGCCCATGAGGTAGTGTCTCCATACCTTGAGTGCATGAACCACAGACGCAAGTTCCAAATCATGAGTGGGATAATTGTGTTCGTGGTTCTTAAGTTGTCGGGAGGCATAGGATACCACTTTCCCATCCTGCATCAATACACTTCCAAGTCCTTGTCGTGAAGCGTCACAATAGACTTGAAAATCCTTCAGGATATCCGGCAGACACAGAACTGGTGCCGTTACAAGGCGTTTCTTTAATTCTTGAAAACTTGCTTCACATGCCTCGGTCCATAGGAATTTCTTTTCCTTCTTTAATAGTTCCGTCATGGGTTTTGCTATCTTGGAGAAGTTTTCGATGAACCTCCGGTAATATCCTGCGAGGCCCAAGAAACTTCTAATCTCTCCCACATTCTTGGGTGACTCCCATTCCGTCACGGAAGCTACCTTGCTAGGATCTACGGCAACTCCTTTAGCTGACACAACATGACCAAGGAATCCCACTTCCTTTAACCAGAACTCGCACTTGCTGAACTTGGCATATAACTTGTGTTCTCTTAGTTTCTCCATAATAAGGCGCAAATGTTTCTCATGTTCCTCCTCATCCTTTGAGTATATGAGTATATCATCTATGAATACTACGATAAACTTGTCCAAGTATTCCATGAACACCTTGTTCATCATGGTCATGAAGTATGCTGGGGCATTGGTTAGACCAAAAGACATCACGGTGTACTCATACAGTCCGTATCTTGTGGTGAATGCTGTCTTGGGCACATCCTGTTCTCGAATCTTTAGCTGAAAATAGCCCGATCGTAGATCGATCTTTGAGAACACACTGGCTCCTTTTAGCTGGTCAAATAGGTCGTTGATGTTGGGCAGAGGATACTTATTCTTAATCGTCACTTCGTTCAACGAGCGGTAGTCCACAACCAGCCTCTTGGTTTTATCCTTCTTTTCCACAAATAGGATGGGTGGTCCCCAAGATGACGCGCTGGGTTGAATGAACCCCTTGTCCAATTGTTCCCTAAGTTGTTTCTTGAGTTCCTTTAACTCGTCCACATCCATCTTGTATGGTCTCTTAGCTATCGGCCCCATGCCTGGCATTAAGTCAATGAGAAACTCGATATCACGGTCGGGTGGCATTCCGGGTAGCTCTTCTGGGAAGACATCTGGGTATTCCTTTACAATAGGTACCTCCTCCAAGCTAACCCCCTTAAGAGAGTTCACCATGACTTCTTTAAGTGCGAAATTCGACTTGACACGAATCCTCTTCCCTTCCGGTGTTGTGAGCATGACAGTTCTCTTGGCACAATCTATGACTCCTTCATATTCGGTCATCCAATTCATGCCCAAGATTATGTCTAATCCTTGTGATTCTAGAACTACTAGACTGGTGGGAAAAATGTGTGTCCCAATCCTTAGTTCTAAATCCCGGCAACCGGAGTTTGCCACTATTTCTCCCCCAGGAGAACTTACCCTTAGAGGAAAGTTTATAGTCTCCGTTGATATCTTGCCTCTATCCACAAATACCCTTGATATGAATGAATGCGATGCACCAGTATCAGAAAGAACAACTGCGGGAATAGAATTGAGTTTGAACTTACCAATCACAGAGTCTGGTGCATCACAAGCATCCTCCATGGAAACATGATTCACCGTGGCTTTGACAAAAGGATTTGGCTTCTTCCCGTTCCCATTGCCATGGTTGTGTCCATTTCCGTTCCCATTACCATTGCCATTCTTCCTCTCGGGGCAAGAGGTTGCATAGTGCCCTGTCTTGTTGCACTTAAAGCATGTCACCTCACTGAGATCCTTTCCATTGCCGCCATTTCCATTGCGGTTTTGGTGCCCATTGTGTTTGTGGCCACCATGGTTATGACCGTTATGGTTGTGGCCATTATTGTTGTAAGGTGGTGGTGAGGAATTGCGCGCCGTAAATGAACAGAGTGTTTGTGAGGGTTGGATTTCCTCTTGCGATTTTCTATGCTTTTCCTCTTTGATTCAACCACAATGGCTCTGTCCAAGAGTTCCTGAAAGTTGTCAAATTTCTGAGCCACAAGCTGAATGGATATCTCATCGTTGAGCCCTCTTAAGAACTCCTCCTGTCTCTTGGCATCAGTGGAAACATCATCGGGTGCATAACGGGCTAGCTTATTGAAAAGCTCACCATACTCGGTGACAGAACGGTGCAGCTGGTGTAGGTCGCGAAACTCGCGCCTCTTTAGAGCCATGACACCAGCAGCCACATGATGGGTGCGAAAAGCTAACTCAAACTGTTCCCAAGTGATAGCATCAATGTCCGGGTGGGTGAATTGGTAGTTATCCCACCATTACAAAGAGGTCCTTCAAGCTGGTGCGCTGCATAACGCACTCGCCTGCCCGACAGCTTGCACGATGTCTAGCTTCTTGTTGATCGTACGCAGCCAGTCATCAGCGATGATTGGTTCAGTGCTGCTAGTGAAGGTAGGTGGGTTCAGCCTCAAAAACCAAGTCAAGCGATCCTGTTGAGGAGGTGGCGGGGGTGGTGGTGGTGGCGGGTTGTTGTTGTTTTGCATGCTCTGAGTGAGCAGTTGGATCAGCTGGTTCTGAGTGGCCAAAAGTTCTGCTATTTCAGGCGGAATTTCGAGGTCTACACGTCTTGGCGGCATCTGTGGGGTTTAAGAGAGTAGTTAAGAAAAGACAGAAGGACTAAGTAGTAAAACCCTACCCTTATGAAAACACACCAAGCACACAAGGCACACAAGACATAACAACATAGATTAACAACCAAGTTTTTAACTAAACCAGACCTTATCTTGGTTTTTATTACATTGCGAATAACGTTCTACTATAGAATTAAAGGTGGTCCAACTATTACACATCTTCCACGCCTTCCTCTTCCTCGTCCTCGAACGAGTAGCCTTCTTGCTCTAGAGTTGTCTTGTACAACTCCATCTCCTTTGTGGTGGCTTCAAGATTCTCTTGGAGGTCCTTTATCTCATCTTGTAGCTTCTTGGTAGTGGCTTCCATCTGCTCCTGAAGTCCCTCCTTCTCGCTTTGTAGTTCCTCCACTAAACTTGACTTCATTGCGGCTTCAAGTTGCTTTGCCAAGTACCTCTTGGAGGCACGCACATCATCGATTATCTTGCAAAGGCCTTCAGTTTGCACTTCATCTCCTTCGATCTACTGTTTAAGTTCCCTAATCCTCTTGTTTTTATTTATCACCCTCTTCTCTTGGTTAGCGAACTTCTTCTCTTGGTCCTGAAATTTTATCTCTTGGAGCTTCATTGCCTCTTCCTGCTGCTTGATCATTTCTTCCTTCTCCTTGATGAGGGCGCATAGCTCGTCGTTCTTCAACATCTCGAGGAAGGTACCCTTTTCAAGGTCATGGATGTGGCACTCCAAGTCTTGATATTGTGTTCTTCGGCGCTTGGTAGAAGTTCTTTCCTCAAAGGTTAACTCCATGGGAATCCCTTCCTCATCTCTTCTTCCAAAGAGGCCGCCGCAGTGTCCTTGGAGAGCTTCATGATGACGTCCACATAGGCGACCAATGAGTTGCTGCAAGCTAATGCTAAGGGCCTTCTCCTTGGAATCGCTAACAATGTGGATTGCTATGTCTTCCTCCGGGTTCTTGCCTCGCTCTTTCCCTGGTTGAATGACCTTGACTCCCCAACAGTCGTCCTTGTGGAGTTTCTTCATTGTGCTCCCTTGGATTGTTGGGAGAGGAAGATCCAAACGTGTGAGTAGATCCATGAGGCATCCTCCAAAGCGAAGGGGCTCGATGTCCGCGACGGTGTCGTAGAGGAAGCTTGTCATCTTTGAGTTAGAAGAATGAAGGTTAGATACTTAAACAAGTAGAGGAAAGCAGATACTAGATGTGCGGAAAATAACTTAGTAGAAACAAGTAAGGCACTAAAGTTAGAGGTGGTTCCCATCCTAGGGTCACGTCCTACAGGCAACGATGTGCTCTGATACCATATGTAGTGACCTCGGATCGGTAAGGATCCTAAGTCCCTGTGATTAACATGCTAGTCCCTGGATCAATAGCTAGCACTCACAGTCGATGAAATATCATGTAAAACACAAAGTCTTTATTACACGGAGAATCCAGAGTATGAATTTATTACAAAGATTGCTTAGCATTATGCTAGCTCAAATAACAGCGGAAACATAAAAGCAGCATGAGTCCATCAACGCCCAGGCTTGTCGAGTGTAGACCCGCGATCCCTACGCACCTTTCAATCTTCGGATTCTGCACATAAGACGTGCAGCCAACAAGTTGGGTCAATACTTTGAATGTATTGGCAAATTACACCAAGGAGAGAAAAGACTATCTCTACATGCAAGGCTGGTATAGGCTGTAGAGTTCATTTGCTCAAAGCTAATTTTCTTAAGTAGAGAGAAGAATGGAAGGTTGCCCTACTTTGTAAACATTTGCTTGGATAAAATAAGGTCGAGTGGCACACGAGGATATTACGCACCAAGTGTCCAAACAACCAAACACTTGGATATTACGCACCAAGTGTCACTTGGATATTACACACCAAGTTTCCCAAATTCCCACCCATTAGCGATATTACGCACGCCATGGGGTTTCAAAACTTTGTTTTAGAAAAGAGAGAGGAAGATCCTTCAGAGGCTCCATCCTTCAGACGCTCATTGTTGTTACATTATCGTGAACACGGCTGATCGATCAGATTGCAATACTCTCGAGAGTTTGTGCACTTTACCCACAATCCACGATCAAGTCCTTTTACAGACAAGACCATGGCGAGGCTTTCCCTTAGTAGCCCCTCTACCTTCTGGATCCAACCGTGCCAAGAATCCTCCAAATGTTGGTACCCAGGTGAGGTTTCCCACTAAGTACTAGGCCAAGACAGAGCCCATAATGTATTGTGGTTGCACTGGAAGCTTCTGAATTCTAAAACATGGCAGACTTCTTTGATTCCTGGGCGGCCGTCCTCCACCAAATATCACACTCGTTGACCCGACAACCATTCCGCCCAGAAGAAAACTTAGTTTTATTTTGAAGTGGATTTGAGAAGAAAAGTTTGCTCTAGAGAGCCTTTATACTTAGAAAAATTCTTTGTCTTTCGAACCCCCAAATGGTACTTTGTATATATAGCATAGCAAGCAATACTTAGCAAAACAGGGGTACCTATTAGGATAGGAAATCCTAAGTATAGAGCTACTCATGGCATACTACAAAATCATCGCACTTGCAAAATAATACTAAGGAAAAATTCTACTGGATCATCCTACACATGCACACTACAGAATTTTGAAGATCACATGCATAGAATCAAAACTGGGACAAAAGTTATGAACAAGTGGTGTAACTTGCCTTGATCCGAGCAGCACTCTACACAATAACACTCCTTAGCGCACTCCGAGCAATCTAACGAATCACAAACATAGATCTGATCACAACTTGTTCAAAGCATACACAAAGGAAGACATGCATGCATGCAACATGGTAGTTTATGCAAGGTTGGTTAAATTGATCAAGGTAACAAGTTTGTGTTGTGATAGTGTAAGGGTGTCACTAGGATTTATTTTCCAAGGGTTTAGATTTACTATAGTGTCACTAAACAAATCCTAGGATTATAAGGAGATCAATCCATCTAATTAGCCCCAAACTGGATCTAATGATCTTAAGCAAGGTTGTAAAATTTTGTCCAGTAGGCATTATGGAAACTAGGTCATTGCAACAAGAATCAATTAAAACAGAATTTTTATCAATTTTCTATAGAATAAACACTCCAATCTAGTGATTAAAATCTACAACTAAAACATTACTGTAAACCTGTAATATTATTGCATATTTGGATTCTACATAAAATTAGGAATCCAACGGTATATTATAAGCTAGATTTGGCCAAATATTCGATTTTATATGAATTTCGCAATATTAAAACCAGATCTGAAACAGATCTGATCTTTACTTAAAAGCCTAGCCAGGTGTCAGTTCCTGTTTGGTCCAGCTGGCAGCGGGGAGGGTGACGCGGTGCAGCGCGGGTGGAGAAGTGGTGAGCTGACATGGCCGCCACGCGGCGCGATACCACTGACGCATACCCCTTCGGGTTGAATCTAATCTGAGCCACAGATTCTAGATCGGACGGAGGAGAAGGACGCGGTGACTTACAGCGACGACGACGGTGGCGGTGGGCGGCGGTGGCGTCGGTGGTCGACGGTGGCGGTGCTCCGGCGGGTCCCTGGAACCGTGGCGGGGTCGACGAGGTTCGCCTGGCTCTCGCGGTCATGCTCGCGTCCTCGTCGCCTCGCCTTGCTTCCTCGGCTGGAAGCAGCATCCCGCCGTTCTTCTTCTCCCTGGCGGCGCTCCGGCGAGCAATTGCGGATGCGATTCTGCGAGAGGGAAGGGGAACGGCACACGGCGCGAATCAGTGGTGAACGAGGAGCAGTTCTAGGGGAAGGAAGGAGCGAGAGATGGTCCTGAACGTCTCGGCGAGGTCCAACCCGACGGCCGCGACGCGGATCGTCGATCGTCTAGGGTTCCGCAAGGGGAAAAAACGGACGGGGTGAGGCCGAGGGTTGCGGGGTTTATAAGGGGATGGAGACTTGGGCGAGGGGGCACAAACCGTCGCGAATCTTACTGGAATCGGATCGAACTCGTACTGCAGGGGGAGTCCTGCTCGAGGTAGGAGACGACCTCGTGGGTCCCAGCTGTCAGCGGCGGAGGGGAGAAGGTGGGCTGGCGCTGGGTTTCTGCTGGGCGCCGGGCGGGTGGCTGGCTGGCGGGCCGGCCCAACTAGGTTAGCTGCTGGCCCTTTCTCCCTTTTTTTTTGTTTAATATTTTTCCTTTTTCTGTTTTAGAAAAACCCTAATATCTTTTGCAAACTAAGTCCAAATTTGATGAAACTTGTTTCTAAAGTTTCATAAAATTGAGGTGGTCAACATAGGCCATAGTTTAATGTTTTACAAGGTTTTTTAGAGGGGTCATTACTTGACCTTTACAATGGTGCTCACATAAGGCAACCAGCATTTGGGTTTTCTAGGTTTAGGTGTTAGGGTTTTTATTTCAATTTTTAGTTGTAGGGTGCAAATGATGCAAGGATGATGCATGACACTAATAACATCCTAATATAGAATCTGGGATGTTACACCTAGGCATCGGTGTCCCTTTGCCTAGACATCAAGATCTCACCGAGTCTCCCATCTCGCCATGCCGGTTCGAGAGAGAGTCCTCCGCCCGACGCCGATCCTAGGGATTGCGCCGGACCGGTCACTGCCGGCGTGAGATATTGGTGTTTATCGTGGTTTTGCATGTGTGTGTTCATCGCGTTCTTCGTGCGTGTGTTCGTCATGTTCATCCTTCCCCCGCACTCCACCCTCGATTTGAAAGGGAATCGTGAAAGATCGGGCCACCCTAGAGGTTTGCCCTCAACAATTGGCTTGACGTTCATCGGTGTTATTGGAAGATTACCTACCGTCTTCTTCTTCTCAACCCTTGTTGGAACCCGTGGTTGCTGAACATGGACCTTCTTTGCATGACCTGGCATAAGATGAGTAATGCCTGGACCACACAACTGTCGAACATGTCCATCCTTGCCTCTATGCATCCACACAACTATCCCAACAAAACGCCTCACAAGTGTGCTAACAAAACTGCTCTTGTTACCCCGCTGCACCACATGCACTAGAACATCAGGAGCACAACTATCATCTGTCTGAACACCTATGTCAACACAAACAACCTTCTGAACACATGCTGCAACATCCTTCCTCTCAGCAATAAGAGGATGCACTTCAGCTGGCTTGTCACTAACAAGTTCCACTGGCTTGTCATCTATAGGCATAGCTGAAGCAATATCAACATTATCGCACTGTGCATCATGCTCTCCATCCTGCACCTTAGCTAGCCCAGATTTTGGCTTAGCCTTGCACACCTTCTCCTTATGTACCACCAGCTCTACATCAAACTTTATGTGATCATCCTGCATAGGCTTCAAAGTGTGTTGTTTGCCACCATGCACAAAAGAATATGTATTTGCTCTTCCAGCATGTGTAACGTTGCAATCATACTGCCATGGATGACCAAGTAACAGCCCACATACCTCCAATGGCAACACATCGCACTCAATCTTATCAACATAATCATCAACTGTAAATGGCACACGCACCTTATGAGTTATCTTCACCATATCACGCTATTTAACCACTGTAGATGCTTAGGTTCAGGAATATGCCATGTGGACAACCCCAGCGCTGCCACCATTGCCTTGCTAATGCCATTAGTACAGCTTCCTCCATCAACAATCAACTTGCATGCTTTGCCTTTGATCATACATTGCGCCTGAAATAAATTCCAACGCTGGCCCTTGTCAACTGTCATGCAAGCATCACCTTGTACCTTGTTGAGTTGCAAATTCAGCCAACTCAATGGTACAACATCCTCCACGACATCCTTAACAACATGAGCCTTAACAACATCAACCACCAACGCTTCAAAAATCATGGCTACCACTTTGCTAAATGTTGGGAATGGAACAACTGTCAACTTCTCATGAGTAGTTACAGTCGTCGCGACCTTCGGTATAAGAGCTACACTCTTGCCAACATCCACTGTCCCATTTACAACCTTGGACGGATGCTCAATTTCCTCCATATATGGTAATACGAAACCATCACAGAGAAAACTTTTGTAGTCCTCCCAAGTATGAGAAAAACCATCTATGTCAACCGCCTCAGACCACCAACTGTCTAACTCCTTGTCCACACGCCGGTGAGCAAGAACATACCCATCATACTCACTAAACTTGCCATTGTATTTGAGACATTGATGGAAACCCCGTTCCATGTGCCTTTCCCAATCTTGGTACTCCTCAACTGTCGCAAGTCTATGTAAGAACTAGCTAAGCTTGGATGCATCACGTGGAACTCCATTCAAAAGATCGAGATAGTCATTGAAAACAACACTAGACTTTTTGCCACGTGTACACCTCAAGCCTAAAGTATCTCCTGGAAAAGAATCCATCCTCGCAGGCAAAAACTTTCTCCGTAGACTGTTTGATGATATCCGTACACTGTTTCAGGAAATTTGGAACAAAACGGCACTACATCAAAAAAAATCTGGACAAAAATCTCTTGTGAGTGTACAGACCGGTCTGGGGGTAAGCGTGAGGCACCAATCCGAATTTCTTTCCTTGCCTTGCTAACGCTAAGGCACCGACCTGGTTGTTGTCGTACGTGTGCTACCGCTAGCGATTTTTCCTTTTTTTTGGCCCACGCTATGGCACAGATGTGTCTGCCCTTAGATGAACGTAGCGATAGGAATCTCAGCCTACACCGATCAGATCTAGTAGTATATCCGTAGGACTCCCCAAGGCTCGGTCTGTAGTACATCAGCGGGCCTTCTTCCTTTTTTTTCTTCGATCGGATCTGGGAAACTATCCCCAATCATGGCGCGGGATTGCTTCGATCGCTAGGCACGGGGGATCGCTTCCATCCGGTTTTTTTAAACTGCTCATGATTGGATCTGGCAGGAAACGTGGAACCTACGGAATCCGTAGCGATCTTATCTGTTTTTTTCTTCTTGATGGCTGATCATGGCGCCAGGCGCGCGAGCGAGGATCACGCGGGGCAGTGGTTGCCACGATGCCCGCGTGGCCGGACGCCGCCTTTGTCTTTTTTTTCTGCTATCGCCTTGATCGGATCTGATCAATTCTTTAGACTGCAGCGATCCAACTCGCCAGAGAACAGCCGCCACAACTAGCCGCCATGCGGATCAAAAAGATCAGCTCGACGAACGCAACCGCACCGTGATCAACTTCAACTTTCGATCAACCAACATGATCCAATCTAAAAACTTCAACTTCCGATCTGAAAACTACTCGGGAAAAATAATTCGCAGATCAGCAGTCAATAGAAAACTCTCACCGTGATTAACCCAGCGCTCTGATACCATATGATGAGGATCAAGCCAATGATTCTATATTTTTGTCCCGATCTTTCACAGCGAGTCAACCAGGTAGGTAATCTTCCAATAATGCCGATGAACGTCACATGAAGAAGAGGAATCAATCCAGCAAGTAACATGATGAAGATCACCACGCCTCAAACCTGAGCACGACAATCATTGATAACACAAGAACCTCCACAGAAATAATATGGTAAACGGTATCGCCGTCCCCGGAGGGATGATACACGGTGGAGCACAATATAGTTTCTAGACTAAACAACTAAACTTCTCTAAACCCTAGATGGCTGGCTCCTTTATATAGGAGGCCTCCAACTAGTCGGTTGGATAGACCCAAACCGAACACACAAACGGACTCGAACCTAACCTAGACTCGGACTCAATAACATAGCAATAATATTTGACACAATCTTAGACTTATCATTACATATAGTAGGTCGTCCTGGCGTGCCAATCATCAATGGGATGCGCCCGCATCACCTAGCTTGGTGAAGTCCTAAAATTAAGCTTCACCTCCTCCTTCATGTCCATATCAGAATGAGTCTCGTCAGAAGATAGAAGTGAACTTGAAGGAAGCACCTATAGATAGGCGAGAGAGTGTTGCACTTGTACATGATGTAATAGAGCCCAAAAAGAGTGATATAACGGAAAGTGAGAGAGTGCCTAGTCTAGTGATATTAGCGACCAAGGAAGATATGAGAGAGTTTTGTTAGGATCCTACAACCATGCTGCTTGTGCTCATGTATAAGGGCGAGGTATTGTTCTCTAACAACATGGCCCCTATTTCTCTTGGTGTATCTACTGTTTTGCAGGATTTTGGCGATGTGTTTCTAGAAGATGTACCAGTAGGATTGCCTCCATTGAGTGGCATTGAGCATCAAATCGACTTGATCCCTGGCGCCATATTACCAAACCGTGCACTCTATAGGACCAACCCCAAAGAAACAAAGGAGATACAGAAACAAGTAAAGGTGTTGCTGGATAAAGGGTACATTCGTGTTTCTCTTAGCCCTTGTGATGTTCCTGTTATTTTAGTGCTTAAGAAAGATGGTACATGGCGCATGTGTGTAGATTGTAGAGCTATTCATAACATCACTATTCGATATCCTCATCCTATTCACGCTTAGAGGATATGTTAGATGAATTGAGTGGTGCTTCTATTTTCTCTAAGATTGATTTGTGTAGTGGTTACCAACAAATTAGGATGAAAGAAGGGGATGAATGGAAAACTGCTTTCAAAACAAAATTTGGTTTGTATGAGTGGTTAGTTATGTTGTTTGGTCTTACTAATGCACCTAGTACTTTCATGAGATTAATGAATCATGTTTTGAGACAATTTATTGGGTGGTTTGTGGTTGTTTATTTTGATGATATACTTATCTATAGCCACAACGAAACTGAACATTGTAGTCATATCCGACAAGTTTTGCAAGTGTTGCGTGATAATAAACTGATGAGGACATCCCTATAGTTACACCTACCCCAATTGCTAATGAAGATGTTCTAATTGCAAAGAAGGATCAATCCAATGCTCGTGCTAAGCTACCAGAACAATAGGTGAACTTGTTTATTAATGAACCTAGTGTTTTAATTAATGAGAAGTTTATACTACCTAAGTCTCTGAGTTATTGCATGATCAGGTACTTAGGAGAAGAAGGCATAGCACGGAGCAAGGAGTTGAAGGAATATGGCGTGTTGATCAATGAAGAATGCGCGAGGGAGGAGAGGGAGGAAGCGCAAGAGGCTGTTCAAGACAAAGATCAACCAAGAGGGCAAGTTCTCTGCCGCAGCAGAGAAACGCACCAGTCGTCTGCCACGGCAGGAAAACTGAGTCCGGCTCTACCACGGCAGCCTGCCGCGACAGAGAAACCGGGTGAAAGTCTGCCACGGCAGAACATGTGGCCGAGCCACTTTGTGGCCAGTTTGTATCCAGGTTGGGTGGAACCAACTCGGGTTCCACCTTAGGCCACCACCACTGAACTCATAAATAGATGGGGGCACCGTAGTTAGGGTTTCAGACCACGTTAAAATATTTTGGAGTTGTTTCGTTCATAGAACCTCTGGAATTACCCTGTGTTCGAATTTACCAACTATAATTGAGTGTGATCTGTTTGTTCTATTGGGAGTTAGTAGATTGCATACTACTGTTCATGGTCACGGCTGCGTGAGCAAGAGTGTGGTGTTGTGAATATCCTACAAGGTTCAAGGGCTGTTGCATTGGCATTAGGGTTCGAGCGGGAGAGATCATAGCTATGCACTAGTTATCAATCATCCACCATTACCATCGACAAGAGCTTGCTGAGAAGACTGGGCCACCACATATCATCTTGGTATCAGATTTCCTTGTTGCCTCGGTAAGCAATCTGCAATCCATCCATAGATTAGAGAGTGTTTTCGTCCTATACAGAAAATAGCCCCACAAAAAGATTCACCATAGCCTAGATTACATCGTAGACGAGAAATAGTTGTTGGTCGTGTCTTCCTTTAGTCTAGATCTAGTTTTATTTTTCGTCGTTTTCTTCTTGTTCTGGTCAAATCCATCACCTAATTCTTCCGCCACCTCTAGCAGATCCGATCTACCAAAGAGTCCATGTGGTTTACTCCTGGCCAAGTCGGTTTGCAATAATTAAAAAAAAATTCCTTACCGATTCTGCTGCGGCACGGAAACAACTATTTTCTCTGCCGCGAAACCGAGTCTGACAGAGACTCTGCCGCGGCACACTTTTTCTGCCACGTGCGCGCCTGACTGCCGTTGCTCTGCCGCGGCACAAATTCTCTGCCGAGCACTGCCGCCGCTCTGCCACGACACGATTTCTGCGAGTTTTGCTGCCGCCGCTCTGCCACGGCAAGATTTCTGCCTAGTTTTCTGCCACGATGGGATTTTGAGCAGTTTTTCTGCCACGATACCATAATTACAAAGTGTGATAAAATTTGCACTTTTCCTTAACCTTAGCCACGGCCAATCTACTACATAGGTGTAGGAACTTGCCCATTAAGACTAGTTTCCGCTCCTACAAGCTGCTCTTAGGATTATGGTGCTATATTTTGTAATTGGCCGTGTGTGATATATATATAAAATAAAGAGAAAAAAGCAAGATAGCAAAAGAAAAAGCAAAAAAATTAGCAAAAAGAGCTATACAAAAAGAAAAAAAGGAAAAGAATTTGAGCAAGAGGCCTAGTGATATCTTTGTGCACCGGTAGATTAAGCAATCTTGTGCCTGTTTATTTTGAGTTTGCTAGTGTCTCTCGAGAGTAGTGCAACACCCTTCATAGTTGCATTGCCACGTTTTTCTCCACGTGTGTGTTTCTTGGGTATTTGTACGATTAGCACTAGGACTTGTTTGCGGTGTAGATAGGATACCATACCTAGAGCTCCACCATAAATAACCTGTGTGTCCTGTGATCATTCTCTATACCTTTGATATTCACTTCATCACATTAGTGCACCAGTCGTTGATTTTGTTTGGTAGAGCATCTCTATTCAATTTGGAACGGTAAGATCTCCTTTCTTATTAGTTGTGAGTGAGTTGTGAGAGTTTCCACCATACAAATTTTGATTTTTGCAATAATATACTAATCATGTCTTCTAGTGATGGTGATGTTGTGTCGCAGAAAAAGAAGGATGCGGAGCTTGTTAATTGGTGCGAATATGAGGCTTTGAAGTCCCACTTGACACGTGTGTTTACTCACACGACATATGGCATTGACAAGAATCTCCAAGACATGAATATGAGATTGGATCAGAAAGTTGGAGCAGTTGATACTATCCAAACGCAAGTGGCTGCACTCAATGTCAATGTCGCCACTTTGCAGCGTTCCATTGAGGACTTGACAGCCACCATACATAGAAGGTAGGAACCTCAACATGATGATGCCTTTGATGACTTTGATGAGGGTAGCGCGGTTAATGCTGCTCCACATGTTGGCAGGGGACGTGTTATTCCCCCTGTACATGCACCTGCTCATGGCCATGGGCTTGCTCCTCTTGGGCATGCTCAACATGTTCCCAACCAAGCTGCTGATGATGGTTTCGGCAAGCCAAAATTCTCGATTCCCAAGTTTGATGGTTCCATTGATCCTGAAGATTACCTCACATGGGAGTTGAAGATTGAGAAGCTCTGGTGCTTATTTGATTATGCTGAAGACAAGAAGGTCAAGCTTGCAGCATCTGAATTTGATGGTTATGCTTTGCGTTGGTGGGATGCTCTTGTGCAACATAAAGGGAGGACAATGAACTTCCTGTGATGGATTGGCACGAGACGAAGCAAATCATGAAGGCTCGTTTCGTACCAACCAACTACTTGCGATCAGTTTTTGATAAATTGACGTAATTGAAGCAAGGCACCATGACAGTTGATGAGTACTACATGGAGATGGAGATGCTTATGGAGCGTGCTAGAATTCGTGAGTCTATTGAGATGACCATGCAGCGATTCCTAAACAATCTGAAGTTACCAATCAAGAGCATAGTTCGTCATCACAAGTATGAGACCATGAATGAGTTATTGCACCAAGCTAGAGAGGCCGAATCCTAGTTCGCAGAAGAGACGAAGTCACGTGATCATTTTCCGTCCTCCAGCAGATTTTCGGCTAGGCCTACTCCTCCTACAGTCATGCCACCAGTTGCTGCTCCTTTTACACCATCGGCCAAACCAGCAAGTACACCTTTGTTTGTTTCTAATGCTCGGAAACCCGCTGCTCATGCTGCTAGCTCGGGTTCCAACATATCTACTGCACTTACTCGTGATGTGGTGTGCCATACTTGTGGAGATAGAGGGCACTGCAAGAAGGATTGTGCAAACAGCAAGATTATGTTTGTTAACGAACAAGGCGGAGTAGAGAGTGGAGATGAAGCTTCTGATGATGATGTTGATGATGGCAAGGATGGTGTTGATGTGTATCCTGAGCATGCTCCAACATCATCGTATCTTTACGTATACTTAGTGTGCACCCGGTTGAGGAATCCCAGCGTTGCAACTTGTTCCAAACAAAATCTCTAGTTGGACCTAACGAGGCTTGCAAGGTCATTATTGATGGAGGTAACTGCAAAAATCTTGCAAGTAAGGAATTATGTGCCAAGCTCAATTTTACATATTTACCTCATCTGAAGCCATACTACATACAATGGTTGAGCAACAATGGTGAGATGAAGGTAAATCATATGGTATGTGTGAATTTTCAAATAGGGCCATACAAAGATTCTATTGATTTTGATGTGGTTCCTCTGACTGTTTGTCACCTACTATTGGGTCGGCCTTGGCTTTATGATCGCCATGTGCAACACAATGGCCGAGCCAATACATATCACTTGGAATTTAAAGGGAAGAAGATTACTATGTAGCCAATGACACCACAAGATATTATGAATGATTCTCGCCAGAAGATAGAGGTGAATTTGAAGGAAGATCCTACAGCTCGGCGATATTGTGTGACAGCCGTTCCTGATGTAATTGAGCCTAAATTGAGTGATATAACAAAAAGTGAGAGAGTGCCTGGTTTATTGATATTAGCCACTAAGTAAGATATGATAGAATTTCGTGAGGATCCTACAGCCATGCCACTTGTGCTCATGTATAAGGGCGAGGTATTGGTTTCTAACGACATGACCCCTATTTCTTTTGGTGTCTCTTCTGTTTTGCAGAACTTTGGGGACGTGTTTCTAGAAGATGTACACGCAGGCTTACCTCCATTGCATGGTATAGAACATCAAGTGGACCTGATTCCTGGCGCCACACTTCCCAACCGTGCACCCTACAGGACAAATCTCGAAGAAACTAAGGAAATTCAGAAGCATGTACAAGCCATGCTGGATAAAGGGTACATTCGTGTTTCTCTTAGCCCTTGTGCAGTTCCTGTTATTTTGGTTCCTAAGAAAGATGGTACATAGCGCATGTGTGTAGATTGTAGAGCGATTAATAACATCACTATTTGATATCGTCATCCTATTCCACGCTTAGAGGATATGCTAGATGAATTGAGTGGTTCTGTTGTTTTCTCTAAGATAGACTTGCGTAGTGGTTATCATCAAATTAGGATGAAAGAGGGGGAGGAATGGAAAACTGCTTTCAAAATGAAATTTGGCTTGTATGAGTGGTTAGTCATGCCGTTTGGTCTTACTAATGCACCTAGTACTTTCATGCATTGATGAATCATGTTTTGAGAGAGTTTATTGGTCGTTTTGTGGTTGTTTACTTTGATGATATACTCATATACAGCCACACCGAATCTGAACATTGCACTCATATTAGACAAGTTTTGCAAGTGTTATGTGATAATAAACTGTATGCTAATCTTGATAAGTGTACATTTGCAAAAGATAAGGTCATATTCCTAGGATTTGTTGTTTCTAAGCATGGAGTAGAGGTAGATCAATCTAAAATTGAATCAATTCAGAATTGGCCTACTCCCATGAATGTAAGTCAAGTGCGTAGTTTCCACGGCTTAGCTGGTTTCTATAGGCGCTTTGTGAATGGTTTTAGCACCATTGCTGCAGCTTTGAATGATTTGACAAAGAAAGGTGTTCCTTTTGTATGGGGCGCGACCCAAGACATTGCATTTGATACATTGAAATGTTTGCTTACTTCTGCACCATTACTTGCATTACCTGATTTTTCGAAGCAATTTGAAGTTGAATGTGATGCTAGTGGTCTAGGCATAGGTGGCGTTTTGATGCAAGAGGGTCGGCCTATAGCTTATTTTTCTGAGAAATTGACTGGTGCTCGTTTGAATTATTCTATCTATGATAAACAATTGTATGCGCTTGTTAGAGTACTGGATGTTTGGAAACATTATTTGTGGCCAAAGGAATTCATCATACATTCTGATCATGAAGCATTTAAATACTTGAAAGCTCAATCAAACTTGCATACAAGATTAGCTAAATGGGTTGAGTTCATTGAGTCTTTTCCTTACATCATTAATTATAAGAAGGGAAAAGAGAATGTTGTTGCTGATGCTCTATCTAGGAAGAATATGCTATTAATGAATCTTGATGTTAAAATTCCTGGATTAGAAGCTATTTGTGCACTTTATGCAACTGACCATGATTTTGTTGAACCATATCGTTTGTGTGCTCTTAGAAACGCATGGGATAAGTATCATATACATGATGGCTATTTGTTTCGAGCTAAGAAACTATGTATTCCAGAGTCATCGTTGCGTTTATTCCAGAGTCATCGGTGGTTTAATGGGTCACTTTGGGCGTGAGAAGATGTTTCTCATGCTCGCTGATCATTTTTATTGGCCCGAGATGAGGCGTGATGTGTTGTAAAGACCCAAACCTGGCTTGGTTCGAATCCCTGTGATTACAGTGCTAGTCCCTGGATCGAATAGCTAGCACCACAGTTTAAGATGTAATAGCAAGATACAAAGGTCATATTACATCACATGATCCAGAATATAAATACTTTATTACAAACTCATAGCCATAGGCTATCTTATTACAAAGCAGCAGAATACAAGTAAAGCATGGAGTCCTTCATCTTCATGTGCCACAGGCAAACATGTTGGGTGTAGACTCATAACCTCTATCATCAATCCATACTCATCAATAGAATAACCTGCAACATGATAGGTTGCAGCCACAAAGGGTCAATACTTTGAATGTATTGGCAAGTGTCACAAGTTGGTGAATGTAAGTTGGACTATCACCACATGCATATTTGGCTAAGTAGAGCTTAGGCTTATTTGCAGAAAGCAACATGGTTTTATCCTATCTTTGCAAAATAGTTTTGATCTTTCAACAACATTCTGAACTCCTTGGCAAACTCCAAGTGATTCTACTCCCTTGTTGTCACCATCAAGTTTTACTTTGAGAAATTGGAATGTCGAGATCTTCCATAGCTTCAGGCCTTAGTTACTCAGAGTTGTCCATAACCGGGGACACGGCTAAGTACTTAGAATTTGATCTTCTGCAGAAGTTGTACACTTTACCCACAAGACACAATCTCGTCTTGACGCCACCAGTGGCCGCTAGATTAGTACTCACCAAGATGGAGTACCGGCAGATCGAGAATGTGACAAAGTCTTTCCATAGAAGTCCTCCCAATACATAATGCCAGCACATCTACCAGGCACCAATGCAAGGATATACTTCCAATACATAATTCTAGTTAACCTGAAGAGGTACCAATGCAAGGGTCTTCCACTATGTAATTGACTAGGCCAGAGCCCATTTGCCATGTGGCTGTACACGAAAGCCACTGTACGAGAAACATGTTCATCTCTAAGTTCCTGGGTGGTATTCTCCTAGTGCACACACGAAAGAGATAGCCATAGACATGGTTCCCTTCGTTGCCACCTTATTCTCAACTGAGTATCCACACTCCACCCAGGTGATTCATTGAGTCCTTGTTTGATTATATAAAACATATATTTTCCAACACTTCATATAATCACAATATGGTATATTCCATCCTGAATCTATAGCAGGGCTAAGCATACTACAACTACAATGTTTTCACTAAGGAAGATATAAAGGATATCCTAAATAGGACATAGCATAGCATAGTAACATAGTAGTCCTATCATGCATACTACGAAATCCACTAAGTAATGAAAATAGTAGGACATGGATGATAGTGCCACTTGCCTTAGTAATTGGTGGTGTTGGTACACTCTTTGCAGTAACACACTTGACAATCCACACAATCTATCAAACAAAACAACCAAGACAAAACATGCACAAAATCAACACTAATGGCAATACAAAAATCATGCAAAATATGCAAGCATGCAAGATAGCAATTTTTATTGTACAAATTGTTATAACAAAGGTTTTGAACACTACTAAGTACTTTCAGAACATTTTATAATTGCAAGATTACAAATGCAACCATTTGTGCAATTGTAACAATTAGCAATAATTTCTATCATTTAGAAAGGTTATACTCACTAAATAATTTCCATTCTATTAGGTATAGTCAACCAAATCTATACTTTGGTCTTACTGGACAGAGGGTTCAATTTGCAATCCATAGCAAAAATATTTACCCAAAAACAATTTACAAAACAATTTTTATGGGTAAAATACTCCTAAAAAGGTTCTGCCTAAAACTTCTATTTTACAGAAGCTAAAGGTTGAAATGAGGCCTCATCAGTGAAGCTCTCATTTTTCTGAATCCATAGACACCAAATTTGCATTTTTCTGATTTGTGGATCAAAAGTTATTGAATTTTTAAGTTTAATACAAATTCTGCCTATTTTCTAATTTAAACAGACGCCAGGGCTGACGTGGCATGTTCTTATTGGCTCATACCGGTTCGGGCGGATCGGCAACGTGGGCCGTTGGATTTTTAGTGGCAACGGGCGATCCGGATTAGCCCGTACCGCTTCGGCTAAGGATCTAATCCTGGCCGCTGGCGACAGATCGGACGGCGCTCAGCGCGTCGACCACAGACTGGCGGCGCTGGCAACAGTGTGTGGCGGAGGCGCGTCGGGTGGGTGGCGCTCCGATGGTTCTAGAGGGTTAGGGGAAGCGGTGATCTTACCGGCGGGTTGCTGCGGTCTCGGTGGTCTCGATGGTGGTCGTGGTGGAGGGAGGGGCGCTCAGATTCGCCGGGGATTCCTCGCCGGAGTTCTGCCAACGGTGGAGCTCGTGTCTCCAAGACGGTGTCGTCGACCTGGGGCTCAAGCAGACAAGGCAATAGGTCAGCGAGGTGCGCCTGGTCGTGTAGGAGCTTGTTGTGGCCAAAAGAGGGCGGCGAGAACCTGCGTCTCGCCGGAAATTGCCGGTGAACAACGGCGGCAGAGGGTGATGCCGGTGGTGATCGTGGAGACGACCTAGGCACAGAAAAAGCATGGGAAAGTGTCAGTAGGCGCGCCAGAGCATGGCGAAGCTAACAGGACAGAGGGGAGGACGCGGGGCAGTGAGTTCTTGCCGGAATCCTCGTCGGAGCTCGTCGGAGGCCGCGGTGGTTTGAGCTCGATTCCGAGCAGCCTAGGGGCTCTCAGGTGGCGGTGTCTGAGGGGAAATGGAGAGGACAGGGTGGGGATTAAGAGGCCGTGGTCAAAGTGGAGTTTAATTCGCAGAAACGCTCGAATTTGAGCTGATTTGGAAACGGCAGAGGGAGGGAGAGGGCTGTTCGTCCCCGCGGTGGAAGAAGCTGAAGTGGAGGATGACGTGGAGGTGGGGTCGAGCCGTCAGCGAGGGGGTGTGAGGAGGGGTCGGTGAGAAACAGAGGGGGAAAAGGGAGTGCCGGGTGGGCTTAGTGGGCTAGGGTTTGGGCTGAGCAGGCCGGCTATGCTGCTGCTGCTGTTTTTTTCCTCGGTTTTTCTTTTTCTTTTTCTGTTTTCTTAAATAACTTTTGATTTAATGATCCAATTTGAATCAAACAAATTTCTAAAAATTTGTAAAACTCAAATTAGGTTTTTAGGGCATTATAGAACACATTTACTTTCTAACTCAAATTTTTCTAACCAAATTTATTCACTTTGGCTTTAATAGTTAATATTGCCTTCCTTAATTCTATTCTCAAAATAATTCATATCTTTTTATCCATGGCTCCAAATTTGAGGAAACCAATCTCTATTGTTTTATTATTTTGTCCTTTATCTTTTTATCTCTCATAGGAGTTCTTTTGTATAATTTAATTATGGAGTATATCCATAGTATTGTGTTGTTCTTAGTGTTAACAAATAATTAGAGTTTTAGGGTTTGAGATATTCTCACTTCTCTTTGGTTTTTAAAATGCAATCAAGTCAAGATGCTCATGCATGATTCATGATTTGGGATTTTAAAACATGCACACCACTTCACAAACAAAAACCATTTTATTTGGCTTGGGTTTTGGAGGCATTATATTAAATGTTCCAAAAAGTTTTGTTCCTTCTAAATTTCAAAGAACTTGGTCCTTCATTTTGTTTAAAATTTTCACATTTCAAAATTTGGAAAATTTTGGGATGTGACATGTGTACAGATTTGTGAGCCGATGCATTACTTGCCACAAGTCGAAATCCAAGATGAAGCCTCACGGTTTGTATAGACCTCTCTCTGCTACGACTACTCCATGGGAAGACATTAATATGGATTTTGTGCTAGGTCTACCTAAAACTCAGAGAGGTCATGATTCTATATTTGTGGTAGTGGATAGGTTCTCTAAGATGGCTCATTTTATTGCCTACCACAAAAGCGACGATGCGTCGCATGTTGCTAACCTGTTTTTCAGGGACATCGTGAGATTACATGGAGTACCAAAGACGATTGTTTCTAACCGTGATGTGAAGTTCATGAGCTACTTTTGGAAGACCTTATGGGGGAAGCTAGGACCGAAGCTGCTGTTCAGTACTACATCTCATCCCCAAACAGATGGTCAAATGGAGGTGGTGAATCGAACATAGTCATAGCTGCTAAGGACCATGATTAAATAGAATCTGCGGGAGTGGGAAGAGTGTTTGCCACATGTTGAGTTTTCTTACAACAGGGCTATGCATTCAACTACTCAGCTTTGTCCTTTTGAGGTGGTGTATGGCTTCAAGCCATTGATGCCACTTGATATGTTGCTCTGCCGCTGCATGAGAGAGTTGATATGGAGGCATCAAAACGTGTTGATTATGTGAAGAAAATACATGAGAAGACTAGAGGGGCTATTGATAAGAAAGGCAAGAACATTGCTGCTGCAAGGAATCAAGCAAGGAAAGAAGTGTTGTTCGAGCCTAGAGATATGATTTGGGTGTTTCTTTCATACAACCTCTAGAATTACCCTGTGTTCGAATTTACCAATTATAATTGAGTGTGATCTGTTGTTCCATTGGGAATTAGTAGATTGCATACTACCGTTCGTGGTCACGGCTGCGTGCGCAAGAGTGTGGTGTTGTGAATATCCTACAAGGTTAGAGAGCTGTTGCATTGGTATCAGGGTTCAAGCGGGAGATACCATAGCTACGCACTAGTTATCAATCATCCACCATTACCATCGACAAGAGCTTGCTGAGAAGATTGGGCCACCCCATATCATAAAATCTATGCTATTCTTGAGAAGTGCTGACAAGGTCATATTTCTGGGATTTGTTGTATCTAAGCACGGGGTAGAAGTAGATCAATCTAAAATTGAATCAATTCAGAATTGGCCTATTCCCATGAATGTGAGTCAAGTGCATAGTTCCCATGGATTAGCTGGTTTCTATAGGCGCTTTGTGAAGGATTTTAGCACTATTGCTACACCATTGAATGATTTGACTAAGAAAGGTGTGCCATTTGTGTGGGGTGCAGTCCATGATATTGCATTTGATACATTGAAACGTTTGCTTACTTCTGCACCATTATTTGCATTGCCTAATTTTTTGAAGCAATTTGAAGTTGAATGTGATGCTAGTGGTATAGGTATTGGTGGTGTTTTGATGCAAGAGGGTCGCTCTATAGCATATTTTTCTGAGAAACTTACTAGTGCTAGAATGAACTATCCTACTTATGATAAAGAATTGTATGCACTTGTTAGAGTTCTTGATGTTTGGCAACATTATTTGTGGCCAAAAGAATTTATCATACATTCTGATCATGAAGCATTGAAGTATTTCAAATCTCAATCAAACTTGCATAGAAGATTAGCTAAATGGGTTGGGTTTATTGAATCTTTTCCGTACATCATTAAGTATAAGAAAGGAAAAGAAAATGTAGTTGTTGATGCTTTGTTTAGGAAAAACATGCTATTAACCAATCTTGATGTTAAAATTCCTGGATTAGAGAGGATTTATGCACTTGATGCAACTGACCATGATTTTGCTGAACAATATCGTTTCTGTGCTCTTAGAAGCGCATGGGATATTTGTTTAGAGCTAACAAACTATGTGTTCCAGAATTGTCATTGTGTTTGTTCTTAGTGCAAGAATCACATGATGGTGGTTTGATGGGTCACATTGGGCGTGAGAAGACATTGCTTATGCTCGCTAATCATTTTTATTGGCCAAAGATGAGGCGTGATGTCTACAGGTTTGTGAGCCATTGTATTACATGCCACAAGTCGAAATCCAAGTTGCATCCTCATGGTTTGTATACACCTCTCTCTGCACCTACTACACTGTGGGAAGACATTAGTATGGATTTTGTACTAGGTCTACCTAAAACACAGAGAGGTCATGATTCTCTATTTGTGGTAGTGGATAGGTTCTCTAAGATGGCTCATTTTATTGCCTGCCACAAAAGCGATGATGCGTTGCATGTTGCTAACCTGTTTTTCAGGGACATCATGAGATTACATGGAGTACCCAAGACGATTGTTTCTGACTGTGATGTTAAGTTCATGAGCTACTTTTGGAATACCTTATGGGGGAAGCTGGGAACGAAGTTGCTGTTCAGTACTATATGTCATCCCCAAACAGATGGTCAAACGGAGGTGGTGAATAAAACATTATCATAGCTGCTGAGGACTATGCTAAAAAGGAATATGCGGGAGTGGGAAGAGTGTTTGCCACATGTTGAGTTTGCATACAACAGGGCTGTCCATTTGACTACTCAGCTTTGTCCTTTTGAGGTGGTGTATGGCTTCAAGCCATTGACGCCACTTGATTTGTTGCCCTTGCCATTACATGAGAGAGTTGATATGGAGGCATCAAAACATGCTGAATATGTGAAGAAGATTCATGAGAAGACTCGAGAGGCTATTGTGAAGAAAGGCAAGAACATTGCTGCTGCAAGGAATCAAGCAAGGAAAGAAGTGTTATTAAAGCCTAGTGACATGGTATGGGTGCATCTACACAAGGATAGGTTTCCACTACTTTGAAAGTCAAAATTGAAGCCACAAGGTGCTAGTCCTTACAAGGTGTTAGCCAAGATTAATGATAATGCCTACTCGATTGATATACCTATTGAGGAGTTTGGTGGAGTTAGCAACAGCTTCAACGTTGTTGATTTATCACCATATGAGGGAGAAGACCTTGGAGCATTGAGGTCAACGCCTTTTGAAGGGGGGAGATGATGAGGACATCCCTACAATTACACCTACCCCAATGACTACTGAAGATGCTCCAACTGTTGCAAGACAGGTTCGGTCCAATGAGATTAGAATTGGACCTATTACAAGAGCCTCGTGCTAAGCTACTTGAATAACAGGTGAATTCACTCCTAAACAAATCTGGTACTTTAATTGATGACAATTTTATACTGCCTATGTCTATGAATTAATGTATGATCAGGTTCGTTGGAGAAACAAGCATGGCGCGAGGAGGAGAAGGGCTACAAGAGAGGCATATCATGATGATCGCCCAAGGATGCGCGAGGGAGGAGCGGGAGGAAGGCGCAAGAGAAGATTATCAAGACGGAGGCAAAAAGAGCTGCCCCGACTAGAGTGTCCGGCCAGATCCACCCAGACTATCCGACCTGGCCGAGAGACGAACTGGCGCAGACATTCTATGTACCAGTTCGGACACTACTCGGACACCACCCAGAAAATTTGAAGTTTCTGGCCAGACCGGAGTGTCCAGCACACTCCACCCGGAGTGTCCGGCCTGACCGGACTGTCCGGCCAATATCGACCTGAGTGTCCGCTCGCCGACCGAATCTGGTCTGAGCCGGTTTGTATCAGTTTGAGTCATATGCGTTTAGTTTCAGTTTCTAGCCGCCCCAGCCACCCTTATAAGCCCTGGGACGACCCCTAGTTAGGGTTGAGACCATGTTTAAACTATTTTGGAGTTGTTTCATTCAAAGAACCTATGGAATTACCCTATGATTGAATTATACTACTACAATTGAGTGTGATATGTTGTTCCATTGGGAATTAGTAGATTGCAAACTACCGTTCGTGGTCGATGGCTGCGTGCGCAAGAGCATGGTGCTGTGAATATACCACAGGGTTCGAGAGATGTTGCATTGGCATTAGGGTTCGAGCAGGAGAGTTCATAGCTACAGGCTAGTTATCTATCATCCACAATCATCATCGACAAGTGCTTGCTGAGAAGATCGGGCCACCCCATATCACACACCCTCATCCCAATCACGTCAAATGGCTTGATGAAAATGGAGCACCCAAGATAACATCAAATGTCAATGTCTCTTTCAATATTGGCCCATATGAAGACACCGTTGAGTGTGATGTCGTGCCAATGTCCGTGTGCCACATGCTACTTGGGAGACCATGGCAATATGATAGAAGATCCATACATCATGGTAGCACTAACCAATACTCCTTCAAGTGGAATGATAAGACATTCATGCTCCAACCGATGACGCCAAGCCAAGTTATTGTATCAAACAAGGCATCCGTGCACAAGATAAAGCAAGTTAAGAACCCTTATGAGATGAGTGGTAATAGAGTGAACCACAATCACGAAAGTGAGTGCCACAAGTCCCAAATGAGTGGAAAAAATCATGAGTGCCACGACGCAAGCCACCAAATGTGACAAGAGAGATTTGAGTGTGACCCATATTAACAATCCATCATACAATTCTCTCTCTTTGTTGTCAGTTTTCCAAGGTACCCAAGATAGACCACCACTTATACAGATCATGCTACAAGATATCCAACCACATAATGATGGCAAGAAGTTCTACAAGCTTTATTGAGGGCAAACCTCGAGGGTGGCCCCATCTTTCACGAATCCCTTGAAATTGAGGCGGAGTGAGTGGGGAAAGAGGGAGAGGATGGAACCCGCGAACTCACGCACGAAGAACACGATGAACACACGCACACACGAAGACACAATACACACCTATAGCTCACACCGGCGGTGACCGGTCTGGCGCACTCCCTAGGATCGGCGTCGAGCGGAGTGCTCTCTCTCAAACCGTCAAGGCGAGTAGGGAGTCTTGGTGAGATCTTGACATCTTGGCAAAGGGCACCGATGCGAAGGCCTCATACAGCGAGGGAGGCGCGATGCAAACTCCAACGAGGCGGTGACGATAGTCGGTCCCCTTTGGTAAGGGGATGAGGCAAAACTAGAGATATTATACAAAGGGGGTTGTCTTTAGTCTATCATCTATGCCTAGGGTTTACAAAGGGGGTGGGGGCTATTTATAGGCTAGCCACTAGTTCAAGGGTAGTTTGGGCAACTGAAAATATAAAAGGGTGCGTTACAAGGCCTAACGGCCGAGTTGGTGCGTGCAGGCATTGTGGCATCCGATAGTACCGGAACTGGGGACCGGTAGTACCAGTGTCGGCCGGTCGTACCGCATATTCGTACCGGAGCATCTCGACACGTTGGCATGGTCTTTAGTAGTGAGCGGTAGTACCGCTCGCCAGGTCCGGTAGAACCTGATGGAGTGGTAGTGCCGCCTTTCTGGTACCGGAGAGGTCTGGAGCTGGAGGCAGGAGGTCTCTGTCCTATGCGGTAGTACTGCTATCACCGGGCGGTAGTACCGCTTGAGCGGTACCACCGCAGTTGGTGGCCGGTAGTACCGGTTGCACCTGGCAGCTGCTGGAGGCTTCGGTCGACGCTGCTTCGCTTTGTGTGTTCATGTCTTGATACCTAAGGATACATAGTGTCGCGGTATGAAGTAGCATGCCATCCAAGGATGTATCAAAGTCACACAAGGATAGGGGAGAATTCACCTTAGCTTGGAGGATCTTGGCTCGGGCACGAGTCATCGGTCCACTTGGGGGACTTGGAGGTGTAGATGTAGGAGCGTCCGTAGGACGGGCTGCATAAGCTCCCCCCCTGGGTAAGTGTTGATGGCAGACCTCTAGGGTGGCCCGATGATTCACGAATCCGACTCAAATCGAGGATGGAGTGCGGGGGAAGGAGGGAAGGATGAACACTATGAACTCACGCATGAAGAACGCGATGAACACACACACGCAAAACCATGATATACACCAATAGCTCACGCCGACGGTGACCGATCCGGCGCAATCCCTAGGATCTGCGACGAGCAGAGGACTCTCTCTCGAACCGGCACGGTGAGATGGGAGACTCGGTGAGATCTTGACGTCTAGGCAAAGGGACTCCAATGCCTAGGCCTTGTACAACGCGGAGGCACGATGCAAACTCCAACAAGGTTTGGGATATTTTGTGCTCCTTTGTCAAAGGAGTATGAGGCAAGAATTAGATAGATCCACAAGGGGTTTCCACTAATTCCAAATATCATGCCTAGGGTTTACAATAGAGGTGGCAGACTATATATAGGCCAGCCACTCAGTCAGGGGTACTTTAGGAATAAAAGACAAGTTCGGGATGGACTAGAGGGTACATTGGATGAAGGCCCAAAGGCCTTTTACATGCCTGGTGTCGGTCAGACCGGAGACTCCGGTGTGCAGGCCGGTGACTCTGGTCTAGGCCAGAGATTCTGGTGGAGCCTCCGGACCAACCTCCGGAGGGGCATACAGATTATCCCGGAGCCTGGTTCAGGGGGTCAGACCGGAGGAGGGGCCGGAGTCTCCGGGGTCTTTAGGCTGGAGACTTTGGCAGGCCAGACACTCTGGTGTGCGCAGACCGGAGACTCCGGTCTAAGCAGCTCCAGCGACTTCTGCTTCACGCTCTACTCCTTGTTCTCCATCCTTGGGTGCTTGATGTGTTGGGGCTTCGTACCTGATGATGCACAGAGTAGTTGTATGAAGTAGCACACCATCCAAGGATGTATCAAATTGGCATGAGGAGAGGAGCAAGTTCACCTTAGCTTGTAGGAGTTTGGCTCGGGCACGAGTCATGGGTCCACTTGGGGGACTTGTTGGTGTAGATGTAGGAGCGTTCGTAGGACGGGCTGCATCAGTAAGCGTCGTCCTCGACTCTTCATGGTTATCATCTTGAACTTCCTCATGGAAAGGCAAAAGGTCCTTGACGTTGAATGTATTGCTCACAAGGTACTTTGAGGTCGGGATGTCGATGATGTAGGCACTGTTGTTGATTCTCTTGAGGACCTTGAAGGGACCATCTCCCCATGGCTTGAGCTTGCAGTCGCGTTCTTTGGGTAAGCGTTCTTTTATTAAGTGTATCCAAACGAGGTCACCTTCCTCGAAGATCAACTCTTTCTTGTCCTTTTTGAGCCTTGTTGCTTGGTGTTGCAGTTGTTGCTTGATTGTAGCTCTTGTTTCTTCGTGAAGCTTCTTCATAGCTTGGGCACGCTTTTCAACGTCCATGTTGGTGCGCTCATGTAGAGGTAGTGGTAGGATATCGAGCGCGGTGAGGGGCTCGAAGCCATAGACGATCATGAATGGGCTCATCTTTGTTGTCGAGTGTTTCGCATGATTGTAGGCGAACTCGGTGTTGGGAATGCATTCCTCCCAATCCTTCAAGTTCTTCTCGATCAACACACAAAGGAGAGTACCGAGGCTTCGTTTTACGACCTCGGTTGGCCATCACTTTGCGTGTGCGATGCAGAAGAGAAGAGTAGCTTGATGCCGAGCTTGGCCATGGGGGTCTTACACAAGTAGCTCATGAATTTTATGTTGCGGTCGGACATGATTGTTCTTGGTACACCATGAAGACAGACAATTTCCCTGAAAAACAAATTGGCAACATGTGAAGCATCGTCTGTCTTATGACACGGTATGAAGTGCGCCATTTTTGAAAATCGATCCACAACAACAAATATAGAATCATGACCATGCTTAGACCTAGGAAATCCTAACATGAAACCCATGCTTGGTGCATGGGGAATAGGCAATGGCGTACAAAGACCATAAGGATTAGCTTGCAACTTAGCTTGTAAGCATGTGGTGCATCGTTGGACGTAGCGCTCCACACCCCTTTTCATCTTCAGCCAATAGTAATGAGTGGAGAGCATGTCCAATGTCTTGTCAAGGCCAAAGTGACCCATGAGGCCTCCACCATGTGATTCTTGGACACCATGTGATTCTTGGACAAGCAAAAGCTTGTTTTGTTTAAAAAGAAAGCCCTTATGGAAATAGAAATCATCAAATCCTTTGTCAATGGAGCACTTTGCAAAAATTGGTCCAACGAACGGGTGGAAAAAATACAAACTTTTTATTTCACCAAGACCCAACACGTTTACTTCAAGTCGAGTAAGTAGGCTTGTGTGTTTGCGAGACAAAGCGTCTGCAACTACACGTGTATCTTTGCCCTTCTTGTACTTTACAATGTAAGGAAAAGACTCCATGAACTCGACCCACTTAGTGTGTTGCTTACTCAAGTTGGCTTGGCCTTTGAGATATTTCAACGACTCATGGTCGGAATGTATTATAAATTCCTTAGGCCAAAGGTAGTGTTGCGAAACTTGAAGAACACGAACTAAGGCAAAATGCTCTTTGTCGTAAATTGGATAATTAAGGCGAGCACCATCAAGTTTCTCGCTATGGTAGGCAATATGACGCCCATAGTGCATGAGGACTCCTCCGATTCCAATACCGCTAGTGTCACACTATATCTCAAAAGTTTTTGTGAAATCTGGTAACGCAAGAAGAGGTGCTTTGGTGAGCCTCTTTTTAAGTTCATCAAAAGCTTTTTGTTGTGCTTTACCCCACACGAAGGTGACATTCTTTTTGGTCAACTCGTTGAGAAGACAAGCAATGGTCGAAAAGTCTTTCACAATGCGACGATAGAGACCGGCCAACCCATGAAAACTTCGGAGTTCACTCACATTTGTGGGGATGGGCCAATCTTATATGTCCTTTACCTTGGAAACATCGACTTCAATGCCCTTCGAAGAAACGACAAAACCAAGGAAAATAAACTTTTCTTTAGCAAAAGTGCACTTGGGAAGATTAGCATTTAACTTTTCATTTCAAAGTATATGTAAAACCTCCTTTACATGTGTAACATGTTCCACAAGTGACTTTCTATAAACAAGAATATCATGAAAATAGACAACAACACTCTTTCCAATGGGAGAACACAAAATATGATTCATAAGGCGCATGACCAACCATTCATAGAGACCAAGTTTGGTCTTGAAGGCGGTTTTCCACTCATCACCTTCCGCCATGCGTATTTGATGGTAACCACTATGAAGATCAATTTTCGAGAAAATAGTGGCTCCACACAACTCATCAAGCATGTCGTCAAGACGTGGTATATGATGTTTATAACTTATGGTGATAGCATTGATTGGACGCCAGTCCATGCATAACCGCAATGTATCATCCGTTTTGGGAATGAGAATCACGGGTACCTCACTTGGACTAGTGCTTACTTGGATCAAACCTTTGAAGCAAGTTAGTTGATTTGTCATTTGATCTCCTTCATCTCCTCCAGGTTCATGCGGTAGGCGGCGCGGTATGGAAGAGGTGCGCGGGGTATGAGATGAATGCGGTGCTCAATTCCGCAAGGAGGAGGTAGTCCATGAGGGAAATCTTCGGGAAACACATCTTTGAATGGGTTATTAGTTCCTTGCGCTAGTCCCTTGCAAATGAGGATGTAGTGCATATGGATGGGTTATTCCTCACATCTCTCATATCAATTTTGGTGGCAAGAAGAACACTCTTAGTTTTTCCTGATACGGCCCAACATATGGCAATCACTATTGGTCCACATCATCCTACACCAACCACTCCTACAAAGGTGAATTCCTTCCATCTCTTACCGTCCGTTGGCTATCATGTGAATGGGATACTACTTGAGCCAAATATCTATTGTGTGACTAGGCCTGTGATCATGATGCCAAGAGGAAATGACAAGGATGAACCTGAAGCCAAGACATCCAAGCAAGAGGCTTGGAAGAGAAGACGGAAGAAGCTGCTAGAGCAAGACCGGAGTCTCCACCCATGGACACCAGAGTCTCCGGCCTACGACCCCATAGTCTCCGGCCCGGACTCTGGGCAAGACTGCGCCCCTCTACTTGGAGCATTCAGTACGCCCCTTCAGAGACCAAGCTGGAGAGCAACGCCCACCACGGAGTCTCCGTCGACCCTGGAGTCTCCGGCCTCTCCACCCCGGAGTCTCCGGCATGCTGCACCGGAGTCTCTGGACCCCCGCCGAACGGTCTCTACATGCCACCCCGGAGACTCGGCCGGAGTCTGAAGATCACCCCGAAGTCTCCGGCCACCCCGAAGTCTCTGCCCCTAGACCCCGGAGTCTCCTGTGTAAGTGAATCAGGCATGCGTGCTCTGAGTTGGGCCTGGCCCATGTAACGCCCCCAAACCCTCGAGTATCCAATTTCACGGGACAAGAAGATAACGATGCCCAACTACTCCGAAGAAAAGAAAGTTGCAATGGCATCCCTTGAGTTTGAGGACTATGCAAATGTTTGGTGGGAAGACTACCAAAAACACCGTGAGAATCAAGAGGAGCCTCCAATTGAAACTTGGATGGAGATGAAGGAAGTGATGTACAAGAGGTTTGTCCCTGAGCATTATAGACAATATCTCTTCGTCAAGCTACAAAATTTGAGGCAAGGCACCAAGTCAATTGAATAGTTCTACAAGGAAATGGAGAAAACTATGATGTGAGCTGATGTGAGAGAACCCGAAGAGCAAACCATAGCAAGGTTCCTCAATGGTATGAACCGCCCAATAAGGAAGATTGTTGACTTTCATCCATACAAGAACCTCATCGAGCTCCTCCATCAAGCTACCAAAGTTGAGCGTCACTTGCAAAAAGAGAAAGCTTATGAGAACCAAGCTCCTCCAACAAGCCAACAAGCCATACTTTGCGTTCATCAATGCAATTTCCTCCAACAAGCCAACAAGCCAAGAACCAAGCTCATCCAAGAAAGCAAAGAACAATATAGCATCCTCATCCAACACGACTTCGGATAGTCAAGTCACTTGCTTCAAGTGTGGAGTGAAGGGTCACAAGTCATATGAGTGCACCAACACAAGGGTGATGCTTACGGATGAGAATGGCGCAACCTACTCCATTAGTTAAGAAGAATATGAAGCTCTAACGCAACGAGCAATTACAAGGACAGCCGCAATGGAAGAGGATGACACCCTTGTATGTGAGCATGATCTGGGACCCAAACTTGTCATAGCTCAAGCCTTGAAAACAAACTCCATCCCAAGAGAGGACCAATGCCTCAATATCTTCCAAACTCGTGCCAGAATTGAGGGCACGTCCATAAAAGTGATCATTGATGGAGGTAGTTGTAACAATCTTGCAAGTACGGAGCTTTATGAGAAACTCAAGTTGCCATGCATAGAGCACCCTCACCCCTATCATGTCAAATGGCTTGATGACAATGGAGCACTCAAGATAACATCCAAAGTCAATGTCTCCTTCAACATTGGCACATATGAAGACACCGTCGAGTGTGATGCCGTGCCAATGTCTGTGTGCCACATGCTACTTGGGACACCATGGCAATACGATAGAAGATCTATACATCATGGTTCTACTAACCAATATTCCTTCAAGTGGAACGACAATACATTCCTGCTCCAACCCATGACGCCAAGCTAAGTTATCGCATATAACATAACCTCCGTGCACAAGATAAAGCAAGCTAAGGACCCTTGTGAGATGAGTGGTGAGAGAGTGAACCACCATCAAGAGAGTGAGTTCCACAAGCCCAAACTGAGTGGAAAAATCATGAGTGCCATGACACAAGCCACCAAATGTGATGATGAGGACATCCCTACAATTACACCTACCCCAATGACTACTGAAGATGCTACAACTGTTGCAAGAAAGGATCAGTCCAATGAGATTAGAATTGGACCTATTACAAGAGCTCGTGTTAAGCTACTGGAACAACAGGTGAATTTACTGCTAAATGAATCCGGTACTTTGATTGATGAGAACTTTATACTATCTAAGTCTATACATTTATGTATGATCAGGTTCGTTGGAGAAACAAGCATGGCGCGAGGAGGAGAAGGGCTTCAAGAGAAGCCCAACATGATGATCGCCCAAGGATGCGCGAGGGAGGAGTAGGAGGAAGGCGCAAGAGAAGATCATCAAGACGAAGGCAAAAAGATCTGCCACGACCGGAGTGTCCGGCCAGATCCACCCGGACTGTCCGGCCTGGTCGAGAGGCGAACTGGCATGGACATTCAGTATGCCAGTTCGGACACTACACGGACGCCACCCGGAAACTTCAAAGTTTCCGGCCAGACCGGACTATCCGGCACACTTCACCCGGAGTGTCTGGCCTGCCGGACTGTCCGGCCCACTTCGACCGGAGTGTCCGCCCGCCAATCGAATCTGGTCCGAGTCGGTTTGTATCAGTTTGAGTCGTTTCCATTTAGTTTCGGTTTCTGGTCGCTCCAGCCGCCCTTATAAGCTATGGGACGACCTCTAGTTAGGGTTTAGACCATGTTAAAATATTTTGGAGTTGTTTCTTTCATAGAACCTCTGGAATTACCCTGTGTTTGAATCTACCAACTATAATTGAGTGTGATCTGTTGTTCCATTGCGAATTAGTAGATTGCATACTACCGTTTGTGGTCACGGCTGCGTGCGCAAGAGCGTGGTGTTGTGAATATCCTTCAAGGTTCGAGAGCTCTTGCATAGGCATCAGGGATCGAGCGGGAGAGTTCATAGCTACAGGCTAGTTATCTATCATCCACCATTATAATTGCCATCCGCTTACTAAGAAGATCGGGCCACCCCATATCATCTTGGTATCAGATTTCCAGTGTTGCCTTGGTAAGCATCCATTAATCCATCCATAGATTAGAGAGTGTTTTCGTCCTATACAGAAAAAGCCTTACAAAAAGATTTGCCATAGACTAGATTGCATCGTTTTTGAGTTTTAGTTGCTGATTGTATCTTCTCGTAGATCCGATCTGCAGGGTTTTTCCTCGTAGGAGTCTAGTTTCCGTTTGTGTCTAGGTTTAAGGTTTCATCTTGTTTTCCATTGTTCCCACCGTTACCGTTTCCGCAAGTATATATGGTTTTTCCGAGTCCACATAGCGTACCTTTGTTTGCATACCATAGACACAGCCTATCTACAGCATCTGTGCCTAGGAACGTACCCACGAGACTAGTTGCTTTGCTCCGACAGACTGCTCATTAGGCTTTGCAGTGCAAAAAATTTTGACAGGCAAAACCGGACTATCCGACCGAATCACACCGGACTATTCGGCCCAACCGGAGTCTCCGGCGCATATCAACCGGACTATCCGGCCCAGTTCTGTTCTAAGTTGCTGTGCTCGTTTGCATTGAGTAATATAGTTAAAAAAAAGAAAAGAGAATCAGTATAAAAAAACAGAAAAGAGCTACAAGCCTGGAAAAAAAAGATATAGAAGTGTGCAATATTGGAGGCCTTGTTTTATAGCACTGGTAGATTGAGCAATCTTGTGCCTGTTCTATTTGAGCTATTACTAGCGTCTCTCTTGTGCATTGCAATATTCCTGTTCATAAATTGCTTTGCCACGCTTATCTCCACTGTGTGTGTTTCTTGGGTTTTTGTACGATCAGCACTAGGACTTGTTTGCGGTGTAGATAGGATACCATACCTATAGCTCCACCTTAAATAACCTGTGTGTCCTGCGCGTTCTCTATACCTTTGATATTCACTTCATCACATCAAGTGCATCAGTCTTTGATTTCGTTTGATAGAGCATCTCTATTCACTTTAGAACGGTAAGACCTCCTTTCTTATTAGTTGTGAGTGAGTTGTGAGAGTTTCCACCATACAGATTTTGATTTTTGCACTAACCTACTAATCATGTCTTCTAGTGATGATGATGTTGTGTTGCAGAAAAAGAAGGATGAGGAGCTCGTCAATTGGCGTGAATATGAGGCTTTGAAATCCCACTTGACACGTGTGTTTACTAACACGACAGATGCCATTGACAAGAATCTCCAAGATATGAATATGAGATTGGATCAGCATGTTGGGACAGTTGATACTATCCAAACGCAAGTGGCTACGCTCAATGTCAATGTCACTACTTTGCAGCAGTCCATTGAGGGTTTGACAGTCGCCTTGCATAGAAGGGAAGATCCTCAACATGATGATGCTTTTGATGATGTCGATGAGGGTAGCGCTGTTGATGCTGCTCCACATGTTGGCAGGGGACGTGCTATTCCCCCTGTCCATGCACCTGCTCATGGTCGTGGGTTTGCCCATCTTGGGCGTGGTCCACGTGTGCCCAACCAAGCTACTGATGACGGTTTGGGCAAGCCAAAATTCTCGATTCCTAAGTTTGATGGTTCCATTGATCCTGAAGACTACCTCACCTGGGAATTGAAGATTGAGAAACTCTGGCGATTATTTGACTATCCAGAAGATAAGAAGGTCAAGCTTGCAGCATCTGAATTTGATGGTTATGCTTTGCGTTGGTGGGATGCTCTTGTGCAACATAGGAGGGAGGACAATGAACTTCCTGTGATGGATTGGCGCGAGATGAAGCAAATCATGAAAGCTCGTTTCGTCCCAACCAACTACTTGCATTCAGTTTTTGATAAATTGACATGAAGCAAGGAACAATGACAGTTGATGAGTACTACATGGAGATGGAGATGCTTATGCAGCGTGCTAGAATTCGTGAGTCCATTGAGATGACCATGCAGCGATTCCTAAACAATCTGAAGTTACCGATCAAGAGCATTGTTCATCATCACAAGTATGAGACCATGAATGAGTTGTTGCGTCATGCTAGAGAGGCCGAATCCCAGTTGTCATAACAGGAGAAGTCACGCGCTCGTTTTCCATCCTCCAGCAGATTTTCGGCCAGATCTACACCTCCTACAGTCACGCCACCAGCTGCTGCTCCATTTACACCATCGGCCAAACCAGCAAGTACACCTTCGTTTGGTTCTAATGCTCGGAAACCCGCTGTTCCTGCTACTAGCTCGGGTTCCAACATGTCTACTGCACGTACTCGTGATGTAGTGTGCCATACTTGTGGAGGTAGAGGTCACTACAAGAAGGATTGTCCAAACAGCAAGGTTATGTTTGTTAATGAACAAGGTGAAGTAGAAAGTGGAGATGAAGCTTCTGAGGATGATATTGATGACGACGAGGATGGTGCTGACGCATATGCTGAGCGTGCACCCACTATTGTCGTATCTTCACGTGTACTTAGTGTGCAACCGGTTGAGGAATCCCAGCGTTGCAACTTGTTCCAAATAAAAGCTCTAGTTGGACCAAACAAAGCTTGCAAGGTAATTATTGCTGGAGGTAGCTGCAGAAATCTTGCAAGTAAGGAACTATGTGCCAAACTGAATTTGACATATTTATCTCATCCCAAGCCATACTACATACAATGGTTGAGCAACAATGGTGAGATAAAGGTAAATAATATGGTACGTGTGAATTTTCAAATAGGGCCATACAAAGATTCTATTGATTTTGATGTGGTTCCTATGACTATTTGTCACCTACTATTGGGTCGGCCTTGGCTCTATGATCGCCATGTGCAACACAATGGCCGAGCCAATACATATCACTTGGAATTCAAAGGAAAGAAGATTACTATGCAGCCAATGACACCACAAGAAATTGTGAATGATTCTCGCCAGAAGATAGAGGTGAACTTGAAGGAAGATACTACCACTCAGTGAGACTGTGTAACAGCTGTTCCTGATGTAATTGAGCCTAAATTGAGTGATATAACTAAAAGTGAGAGAGTGCCTGGTTTATTGATACTAGCCACCAAGGAGGATATGAGAGAGTTTCGTGAGGATCCTCTGACCATGCCACTTGTGCTCATGTATAAGGGCGAGGTATTGGTTTCTAACGACATGACCCCTATTTCTCTTGGTGTCTCTTCTGTTTTGCAGGATTTTGGGGATGTGTTTCCAGAAGACATACCCGCAGGTTTGCCCCCATTGCGTGGTATAGAACATCAAGTGGACCTAATTCCTGGCGCCACACTTCCCAACCGTGCGCCTTACAGGACTAATCCCGAAGAAACTAAGGAAATTCAGAAGCAAGTACAAGCGTTGCTGGATAAAGGGTACATTCGTGTCTCTCTTAGCCCTTGTGTTGTTCCTGTTATTTTAGTTCCTAAGAAAGATGGTACATGGAGCATGTGTGTTGATTGTAGAGCGATTAATAACATCACTATTCGATATCATCATCCTATTCCACGTTTAGAGGATATGCTTGATGAATTGAGTGGTGCTGCTGTTTTCTCTAAAATTGACTTGCGTAGTGGTTATCATCAAATTAGGATGAAAGAAGGGGATGAATGGAAAATTGCTTTCAAAACTAAATTCGGTTTGTATGAGTGGTTAGTTACGCCGTTTGGTTTTACTAATGCACCTAGTACTTTCATGCGTTTGATGAATCATGTTTTGAGAGAGTTTATTGGTCGTTTCGTGGTTGTTTACTTTGATGATATACTCATATACAGCCACACCGAATCTGAACATTGCACTCATATTAGACAAGTTTTGCAAGTGTTACGTGATAATAAACTGTATGCTAATATTGAGAAGTGTACATTTGCAAAAGATAAGGTCGTATTCCTACGATTTGTTGTTTCTAAGCATGGAGTAGAGGTAGATCAATCTAAAATTGAATCAATTCAGAATTGGCCTACTCCGATGAATGTTAGTCAAGTGCGTAGTTTCCACGGTCTCGCTGGTTTCTATAGGCGCTTTGTGAAAGATTTTAGAACCATTGCTTCACCATTAAATGATTTGACAAAGAAAGGTGTTCCTTTTGTATGGGGCGCGGCTCAAGACATTGCATTTGATACATTAAAACGTTTGCTTACTTCTGCACCATTACTTGCATTACCTGATTTTTCAAAGCAATTTGAAGTTGAATGTGATGCTAGTGGTATAGGCATAGGTGGCATTTTGATGCAAGAGGGTCGGCCTATAGCTTATTTTTCTGAGAAATTGACTGGTGCTCGTTTGAATTATTCTATCTATGATAAACAATTGTATGCACTTGTTAGAGTAGTTGAGGTTTGGCAACATTATTTGTGGCCAAAAGAATTCATCATACATTTTGATCATGAAGCATTGAAATACTTGAAAGCTCAATCAAACTTGCATAGAAGATTAGCTAAATAGGTTGAGTTCATTGAGTCTTTTCCTTACATCATTAACTATAAGAAGGGAAAAGAAAACGTTGTTGCTGATGCTCTATCTAGGAAGAACATGCTATTAACCAATCTTGATGTTAAAATTCCTGGATTAGAAGCTATTTGTGCACTTTATGCAACCGACCATGATTTTCCTGAACCATATCGTTTGTGTGCTCTTATAAACGCATGGGATAAGTATCATATACATGATGGATATTTGTTTCGAGCTAACAAACTATGTATTCCAGAATCGTCGTTGTGTTTGTTCTTAGTGCAGGAATCACATGCTGGTGATTTTATGGGTCACTTTGGGCGTGAGAAGACATTGCTCATGCTTGCTGATCACTTTTATTGGCCCAAGATGAGGCATGATGTGTACAGATTTGTGAGCCGATGTATTACATGCCACAAGTCGAAATCTAAGCTGAAGCCTCACGGTTTGTATACACCTCTCTCTGCACTGACTATTCCATGAGAAGACATTAGTATGGATTTTGTGCTAGGTCTACCTAAAACTCAGAGAGGTCATGATTCTATATTTGTGGTAGTGGATAGGTTCTCTAAGATGGCTCATTTTATTGCCTGCCACAAAAGCGACGATGCGTCGCATGTTCCTAACCTGTTTTTCACAGACATCGTGAGATTACATGGAGTACCAAAGACGATTGTTTCTGACCGTGATGTGAAGTTCATGAGCTACTTTTGGAAGACCTTATGGGGCAAGCTAGGAATGAAGTTGCTGTTCAGTACTACATGTCATCCCCAAACATATGGTCAAACATTGTCACAGCTACTAAGGACCATGATTAAAAAGAATCTGTGGTGGTGGGAAGAGTGTTTGCCACATGTTGAGTTTGCTTACAACAGGGTTGTGCATTCAACTACTCAGCTTTGTCCTTTTGAGGTGGTGTATGGTTTCAAGCCATTAACGCCACTTGATATGTTGCCTCTACCATTACATGAGAGAGTTGATATGGAGGCATCAAAACATGCTGATTATGTGAAGAAAATACATGAGACGACTCGAGAGGCTATTGAGAAGAAAGGCAAGAACATTGCTGCTGCAAGGAATCAAGCAAGGAAAGAAGTGTTGTTCGAGCCTGGAGATATGGTTTGGATGCATCTACGCAAGGATAGGTTCCCACTACTTCGAAAGTCAAAATTGAAGCCACGTGGTGCTGGTCCTTACAAGGTGTTAGCCAAGATTAATGATAACGCCTACTCGGTTGATATACCTATTGAGGAGTTTGGTGGAGTTAGCAATAGCTTCAACGTTGCTGATTTGTCACCATACGCTCGAGAAGACCTTGGAGCGTCGAGGACGACGCCTTTTGAAGGGGGGGAGATGATGAGGACATCCCTACAATTACAACTACCCCAATGACTACTAAAGATGCTACAACTGTTGCAAGAAAGGATCAGTCCAATGAGATTAGAATTGGACCTATTACAAGAGATCGTGCTAAGCTACTGGAACAACAGTCGAATTTACTCCTAAACGAATCCGGTACTTTGATTGATGAGAACTTTATACTGCCTAAGTCTATACATTTATGTATGATCAGGTTCGTTGGAGAAACAAGCATGGCGCGAGGAGGAGAAGGGCTACAAGAGAAGCCCAACTTGATGATCGCCCAAGGATGCGTGAGGGAGGAGCGGGAGGAAGGCGCAAGAGAAGATCATCAAGACGAAGGCAAAAAGATCTGCCACGACCGGAGTGTCTGGCCAGATCCACCCGGACTATCCGGCCTGGTCGAGAGGCGAACTGGCATGGACATTCAGTATGCCAGTTCG
This sequence comes from Avena insularis, assembly GCA_023614405.1. Lineage (NCBI taxonomy): Eukaryota > Viridiplantae > Streptophyta > Magnoliopsida > Poales > Poaceae > Avena > Avena insularis. The sequence goes on from CM042690.1 coordinate 370,882,444, forward strand.
GACACTACACGGACGCCACCCGGAAACTTCAAAGTTTCCGGCCAGACCAGACTGTCCGGTACACTTCACCCGGAGTGTCCGGCCGAATTCGACCGGAGTGTCCGCCCGCCGACCGAATCTGGTCTGAGTCGGTTTGTATCAGTTTGAGTCGTTTGCGTTTAGTTTCGGTTTCTGGTGGCTCCAGCCGCCCTTATAAGCTATGGGACGACCTCTAGTTAGGGTTTAGACCACGTTAAAATATTTTGGAGTTGTTTCTTTCATAGAACCTCTGGAATTACCTCTGGACCAATCACAAGAGCTCGTGCGAAGCTACTAGAACAACAGGTGAACTTGTTTCTTAATGAACCTGGTGTTTTAATTAATGAGAATTTTATACTACCTAAGTCTTTGAATTATTGTATGATTAGGTACTTAGGAGAAGAAGGCATAGCACAGAGTGAGGAGCTGAAGGAACATGGCGTGTTGATCAATGAGGAATGCGCGAGGGAGGAGAGGGAGGAAGCGCAAGGAGCTGTCCAAGACGAAGATCAACAAGAGGAGGAAGTTCTGCTGGCAGAGAAAAGCCCGTTCTCTGCCACTGCAGGCACAAGGGCAGGAAAACCGACTAGGACTCTGCCACGGCAGAGCCAGTCTTGGCCGAGCCACTTGTGGCCGGTTTGTATCCAGGTTGGGTGAAACCATCTCGGGTTCCACCATAGGACGCCACCTCTTGGACCCATAAATAGATGGGGGCGTCGTAGATTAGGGTTTAGACCACGTTAAAATATTTTGGAGTTGTTTCTTTCATAGAACCTCTGAAATTACCCTGTGTTCGAATTTACCAACTATAATTGAGTGTGATCTGTTGTTCCATTGAGAATTAGTAGAATGCATACTACCGTTCGTGGTCACAGCTGCGTGCGAAAGAGCGTGGTGTTGTGAATATCCAACAAGGTTCGAGAGCTGTTGCATTGGCATCAGGGATCGAGCGGGAGTGTTCATAGCTACAGGCTAGTTATCTATCATCCACCATCACCATCGACAAGTGCTTGCTGAGAAAATCGGGCCACCCCATATCAGGGTAGCTTATGTAGAGGAAAGGGCAAGGTGACGTAGGAGAATCCGGGAGCAAGATTGGCACATGATGTACCCAGGTTCACGTCCCCTCGGTGGAGGATCACTACATCCTACTGTCAATCCAGTATATGATCATAGATTGGTTTACAATGGAGTCGCCGGAGGCGGAAGGAGAGACTAGATCTAATGTGACGTGGGAGATCGCCCCCAAAGGGGTGCCCCTGGTGGCTTTATATATGTAGCTAGTTAGGGTTTACAAGTGTGCTAATGGGCTTTGTATTGGAGTCTCCATCTTGGGCCTTCAGTCGGCGAGTCATCTGGGTCCAGCATGCACCAGTCACTATGTTCGACGAGTCAACCCGCCATGGGCGACTCCGCTTCATGGGTATACCCCGATTGGTATTCCCCATCAGTATTCCCTGAGCCCGTCCGGGACTCGGCGATAACTTCAAGCCACCGAATCAGCACGGGTGATTCCAGGGTGGAGTCGATGGTGAGTCGTTGGCGAGCTCTGAAACAGAGAAATAACTCACGAAGTAGTCCATTCGCCTGGGCGAGTCGACGCGCCATGCGAGTTAGTGTTGGGCGGAGTCACCCCTTGGAGAAGTTTGACCGGCACCTTGTTATCTTGTTGTCATAGAGGACATGGAGGCCACCAAATCATTGATGTTGAAGTCGCCAAGTCGGTGCAGGGGAATACGCGAGACGATTCCGCGATGGCGAGTCCCTGAGCGTGTTGAGTACGCGAGGGTGAGTCCGCGGTGGTGAGTCCCCGAGTGTGTTGAGTACATGAGGGCGAGTCCGCGGTGGCGAGTACACGAGCGTGGCGAGTACGTGACAGCGAGTCCGCGGTGGCGACTCCCCGAGCATGTTGAGTACGCGAGGGCGATTCCGCGGCGGTGAGTCCTCGAGTGTGGCGAGTAAACGAGGGCGAGTCCACAGTGGCGAGTACGCAAGGGCGAGTCCCCGAGCGTGGCGAGTACACGAGCGCGAGTCCGCGGTGGCGAGTCCCCGAGCGTGGCGAGTACGCGAGGGCGAGTCCACGGTGGCGAGTCCTCGAGCATGGAGATTTCTCGTCGTGGAACCATGCACACACGCAGTATGCCTATGAGTAGTCCCTGAGGCTCAAGTTGGCTTGTAGAGGCGACTTGAGGCTCTTTAGAGATGCATATTATGAAAATAGTAGTGGTTGTTGCCGAGCATGGCGAGTCCGCATGGGGAGAGTTCACGGTGAGCGAGTCCGCGAGGGGAGAGTCCCCGAGTGTGGCGAGTCTGCGATGATTGCGAGTCCGCAAGGGGAGAGTCCCCGAGTGTGGCGAGTCCATGATGATTGCGAGTCCGCGAGGGGAGAGTCCCCAAGTGTGGCGAGTCCGCGATGATTGCGAGTCCGCGAGGGGAGAGTCCTCGAGTGTGGCAAGTCCGTGATGATTGCGAGTCCGCGAGGAGAGAGTCCCCGAGTGTGGCGAGTCCGCGATGATTGCGATTCCATGAGGGGAGAGTCCCCGAGTGTGGCGAGTCCGCGATGATGTTGATTGCGCTGTTTTGTTAGCGAGTCTCTCGTCTTGGCCCGTGGGGCCAGTCGCATGGTGACTCCAAAGATAGCTCTCGGCTGGGCGTTCTTCCTAGACGATCCGAGGCTCGGTTTGCGAGTCCCCGTCCTTAGTACTTGGCCGTGCGAGTCGCACTGTCTAAGTTTGAGGAGGACATGGTGCTATTTGTGTAGCACTACCCTTTTGTCTTGGCCTGGAAGGCCAGTCGAGCAAGGCGACTCCAATGATGGCTCTCGGTTAGCGTTTTTCGTGGACGATCCGAGGCTCAGTTTTCGAGTCCTCGTCCGCACTACTTGGCCATTGCGAGTCGCTCTTTCAAAGGCTGACAAAGGCGGACTGATTTTTCCTGGGGGAAGAGACGCCCAGTGGTGAGTCCATGCAGTGTGGCATGCGACCCTCTCTAGAGACTCGGACGATGAAGGTCCCTTAGTAGGCGTGGCGTACGCATTCCACGTAGCCGGGAAGAGTTGACGCGGCGGAAGTATGGTCGCAATTTGGTGAAGTCGACGCGGTGGACACGGGGTCGACGCGGCGGACGGAGGTCGCGTGATATGGGGTGGCCCGATCTTCTCAGCAAGATCTTGTCGATGATGATGGTGGATGATAGATAACTAGTGCGTAGCTATGATCTCTCCCGCTCGAACCCTGATGCCCGTGCAACAGATCTCGAACCTTGTAGGATATTCACAACACCACACTCTTGCGCACGCAGCCGTGACCACGAGCGGTAGCGTGCAATCTACTAATTCCCAACATGATATGACAGAGTTAAAAGCTCTAGGAATGACAAAACAAGAAATCTCCCTGCTAGGACCATAAATGGTGAGTGGACCAGATACGATCTGAGTAACTGGGAGTGCATGACCAGAAGTTGCTAACATAAATGGTTTTTTTAATGCACTTGTTTATAATTGTAGCTTTTCAACAACTTCAACACTAACCAAATTTATGTAAGAACAAGTATCAATGGTAGTAGCATCTTGTCTACCACTAATTTCTGTGATTAAGTAGAACAAACTCGACGTAGGTACCACTCCTGACTCCTCTTCCCAAAATGTGTTGCTGTAGTAGGATTGTAATGGAAAGGGATAATCATTCTTTTTCTGCATCACATCAACACTACTAGAAGACATGATTAGTACATTAGTGCACAAAACCAAAATCTGGTGGTGGAGCTCTCACAACTCACTCACAACTGGCAAGAAAGGAGATCTTACCGTTCCAAAGTGAATAGAGATGCTTTACCAAACAGAATCAAAGACTTATGCACTGATGTGGTAAAGTGAATATCAAAGGTATAGAGAACGATCGCAGGGCACACAGGTTATTTATGGCGGAGCTATAGGTATGATATCATATCTACACCGTAGAGAAGTCCTAGTGTTGATCGTACAACAACCCAAGAAACACACATGTGGAGATAAACGTGGCAATGCAACTATGAAGGTTGTTGCACTACGCTGGAGAGACACTAGCAAAGCTCAAAGTAAACAGGCACAAGATTGCTCAATCTACAGGTGCACAAAGATATCACTAGGCCTCTTGTTCAATTTCTGCTTTTCTTTTTCTTTTGTATAGATTCTTTCTCTTTTTGCTTTTTCTTTTGCTATATGTTTTTTCTCTCTTTTTTTGAATATATGTCACACACGGCCAAATTACAAAGCACATCACCAAAATCCTAAGAGCAGCCTGTAGGAGTGGAAACTAGTCTCAATGGGCAAGTTCCTACACCTATGTAATAGAATGGCTGTGGCTAAGGTTGAAGGAAAAGTGCAAATTCACACTTTGTAAGAATTCCTGCCGTGGCAAAAAAACAGGGCAAAATCGTGTCGTGGCAGAAAATCCTGCGGCGGTAGAAAAACACGTCAAAAACGTGCCACGACAGCGAATCCGAATCGTGGCAGAACAAGACTCGCGGCAGGAAAACAGGCTATTTCCGTGCCGCGGCAGAGTCGGTAGGAATTTTTTTTTAATTCCGACTCGGCCAAGAGTAAACAACTAGGACTCTTAGATTAGATCGGATCTGACCTTGTGGTGGCGAAAACAATGGTGGATTCGGCTAAAACAAAACTAGAAAAACAGATCTACGAAGAACAGATCTGGATCTAAACTAAAGGATGAACATGACCAGCAACTATTACTCGTCTACGATGCAATCTAGTCTATGGCAACTCTTTTTGTGGGCCTTTTTCTATATAGGACTAAAAACACTTTCTAATATATGGATGGATTGTGGATTGCTTACCGAGGCAACGAGGAAATCTGGTACCAAGATGATATTGCTCACCGAGTAAACCCAGCGCTCTGATACCAAGATGATATGGGGTGGCCCGATCTTCTCAGCAAGCTCTTGTCGATGATATGGTAGATGATAGATAACTAGTGCGTAGCTATGATCTCTCCTGCTCGATCCCTGATGCCAGTGCAACAAATCTCGAACCTTGTAGGATATTCACAACACCACACTCTTATGCACGCAGCCGTGACCACGAACGGTAGTATGTAATCTACTAATTCCCAATGGAACAACAGATCACACTCAATTATAGTTGTAGAATTCGAACACAGGGTAATTCCAGAGGTTCTATGAAAGAAACATCTCCAAAATATTTTAACGTGGTCTAAACCTAGATAGTAGTGTGCCCCATCTATTTATGAGTCTAGGGGTGCGGCGGCTAAGGGGGTGGCGGAGTTGGTCCCACCCAACTAGGGTACAAACCGACCCAAAACTGGGTTCGGCTCAGGTTTTTGCCGTGGTAGAGTTTGGGCCTGTTTCTCTGTCGTGGCAGAAAAGGACTCTGTTTCTGTGCCACGGCAGCCTGCCGTGCCAGGAAAACGCATCGTTTCTCTGCCGCGGCAGAGATCCTGCCAGGTGTTGATCTTATTATAGGTAGCTCCTTGCGCTTCCTCCCTCGCCTCCCTCGCGCATTCTTCATTGATCAACACGCCATACTCCATATGCTTCAGCTCCTCGCTGCGTGCTACACCTTCTTCTCCCATGTACCTGATCATATAATAGCACAAAGACTTAGGCAATATAAAGTTCTTATAAATGAAAGCATCATGCTCAACTAGGAATGAATTCACCTGATAGTGATTATTGATTTGACTTAATATTTCCTTCCAGTTCAAGCAGTCAGGATCATCATAATCCTTGTATATATCCTCATCATCGCGCTATGGCGAAGTCAACGCAGCGAACATATGGTCGCGCGGCGGATGGGGTCGCGCTATGGCGGAGTCGACGCGGAGGACGGAGGTCGCGTTATGGCGAAGTCGACGCGGCGAAAACGGAGTCGACGCGGTGGGGTCGCGCTATGGCGAAGTCGACACGGCGGACATGGGGTCGAGGCGGCGGACGGAGGTCGCTCTTTGGCGAAGGGAGGCCGCGCTTGGGCGGGGCCGTGCGGCGTTTAGCCGGTAGCTTGGCGAGTAGTGGTAGCGATCTCGATCGGACTATCGATCGGACGGAGTCGTGTTGCGGAGTTGCTTTGGTGGAGGCGTGTCCACAAGGGCTATCTTGCGAGCGTGGCGAGTACGCGACGGCGAGACCGCGATGGTGGCGAATCCCCGAAAGTGGTGAGTACGCAAGGGCGAGTCCGTGAAAGTGGCGAATCCGAGAGGGCGAGCCAACGAGGGTGAGTCGGCGAGGTTGAACCCGCGATGGCGAGTCCCTAGATGCGGCGATTCCGCGAGGACAAGCTCGATCGGACCATTGGTCGGACGGAGTCGCGTGACGAAGCTGTTTCGATGAAGTCGGTTGCGACTGTGAGGAAACCGGAGCCGGTGCCGCTTGCTTTTTATTCAAAGTAATTAGCCTGCTCTAGGCTTGTACGATTTGTAGATGGCTGGTGGTCTCGATCTGGTGAGATCGATAGAGCCTCCGAAGTCTTGTAGCTGTGCAGGGCATCCTCGGTTGCTGATTGTGCTAGCATATAAAGATTATTCAATCCAATTCTACAGTCAAGAAGATTGGTATAGGCAACGTGAGTGCAGATAAGACTAACTAAAATAATCAATTAATGAGAGAAACGAAATTGACTCTTTAGAAATTAATTTGTTGCAGCTTATGCAGTGTCTATCGCTCGTGATGTCACGGTTGCCGTCGAGCCGCCAGAGCAGTCACAGTCGATGAATTCCATAGGTATGGCACCAAAACGCCTGCTCGCGCAGCCACGGATCGTACCAAATTTAAGACCCAATCCTCCAACGATATTTTTATGCAATTGCAGACACAAGGTTAGATCAGATACAATAATTAACTGAAAGAGTAATCATTACGAGAGGGGACCCAGTAAAAAACCAATCAGTTGAACCGATCATGTATGCCGGCGTGCATGTGCTTTGGTGGAGACGTTCGGCATTTAGCCGGTGGCGCGATGAGTCGGTGATGGTCGAGTTGGCGAGAGGTGGGTCGACCGTGGCGAGTTCACACCAAGTGAGTCGTCAGGCGTGGCGAATCTGCGACTACAGTGAGTTTGCGGCGGACGGAGTCCATATGGCAGATGGAGTTGATGCAGGAGACTCATCGGACTCCAAGTCGGTGTAACTGCTAGCGGATGTCGACATCCGGGGTTCCACGGGCTGCACATCGCATCGTGACTTCTTTGCACTTATAAAGACAAGATGATTAGTAAATATGATAGAATCTAATAAATTGAACAAGAGATTGTAACGAGTCGCTTGGAAGTTCCGCTCCAGCACTGCGTATCCTCCGACGTCAGATCAGGACAACCTCCTACAATCTCATCTTGGAATCATGATGCATACAAATAAAACATACGTGTGTGGAGGATTAAATCCAAACAAAATAAAGGGAGAGATAGATTGTCAGATTTAAGAATCAAAGAGAGATATCTCGTTATGTTGGATAGGAAAAAACTAACTAGGCAGGGACAAGATCACGTGGTGTCCTTTCCTGGAATTGATCGATTTGATTACTTCTCTTGGGCAGAGCTTCTCCTTTTCCTCGAGACTATACGTTGATCGGTGCCTTGCTGCCTGGATTTGGCTTCTGATTTTTTCTACTTTGAAGTCGCGTGCTCGTGTTCAAAAGTGACTCGAATGCATCCAAAACAAAGGAAATCATCGACATAAAATAAAACACGGATCTCACCTCCACAGTCTCTCCGCATTAAGGAGACGAATTAGGCCACGGAAAAATCCGCGGCAATGTAGAAACAGATGAGTCGGCTAGATGCAATCTCATAGCCGTCGAGGGTGAGGGATCTCGCCCGGATCACAACTCCAAGGACCGCTTGCCCCACGGTGGGCGCCAACTATCGTGGAATTGACCACGGCAGATGCTACAAGGTAGCTTACGTAGAGGAAAGGGCAAGGCGACGTAGGAGAATCCGGGAGCGAGATTGGCACACGATGTACCCAGGTTCACGTCCTCTCGGTAGAGGATCGCTACATCCTGCTGCCAATCCAGTATATGATCATAGATTGGTTTACAACGGAGTAGGAGAGACTAGATCTAATGTGACATGGGAGATCGCCCCCAAAGGGGTGCCCCTGGTGGCTTTATATATGTAGCTAGTTAGGGTTTACAAGTGTGCATGCTTTGTATTGGAGTCTCCATCTTGGGCCTTCAGTCGGCGAGTCATCTGGGTCCAGCACGCGCCAGTCACTATGTTTGGCGAGTCAAGCCGCCATGGACGACTCCGCTTCATGGGTATACCCCGATTGGTATTCCCCCATCACAACCTCTCCTACAAAGGTGAATTCCTTCCATATCTTACCGTATGTTGGCTATCATGTGAATGGGATACTACTTGGGCCAAATATCTATTGCGTGACTAGGCCTGTGATCATGATGCCAAGAGGAAGGGACAAGGATGAACCTGGAGCCAAGACACCCAAGCACGAGGCCTGGAAGAGAAGACGCGAGAAGCTGCTAGAGCAAGACCAGAGTCTCCGCCCCTGGACACCGAAGTCTCTAGCCTACGACCCCGAAGTCTCCAGGCCGGACTCCGGGCAAGACTCGACCCCTTAGCCTGGAGCGTTCAGTACACCCCTCCGAGACCAAGCCATAGAGCAACACCCACCATAGAGTCTCCGCTGACCCTGGAGTCTCTGGCCTCTCCACCCCAGAGTCTCCGGCCTGCTACATCGGAGTCTCCGTCCCCATGTCTCCGGACCGGACTTGGGACCCCTGCCAAACGATCTCTGCATGCCACCCCGGGGACTCGGCCGGAGTCTGAAGACCACCCTAGAGTCTCTAGCCCTAGACCCTGGAGTCTCTAGTGTAAGTGAATCGGGCCTGTGTGCTCTGAGTTGGGAGTGGCCCAGTTAACGCCCCTAAACTCCCTTTATGCCTAAAATACGCCTAGCTCATGGCTGGCCTATATATATGCCCCCACTCCCTTCTTGAAACCCTAGAGATGATGATGAATTAAGGCATGTGCCTAACCCTAGATGGGAACCCCCTCTCAATAGTAAATCTATGAGTTGTACAAGGTCTTGGAGTCGGTGCCCATCTCCAAGTCGTCAAGACCCTCCTCAAGTGTCTGGTCTCTCCCTATCAAGGATTCTAGTAGTGCTTGGTCTCTACCCTTTGGGATTCTACTTGGTTGCTACTCTCTCATTGATTTGGATTCTATCATCCGCTTGCCGATCTCTCCTTTGGTGATTCTACCGCAAGATCTCTCACCGAGGATTCTATTGGATTGGTTGTTCGAACCAACGAGAGCAAATCAAATCGGGTGTGATTTGGTGTGTGTTCGTATCTTTACCTTGCAATAGAGTTGTGTTCATCGTGTTCATCGCGTGTTCCCTCACTCCCCGCCTCAAATCCGTGAAGATCTGGCAACTCCAAGGGTAAATCCACAAGGAGACCCATAACATTTCCACTCGAGTTAGGCTTGTGGCTCTCACTCGCTATATGGTGCTTCTCTCGCTCACCACTCTTCTCACAAATTGGTGTTGTGGTTTGCGCCCTCGCTAAAGCCTTTGCATTGCCCGCAATTGTTTGGCTAGGAGTCACTGGTTGCAACACACATGTCTTCTTAAGCAATTTGAAGGTGTATACATTTGTGGGATCATCATGTAGAGCACCTTTGTCTAATTTGCATGGTCGACCAAGCAACATATGACAAACCGTCATGGGGACTACATCACACTCTACTGTGTCTTTGTAGGGGCCAATAGAGAAGGTTACCAAGACAATATGCTTGATCTTCATAGACCCTTGGTCACTTAGCCATTGGACATGGTAGGGGTGCTTGTGTGGATAGAGGGTGAGGTTGAGCTTATCACACAACTAGCAAGGTTGTGACAACTCCCTCCATCAATGATCACTTTTATAGATTTCCCATTGATGCCATCACGTGTTTGGAAGATGTTGGATCTTTGATATTCATGCTCTTGTGCATGAGTAGTCAAGATCCTTGGGATGACAAGTGATGGACTTGCATCATGTTCACACATAAGGAGTTCTTGGTCATCTTCCACATGTTGTCTTGTCATTGCTTCTTTGAATCTTGCATCAAATTCATCCTCACTCAAATATTCCTCGTCACCATTGTCATGGATGAACAATACTTTCTTGTTTCCACAAGTGTCCGACTTGTGTCCTTTGCCTCCACACTTGTAGCATTCACCGTTGAAGTGCAGGTCATCCTTTGTATGCTTGCCACTTGGGGGTTGTTTTCCTTGAGGAAGTGTGGGCTTGAAAGGAAGCTTGGAGGTACTTGAGGTAATTCCATTGAAGGTTTTTGGTCTAGCAATTGAAGCTTGCTAGTAGGTGAAGTACGTCTTGGGCTTGTTGTATTAGATGTCCTCTTGTACTTGACGCTCAGGTTTGGTTGCGATGTGCACAAGCTCAACCATGGTGTTGTACTTTTGGAACTCGATGATGCGCTTGATTGGATGGTTCACGCCGATGAGAAAATGTGCCATTGTTTGCTCATCCCTCTATTCAATGTTGGTGCGGATCATATTGAGCTCCATTTGCTTGAAGTAATCTTCCACGGTCTTTGTCCCTTGATTAAGCGATTGTAGCTTGTTGAAGAGATCACGAGTGTAGTGCGTAGGGATAAAGAGGGATCTCATATGAGCCTTCATGTCATGCCAAGCGGTGATTGTAGGATCTTCTCTTGCATCACGAGCGACTTAAACTTGTTCCCACCAAAGCATGATATAATTATCGAACTCAAGCGAGGCCATGGTGACCATCTTCTCATCACTATAGTTGTGCATACGGAATACCTTGTCAACTTTGATTGCCCATGATAGGTATTCTTTGGGATCATTTGAACCGATGAACTTTGGCATCGTGAACTTGAGCTTGCCAAAAGTTTCTTCATCATTGTAGTCACGGTAGTGGTTGTTGCCATGGTGTTAACAGTCTTCATCTTCCATGCAATCATTGTGACGAGCTTGGTGACCTTGTTGGTGCACTTGCGGTTGAGGAGCCGCATGTTGGGGAGGTGGAACTTGGTTCTGACGACATTTTTGGGGAGCTTGCTCTTGCTCTTGCCACGCTTGTTGACGTGGTTGAGGCGCTTGGGCCTCACGAGGGTGTTGAAGGTGTGGAGCCTCTTGCTGCGGTTGATGTTGAGGATATTGTTGATTCGGATCAAGCCGATGAGATAAGGATTGGACCAATCAAAAGATCTCGTGCTAAGCTACTAGAACAACAGGTGAACTTGTTTTTAATGAACCTGGTGTTTTAATTAATGAGAAATTTATACTACCTAAGTCTTTGAATTATTGCATGATCAGGTACTTAGGAGAAGAAGGCGTAGCACGGAGCGATGAGCTAATGGAACAAGGCGTGTTGATCAATGAAGAATGCGCGAGGGAGGAGAGGGAGGAAGCACAAGGAGAACACAAGATTGAAGATCAACACTTGGTGGACAATCTCTGCTGCGGCAGAGAAATGCCACTTTTCTCTGCCACGGCAGGCTGCCGCGGCATAGAAACAGGGTTCTTTTCTGCCACGGCATGCTGCCGCGGCAGAGAAACGGGCCCGTATTCTGCCACGGCAGAAACCTGAACCGAACCAAATTTAGGTCGGTTTGTACCCTTAGTTGGGTGGGACCAACGCGGATCCACCCTTAGGCTGCCGCCCCCAGACTCATAAATAGATGGGGCGCACTTCTATCTAGGTTTAGACCATGTTAAAATTATTTTGGAGTTGTTTCTTTTATAGAACATCTGGAATTACCCTGTGATCGAATTATACCAGTTGCAATTGAGTGTGATCTGTTGTTCCATTGGGAATTAGTAGATTGCATACTACCATTCGTGGTCGACGGCTACGTGCGCAAGAGCGTGGTGTTGTGAATATCCTACAAGGTTCGAGAGCTATTGCATTGGCATCAGGGATCGAGCAGGAGAGTTCATAGCTACAGGCTAGTTATCTATCATCCACCATCACCATCGACAAGTGCTTGTTGAAAAGATCGGGCCACCCCATATCATCTTGGTATCAGAGCCATGTTCTATTGATCATGCAAGTAAGGAACTACATACAATGTAAGGAACTATGTGCCAAACTGAATTTGACATACTTACCTCATCCCAAGCCATACTACATACAATGGTTGAGCAACAATGGTGAGATGAAGGTAAATCATATGGTACGTGTGAATTTTCAAATAGGGCCATACAAAGATTCTATTGATTTTGATGTGGTTCCTATGACTGTTTGCCACCTACTATTGGGTCGGCCTTGGCTCTATGATCGCCATGTGCAACACAATGGCCGAGCCAATACATATCACTTGGAATTCAAAGGGAAGAAGATTACTATGCAGCCAATGACACCACAAGATATTGTGAATGATTCTCGCCAGAAGATTGAGGTGAATTTGAAGGAAGATCCTATAGCTCGGCGAGATTGTGTGACAGCTATTCCTGATGTAATTGAGCCTAAATTGAGTGATATAACGAAAAGTGAGAGAGTACCTGGTTTATTGATATTAGCCACCAAGGAAGATATGAGAGAATTTCGTGAGGATCCTATAGCCATGCCACTTGTGCTCATGTATAAGGGTGAGGTATTGGTTTCTAACGACATGACCCCTATTTCTCTTGGTGTCTCTTCTGTTTTGCAGGACATTGGGGATGTGTTTCCAGAAGATGTACCCGCAGGTTTACCTCCATTGCGTGGTATAGAACATCAAGTGGACCTAATTCCTGGCGCCACACTTCCCAACCGTGCACCCTACAGGACCAATCCCGAAGAAACTAAGGAGATACAGAAGCAAGTACAAGCGTTGCTAGATAAAGGGTACATTCATGTTTCTCTTAGCCCTTGTGTTGTTCCTGTTATTTTAGTGCCTAAGAAAGATGGTAGTTGGCGCATGTGTGTAGATTGTAGAGCGATTAATAACATCACCATTTGATATCGTCATCCTATTCCACGCTTAGAGGATATGCTAGATGAATTGAGTGGTGCTGCTGCTTTCTCTAAGATAGACTTGCGTAGTGGTTATCATCAAATTAGGATGAAAGAAGGGGATGAATGGAAAACTGCTTTCAAAATGAAATTTGGCTTGTATGAGTGGTTAGTCATGCCGTTTGGTCTTACTAATGCACCTAGTACTTTCATGCGTTTGATGAATCATGTTTTGAGAGAGTTTATTGGTCGTTCTGTGGTTACTTTGATGATATACTTAAATACAGCCACACCGAATCTGAACATTGCACTCATATTAGACAAGTTTTGCAAGTGTTGCGTGATAATAAATTGTATGCTAATCTTGAGAAGTGCACATTTGCAAAAGATAAGGTCATATTCCTTGGATTTGTTCTATCTAAGCATGGGGTAGAGGTAGATCAATCTAAAATTGAATCAATACACAATTGGCCTACTCCCATGAATGTAAGTCAAGTGCGTAGTTTCCACGGTTTAGCTGGTTTCTATAGGTGCTTTGTGAAAGATTTTAGCACCATTGCTGCACCTTTGAATGATTTGACAAAGAAAGGTGTTCCTTTTGTATGGGGCTAGGCCCAAGACATTGCCTTTGATACATTGAAATGTTTGCTTACTTCTGCACCATTACTTGCATTACCTGATTTTTCAAAGCAATTTGAAGTTGAATGTGATGCTAGTGGTATAGGCATAGGTGGCGTTTTAATGCAAGAGGGTCGGCCTATAGCATATTTTTCAGAGAAACTTACTGGTGCTCGTTTGAATTATTCAATCTGTGATAAAGAATTGTATGCGCTTGTTAGAGTACTTGAGGTTTGTCAACATTATTTGCGGCGAAAGGAATTCATCATATATTTTGATCATGAAGCATTGAAATACTTGAAAGCTCAATCAAACTTGCATAGAAGATTAGCTAAATGGGTTGAGTTCATTGAGTCTTTTCCTTACATCGTTAACTATAAGAAGGGAAAAGAGAATGTTGTTGCTGATGCTCTATCTAGGAAGAATATGCTATTAACCAATCTTGATGTTAAAGTTCCTGGATTAGAAGCTATTTGTGCACTTTATGCAGCTGACCATGATTTTGCTGAACCATATCGTTTGTGTGCTCTTAGAAACGCATGGGATAAGTATCATATACATGATGGATATTTGTTTCGAGCTAACAAACTATGTATTCCAGAATCGTCGTTGCATTTGTTCTTTGTGCAGGAATCACATGCTGGTGGTTTTATGGGTCACTTTGGGCGTGACAATACGTTGCTCATGCTCGCTGATCACTTTTATTGGCCCAAGATGAGGCGTGATGTGTACATATTTGTGAGCCGATGCATTACTTGCCACAAGTCGAAATGCAAGCTGAAGCCTCATGGTTTGTATACACCTCTCTCGGCATCTACTACTCCATGGGAAGACATTAGTATGGATTTTGTGCTAGGTCTACCTAAAACTCAGAGAGGTCATGATTCTACATTTGTGGTAGTGGATAGGTTCTCTAAGATGGCTCATTTTATTGCCTGCCACAAAAGCGACGATGCGTCGCATGTTGCTAACCTGTGATTCAGGGACATCGTGAGATTACATGGAGTACCAAAGGCGATTGTTTCTGACCGTGATGTGAAGTTCATGAGCTACTTTTGGAAGACCTTATGGGGGAAGCTAGGAACAAAGCTGCTGTTCAGTACTACATGTCATCCCCAAACAGATGGTCAAACTGAGGTGGTGAATCAAACATTGTCATAGCTGCTAAGGACTGATTAAAAAGAATCTGCGGGAGTGGGAAGAGTGTTTGCCACATGTTGAGTTTGCTTACAACAGGGTTGTGCATTCAACTACTCAGCTTTGTCCTTTTGAGGTGGTGTATGGCTTCAAGCCATTGACGCCACTTGATATGTTGCCTCTGCCATTGCATGAGAGAGTTTATGTGGAGGCATAAAAACATGCTGATTACGTGAAGAAGATACATGAGAAGACTAGAGAGGCAATTGAGAAGAAAGGCAAGAACATTGCTGCTGCAAGAAATCAAGCAAGGAAAGAAGTGTTGTTCGAGCCTAGATATATGGTTTGGGTGCATCTGCGCAAGGACATATTTCCACTACTTCACAAGTCCAAATTGAAGCCAGGTGGTGCTGGTCCTTACAAGGTGCTAGCCAAAATTAATTATAATGCCTACTCAGTTGATATACCTATTGAGGAGTTTGGTGGTGCTAGCAACAACCTCAATGTTGCTGATTTGTCACCATATGCTGGAGAAGACCTTGGAGCGTCGAGGTCGACGCCTTTTGAAGGGGGGGGGAGATGATGAGGACATCCCTACAGTTACACCTGCCCAAATTGCTAATGAAGATGTTCCAATTGCAAAGAAAGATCAATCCAATGAGATAAGGATTGGACCAATCACAAGAGCTCGTGCTAAGCTACTAGAACAATAGGTGAACTTGTTTCTTAATGAACCTGGGGTTTTAAATAATGAGAATTTTATACTACCTAAGTCTTTGAATTATTGCATGATCAGGTACTTAGGAGAAGAAGGCGTAGCACGGAGCGAGGAGCTAATGGAACAAGGCGTGTTGATCAATGAAGAATGCGCGAGGGAGGAGAGGGAGGAAGCGCAAGGAGCACACAAGCTTGAAGATCAACACTTGGTGGACAATCTCTGCCGCGGCAGAGAAACGCCACTTTTCTCTGCCGCGGCACAGAAACAGAGTCCTTTTCTGCCACGGCAGGCTGCCACGGCAGGCTGCCACGGTAGAGAAACAGGCCCGTATTCTGCCATGGCAGAAAGCTGAACCGAACCAACATTAGGTTGGTTTGTACCCTTAGTTGGGTGGGACCAACTCAGATCCACCCTTAGGTCGCCGCCCCCTGACTCATAAATAGATGGGGTGCACTTCTATCTAGGTTTAGACCATGTTAAAATTATAATGGAGTTGTTTCTTTTATAGAACCTCTGGAATTACCCTGTGATCGAATTCTACCAGTTGCAATTGAGTGTGATCTGTTGTTCCATTGGGAATTAGTAGATTGCATACTACCATTCGTGGTCGACGGCTACGTGCGCAAGAGTGTGGTGTTGTGAATATCCTACAAGGTTTGAGAGCTCTTGCATTGGCATCAGGGATCGAGCGGGAGAGTTCATAGCTATAGGCTAGTTATCTATCATCCACCATCACCATCGACAAGTGCTTGTTGAGAAGATCGGGCCACCCCATATCACTCATTCCTTCGATGTTGACGTGGGTTAGGCACATGGGCCTCTCGTTGAAGTACATGGTCTCGAGCCTCTTGACGTGGTTGGCAGCGCTCCACATGTACAATTTGATGCTCCATATCTTGATGTTGTGGAGGGGGCTCGTCATGGTGAGCATGGTGGCGGTGTGGACGTTTATGCCGGCGATGATGAAGAGGGGGATCTTGAAGAGCATCATGTCGACGATGAGCTTGTTCCTCCAAGTTGGAGTCATCACTTAGTGTTGCAAGAATGTCTCGCGGATGATGGCGGTGGACTTGAGGTTGTACTCGAGGTTCCACTTGTGGTTGCGCTTCTTGGATCACTAGTGCCCTTGCGTGATGACGGTGTTCTTCTCGCCTTGCTTGGGGCCTTGAGTAGAAATTACCATCATAGCTTGACATTGTGGCATGCCATGAGGAAGGTACATAGTGCGAAGAACTTCCATATTCAACCACGGGGGCGTTATTGCATCTTGGACCACTTGCATGAGGGTCTTGATGAAGCGGAGAACAGTGACATGACGAGCTTGACAGACTTGAATGGTGCCATGAAGAGCTTGATGCGCGTAATGCGGTCTTGTGTTTATCATGATCTCGACCATCGACTTTGTAGTGCTTCGTTTTGGTCGACAAAGTTGATGTGCATGGCCCTCGTCTCTTGATGAAGGTTGGAGAAGCCTTGTTGCATATCATGCATTTGTTGTTGTAGGCCATCGAAGCGGTTGTCGATGCTCTTGAACTTGACTTGAGTTTCACCGAATTGTCCATCTGGGCGTGACTCGAGAGCATTGCAACGTTCACGGAACTGATGGAGGATGATGTAGTGGCTTGCGTGTGTCATGTACATACCTTCTTCTTTACCTTGGGGAGGTGGTTGGACCGACTCACGGTGCCTATCCATCATGTAAGTCAAAAATGGATTGTATATGGAAGGTAATATGTGGTGGGGTAGCCTTTTACCTCACCTTGGGGATTGCAACAAACTAGTAGCCACACATGAGAACTATAAGTTTGCAAAGTAAAAACGCAAAAAAACTCACCCTAAAGAAAGAAATAATACTCTCAAAAGCTTTTGGTGGAAGGTTAGGGTTGTGGAGAACAAAATGAAACGATCCAAAGAAAAGGTTATTGTTAAGGGTGGTAGAGAACCAAAGATCAAAAGCAAAAAGGAGACGATCTACAAAAACACAAAGAAACACACACATGGAGACGGATGTGGTTAGCACGACTATGAAAATTAGCACAAAATTTCCTAATGAAGACTAAGATCGGTTGTCGTGTCAACAGAAGGAGAGACCACAACTCATTCACCAAAAGAAGAATAAGCAACGGATTTGTGCACTTACCTTGGTCGCGATATTTATCTCTCTCTCTCTCTCTTTGCTTACAAGCTTGATACTCTCTTTGTATTGGGAGACTATGTATCTTTTTTCTATTTTTCTTTTTCTTTTGCTTTTTCTTTTCTTTTTCTTTTTCTCCTTTTTAATTCTTTTTCTCCCTTTCTATACTACTATGTCAACTTTTGTATTTGCTTACACACTCTCACTTTCCAAGGGCAAGTGCACAATGCTTAGGCAAACACAAGATGAGATGCTCTCATAGGATAGATACACACAAAGGAAGAAGGGTTAACAAGGTGGAGCAAGTTATACCCTTGATGAAGGTTGGAGAAGCCTTACCGCATATCATGCATTTGATGTTGTGGGCCATCGAAGCGGTTGTCGATGCTCTTGTTCGGCTTGAGTTTCACCGAATTGTTCATCTTGGCGTGACTCAAGAGCATTGCAATGCTCACGGAACTCATGGAGAATGATGTAGTGGCTTGCGCGCGTCATGTACGGGCCTTCGTCTTCACCTTGGGGAGGTGGTTGGCTCAACTCACCGTGCCTATCCATCATGCAAAACAACAATGGATTGTATATGGAAGCTAATATGTGGTGGGTTTTAGCCTTTTAGATCACCTTGGGGATTGCACCGAACTAAAATCCACAAGTGAGAACTATTAGCTTGGAAAGTGAAATCACAAAGAAACCTCACGCTAAAGAAAGAAATAAAACTCTCAAAAGATTTTGGTGGAAGGTTAGGGTGGTGGAAAACTAAATGAAACAATTCAAAGAAAAGGTTATTGTTAATGGTGTGTTGAGGGCTAACCTCGTGAGTGGCCCGATCTTTCATGAATACCTTGAAATCAAGGTGGAGTGAGTGGGAGATGAGGGAGAGGATGAAATCCACGAACTCACACACGTAGAACACGATGAACTCACACACACAGGAAGACACGATACAAACCAATAGCTCACGTTATAGGCTACCGGTATGACACAATCCCTAGGATCGGCGTCGGGCGAAGATCTCTCTCTCGAACCGGCACGGCGAGTGGGGAGTCTTAGTGAGATCTTGACGTCTTGGCAAGGGGCTCCGATACCAAGGCCTTGTACAATGAGGGAGGAACAATGCAAACTCCAACAAGGTGGGGGATAATTGGTGCTCCTTCACAAGGAACATGAGACTAGAATTAGGGAGATCCACAAGGTTGTCTTCTAATTCAATTATCCAAGTCTGAGGTTTACATTGGAGGGGTGGGGCTATATATAGGCCAGCCACTAATATGAGGGTAGTTTGGGCAAACTGAAAGTATTAGGTGTGTTACAAGGCCTAAAGGCCGAGCTGGTGTGTGCAGGCACTATGACGTCTGGTAGTAACAGACCAAGCTCCGATAATACTGGTGGTGTCCGGTAGGACCACCCTCTTGGTACCGGTCAGGTCTAGAGCTTCACACAGGGGCTCTCTATCCCTCCAATGCGGTAGTACCGGTCAAGGCGGTAGTGCTGCTGTCTTGGTACCAGTGAGGTCTGGGGCTTCTAGCAATGCTTGAGCAGTAGTACCGCTTCTCAAGGCTGGTAGTACCGGTTGCTCCAGGTAGTTGCTGGTTGCTTCGGATGTTGCGACACTTCGCTGGCTCGTGTCTTCATACCTGAGGATGCATAGTGTCGGGGCATGAAGTAGTGTCGTGGAAATGGCCACGGCAGTCGCTGTAGTAGGCAGCGATTGATTGAATCGGGGGCGAGAGCTGGCGGCCATTTGCGGTGCGAGATGGGGGCGGATGCACATGGGTTTACCCAAGTTCGGCCCCCCGGAGGGTAAAGACCTACTCCTGCTAGATTAGATTATTGGAGAGCGAGTTACAGGGGTGGCGAGCTCGACATCTAAGCAGCGACTCACTTGAGGGGGTGTATGATGGAAGTAAGTCCTCAGGATACCCTAGGGTGGTTTATATATGAGGCACCTCGCTAGGGTTTACAAGTTACAACCGAACAAGATATGGATTCGGAGGCTTTGACCTAATCCGACTAGGCTTCTAGTACGCTTCTGGGCCTCTAGTCTCCAGTCGCCGGGCCTTCCTCTTAGTCGCATTCCAGTCGCCGTCCTGCAGGCCCACTCGTGAGACCTTTTGGCCCAATTGGAACGTCCTGCTAGGTATACCCCATTCGGCATATCCCCATCAGTAGTCCCCGAGGTCATCGTTGAATCAGACGCAGGTGGTCATTTGGCAGTCGGAGTAGGCGAGTCCAATTTGGACGCCCAGTCAAATAGGCGGTGGACTCCAGTCAAACCAAGGAAATTTTCCCCAGGCTCCCAGGCGCCGCTCCGGCGAATGTCGCAGCTGCCAAATCGCTGCTTCGGCGAGTGGACAGGGCTAGTTGCTAGTGAGTGGGATGAAGGAGTTGGACCGTCAACCTAGTCAAACTATCCATTGGATATTCCAACGGTAACTTCTGCGTAATTACCGTAGGTAACGGCTACCCCGAATTTGACCGGTAGCGCCCCCTTACAAGGGGTGGCGAATCAGCCTTGCAGATCCTTCCATGCATTCTTCATTCTCGCGCATTCATTCTTTCTGTCTTCCTTTGATTTGATCCTTTCGCACCGAGAGACTCCACATCCTTCCCAATGGCACCTCCAAAAGGTTCATGGGGGAAATCCAAGTGCACCACGGCCCAGCTCAAGTCATTCGAGGATGCCGGAGTCCTCCGCAAGGGGAACTTGCGGGTTCCTGCTTCCTCCGAGACCGAGCCGAAGCCACGGGACGGCGAATTCATTTGTTTCCCCAGCCACCTAGAGAGAGGTTTGGGGTTTCCCACCTCACTCTTCTTCCGGCGCTTCTGTGCGTATTACGCAATCAAGCCGTCGGATCTTGGTCCACACATCATCGAGCAGCTGGTGATCTTCATCGCCTTCTGCAAATGCTACCTCGGCTGCAGGCCGTATTTCTTGCTATGGCTGGAGCTCTTCCACGGCCGCATCGGGCGCGAGGCGTCCGGCGGCTTGATGCTGGCGGCCGGCGGCATCACATTCCAATTGAAGCTGAAGACCAACTTCATCAAGCTCCTACTCCCGAAGAAGGTCATGCACGAGTGGAAGAAGAGTTGGTTCTACGTGAAGGAATCCACTCCCTCCGGTGAAGTGGCGCTTCCCGAGTTCGTCACCGAAAGGAGTGAGGCTCGCCGGCTGGTGCCGAAGAAACTCCTCGAAGACCAGAGGATGGCTGTCACGGAGATGATGAACCAGATCCAGAGGTTGAAGGATCAGGGGTTGTCTTCGATCAACCTCTTCAACTGCTGGCTCAGGCGGCGTCTGGTTCCGCTAGCGGCTCAGCCGCATTGGATGTATGAGTATAGCGGGAAACACAACCCCTCCCGGACCAGCAAAGAGTCGTGGGAGACCGAAGATTACAAGGCCGCCCTGAAGAAAATCACCGATGCGGAATTCACAACCGCATCGGTCGGGCTCGCCCCGAATACTCCCATGAAGAACGAAGCCCCCATAGTAAGTTTTTCCTTTCAGTCGCAATCTCTACAATGTAACTCGCAGTCGCGTCGTTCGATACACATCGGTGGTTGTTTTCAGTTGTTCCAGGTGCTGGAAGGTTGGTTCCCTCCGCTTGACGAAGAGGTTCCCCGGGAGCTCGAAGAGGCCACCAAGGGAGATTCCTCCGAAAGCGACGAGGAGGAGGAGGTTTCTCCCCCAGCGCCTGCAGCTCGCAAGACCCGCATGCAGAAGCAGCGTGAGTTCGAGGCGAGTCGCAGCCTTGATGAACATGAAGGCGGCAGCAAAATCGTGCAAGAGCACACGTCTCAGCACATAGCCACACCGGCGAAGCCCGCGCACAAAGCAAAGTCGCCGGCGAAGAAGCTAGTGTCGCCGCCAAGGTCAGCGGTGGTGTTTGAGTCTGAAGACGACTCTGATGACGAGGATGCCCCCGATTCTTCGCACAAGATCCCAGAGGATGCGATTCCAGTGAAGGGATTGGGGGACGAGGACACCGAGGCGGTGGTGGAAGTACCTCTGGCAGTGATTGCGCCTGAAACTTCGAGGGCGTGAAGCCAGGAGGCGGCTGAGGCCACGGCGTCGAAATCGCCGCAACCTTCAAGGGCGGCCGCGTCTCCAGAGCCAGAAATTCCGGCGATCGTGGCTTCATCATCAAGGAAGCCCACGATGTCATGGGCTTCTGATGTCTTTGAGAGGGGTCTCACGCGCAAGCTGGGGCCGGAACTAGACAAGCCCGCCCACATCAATACCGGGCTGCATGTTCTCCCAGTCGCCAAGTAAGTATTGACTTCTCCATTCCAAGTCGTGTCCCGTTTTTGTGCTGTCACTGTGTTGACTTTGGGGGTTTTGGCAGGTCTGGAGCCAAGAAGATTGGTCGCCCTTTAGTGGCGAAGATTCCACCGGTCGCCACCTAGGGAGAGGGCGACCTCCCCAAGAAGAGGAAACATGCTGGAGATGCGGCGACTGTGGAGGGCGCGAAGAGGCAGAAGGGCGGTGTCAACGAGGTTGTGGCGATGGATAGCGCCAAGGAGTGCGATCTCGCTGCAATCGTCGAAGAAGTGGCGGCGTCGCGGTCGGAGCCAGTCATGGTCGCTCCTGTGACGGAAGCGCTGGCTCCGAAGACCAGTGCCCCGGCTAGGGCGTCGGTGACGTTCCCACACTTCATGGCGAGGGGGTTTCCAGGCGTGGCGAAAAACCAGTCTCCATAGAGCCCGGAGATCGCTGATGAAGACATTGGGTCCCGTTGTGGGCGCACCACCTTCACGGTCCCGTCGACCGACGCCAGAGAGCTCCACAAGATGTTTGGCGCTACCATTCAGGTACGTCCAGTCCCCGTTTTCCTAGCTGCTGAATTTCAGTGGCTAGGTACTGAGTTTCTTCTACTATCCAGTCCCTGAGTTCCTAGGCGCTGAATTTCAGCGTCTAGGAACTGAATTTCTTCTACTCTCTAGTCCCTGAGTTCCTAGTCGCTGAATTTCAACGGCTCAGAACTGAATATTGTTCTTGGTAAGTACTGAGTACTGTTACTTTTGCAGGGTTTGCAGAGGGAGTCGACCGATTGACAGGCCGCGAGGGAGCGTCTGGAGCGGGATCTGCACGTGGCGCAGGAAGCAAACCAGCGACTCCAGGAGACTATTGGTAAGTACTTGTTTCGTTTTTTTGCTTTTTCGGCTGTGAACTGTTGGTGTGCTGGCGTGTTGATGATTTGTCTCTTTTCTTTTCAGATGGTCTTCCGGCTGCCATTTCCAAGGCCCGTGAAGGGTATGTTCTAGTCGCCGAGATGGACGTGGCAAATGGACGAATTGCCTCGCTGATCTAGGAATTGGAGGAGCCGAAAGCGGCCTCAATTTCGTCTGAGGATCGAGCGAAGGCTGCAGTCGCTGCGGCTGAAGAGGAGCGCAAGGCCGCAGACTCGATCATCGTGGGGTTGCAGAATGATCATGCCGCCATGGAGAAGCATGTCACCGAGAACTGCCGCAAGCTTCTTGGTGAGTCTCCGTTTTTGCTTAACACGTTCGGCTAGTCCCCGAGTGGGGAGATCCATAGTGTCACTGATATCTGATGATGCAGCTGTGATAGGGCAAAGCGACCCGGTGGTTCAGACCTTCAACGCCTCGTAGTGCATGACTGTCGTGGTGCGGCCACTGCCTCCGCATTGTGCGTCCAAGCGGTCCTTCAAGGGATGTCCCCCACCGAGGTTATTCCTGGGGGGGCTTACAGAAGTGTGGCGCTATCTGGAGGAGGTGCCCGGCATCATGGAGTGGATGGCGCGCTCGGCTTTCAGGCGCAGGGCCACCACGGCATTGAGCCTGGGTCTCGCCCACTTCCCCGACGATTTCGACCTCGACAATGTCACCAGCGGCTACCCTTTGGCGACTGGCACAGTGGATATGCCAGAGGTGCTGAAGCTGACTGCCAAGGCCGCCCCTTTTGTTGATCGGGTGTTGGCGATGGGGGACCTTCTGCCATACCAGGAAACGGTATTGGCGCCTGGCGACCCTGAGCTGGAGCATCACGACATGAAGTCGGAGCAACCCTTCCGGTTGGTGTTGTCGAAGTCGCTGACGACCTACCCGACAAACCTGTGGCAGCCTTTCGTTCGTGTCAAGGGTGGTGGTGGTGCTTCTTCGTTAGGACCTGCAGAATAGATAGTATCGTTGGGCAGTTTGTAATATATGCCAAGTGCCATCTTTTGAGTAAGAGGAGTAAGAGGAGTCAATCGACTCGCAATGCGACCGTGATTGTGTGGTGTGTTTATTTTTGGTTGAGCGAGTCCCCGAGCGCGTCCTCCCTTTAATGGGGTATAACTCGATTGTGTACATATGAGTTTTCTTTTATGGTGTTTTGTTTATCCTGTGCGTCCCCTAAAGGGGCGAGTCCCCGAGCGCGAATGGTTTTGTTTGTAGGCAAGTCCCCGAGCGTAGTGCTTAGCCGTATTGAGCGTGTTCCTGTTGTAGGTTGTTAATGTGTTGTTTGTAACGCGTCACTTCCCCTGGCTCAGAGAGCCAGTCGGTGGGCGAGTCCAAGGCATCTCTCTTACTTGGTGTGTTCCCGAGCCACGTGAGCGTTCCATTCTTGTGGAGTCCCCGTGCGTGGTACTTAACCATTCGAGTCACTGTGCGCGAGGATGGGAAGGACAGGTCGTTGTGAGAAGCGATACCGGTCGTCTTGGCCCGGTGGGCCAGTCGAGCTAGGCGACTCCAATGGTGACTCCGGGTTGTCGTTTTCGTGGACGTCCCAAGGCCCGAGTATTTTAGGTGCCCTTGGGCTGCACTACTTAGCCGTGCCTGTCGCTCGACCAAAGGTTGACTTCCATGGGTAGCGTATTGCTGATTGTACGAGTGCGAGTGGCACAAGGATATGGCGAGTAGACACAATTTTGTGAACCGAATGAATTTCATTATATATGTCAGCTGAGTACATGTTTCGGTTCTATGTATAGAACTTCCGGAGGAGGTTTATATTCCATGGCCTCCCAACCTCGAGCTGGCCGTCACCTCGTATGTCGATGAGGTAGTAGGCGTCATTGCCAAGGACTTGCCCTATGGCGAACGGCCCCTCCCATGGGGGGAGAGTTTGTGCATGCCCTTCTTATCTTGAACCAGTCGTAGGACCAGGTTGCCCTCCTAGAAGGTGTGAGTCCAGACTCGGCGGCTATGGTAGCAGCAGAGTCCCTGCTGGTAGATGGTTGTACGGGAGCGAGCCAGGTTGCGTGCCTCGTCGATTTGGTCGATGCTGTCTTGGCAGGCGGTCTCATTTGTCGCCTCGACATAATTGGCGACTCGAGGTGAGTCGTTCTCCAGGTCTGTTGGCATTACGGCTTCGGCGCCGTACACCATGAAGAAGGGTGTGAACCCGGTGGAGCGATTGACAGACATGCGGATCCCCCATATGACTGAAGGGAGCTCTTCGACCCATCATCCTGGGGTGCGCTCGAGGGGCACCTAGAGTGGTGGCTTGAGCCCGTGGAGGACGCTCTGGTTGGCGCGTTCTGCTTGTCCGTTCGACTTCGGGTGGGCGACTAAGGCGAGGTCGAGTCGTATGTCATGCTCTTTGCAGAATTCCGCCATGGCCCCTTTGGCGAAGTTGGTGCCGTTGTCCGTTATTATGCTGCGCGGGTAGCCGTACCGGTAGATGAGATCGCGTAAGAACTTGGTGGCCGTCTTGCCGTCGTACTTTTTGGTTGGCTTGGCCTCGACCCATTTGGTGAACTTGTCGACCATGACCAGGAGGTGGGTGAAACCGGATGGGGCCTTCTTGAACGGGCCTACCATCTCCATGCCCCATACTGCGAATGGCCATGTGATGGCGATGGTCTTGAGTGCCGAACCAGGGAGGTGCATCTGGTGGGCGTACTTCTGGCACCTGACGCATCGTTGGACGATGTTGGTGGCGTCGGCGTGCGCGGTGAGCCAGTAGAAGCTGTGTCGCATGGCCTTAGCAACCAGCGACTTGGCGCCGTCGTGATGGCCGCAGTCGCCGGCTTGAATGTCCTGGAGGATCTTGCGGCCTTCTTCTGGCTGTACACAGCGCTGGAACACACCAGTCACGCTGCGTTTGTGTAGCTCACCGTTAATGATGACGAAGGATTTGCAGCGGTGCACGATCATCCGCTCCTCCGTCTCGTTGCTTGGGAGGATCTTGTGCTCGGGGAAGGCGACTTATGGTGCCGTCCAGTCGCTAGGCTCCACAACCATGGCGACTAGGGCCATCTCTGGTTGCAGTGGTATCCCGATGTCAATCTCCTTCGGTGGGCTGACCGAAGGTTTCTGGATGATGTCGAGGAAGACGCCTGCTGGTGGCGCTTGTCGGGCTGACCCGATGCGAGAAAGGACGTCTGCCTCCTCATTCTTGCTTCTGTCGATCCACTCAACGGAATAGCCGTCAAAGTGTCCTCCCAGCTGGTCTACCGCTCGGTACGTGATCATTGTTGGAGAGACGGCGTCGCATGTTCCGGCGACCTGGCCGGCGACTAGGTCGGAGTCGCCGTAGCACCGTAGGCGGTTGATGTTCATTTCCTTGGCGGCCCGCATGCCATGGAGGAGGGCCTCGTATTCTGCCATGTTGTTGGTGTAGGGCTTGAACTTGAGGTGGAGCACGTATCAGCGCTTGTCCCCTTTGGGGGAGGTCAGTATGACCCGGGCCCCTGCACCATCAGTGTTCTTCGAGCCATCGCAGTGTAGCGACCAGTAGTGGAGATATGGTAGCTTCTCCGGCTGCTGCGCTTCTTCCCAATCTGCGAGGAAATCAGCTAGGGCTTGTGACTTGATTGCTTTGCGGGGCTCGTATTTGATATTGTGGACGCCGATTTCGACGACCCACTTAGCGACTTGCCCAGTTGCCTCACGATTGCGTATTATGTCTTGCAGCGGTGCGGATGAGACCACCATGATTGGGTGCTCTTGGAAATAGTGGGGGAGTCATCGCTGAGCTCGGAATACCGCGTACACCAGTTTCTGGTACTCGGGTAGCGCTGTCGTGAGTCCGTCAGGACTTCGCTGATGTAGTAGACGAGGCGCTGTATGGGGCGCTCCTTGCCCTCCTCTAGCCATTAGACGACCATCACGGCGCTGACGACTCGATTGGAGGCTGCCACGTAGACGAGCATTGGCTCTTTGTCGACTGGTGCGGCAAGTAGTGGAGCCGCGAGTAGCTCTTCTTTGAGTGCTTTGAGTGCAATGTCCGCCTCCGCGTCCCATTGGAACGTGGAGTTCTTGCGCATCTGGCGATAAAGGGGCATGGCCTTCTCGCCTAGTCGGGGAATGAAGCGACTGAGAGCCACGACTCGCCTGACCAACTTCTGGATGTCACGCAGGCACTCGGGTTTTCCAAGTCGCGTGATGGTGTCGATCTTGGTGGGGTTAGCTTCGATGCCTCGCTTGGATACTATGTATCCCAGTAGCTGTCCGGTGGGGACGCCAAAGGTGCACTTTCCTGGGTTCAGCTTGATGTTGTACCTCCACAGGTTTGCGAAGGTTTCGGCCAGGTCGGCGATCAAGTCGTCCTGGTGGGCGGATTTTACCACCATGTCGTCGATGTAGACGTGAATGTTGCGGCCAATTTGGCTCGCGAGGCACTCCTGCATGCACCTTTGGTATGTGGCGCCAGCGTTCTTGAGGCCGAACGTCATAGCCGTGTAGCAGAAGGCGCCGAATGGCGTGATGAACGCCGTCTTCTCCTCATCCTCGACCGCCATCTTGATCTGGTTGTAACCAGAGTAAGCGTCGAGGAAGAACAGCGACTCTGATCCCGCGGTCGAGTCGATGATCTGATCAATGCGCGGTAGGACGAACTCCTCCTTCGGGCAGGTGCTGTTGAGGTTGGTGTAGTCGATACACATTCTCCATGTGTTGTTCTTTTTTAGGACCAGGACTGGGTTCGCCAGCCACTTGGAGTGTTTTATTGGCCGAATGAAGCCTGCGGCCAACAAGCATTGCACTTCTTCGACAATTGCTCGGCGGCGCTCTTCATTGAAGGGTCGTAGCGACTGCTTTACCGGTCGCACTTTGGGGTCGACGTGAAGTTTGTGCTCAGCGAGTGCCCTCGGTACACCTGGCATGTCGGAAGGTTTCCATGCAAAGATGTCGCGGTTCTGACGGAGGAACTCGATGAGCGTGCTTTCCTATGCGGGGCTCATATGCGCCCCAATGGTGACCGTCTGACTGGAGTCGCCCGAGACGAGCTCGATGGTGCGGGTATGCGTGGTTGCCTCGAATGTGGAGTTCGCGGTGGTTGGCTTCTTCAGTATGGTAGGGTCGTCCTTGTTGATGTTGCCCGCGTATATCGCAAGCTCCTCCGCATGGTCGGTCTTCACGGCAATGACGGCGTCGACGAGCTCAGCGCCTTTGTCCTCGCATTCCACGACCATATCAGGGTCGCCGTGGACGGTGATGATGCTGCTCGGCCCTGGGAGCTTCATCATGTTGTACGCGTAGTGGGGGTCACCATAAATTTGGCAAACATTTGGCGTCCTAGGACGCAGTGGTAGGGGCTGCGGAAGTTCACCAGCTCGAACTCGATTCGCTCGATGCGGTAGTTTGCCGGTGTGCCGAAGGTGACCGGTAATGTCACTTTTCTGATCGGGTATGCCTTCCGACCGGGGACGATGTCGTGGAAGGTTGTCAGGGTTGGCTAGATTGCCGACTCCGGGAGCTGGAGCCTTTTGAACATGTCCAGATACATGATTTTGATGGAGCTCCCGCCGTCCATCAGTGTCTTGGGTAGCCAATAATCGGCCACTTTGGGCCTGACCACCAGGGTGACTCGCCCTGGGTACTCGATCTTGGGAGCGTGGTCCTGGCGACTCCAAGTGATGCTCTGCTCGGACCAGTTGACGAAGCGTGGGATGTCGACCTGTGTCACCGCATTGACGGTGACTGCGCGGGTGAGCACCTTCCTCTCGCGCTTGGTGCCGAGCCCGGTGAAGGTGTGTAGCGAGCCGACGGCGTTGCCGAAGCCGCCAGTGTATCCGTTGTCCCGAGGTGGGTTGTTGTTGGGGTCTTCCCTTGCTCGCCTTGCCTTTTCGATCTCTTTGAGAGAGTGGCAGTCCGCGGTGGTGTGGGTGGCGGGTTTCCCCTCCCTGCTATGGTAGACGCAGGGCTGGTTGAGCAGGGCGGCGGGGTCGAATTTTGACCTCGTCCCGTTGTTGGCGCGGTAGTTTAAGCTATCGCGGTAATTTCCTCCGGTGCAGCGGTAGCTCTTGGGGTCACGTTGTCCATAGCCGGTGTTGGCGACGAAGTCGACTCGCCCGTCCGTGCGGCGCTTGCCGGTGATGCGGGCGTTGCTATGGCGCATGTCACGCTGTCGCCCGCTGTCGTGGCCGCTGGTGCGGCGTCTTCGTCCCGACTCGTCGTCGGAGTCTTGGTTGGGGTCCTCCTCTGCGTAGCGCTTGGCGATTTCGAGGAGGTCAGGGATGTTGTCGAGCGTCCGGTAGACCTACTTGATCTTAGCGACCAGTGGTTCATACCGGCACGCGTTCTTGTAGCAATGTATCGCCGTGTGAGGGTGGATGCTGGAGGCGTTGATCCACAGTTCTTGCCACCTTTGAATCCAGTGGCGGGTTGACTCGCGTTGTCCCTGGATGCACCGCTCTAGGTCTTCAATCATGGTGGCACGGGTGTAGGAGCCCTCGAAGTGCCTGACGAAGGCATCCCACATTTCCTCCTAGGAGTCGATGTTGTCAGCGGGGAGGGTGTTGATCCATTGCCGGGTCGCGCCCTCCATCATCAGGAGGACGTATCAAGCGGCGAGCTGGTCGGGGTGGCCGGTGATTCCCATCGCCATGAGGTATGTGTCCAGCCACACTGCTGGGTCGTACGTTGGATCATACTTTTCGACCTCTTTGGGCGCCTTGAAGTTGGCGGGGTACTTTTCCCCTCTGATCATAGGCCCGAAGCATTGGGGGCCAATTCGGCTGAGCGAGCCCCTCGGTTCGGGGTCGCCGCGATTACTGAGGGTGTGCCTCAAGTCGTTGGACTGGCGCGCCCGCCAGGCCTGGTTGTTGACGATGTGCGTGCGGGCGTCGATGGGCTGCCCGTTGGCGGCGATCGTGTTGTTCACTAGTCGCGGTTCGTTGGTGGATAGTGCGGGGTTGGTGGCCCGCGGCTGGTTCGCCAGTGGCTGTGGTGGTGGGCAGGTCACGGTGTTGGCGATGGTGGGATGGCCACTCGAGGCCGCCATGCTTGCTGAGGAGCGGGATGGCCCTAGCGAGTAGGGCCTTGGCGTACTAGATCTGCAGCGCGCCCTCTCCCTAGACGTCGAAGTTGGCGACCGCGGCGTCGGCCGCGACGACGTTGTCCATCGGGGTGGAGTAGAATGGGAGTCCGTTGGCATCGCGGGCTTGTGGAGAGATGATGATCCGTGGCTGGTCCGGCGGGGGCGCACGACCAATGGGTGGTGGAGGGGCTCCAGTCGCCGGTGCGCCGGGTGGTGGTCTGTTGCTTCCACCTGGTGGCGCGTTCTTGCAGTATTCGCGCTCGGCCGCACGTGCATGGTCGCTTTCATCGTTGAAGTTCAGGACGCGGCCCTGGACGTTGGAGTTCAGGCGGGTCCTGATGCGGCGCTGCTGATAGAGCGATATCTCCCGTGCCGTTTCCCGCTCGAGGCGATATTTCTCGCGCTCGGCGAGCTCATTGCGCTGCGCCTCCACGAGTCGTAGGAGGGCCTCCTCCACCTCTGTGGCCGTGGCAGTCGGCGGGATCGGTGTGGAGAACGGATCTGGCGGGGCGGCCGTGGTGCCCGCCATGTAGATCGCGTTAAAGCAATTGGATCTAGCGTGGAAGTCTTCAGGCGACTCCGAGCCGGAATCGGAGTCGAAGATCCCGAGGATGGAGGAGTCCTCGAAATTCTCCGGGTTGGAGACTCGCGTGACGGAGTCCTCTCGTGATGCTGCGGTGATAGATCCGTCAACCGAGGCAGGGGTCGCATAGTCGGCGTCCTCGTTTAGGGCCTCGTCGTTCGTGGCAGCGTTGATCTCGGCCGTGTTGCTGGCAGCCAAGTCATACTCGGTGACGAGGCTCCTGATGGAGCAGACATGCTTGTCCGTGAGCAGATCATGGTGCGACGGCAATCCGCCAACGATCACCGTCGCTGCTGGGTCGACTGCGCCGGTGAAGCCAACGAAGAGGTTGATGGAGCTGACCGGCATCACCGCGCCGTGATTGACCGAGCGTGACGCTAGGATGTTGCTGCTGGGCGGGATCTGTAAGATCCTGCCGATGGCGATCATGCGGTCGGTGGCGAGTGGCCGATCGATCGGCGAATAGGGTCTCGCCGCAGAACTCAGGCCAGTCCTGCTATGCCCCACGGTGGGCGCTTTATGGAAATGGCTACGGCGATTCTTTGTAGTAGCAATTGATTGAATCAGGGGCTAGAGCTGGCGGCCATCTGCGGTGCGAGATGGGGGCGGATGCACATGGGTTTTACCCAGGTTCGCCCCTGGAGGGTAAAGACCTACTCCTGCTAGATTAGATTATTGGAGAGCGAGTTACAGGGGTGGCGAGCTCGGCGTCTAAGCAACGAGTCGCTTGAGGGGGTGTATGATGGAACGTAAGTCCTCAGGATACCCTAGGGAGGTTTATATATGAGGCACCTCGCTAGGGTTTACAAGTTACAACCAAACAAGATATGGATTCGGAGGCTTTGACCTAATCCGACTAGGCTTCTGGTACGCTTCTAGGCCTCCAGTCTCCAGTCGCCGGGCCTTCCTCTTAGTCGCATTCCAGTTGCCGTCCTACAGGCCCACTCATGAGACCTTTTGGCCCAATCAGAACATCCTGCTGGGTATACCCCATTCGGCATATCCCCATCAAGTAGTAATCCATTCATACGTGTATCAACGTTACACAAGCAGAGGAGGGAATTCACCTTAGCTTGGAGGAGCTTGGCTTGGGTACGAGTCATCGGTCCACTTGGAGGACTTGGTGGTGAGGATGTAGTGGAGTCCGTAGGATAGGCTGCATCAAGGTGGTAGAGAACCAAAAATCAAAAGCAAAAAGGATACGTGTAACACCCTCGAATCGGCCCTATGCATGTTTCAGCGCTTCCCGCCAAACCCGCATAGAAACGATTCAAGGACGCCCACCAGGCACTTTCGTGCGGGTGGAAAACGAAGTAATAACATTACACAATAGTCCACGATGGAACCCACAGAAACATATATATACAACAACGACTCCATGAGTCAAAAATACAGATATACAATACAAAGATCCAAATCACCTTAAAAACGATACAACATCCGAGTACGGATAAGATGCAAATGGGGCTAAGAGCCCTGAAGAATAACCAATGGCGTCCATAACACTGCCCAGGCCAAGCCGGAAGGGTAACCCTGCTAACGACATCGAACTTCTACATGTTAAAACAAAAGGGGTGCCGACAAAGGGCAAAGGAAAAAGGGAGCGGTCAGTACTGAGGCCAGTACACGGCGAGGCTAGAATTCGGCGGCTCTCGCCTACATAGGTATGGTGGACTGAAGCGGCAGCAAAGCATGCACTAAACAACATATAGAGACTCGATACATCTGTCGGCTATTAGAGAGGGGTAAGAAAGACCTATTCGAATCCAACCTAATACTAACACCAATCATACCCATCCTGGTATTCCCCCCTCGAGACCAAACGAGGAAGTCAAACCGAGGAACTCACGCAGTTGGCAGTTTTATTCATTCCATTATAGTTGAAGCACTTACTAGTAAGATATAGATAGCATGAGTCATCCCAAACCCAACAGTCATTGGCACTTTTATTTCATTCCATTGGAGTTGTGATACTTACTAGGCAGGTATAACATGACACGATACACCCCAGTTTCACCAGTTGTTGGCACTTTTATTATCCATTCCATTCGAGTGAAGCTGATTACTAGTCACATATTAAGTCAAATTTATAGCACTACTTTAGTTATTGATGAGGACATCCATACTATTCCACTATCTCTTACTCCTATTCACAATGAAGATGTTGCTGCAAAGAACAAGTCCAATGAAATCAGGATTGGACCCATTACAAGAGCTCGTGCAAAGCTGATTGAGCAACAGGTGAATTCACTCTTAATTGAACGTGATGTTTTACTTAATGAGAACTTTATACTACCTAAGTCTATGCATATTTGTATGATCAGGTTTATTGATAACACAAGCGTTGCACGAGGAGGAGGAGAGTTGCAGCAAGAAAGACAAGCTCTGATTTCCAATATCAACAAGTGCGCGAGGGAGGAGCGGGAGGCATGCGCACTAGGAGGCAATGAGGAAATCACGTATGAGCAAGAGTGAGAGATGGCGCACCAAGAATTACATGTTTGAGGTGTTCCACGACGTTTGGACTGCGTGCCAATAACGCCGAACCCATATATGGGTCGGTATGTATCAGTTTGAGTCGAACCGAGTCAGTTTGGGCCAAGTTATGGCTGTTTTTAGGCCCGTTTAGAGGGGAGGACGCCCCAGCCCTCATATAAACCTCCGTAGCCGTCACAAGTTAGGGTTTAGACCACGTTAAAATATTTTGGAGTTGTTTCTTTCATAGAACCTCTGGAATTACCCTGTGTTCGAATCTACCAACTATAATTGAGTGTGATCTGTTGTTCCATTGGGAATTAGTAGATTGCAGACTACCGTTCGTGGTCACGGCTGCGTGCGCAAGAGTGTGGTGTTGTGAATATCCTACAAGGTTCGAGATCTGTTGCGCTGGCATCAGGGATCGAGCGGGAGAGATCATAGCTACGCACTAGTTATCTATATCCAC
Source organism: Avena insularis (assembly GCA_023614405.1). Classification (NCBI taxonomy): domain Eukaryota; kingdom Viridiplantae; phylum Streptophyta; class Magnoliopsida; order Poales; family Poaceae; genus Avena; species Avena insularis. The sequence continues at coordinate 370,915,737 of CM042690.1, forward strand.
CATCATCATCGTCATCCGCTTACTGAGAAGATCGGGCCACCCCATATCATCTTGGTATCAGATTTCCAGTGTTGCCTCGGTAAGCATCCACAAATCCATCCATAGATTAGTTGTTTTTGTCCTATACAAAAAAATCCACACAAAAATATTAGGGTTCATAGTTCATTGCCATATCCTAGATAACACTGTTCGTGAGTTCTAGTTGCTGATCGTAATCCTTTTGTGTAGCCTTTTTTCCAAATCTGAGTCGTAGTTTTTGTCTAGTTTTCGTCGGTTTTTGATCCGTTGTCGGAGTCCCTAGACTATTTCTAGACTGTTCGTCGTGTTCTTGAGTCTTAGATCTAGTAGATCTGTTTTCTTTTAGTCTCAGGTTGTAGATCCTTTTGAAATAAGGAGAAAAAAAGGCAAACCGATCGGATCTAGACTTGTACTGAGTTTGCTTCACGTTCAAGTAAAAAAAAAATCGGCTCGCTGCTTCACGCCTGACCGCAGACGGGTCTGTGCTCCAGCGTGAAAGCCAAAAAAAAAATCGGACCGTCGCCTTACCACAGACAGGTCTTTCCCTTCGAGAAATTTTTGTGTCTGCCGACATCCTGTCGCGGCAGGATTTTAGGCCGTTTTTCTGCCGTGGCAGAGACCAATTCTCAGGTCAATTTTTTTTTTGTTTTTTTTTACTGAGTCCACATAGCGTACCTATCCTTGTGAGCCTTATTAAACCTTTCTTTATGTCTAAAACTATCCTACGAGACTAGCGTGCTTAGTGCTCTGCGGGCTGCTCAGTTTAGCAATCTTGTGCCCGTTTCGTTGAGACATTGCTAGCGTCTCTCCTTGTGCATTGCAACACAAGCATTCCTCCGACATACCTTACTTTATTGAGCTCATTTTCATAGTTGCAATTGCCCCATTTATCTCCACCGTGTGTGTTTCCGTGGGTCTTTGTCATACGATCAACACTAGGACTTGTTTGCGGTGTAGTTAGGATACCATACCTACAGCTCCACCATAAATACCCTGTGTACCCTGTGATCGTTCTCTATACCTTTGTTATTCACTTTATCACATCAGTGCATCAGTTTTTTATTTCGTTTGGTAGAGCATCTCTATTCACTGTGGAACGGTAAGATCTCCTTTCTTATTAGTTGTGAGTGAGCTGTGAGAGTTCCACCATACAGATTTTGTTTTTTGCACTAACCTACTAATCATGTCTTCTAGTGATGATGATGTTGTGTTGCAGAAAAAGAAGGATGAGGAGCTCGTCAATTGGCGTGAATATGAGGCTTTGAAATCCCATTTGACACGTGTGTTTACTAACACGACAGATGCCATTGACAAGAATCTCCAAGATATGAATATGAGATTGGATCAGCATGTTGGAACGGTTGATACTATTCAAACGCAAGTGGCTACGCTCAATGTTAATGTCACCACTTTGCAGTGTTCCATTGAGGGCTTAACAGCCGCTTTACATAGAAGGGAAGATCCTCAACATGATGATGCCTTTGATGATTTCGATGAGGGTACGGTGTGGATGCTGCTCCACATGTTGGCAGGGGACGTGCTATTCCCCCTGCCCATGCACCTGCTCATGGCCGTGGGTTTGTCCCTCTTGGGCGTGCTCAACGTGTTAACAACCAAGCTGCTGATGATGGTTTGGGCAAGCCAAAGTTTTCGATCCCCAAGTTTGATGGTTCCATTGATCCTGAAGATTACCTCACATGGGAGTTGAAGATTGAGAAACTCTAGCACTTATTTGACTATCCAGAAGACAAGAAGGTCAAGCTTGCAGCATCTGAATTTGATGGTTATGCTTTGCGTTGGTGGGATGCTCTTGTGCAACATAGGAGGGAGGACAATGAACTTCCTGTGATGGATTGGCGCGCGATGAAGCAAATCATGAAGGCTCGTTTCGTTCCAACCAACTACTTGCGATCAGTTTTTGATAAATTGATGCAATTGAAGCAAGGCACAATGACAGTAGATGAGTACTACACGGAGATGGAGCTGCTTATGCAGCGTGCTCGAGTTCGCGAGTTCCTAAACAATCTGAAGTTGCCAATTAAGAGCATAGTGCGTCATCACAAGTATGAGACCATGAATGAGCTATTGCACCATGCTAGAGAGGCCAAATCCCAGTTGGCAGAAGAGGCGAAGTCACACGCTCGTTTTCCATCCTCCAGCAGATTTTCGGCCAGATCTATTCCTCCTACAGTCACGCCACCAGCTGCTGTTCCGTTTACACCATCGGCCAAACCAGCAAGTACACCTTCGTTTGGTTCTAATGCTCGAAAACCCGCTGCTCCTGCTGCTAGCTCGGGTTCCAACATGTCTACTTGACGCATTTCGTGATGTGGTGTGCCATACTTGTGGAGGTAGAGGTCACTACAAGAAGGATTGTCCAAACAGCAAGGTTATGTTTGTTAATGAACAAGGTGAAGTCGAAAGTGGAGATGAAGCTTCTGATGATGATATTGATGACGGCGAGGTTGGTGCTGATGCATATGCTGAGCGTGCACCCTCGATTGTCGTATCTTCACGTGTACTTAGTGTGCAACCGGTTGAGGAATCCCAGCGTTGCAACCTGTTCCAAACAAAAGCTCTAGTTGGACCAAACAAAGCTTGCAAGGTCATTATTGATGGAGGTAGCTGCAGAAATCTTGCAAGTAAGGAACTATGTGCCAAACTGAATTTGACATACTTACCTCATCCCAAGCCATACTACATACAATGGTTGAGCAACAATGGTGAGATGAAGGTAAATCATATGGTACGAGTGAACTTTCAAATAGGGCCATACAAAGATTCTATTGATTTTGATGTGGTTCCTATGACTGTTTGTCACCTACTATTGGGTCAGCCTTGGCTCTATGATCGCCATGTGCAACACAATGGCCGAGCCAATACATATAACTTGGAATTCAAAGGAAAGAAGATGACTATGCAGCCAATGACACCACAAGAAATTGTGAATGATTCTAGCCAGAAGATAGAGGTGAACTTGAAGAAAGATACTACCAATCAGCGAGATTGCGTGACAGTTGTTCCTGATGTAATTGAGCCTAAATTGAGTGATATAACGAAAAGTGAGAGAGTGCCTGGTTTATTGATATTAGCCACTAAGGAAGATATGAGAGAATTTCGTGAGGATCCTACAGCCATGCCACTTGTGCTCAAGTATAAGGGCGAGGTATTGGTTTCTAACGACATGACCCCTATTTCTCTTGGTGTCTCGTCTGTTTTGCAGGACTTTGGGGATGTGTTTCTAGAAGATGTACCTGCGGGCTTACCTCCATTGCGTGGTATTAAAATCATCAAGTGGACTTGATTCCTGGTGCCACACTTCCCAACCGTGCACCCTACAGGACTAATCCCGAAGAAACTAAGGAAATTCAGAAGCAAGTACAAGCGTTGCTGGATAAAGGGTACATTCGTGTTTCTCTTAGCCCTTGTGTTGTTCCTGTTATTTTAGTTCCTAAGAAAGATGGTACATGGCGCATGTGTGTTGACTGTAGAGCGATTAATAACATCACTATTCGATATCGTCATCCTATTCCACGCTTAGAGGATATGCTCGATGAATTGAGTGGTGCTGCTGTTTTCTCTAAAATTGACTTGCGTAGTGGTTATCATCAAATTAGGATGAAAGAAGGGGATGAATGGAAAACTGCTTTCAAAACTAAATTCGGCTTGTATGAGTGGTTAGTCATGCCGTTTGGTCTTACTAATGCACCTAGTACTTTCATGCATTTGATGAACCATGTTTTGAGAGAGTTTATTGGTCGTTTTGTGGTTGTTTACTTTGATGATATACTCATATACAGCCACACTGAATCTGAACATTGCACTCATATTAGACAAGTTTTGCAAGTGTTACGTGATAATAAACTGTATGCTAATCTTGAGAAGTGTACATTTGCAAAAGATAAGGTCATATTCCTAGGATTTGTTGTTTCTAAGCATGGAGTAGAGGTAGATCAATCTAAAATTGAATCAATTAAGAATTGGCCTACTCCAATGAATGTAAGTCAAGTGCGTAGTTTCCACGGTCTCGCTGGTTTCTATAGGCGCTTTGTGAAAGATTTTAGCACCATTGCTGCACCATTAAATGATTTGACAAAGAAAGGTGTTCCTTTTGTATGGGGCGCGTCCCAAGACATTGCATTTGATACATTGAAAAGTTTGCTTATTTCTACACCATTTCTTGCATTACCTGATTTTTCGAAGCAATTTGAAGTTGAATGTGATGCTAGTGGTATAGGCATAGGTGGCGTTTTGATGCAAGAGGGTCGGCCTATAGCTTATTTTTCTGAGAAATTGACTGGTGCTCGTTTGAATTATTCAATCTATGATAAAGAATCGTATGCACTTGTGAGAGTACTTGAAGTTTGGCAACATTATTTGTGGCCAAAGGAATTCATCATACATTCTGATCATGAAGCATTGAAATACTTGAAAGCTCAATCAAACTTGCATAGAAGAGTATCTAAATGGGTTGAGTTCATTGAGTCTTTTCCTTACATCATTAATTATAAGAAGGGAAAAGAGAATGTTGTTGCTGATGCTCTATCTAGGAAGAACATGCTATTAACCAATCTTGATGTTAAAATTCCTGGATTAGAAGCTATTTGTGCACTTTATGCAACTGACCATGATTTTGCTGAACCATATCGTTTATGTGCTCTTAGAAACGCATGGGATAAATATCATATACATGATGGATATTTGTTTCGAGCTAACAAACTATGTATTCCAGAATCGTCGTTGCATTTGTTCTTAGTGCAGGAATCACATGCTGGTGGTTTGATGGGTCACTTTGGGCGTGAGAAGACATTGCTCATGCTTGCTGATCATTTTTATTGGCCCAAGATGAGGCGTGATGTGTACAGATTTGTGAGCAGATGCATTATTTGCCACAAGTTAAAATCCAAGCTAAAGCCTCACGGTTTGTATACACCTCTCTCTACACCTACTACTCCATGGGAAGACATTAGTATGGATTTTGTGCTAGGTCTACCTAAAACTCAGAGAGGTCATGATTCTATATTTGTGGTAGTGGATAGGTTCTCTAAGATGGCTCATTTTATTGCCTGCCACAAAAGCGACGATGTGTCGCATGTTGCTAACCTGTTTTTCAGGGACATCGTGAGATTACATGGCGTACCAAAGACGATTGTTTCTGACCGTGATGTGAAGTTCATGAGCTACTTTTGGAAGACCTTATGGGGGAAGCTAGGAACGAAGTTGCAGTTCAGTACTACATGTCACCCCCAAATAGATGGTCAAATGGAGGTGGTGAATAGAACATTGTCACAGCTACTAAGGACCATGATTAAAATGAATCGGTGGGAGTGGGAAGAGTGTTTGCCACATGTTGAGTTTCCTTACAACAGGGTTGTGCATTCAACTACTCAGCTTTGTCCTTTTGAGGTGGTGTATGGTTTCAAGCCATTGACGCCACTTGATATGTTGCCTCTGCCATTACATGAGAGAGTTGATATGGAGGCATCAAAACGTGCTGATTATGTGAAGAAAATACATGAGAAGACTCAAGAGGCTATTGAGAAGAAAGGCAAGAACATTGCTGCTGCAAGGAATCAAGCAAGAAAAGAAGTGTTGTTCGAGCCTGGAGATATGGTTTGGGTGAATCTACGCAAGGATAGATTTCCACTACTTCGCAAGTCCAAGTTGAAGCCACGTGGTGCTGGTCCTTACAAAGTGCTAGCCATGATAATGCCTACTCAGTTGATATACCTATTGAGGAGTTTGGTGGTGCTAGCAATAGCTTCAACGTTGCTGATTTATCACCATATGCTGGAGAAGACCTTGGAGCGTCGAGGTCGACGCCTTTTGAAGGGGGGGGGGAGATGATGAGGACACCCATACTATTCCACTATCTCCTAGTCCTATTCACAATGAAGATGTTGCGGCAAAGAACAAGTCCAATGAAATCAGGATTGGACCCATTACAAGAGCTCGTGCAAAGCTGATTGAGCAACAGGTGAATTCACTCTTAATTGAACCTGATGTTTTACTTAATGAGAACTTTATACTACCTAAGTCTATGCATCTTTGTATGATCAGGTTTATTGATAACACAAGCGTTGCGCGAGGAGGAGGAGGAGGAGAGTTGCAGCAAGAAGGACAAGCGCTAATTTCCAATATCAACAAGTGCGCGAGGGAGGAGCGGGAGGCATGCGCACTAGGAGGCAATGAGGAAATCACGTATGAGCAAGAGTGAGAGATGGCACACCAAGAATTACATGTTTGAGGTGTTCCACGACGTTTGGACTGCGTGCCAAATACGCCGAACCCATATATGGGTCGGTATGTATCAGTTTGAGTCGAACTGAGTCAGTTTGGGCCAAGTTATGGCTGTTTTTAGGCCCGTTTAGAGGGGAGGACGCCCCAGCCCTCATATAAACCTCCGTAGCCGTCACAAGTTAGGGTTTAGACCACGTTAAAATATTTTGGAGTTGTTTCTTTCATAGAACCTCTGGAATTACCCTGTGTTCGAATCTACCAACTATAATTGAGTGTGATCTGTTGTTCCATTGGGAATTAGTAGATTGTAGACTACCGTTCGTGGTCACGGCTGCGTGCGCAAGAGTGTGGTGTTGTGAATATCCTACAAGGTTCAAGATCATTCTTGGCATCAGGGATCGAGCGGGAGTGATCATAGCTACGCACTAGTTATCTATCATCCACCATCATCATCGCCATCCGCTTACTGAGAAGATCGGGCCACCCCATATCAGTTATGCTTGTCTATGATTGAGATACTATGCTCCAAGTCGTCCATAACCGCGGACACGGCTTTCAGAAAGATTTACCCTACTGGGGTGCACAAATAGCAACACATGCACGATCAACCTCGGAAAAACCAAATAAAAACCGAACGAGGCTTTCATGACAAAGCAATCACAGGATTCATAAAATATTTCAGGGGGCCAGCCTACTAAGCTACCCGCAACGAAGTTGGCCGGCTCCGAGACGGACCCAGGGTTCGCGACAATTGCTGTAAACGACTGGGAAACCGAAAGTGTGACTAGGCTTGTCGATTCCGCGAAAACATTCCGCATTCCAAAACAGTACAGGTGCTCCACGCACAATCGTAAATAAACCAGTAAAGCACGGCATAAGTACAAGATAGTAATAAAACCCCAAACTAGTTTGTGGCCCCAAGAAATAAGAAATGAATCAAGCTCTGGCTAAGGGGATTCATGGTCCCACATGCGGATAGTGTGATAGTCAAGGAACAGGTATCAAGTACTCGGGGTCCTATGGGACACAAGTGAGCGTGGAAGAACCAAATAACATCTATTGCCCACCGATGCCTCTGCATTAGTTATATCTATTCCCAGCATTTTAATAGTTGTATTTAAAGTCATGATCAACTCCACCGTAAAGCATCACCACCATTAAGCATATGCCAACCTTCCATAAACGGTGGAACGACAACGACGCGAAGCAGCACCTGAGCAAGCAACTACGACTCGCAAGGCTGACTATCTATCAAACAACAGACAATAGGATGTATCGAAGGCAATATAGAGGCTGCATGGAATATAAATGGTGCACGGAAACTAAAGCATCGCAACAAGGATAGCAATAGATCAACAGGAGGAAATAAAGACTATAAACGCAAAATAGGTAGAAAGGGGGAGGATGCTCGCCTGGGAAACATTGCCGAAGGTACATTATCTGAAGGACATGTCAATACTCGCATCAACTCAACAGCCTAATCCACGAAGAACCAAAGCACTAAAAGAAACACTGAATGCACTATTTAATACTACAGTAGAAGAATCAACATGTTTATGATATGATGCATGACATGGCAAAGATGCGGTGCAATTAGGCAATATTAAGCGGAACCGGGGTCCTAACAATTAATTAGAAGGTTCAAGTTATTTAGATATCCCGCAATTTAAATGTTGTATTAACAAAGCAAAACATGGTACCGATTCGCTACACAAATTTAAATGGAGTTCATATAAGACTAGAATAGCCCGCATATGGTCTCCATATTTAATTATGAGATGAATCGACAAAGTACCCACAAACCCCAAAATATGTATGCGACATGAACAATTTAATATGCAACAAGTATATGTCATTTATAAAAATAGGGGTATCAGATCAGGTTCACACATAAGGGGGCTCGGCGATCTTGGACTCCAGGGGTTCGATGAACTTGGGGTTCCGAGGGTTTGACGGGGTTCAGGCTCAGCGAAATCGGTCTTCGGTTCCGGGTCAAGGCTCCGGATCCAGGGATTGGGGTCTTGGTGTCTATGATGAAGATCTTGCCGGATCCATGTCGAAGGTCTTGGGGTTTCACCTTATTCACCGATGGCAAACTTGGGTGACATCGGAAAGAACTCGACGGTGCCAGGAATTGCCTTGGTGTGACCACATCTACATATAGTAGGCGTCGCATGATAGGTGGATGGTTCACTGTTATTATCACCACGCCATCTTCACGTGATTGTCAGCATGTCTTCACACACACCATCGGCAAGGCACAAAGGAGCACATGAGTAGAAGATCATGGTCAACAAATATCAACTAGGCCTTATGCTCTAGGCAGCAACATGACACAGGAACACGACTACCTGCAGTAGAGTGTCAGGGCCGAAGGGGAGCACGTCCACGAGGAAAAAGGGGCGGCTTCGCGTGGCGCTGCAGAGGGAGGTGACAGCAGCGACACACACATGCAGAAGGACCATGGCAACGACGGCCGGTCTTAGGGCGGAGGAAGAAGCGGCCGGTGAAGCCGGGAGAGGAAGGTGCTCGGGCGAGGCGGGGAGGCGCGCATCGTGGCTGAGATGTGAGCACCCAGAAATGGAGGCAGAGGGAGGGCCTGGTGGCGGCGCCAGAACAGGGCACGGTCGAGAACAGGAGCACGACAGCAGCGCGTACTGGAGCACCTGGTGGCGGAGGCTCTGCATGCGCACAAACGCGAGGACGGCGATACAGAGGTGTGGGGCACCGGTCGGGACAGCGGATGGTGAGCTCGAGCCGAGGAGGGCGACGCGGCGGCGCCGATGTGGTCGGTCAGAGGAGCTCCTGGCGGCAGAGGACCGATGCATGGGTGAGGGATTCACAGGGAGGCGAGCTCAGGGAAAACAGGGAAAACGACGAGGTCGGGGCCGCACATGGTGAGGGTGAGGAGGCGAGGGAGGTGGCCGGCGACAGGGCCTGGTCTATGGTGGAGAGGAGGTCGGCGAGGAGCACTATGGCATGGAGCAGAGAAGCACGCAAGGGCAGCTGGCCAGATGCGGCGGAAGGAGGGCAACGGCCAGCGGACGACCCAGGTGTCGACGCTGCACTGCTGGGCGGCCCAGCACTGGAGAAGCTCCAAGGGGCGGTGGCGCTCGCACGTATCGACGGGGAGGCGGCGCTCGCTCGAGGCCTCGGGATGGGATCGAACAGGGGTTGGTGGCAGGGTCAGCGAGGAAGGTGGGGAGCGATACGAGAGCGATGGGGTCATCGGGGTGGGGCCAGCTCAAGATCGAAGCGTGACCGGGTCGTGCGGTGCGTGAGGGATGTGGTGTGTAACGTGTTGGTGGTGGGTCGGCCAGGGTGAGACGCGGGGTGCGGTCTGGCTGAAGGCGGTCGTTTGGCCAGTCTGGCGACGTGCCGTGTGCAGGGCGCTGTATGCGTGTTAGGTAGGCTGGCAGCGGAGGATTAGGTGTGAGGGTCTGGGTAGGCTAGGGTTTGGTTTAGGTTGGGTAGTAGGTGGCCGATTGGGCCTTTTGGGCCTGGCCGGCTGCCTCCCCTAAAAAAATACTTTTGTTTATTTATGTTATTTTAAAACACGTTTGCAAATAATTTTTAGATAAAAGAAAATATCCGGAGAGGCCGGGGTTTTGATTTGAAATAAAAGAGGGGGATATCTAGAAAGCGAAAATAGGCTTTTGCAAAATAGTCTTAGACAAACATATGCATGATGATGATGCTCAATGCAATGTGGCATGATGACATGAGCATGCGGTCATGATGATGCACAAAACAAAAACTCCAAGCGATTTTCTAGTAGTGATTTTACCGGGGTGCTACAATACGATCTACAAAAACACAAAGAAACACAGACGTGGAGATGGATCTGGTTAGCACGACTATGAAAATGAGCATAAAATGTCCTAGGAAGACTAAGCTCAGTTGTCATGCCAACGCAAGGAGAGACCACAAATCGTTCGCCAAAAGAGGATAAGCAACGGATTTGTGCACTTGCCTTGGTCGCACTCTTTCTCTCTCTTTGCTTACAAGCTTGAGACTATCTTTGTATTGGGAGACTATGTATCTTTCTTTTTTTATTTTGCCTTTTATTCTTTTTCTCCCTTTCTATTCTACTATGTGAACTTTTGTATTTGCTTAGACGTTTTGTGATAGACTTTAGTACTATTGTTGCACCTTTGAATGAATTAACTAAGAAAGGTGTACCTTTTGAGTGGGGCATAGCCCAAGATCATGCTTTTGATGAGCTAAAACGATTGTTAACTTCTGCACCTTTGCTTGCACTACCAGAATTTTCTAAGAAATTTAAAATTGAATGTGATTCTAGTGGCATAGGAATTGGTGGTGTGTTGATGCAAGAGGGTCGTCCAATTGCATATTTTTCTGAGAAAATTTCTGGTGCAAAGTAAAACTATCCTATCTATGATAAATAATTGTATGCACTTGTTAGAGTTCTGGAGTTTTGGCAACATTATTTGTGGACAAAAGAATTTATCATACATTCTGATCATGAAGCTTTAAAATATCTGAAAGCTCAATCTAACTTGCATAGGTGTCTTGCTAAGTGGGTTGAGTTCATTGAGTTTTTCCATACATTGTTAAATATAAGAAACAAAAATATAATGTTGTTGTTGATGCTCTATCTAAGAAGAACATGTTATTAACACAAATGGATATCAAAGTTCCTGGTTTAGAGAGTTTATGTGATTTGTATGCAACTGACCATGATTTTGCTGAACCATATCGTTTGTGTAATATTGGGAAGGCATGGGATAAATTTCACATCAATAATGGGTATTTGTTTCGTGCTAACAAACTATGTGTTCCGGAGTTGTCTGTGCGTTTATTGTTTCTACAGGAATCACATGTTGGAGGATTGATGGGTCACTTTGGGCGTGAGAAGATGCTACTGATGTTTGCTGATCATTTTTATTGGCCTAAGATGATGCATGATGTGGAGGTTTGTCAAGAGATGCATTGCTTGTGACAAGTCAAAGTCCAAGTTGAAGCCTCACGTTTTGTATACGCCAGTACCTGCACCTACTAAACCATGGGAAGATATAAGCATGGATTTTCTATTAGGATTGCCTAGAACTAAAAGAGGCCATGATTCAATTTTTGTGGTAGTGGATAGATTTTCTAAGATGTCACACTTTATTGCCTGCCACAAAAGCGACGATGCGTCGCATATTGCTAACCTGTTTTTCAGGGACATCGTGCGTTTACAAGAAGTACCAAAGATGATTGTTTCTGACTGTGACATGAAGTTCATGAGCTACTTTTGGAAGACACTTTGGGGAAATGATGTGGGCATCTCATGTAGTTTGATACACTAGGAGAACCAATGACATGTAATAGTTTAGTCTAAGGTCGTACCAAACGTTTGTGCTATGTTTATGAGTCAGAGTCCAATTAGGTCAAGTTAGTCCGACTCCAGTAGGGCCAGCCACCCCTACCCCTTTTGATATGGGCACGATATGCGCAAGGCAGGAGCGGGAGGCAGGCGCAAGGGAGATCATCAAGAAGGACGCGAAGGTGACTATGAAGACTGGAGTGTTCGGCCGAAGCAAGACGGAATGTCCAGCCTACCGGAGTGTCCGACCCATCTACACCGGAGTGTCCGGCCTACGAGGTTTCGTCCGATCCAGACGTATCTGCTAGAGTCGGTTTTGTATCCAGTTGTCGGTTTGGGTCTGTCCAACCAGCTATATAAAGAGTCAGTCAGCCTAGAATTAGGGTTGGCTTGAAATCGAGTTGTTTAGTCTAAAACTATTGTGTGAGTTGCTTGGTGAGCATCCCTCTGGGGACAGTGATGTCGTGATATCTGTCGTATTGATATTGTTGCGGAGGTTCTTGTGTTCATCAAGGATTGTCATGTTTTGGTGTGAGGTGTGGATATCTTCTCCATGTTGCTTGCTAGATTGATTCCTCTTCTTCAGGTGACGTTCATTGGCGTTATTGGAAGGATTCCTATCTAGGTTACTCGCTGTGAAAGATCGGGACAAAACTCATAGGATCATCAGCTAGATCCGTATCATGTGGTATCAGAGCACCAGGTTGCTCACGGTGAGATTGTGTTGATTGATCAGCTGAGTGTGTTCTTGGTGGAGATCAGAGTGTTGTGGCGGTGCAGATTGGATCTCAACGTCCGCGCACCGGAGTGTCTGACGATTTCCTCCCGGAGTATCCGTCCGACCCGGACAGTCCTGCCCTTCAACACCGGACAATCCGGCCCTAAAAATTTTCTGTTGTGCAGTTCATGCTAGGAAGCATGCAGTCGTTTCAGGGTGATTTTTGTGGCAAACGGTGCACTTCTAGGAAGAGATCTGGTGATGTGTACAATGATTATCTTGACATCTTGGGAGGTGTAGTAGGTGATGATTCTCAAATCCGGTGGAGACTGGTCCATATGGCGACATATGATGAATATGAGTTGTGGGAATGTCATATGCAAGATGGGTTTTACAGATGCGATACATACGAGTATTTGGGTAATCCTACACGTATGCTTCTTGCATTACAACGTGTGGATGAGGAGATAGTTCATTGATGGGATAAGGAGAAGTGTGAGAAGGATATTATTGATGCAACTTGGAAGTACTTCAGTAATTTTTGCGTGGCTGTTTTATGTCTCCTCGTCGTAAGGTATTTTGTACCAAGCCCATGAAGGCAGTCCAGCAGCCGCCCAAGGTTGCAGTTATGTCTATTCTATCTCATGTAAAGGTGGCTCAAGCAGTTGTTCCAGTGCAACCGGTCAGCATGGGAGTGCCAAAATTTTCTGAAGAGAAGCAGCCTGATGTTGACAAGGTTGTTGTGTGCAACTGCAGTGGAAGATGTTGTACCATTGGGTGGGCTGAATATGCAACTCAAGAGAGTACAAGATGTGACTTGTATAATAGTAGATAGAGGCCAGCGATGGAATTTATTTCAGGCGTAGTGCATGATCAAGGGCAAAGATGCAAGTTTATGATTGATAGTGGTAGCTACTGTAATGGCATTAGCAAGGTAGTTGTGGAAGTTTTGGGTTTATCCAAATGGCGTATTCTAGAAGCGAGGCATATTGAGGGGGTGAATAGTTGCGGTATGATGAAGATTACTCACAAGGTGCGTGTGCCATTTACAATTGGTGACTATGTTGATGAGGTGGAGTGCGATGTGTTGCCATTGGAGGTATGTGGGTTGTTACTTGGTCGTCCATGGCAGTATGATCGCAATGCTACACATGCTGGAAGAGCAAATACATATTCTTTTGTGCATGGTGGCAAACATCAGACTTTGAAGCCTATGCAGGAGGATCACATAAAGTCTGATGTAGAGCTCGTTGTACATAAGGAGAAGGTGCGCAAGGCTAAGCCAAAATATGGGCTAGCTAAGGTGCAGGATAGAGAGCATGATGCACACTACGACAATGTTGATATTGCTTCATCTATGCATGTAGATGACAAGCCAGTGGAACTTGTTAGTGACAAGCTAGTTGAAGTGCATCCTCTTATTGCTGAGAGGAAGGATGTTGCAGCATGTGTTCAGAAGGTTGTTTGTGTTGACATAGGTGTTCAGATGGATGATATTTGTGCTCCTGATGTTCCAGTGCACGTGGTGCAGCAGGGTAACAAGAGCAATTTTGTTAACACACATGTGAGGCATTTTGTTGGGACAGTTGTGCGAATGTATAGAGGCAAGGATGGACATGTTCATCAGTTGTGTGGTCCAGGCATTACTCATCTTATGCCAGGTCATGCAAAGAAGGTCCATGTTCAGCAACCACGAGTTCCAACAAGAGTTGAGAAGAAGAAGACGATGGAGCCTAGGTCAAAGCTCATATGGAGACACAAGGAGGTGCAGGCGCCAAGGGCTATTTCAAGTCAAGCACGCCGAGAGGGAGGTTGCGGAGTGGAAGGCAAGCAAGACTTGACGATGACAATGCCGCATGATGATTTTGTTGATATCACGCCACCCTTTCGAGAAGACCCTCCTTGAAGGGGGGAGGATGATATGGGCCCGATATGCGCGAGGGAGCGGGAGCCAGGCGCAAGGGATATCATCAAGAAGGACGTGGAGGTGTCTGTGAAGACTGAAGTGTCCGACCGAAGCAAGCCAAAATGTTCAGCCTACCGGAGTGTCCGGCCCATCTACACCGGAGTGTCCGGCGTACGAGGTTTCGTCTGATCCGGACGTATCTGCTAGAGTCGTTTTTGTATCCAGTTGTCGGTTTGGGTCTGTCCAACCGGCTATATAAAGAGTTAGTCCGTCTAGAATTAGGGTTGGCTTGAAATTGAGTTGTTCAGTCTAAAACTATTGTGTGAGTTGCTTGGTGAGCATCCCTCCGGGGATGGCGATGCCGTGTTATCCGTCGTATTGATATTGTCGTGGGGGTTCTTATGTTCATCAAGGATTGTCGCATTTTGGTGTGAGGCATGGATATCTTCTCCATGTTGCTTGCTAGATTGATTCCTCTTCTTTAGGTGATGTTCATCGGCGTTATTGGAAGGATTCCTATCCGGGTTACTCGCTATGAAAGATCGGGACAAAACTCATAGGATCATCGGCTGGATCCGTATCACCTTTGTCATGTATAAACAAGGGGGGTCCCACAATATTAGGGGGGTGAAAACATATAGGGTTTAGAACATTGTGTTCGTCAGGTGTATCATCCTTCTAGGGACAGCGCCGCCGATGCTGCCGATTTATCCAACAAAATAGTGTTTGCGTGAAGGTTCTTGTATTTGAAAGGATTTTCGTGCCTTGGTGTGAGGCGTGTTTGTTGAGGGCTAACCTCGTGGGTGGCCCGATCTTTCACGAATCCCTTAGAAATCGAGGCGGAGTGAGTGGGGAAGAGGGAGAGGATGACATCTGCGAACTCACACACGAAGAACACGATGAACTCACACACACACATGAATACACGATACAAACCAATATCTCATGCTGACGGCTACCGGTCCGGCACAATCCCTAGGATCGACGTCGGGTGAAGATCTCTCTCTTGGACCGGCACAGCGAGTGGGGAGTCTTGGTGAGATCTTGACGTCTTGGCAAAGGGCTCTGATGCCAAGGCCTTGTACAATGAGGGAGGCACGATGCAAACTCCAACGAGGTGGTAGACAATTGGTGCTCCTTTATCAAGGAGCATGATACTAGAATTAGGGAGATCCACAAGGTTGTCTTCTAATTCTAATTATCCCAGTCTAGGGTTACAATAAGGAGGGGTGGTCTATATAGGCCAACAACTTAGCAAGGGTAGTTTTGGCATAAAATGTAGAGTCTTTGATGGAATAAAGTGGTACATGGGCCGAAGGCCTAGTTGAGGCTCGCATGTCCATCACTCAGGTCAGAAACTCTAGAGAGAGTGGGCCAGACATTCTTGGTGGTGTCGGCAGGACACTTCGGTCTCGCGAGACATTCTGGTGGGAGTCTGGGTAGCTTCCGATTCGACGAACAGAAGGGACGCGCTGGGGGCGGGTGCAGTTGGGGCCGGACAATCCAGGGCAAAGGAGGCGGATAGTCTGGCTGGGCCAGACACTACGGGTCTTGTCGGCTGGACATTCCGGTCTAGACGGCGACTTGCAGCTTCGTCTTCCGAGCTTGGTGGGTGACATGTCAGGGCTTCGTACCTGAGGATACAGAGTGTATTGGCATGAGGTAGCATGCCATTCATACAGTGTGTTGTTAGGTATCCCAACCAAGCTCCAACATATACCTGGTTTGTCGTGTGTTAGTTTCTGGTACCCTCGGTATTCGCTTCATCGCATCCGTGCACATAGCTGTTCATCCATGTTGGTAAGATTCTCTAATTTATTTTGGAATGGTAAGAATCCTCTTTGTTCCAGTTGAGTGAGCTATGAGAGTTCCACCAGATTTTGTTTTGTGCACTAATGTACTAATCATGTCTTTCTAGTAGTGTTGATGTGATGCAGAAAAAGGATGCAGATGATTATCTCTTTCCATTACGCTCATACTGCAACAACAAAGTTTGGGAGGAGGAATCAGGAGTGGTACCTACTTCAGGTTTGTTCCACTTCATGACAGAAATATGTTGTAGACAAGGTGCTACTACCATTGATACTTGTTCTTTTGTGAATTTGGTTAGTGTCGAGGTTGTTGAAAAGCTACAATTATATGCATGTGCAACAACTTTCCCATTCATGTAAGAAACTTCTGGTCATGCACTACTAATTACTCAGATCGCATGTGTTTCGCTCACCATTTATGGCCCTAGGAGATATATTTCTTGTTATGTCGTTCCTAGAGCATTTAACTCCTGCCATATCATGTTGGGAACAAAGTGGTGTAATAAATTCCAGGTTACCTTTGGTAGTGAGTGTTCTGATCCTTCTATCTTTTGGAATGGTAAGCACACGTGGTTAGCACGTATACATATTAAGCAATTTTAGGAGATTAGGCGTCAAAACCTATGTGCGCCTGTAACCACCAACATAAAACCACATGTCGATCCTATCGTGGAAGAACCGAGAGTGAGAGTTGATGAGACAAATGAGGTTTCTACTAATGTAATCATGTCTACTCCTAGTGTTTTATCTTGTGATGTGTAGGTTGCTTTTGAAGAAAGGGATCCATCTATTTTACAACCTGCATCACACGATCAGGTATTGTCACTTGAGAAGGATGTCTTAGTACCTACTACAACTCAGGAGATTGTTGATGACATCGGTACTGCTTTGGAGCTTCAGCCAACATGTGCGACATATTGTGAGTCTATTCCTTTACTGAAGCCTCCCTATAATTTTCCTTGCAATAATGTTACGGAACCATGTGATAGTTTACCAAATCCGATTTTTGATCATGTGGTACTGATTACATATAAGGAAATACTTGCTCGAATACCACCTACTGATATTGTGTATTCCATCATGCTAAATAAACCTATGTATATGAGTTGTGTTGTGGATAAGATGTGACACCCCCGGGATCAAGGTTAAACAAATCCTAGACCTTAGCCTGACATAAGCTTAACCTAGAGCTCGAGGATATTTAGTGAGAAATCGGTAACACAACAGTAACCGTGCGACACAAAAATTATTACAGCAAGCTCATAACTGAGCAAAGAACCAGAATATTACAAGCACATGTCACTGACCACAAACATCAAACAATGGAAGGCAAATTATGCTATTAAGTATAGCAAACTTAACCAATGGCCTAAGAGGCTTGAGGCATAACGATGACATCCCAGCCCATAGATTCTAGGCTGTCGGCCGGGAACCGCAAGCTAATCATAAGTGTTGATGTCATATAGAACTCATCTTCAGGGGAACACTTATTTTGCTACAAAAGTATCAACAAAGCAAGGGTTAGTACAGGGTGTACTCCGCAAGACTTATGGCTGGTGGATTATTTTGCATAAAGCCATCTTTGTTTATAAAACAAGAGGGAGAAGAAGCTTGTCTAATCAGAATATTTTAAAAAGGGGATAAGAAGGCGACATCTCGAAAGAATTGATCATCATCTTTTGATATCCACCAAAATAATCCTCATCTCACAACTAGGATCACCCCCTCGTACCCATGAGGAAGCATCCTTAACAAACATTAGTTGCCACGTTTTACAATTAGGTTAATGTTCTCTATGATCTCACGTTCATTATCAAGTAGTCCATAACTGTGGACACGACTTTTCGAAAAGATTTAACCCTGCAGGGGTGTACAACTTTACCCACATGTACCAACCGACTCTTAACGCCACTTGACACACTTGCTTAGTGTGCTGGCAGAGGGTGGTTGACCACAACCTTTACCTTGCTTTCACCAACACCATGAGTCACACCCTAAGGATGGTTCCGCCATACGGGTCAAATCCTGAAGCCGGTCCCTAGAGATGTGGGCGAGGTTGGTTTATCAGGGGCTCTATCGACCCCAAGCAACCTAGTCCACGATTCCCTACCTGTTATGATGCACCTCCTTCACCGCCTTCGAGAACAACCAAATATGCATATGTCAAATGGAACGCCGAACTAGGAGACTCATGGAATCTACTAGGCAAGTTAGTTACTCGTGAGGTTTTCTAGGCCTCGTGTGGTTGTACGCTCATCTCGGTTCCAAAGGCAAGAACTCGGGTCCTAGTAGTGGTGAGCATGGGACTATAAAAACCACATCCCACCATGGCCTCCCATACAAGCCTTAGCATGTTTAACCTTTACCACTGATCTCATCTCATCACGTTCTCCTGTCATACTAGATTCTCTGCATCTGATACATCATCCCGATGAACCAGCACTGACAGCTAAGAATGGCTAAGCAAGACACAGATAATAGCTCTAGCAGTGCACACAAGCCAAACCTAGTTATGCTAGGAGCAGTAGATCAGGTAATATAAGCTCAAAGGGAGTAATGCAATAGATAGGACACTCTATCTATCGATAAAAGACCAAAGTAGAATCGTATGCATCATGGCAAGAATTGAAACACTTTGAAAACATAGGATTCTTTTATGTGTGGGGCTATGCTTGCCTTTGCCTGTTGATAACCAAAAAGCAGATCTTCGGAAGCCTTGTGTTGGAATTGATTATATTTGATCAAGTATTGTTTGTCGATCTTCGATGGTGTTGATCTCGATCTTCGATCTCGGAGTTGTTATTGTATTCTACCAGAAAGAAGCAAACACCAAAAAGAAAGGGAAACATCAATCAACATATGGCATCGTTGCAATGCTCAAGCAAGGATGATGATATGACAAGTTAAATTATATTGGAATGTAAACCTATAGCATGCTTAGCAATTTAAAGGGGATCCAAAGGGTCCAAACCCTAATACAGGAGAGACCCCGGAATCACCTGCAGGGTTCATTTCTTCTTCTAATTAAACTTACAGTTAAAGTTGTTGAACAATGCATGATTTTGAGTCTATTGGATAGATCTTATTTTTCTAAACATTTTGATATATTATACACATTTTTCTGACTTATAAATAATTACATATTGAATTTATAAGTTTTATCCTTTTTCTGAAATTATTAAACAAATTTATTAAATTATTTAAAACAACTCAGAAACTTTTCACACAGGGGCAACCCCTAGCCACAGTGGATGACCGAAGGGCCCCAGGCCACCTCGATGGGGAGGCCCATGACTGATTGCCCATCTTGACCCGTGTGTGTAATAACCTCCGATTCTTGTATCTTGAGGGCGCGCGAGGCTCGGTGGATAGGCGCGTTCGATTCGCCTCGTCACGGGAAACCTTAAAGTGGCGATGCCGCTGGCTTACGGTCATCGGAGAAGCAGCTACGGCAAGCTCCATCAGTGGCCGATGGCGGCTCGCGGCGCAGGCTCGAAGCAAAGTGGGAGGGAGGAGGGGTCTAGGAGGACCAGAGGCTCACCAGTATCGGGTAGGAGGTGATAGGGTGGATGGAGGAGGTCGAGGTCGACGGCATGGACGATGGCGGTGGTGGTCGGGGTCGGAGAAGAAGGGGTCGGTGGCAACGATTCCGAGCACACCGACTCGATTCCTCTTGTAGGTAGACGGAGTGGATCACGACGGAGCTCGTGGCACTATTAGCGGGGTGCGGGGTGGCCGGGAACGGTGACACGGCGCAGCGACTACGGCGGCTAGGGTTTCAGGTTGGGGAACCTGGGAGTAAGGGACGTCAAGAGAGAGAAGGAAGAAGATAGGGTTGAGACAGGGGTGTCGTGACGCTCTTATCCTTCTCCTAGAGCAAGATGGACAGCGGTGAGCAAACGGCAATGCTAGCGACACCCAGCTGCTTCCTCTCGAGGAGGAAGACGACGGACATAGGCGATGAAAGGGTAAGCGGGCCTAGACTACGCTTGGGCCAAAGGTGGGCCACGGGAGCTGGGCGCGGGTGGCAAGGAGAGAAGGGAGAGGCAGAGAGATAAGCTGGGCTGGGCCTGGTTCGGCTCTGGCTCATTTTTTATGTGTAAAACCTTTTTCTATTTCCTATTTTGTGTTTTTTGTCTTTTGTATTTCTAATTTCAAATATGTTTTGAATACTTTTAGAATACCAGAGACTTTTATAAAATATATAAGATATTGTGGGGCCCTTTTATTCAGTTTGGGATCCAACAATTTTGGTAATTTTCAAAAATATCAAAACCATTTGAAATTATTTCAAAGGAAGGAAAGATTAGGGTTTAGGGTTTTGTTTTGTTCATTGTTTGCATTTTTATGGGATGATTCTCATGAATGCACAAACAAAGCCCTAATTAGGTTTAACTAAAACTAAGGTGTTATATAAGATTTCTGAAATTTCATGTCTGAATTGAAGCACATATTCTCCTTATTTCATCTTTAATCTAATGATGAATATAGCATGGATGAAACTTTTCTTGTGGATCACATATGCATAACTTGTGATAGAATCGCTGAACTGAAACATCCTATTTTCAGCCATACATGTTGTGTGTCGATGACTTTTTGTTGTGGGACAGATGCTAAAATTTGTGATAGTATGAAACTAAATTCAGATCTAGTTGATATATTACATCCA
This sequence comes from Avena insularis, assembly GCA_023614405.1. NCBI lineage: Eukaryota > Viridiplantae > Streptophyta > Magnoliopsida > Poales > Poaceae > Avena > Avena insularis. The sequence continues at coordinate 370,936,428 of CM042690.1, forward strand.
ACACAAGTAATTTTACCTATGTTGGATTTTTCTAATCTTGCTAGAATAGAACCCGAGTTTTCATATTCGTTGTGTTTTTTCCAAAAGTCTTTGTCTAGTTATGCTACTACTTTAGACTTCACTGATATTTGCAAATTGTGTTACATGTTACCTACAAGACATGCACATATAAATGATTATTTGTGTTAGTTCATCACTTGTTTATAATAATCAGAGTAGCGCAGTTGAATCACAGCATAAACCCAAAAACAGATCACATATTTTTGATTGGTTTGATCTGGTTAATCAGAAATTTGATCCTACCACACTAATCCATATCAGTCTGGTGTATTTGCTACTATCAATCAAGTGTGATTAGTTGATCCATTGGGATCTAGCCAATTGCAAGTTTCGTGTGATCTACTGTTCCATTAGGGATTAGAAGATTGCAAACTGCTTCGTGGTTGGTGGCTACGTGCGCTTTGATACCAAGATGATAAGGGGTGGCCCGATCTTCTCAGTAAGCGAGGTGGATGGTGATGGATATTGGTGGAGATAACTTGTATGGCGCTCATGAACCTCTCGATCGAGCCTTGATGCCACTGCAAGAGCTCTCAACCCTTGTAGATATTCGCAACTTCACACACTTGCCCACGTAGCCGCCGACCATGAAGCTTTTTGTTGACTTGGCCTTTGAGATATTTCAATGACTCATGGTTGGAATATATGATAAATTCCTTAGGCCAAAGGTAGTTTAGCCAAACTTGAAGGACATGAACTAAGGCAAAAAGCTCTTTGTCATAACTCGGATAATTGAGGCGTGCTCCATCATGTTTCTCGCTATGGTAGGCAATATGATATGGGGTGGCCCGATCTTCTCAATAAGCGGATGGCAATGATAATGGTGGATGATAGATAACTAACCTGTAGCTATGAACTCTCCCGCTCGATCCCTGATGCCAATGCAATAGCTTCTCGAACCTTGTAGGATATCCACAACACCACGCTGTTGCGCACGCAGCCGTGACCACGAACGGTAGTATGCAATCTACTAATTCCCAATGGAACAACAGATCACACTCAATTATAGTTGGTAGATTCGAACACAGGGTAATTCCAGAGGTTCTATGAAAGAAACAACTCTAAAATATTTTAACGTGGTTTAAACCCTAACTAGAGGTCGTCCCATAGGTTATAAGGGCGGCTGGAATGACCAGAAACCGAAACTAAATGCAAACGACTCAAACTGATACAAACCGACTTGGACCAGATTCGGTCGGCGGGCGGACACTCCGGTCGAAATCGGCCGGACAGTCCGGTCAGGCCGGACACTCCGGGTGAAGTGTGCCGGAAAGTCCGGTCTGGCCAGAAACTTTGAAGTTTCCGGGTGGTGTCCGGGTAGTATCCGATCTGGCATACTGAATGTCCACGCCAGTTCGCCTCTCGACCAGACCGGACAGTCCGGGTGGATCTGACGGGACACTCCAGTCGTGGCAGATCTTTTTGCCTTCGTCTTGATGATCTTCTCTTGCGCCTTCCTCCCGCTCCTCCCTCGCGCATCCTTGGGCGATCATCATGTTGGGCTTCTCTTCTAGCCCTCCTCCACCACGCGCCATGCTTGTTTCTCCAACGAACCTGATCATACATAAATGCATAGACTTAGGCCGTATAAAGTTCTCATCAATCAAAGTACCAGATTCGTTTAGGAGTAAATTCACCTGTTGTTCCAGTAGCTTAGCACGAGCTCTTGAAAAGGTCCAATCCTAATCTCATTGGACTAATCCTTTCTTGCAATAGTTGTAGCATCTTCAGTAGTCATTGGGGTAGGTGTAATTGTAGGGATGTCCTCATCATCTCCCCCCTTCAAAAGGCGTCGACCTCGACGCTCCAAGGTCTTCTCCAGCATATGGTGACAAATCAGCAACATTGAAGCTATTGCTAACTCCACCAAACTCCTCAATAGGTATATCAACCGAGTAGGCGTTATCATTAATCTTGGCTAACACCTTGTAAGGACCAGCACCACGTGGCTTCAATTTTGACTTTCGAAGGAGTGGAAACCTATCCTTGCATAGGTGCACCCAAACCATATCTCCAGGCTCGGACAACACTTCTTTCCTTGCTTGATTCCTTGCAGCAGCAATGTTCTTGCCTTTCTTCTCAATAGCCTCTCGAGTCTTCTCATGTATTTTGTTCACATAATCAGCACGTTTTGATGCCTCCATATCAACTCTCTCATGTAATGGCAGAGGCAACATATCAAGTGGCGTCAATGGCTTGAAACCATACACCACCTCAAAAGGACAAAGCTGAGTAGTTGAATGCACAGCCCTGTTGTAAGCAAACTCAACATGTGGCAAACACTCTTCCCACTCCCGCAGATTCTTTTTAATCATGGTCCTTAGCAGCTGTGACAATGTTCGATTCACCACCTCCGTTTGACCATCTGTTTGGGGATGACATGTAGTACTGAATAGCAACTTCGTTCCTAGCTTGCCCCATAAGGTCTTCCAAAAGTAGCGCATGAACTTCACATCACGGTCAGAAACAATCGTCTTTGGTACTCCATGTAATCTCACGATGTCCCTAAAAAACAGGTTAGCAACATGCGACGCATCGTCGCTTTTGTGGCAGGCAATAAAATGAGCCATCTTAGAGAACCTATCCACTACCACAAATATAGAATCATGACCTCTCTGAGTTTTAGGTAGACCTAGCACAAAATCCATACTAATGTCTTCCCATGGAATAGTCGGTGCAGAGAGAGGTGTATACAAACCGTGAGGCTTCAGCTTAGATTTCGACTTGTGGCATGTAATACATCGGCTCACAAATATGTACACATCACGCCTCATCTTAGGCCAATAAAAGTGATCAGCAAGCATGAGTAATGTCTTCTCATGCCCAAAGTGACCCATCAAACCACCAGCATGTGATTCCTGCACTAAGAACAAACGCAACGACGATTCTGGAATACATAGTTTGTTAGCTCGAAACAAATATCCATCATGTATATGATACTTATCCCATGCGTTTATAAGAGCACACAAACGATATGGTTCAGGAAAATCATGGTCGGTTGCATAAAGTGCACAAATAGCTTCTAATCCAGGAATTTTAACATCAAGATTGGTTAATAGCATGTTCTTCCTAGATAGAGCATCAACAACAATGTTTTATTTTCCCTTCTTATAGTTAATGATGTAAGGAAAAGACTCAATGAACTCAACCCATTTAGCTAATCTTCTATGCAAGTTTGATTGAGCTTTCAAGTATTTCAATGCTTCTTGATCAGAATGTATGATGAATTCTTTTGGCCACAAATAATGTTGCCAAACCTCAAGTACTCTAACAAGTGCATACAATTCTTTATCATAGATAGAATAATTCAAACGAGCACCAGTCAATTTCTCAGAAAAATAAGCTATAGGCCGACCCTCTTGCATCAAAACGCCACCTATGCCTATACCACTAGCATCACATTCAACTTCAAATTGCTTCGAAAAATTAGGTAATGCAAGTAATGGTGCAGAAGTAAGCAAACGTTTTAATGTATCAAATGCAATGTCTTGAGCCGCGCCCCATACAAAAGGAACACCTTTCTTTGTCAAATCATTTAATGGTGCAGCAATGGTGCTAAAATCTTTCACAAAGCGCCTATAGAAACCAGCGAGACCGTGGAAACTACGCACTTGACTAACATTCATCGGAGTAGGCCAATTCTGAATTGATTCAATTTTAGATTGATCTACCTCTACTCCATGCTTAGAAACAACAAATCCTAGGAATATGACCTTATCTTTTGCAAATGTACACTTCTCAAGATTAGCATACAGTTTATTATCACGTAACACTTGCAAAACTTGTCTAATATGAGTGCAATGATCAGATTTGGTGTGGTTGTATATGAGTATATCATCAAAGTAAACAACCACGAAATGACCAATAAACTCTCTCAAAACATGATTCATCAAACGCATGAAAGTACTAGGTGCATTACTAAGACCAAACGGCATAACTAACCACTCATACAAACCGAATTTAGTTTTGAAAGCAGTTTTCCATTCAACCCCTTCTTTCATCCTAATTTGATGATAACCACTACGCAAGTCAATTTTAGAGAAAACAGCAGCACCACTCAATTCATCGAGCATATCCTCTAAGCGTGGAATAGGATGATGATATCGAATAGTGATGTTATTAATCGCTCTACAATCAACACACATGCGCCATGTACCATCTTTCTTAGGAACTAAAATAACAGGAACAGCACAAGGGCTAAGAAAGACATGAATGTACCCTTTATCCAGTAACGCTTGTACTTGCTTCTGAATTTCCTTAGTTTCTTCGCGATTAGTCCTGTAAGGTGCACGGATGGGAAGTGTGGCGCCAGGAATTAGGTCCACTTGATGTTCTATACCATGCAATGGGGGCAAACCTGCGGGTACATCTTCTGGAAACACATCCCCAAAATCCTACAAAATAGAAGAGACACCAAGTGAAATAGGGGTCATGTCGTTAGAAACCAATACCTCGCCCTTATACATGAGCACAAGTGGCATGGCTGTAGGATCCTCACGAAACTCTCTCATATCCTCCTTGGTGGCTAGTATCAATAAACCAGGCACTCTCTCACTTCTCGTTATATCACTCAATTCAGGCTCAATTACATCAGGAACTGCTGTTACACAGTCTCGCCGAGTGGTGGTATCTTCCTTCAAGTTCACCTCTATCTTCTGGCGAGAATCATTCACAATTTCTTGTGGTGTCATTGGCTGCATAGTAATCTTCTTTCCTTTGAATTCCAAGTGATATGTATTGGCTCGGCCATTGTGTTGCACATGGCGATCATAGAGCCAAGGCCGACCCAATAGTAGGTGACAAACAGTCATAGTAACCACATCAAAATCAGTAGAATCTTTGTATGGCCCTATTTAAAAATTCACACGTACCATATTATTTACCTTCATCTCACCATTGTTGCTCAACCATTGTATATAGTATGGATTGGGATGAGGTAAATATGTCAAATTCAGTTTGGCACATAGTTCCTTACTTGCAAGATTTCTGCAGCTACCTCCATCAATAATTACCTTGCAAGCTTTGTTTGGTCCAACTAGAGCTTTTGTTTGGAACAAGTTGCAACGCTGGGATTCCTCAACCGGTTGCACACTAAGTACACATGAAGATACGACAATAGTGGATGCACGCTCAGCATATGCATCAGCACCATCCTCGTCGTCATCAATATCATCCTCAGAAGCTTCATCTCCACTTTCTACTTCACCTTGTTCATTAACAAACATAACCTTGCTGTTTGGACAATCCTTCTTGTAGTGACCTCTACCTCCACAAGTATGGCACACTACATCACGAGTACGTGTAGTAGACATGTTGGAACCCGAGCTAGCAGCAGGAACAGCAGGTTTCCAAGCATTAGAACCAAATGTAGGTGTACTTGCTGGTTTGGCCGATGGTGTAAATGGAGCAGCAGCTGGTGGCGTGACTGTAGGAGGTGTAGATCTGGCCGAAAATCTGCTCGAGGATGGAAAATGAGCGCGTGACTTCGCCTCTTCTGCCAACTGGGATTCGGCCTCTCTAGCATGATGCAACAACTCATTCATGGTCTCATACTTGTGATGACGAACAATGCTCTTGATTGGTAACTTCAGATTGTTTAGGAATCGCTGCATGGTCATCTCAATGGACTCACGAACTCGAGCACGCTGCATAAGCATCTCCATCTCCATGTAGTACTCATCAACTGTCATGGTGCCTTGCTTCAATTGCGTCAATTTATCAAAAACTGAGCGCAAGTAGTTGGTTGGTACGAAAGGTGCCTTCATGATTTGCTTTATCTCGCGCCAATCCATCACAGGAAGTTCATTCTCCTCTCTCCTATGTTGCACAAGAGCATCCCACCAACGCAAAGCATAACCATCAAATTTAGATGCTGCAAGCTTGACCTTCTTATCTTCTAGATAGTCAAATAAGCGCTAGAGTTTCTCAATCTGCAATTCCCAGGTGAGGTAGTCTTCAGGATCAATGGAACCATCAAACTTAGGAATCGAGAATTTTGGCTTGCCCAAACCGTCATCAGTAGCTTGGTTGGGCACACGTGGACCACGCCCAAGATGGGCAAACCCACGACCATGAGCAGGTACATGGACAGGGGGAATAGCACGTCCCCTGCCAACATGTGGAGCAGCATCAACAGCGCTACCCTCATCGACATCATCAAAAGCATCATCATGTTGAGGATCTTCCCTTATATGCAAGGCGGCTGTCAAACCCTCAATGGACTGCTGCAAAGTAGTGACATTGACATTGAGCGTAGCCACTTGCGTTTGGATAGTATCAACTATCCCAACATGCTGATCCAATCTCATATTCATATCTTGGAGATTCTTGTCAATGGCATCTGTCGTGTTAGTAAACACACGTGTCAAGTGGGATTTCAAAGCCTCATATTCACGCCAATTGACGAGCTCCTCATCCTTCTTTTTCTGCAACACAACATCATCATCACTAGAAGACATGATTAGTAGGTTTGTGCAAAAATCAAAATCTGTATGGTGGAAACTCTCACAACTCACTCACAACTAATAAGAAAGGAGATCTTACCGTTCCAATGTGAATAGAGATGCTCTACCAAACGAAATCAAAGACTGATGCACTTGATGTGATGAAGTGAATATCAAAGGTATAGAGAACGATCGCAGGGCACACAGGTTATTTAAGGTGGAGCTATAGGTATGGTACCCTATCTACACCGCAAACAAGTCCTAGTGCTGATCGTACAAAAACCCAAGAAACACACACCGTGGAGATAAACGTGGCAAAGCAACTTATGAAAAGGAATATTGCAATGCACAAGAGAGACGCTAGTAATAGCTCAAATAGAACAGACACAAGATTGCTCAATCTACCAGTGCTATACACAACAAGGCCTCCAATATTGCACACTTCTATATCTCTTTTTTTTGTCAGGCTTGTAGCTCTTTTCTCTTTTTTTTCAACTATATTACTCAATGCAAACGAGCATAGCAATTTATAACAGAACTGGGTCGGATAGTCCGGTTGAGATGCGTCGGAGACTCCGGTTGGGATGGATAGTCCGGTGTGATTCGGCCGGATAGTCCGGTTTTGTCTGTCGAAAAATTTCTGCACTGCAAACCCTAATGAACAGCCTATCGGAGCAAAGCAGCTAGTCTCGTGGGTACGTTCCTAGGCACAGCTGCTGTAGATAGGCTGTGTCTATGGTATGCAAACAAAGGTACGCTATGTAGACTCAGAAAAACGATAAATACTTGCGGAAACGGTATGGTGGGAACAGCGGAAAACAAGATGAAACTTTAAACCTAGACACAAACGGAAACTAGACTCCTATGAGGAAAAACCTGCAGATCGGATCTACGAGAAGATACAATCAGCAACTAAAACTCGAAAACGATGCAATCTAGTCTATGGCAAATCTTTTTGTAAGGCTTTTTCTGTATAGGACGAAAACACTCTCTAATCTATGGATGGATTTGTGGATGCTTACCGAGGCAACACTGGAAATCTGATTCCAAGATGATATGGGGTGGCCCGATCTTCTCGATGGCGGATGGCAATGATAATGGTGGATGATAGATAACTAGTAGCTATGAACTCGCTCGATCCTCGATGCCAATGCAACAGCTCGAACCTTGTAGGATATTCACAACACCACGCTCTTGCGCACGCAGCCGTGACCACGAATGGTAGTATGCAATCTACTAATTCCCAATGGAACAACATATCACACTCAATTATTGATGAGGATATATACAGGGATTATGATGATTCTGACTGCCTGAACTAGAAGGAAATATTGAGTCAAATCAATAATGACTATTAGGTGAATTCATTCTTAATTGAACCTGATGTTTTACTTAATGGGAATTAGTAGATTGCAGACTACCATTCGTGGTCACGGCTGTGTGCGCAAGAGTGTGGTGTTGTGAATATCCTACAAGGTTCGAGATCTGCTATACCGCATCGAGGATCGAGCGGGAGAGATCATAGCTACGCACTAGTTATATATCATCCACCATCATCATCGCCATCCGCTTACTGAGAAGATCGGGCCACCCCATATCATCTTGGTATTAGAGCGCTGGGTTTACTCGATGAGCAATATCATCTTGGTATCAAAGCGCTGGGTTTACTCGGTGAGCAATATCATCTTGGTATCAGATTTCCTCGTTGCCTCGGTAAGCAATCCACAATCCATCCATAGATTAGAGAGTGTTTTTCATCCTATACAGAAAAAGCCCCACAAAACGAGTTGCCATAGCCTAGATTACATCGTAATCGAGTAATAGTTGCTGGTCGAGTTCCTCTATTCGATTAGATTTAGATCTGTTCTTCGTAGATTTGTTTTCTAGTTGTTTTCCACCACCTTTTTCCGCTACCATCAAGTCAGATCCGACCAAGTAAAGAGTCCTAGTTGCGTACTGCTTGGCAAGTCGGAATAAAAAATGGTTGCCTCACGCTCGACCGCATGTGTCTGCGTGCTCCAGCGTGAAAAAAAAATTGACCGTCGCCTCACCACAAACCCGTCTGCCCACATACGAGCAAAAAAAAAATTACTGCCGCCATCCTGCTGCAGGATTTTAGGCCGCTTTTCTGTGGCGTAGACCAATTCTCAGGTCAAAAGTTTTTCTTTTTGTTTATTTTTTACTGAGTCCACATAGCGCACCTATCCTTGTGAGCCTTAGTAAACCTTTCTTTGTGTCTAAAACTATCCTACGAGACTAGCGTGCTTAGTGCTCTGGGTCGCTCGCTTTAGCAATCTTGTGCCCGCTTGCTGAGACATTGCTAGCGTCTCTCCTTGTGCATTGCAACACGAGCATTCCTCCGACATACCTTACTTTATTGAGCTCATTTTCATAGTTGCAATTGCCCCATTTATCTCCACCGTGTGTGTTTCCTGGGTCTTTGTCATACGATCAGCACTAGGACTTGTTTGCGGTGTAGTTAGGATACCATACCTACAGCTCCACCATAAATAACCTGTGTGCCCTGCGATCGTTCTCTATACCTTTGGTATTCACTTCATCACATCAGTGCATCAGTCCTTGATTTCGAATTGGTAAGCATCACTATTCACTTTGGAACGGTAAGATCTGCTTTCTTGTCAGTTTTTGAGTGAGTTGTGAGTGTGCCACCAAAACAGTTTTGTGTTTTTGCACTAATGTACTAATCATGACTTCTACTAGTGTTGATGTGATGCAGAAATCAGATGATGTTTACCATGACTATTTAGCTATTGTGGTTGGCATGGCATATGATCCAACTACAATCAAGTGGCGATTAGAAAGTTCCGTCACACCCACAGAATATCAGATTTGGGAAATTGATATGGGATTTGGTTTTGCGAGATGTCGTACTTTCGATAGCAAGTTTAATGGCCATATAGAATACATTCTTGCTCACCGACGTGTGGATCAAGAGGTAGCTCGTTGGTGGAAGGACGCAAGGATTGTGTATGGTGTCATGGGTAAAAAAATCATTTGGGAAGATTTCAAGCAATTTCTACGTTCTATGTTTTTGAACAACTGCAAATAGCCTCTTCTAGAAATTTTGAGAGTGGACACTAATGAGAAATGTGAGTTGTCTACTAACGTAATCATGTCTACTCCTAGTGTTGTATCTTGTGATGTGCAGGTTGCTTTTGAAGAAAGGGAGCCGCCTATTTTACAACCTGCATCACACGATCTGGTATTGTTACTTGAGGAGGATGTCGTAGTACCTACTACAGCTGAGAAGATTGTTAATGACACTGGTACTGATTTGGAGCTTCAGCCAACATGTGCGACATATTGTGAGTCTATTCCTTTACTGAAGCCTCCTTGTGATTTGCCTTGCACTACCGTTTCAGCACCATGTGATAGTTTACCAAATTCCAATTTTGATCATGCGGTACTGATTACACATAAAGAAATACTTGCTCGAATACCACCTGCTGATATTGTGTTTTCCATCATGCTAAATGAACCTATGAGTATGAGTTGTGCTATGGACAAGATTTATGATATTTCATGTCTAAATTCTAGCACATATTCTCCTTGTTTCACTTTCAATCTAATTGGTGAATATAGCATGCATGAAATTTTTCTTGTGGATCACATATGCATTACTTGTGATAGAATCGCTGAACTGAAACATGCTGTTTTTAGCCATACTTGTTGTGTGTCGATGACTTGTTGTGGGACATATGCTGAAATTTGTGATAGTATGAAACTAAAGTCAGATCTAGTTGATATAATGCAGCCAACACAAGTAATTTTACCTATGTTGGATCGTTGTAATCTTGCTAGAATAGAACCCAAGTTTTCATATCCTTTGTGTTTGTCCCAAAAGTCTTTGTCTAGCTGTGCTACTGCTCTATACTTCACTTATATTTGCAAATTGAGTTGCATCTTCCATACTGGACAACATGATCATGTTCTTATTAATCAGAGTAGCGCAGTTGAAGCATGGTGTGAAATCAATTTGGTTTTCACACATATTGACTTGGTTAGATCTTGTCCACAAATTTGATCATAGATCTTCTTTAAGAAAACTGAATTTAATATTGAAGAATAAGACTATCTATTTAGTTGTTTTTCACCATGATCATGATTCTTTGTACTTCACTTATACCTGCAATTTAAGTTGCTTGATGTATACTGGACATACTTTTCATGTGAACAACAATAATACAACATATTATATATACATATACTTTGCGTACACGTTGTTCTTTTTGTTTCTCCCACTTTCAGCTTACCTAAAGCCAAGGACGGCTTTTCATGAAGAAAGGGAGGATGATGAGGATATATACAGGGATTATGATGATTCTGACTGCCTGAACGGGAAGGAAATATTGAGTCAAATCAATAATGACTATCAGGTGAATTCATTCTTAATTGAACCTGATGTTTTACTTAATGAGAACTTTATACTACCTAAGTCTATGCATCTTTGTATGATCAGGTTTATTGATAACACAAGCATTGCACGAGGAGGAGGAGAGTTGGAGCAAGAAGGACAAGCGCTAATTTCCAATATCAACAAGTGCGCGAGGGAGGAGCGGGAGGCATGCGCACTAGGAGGCAATGAGGAAATCACGTATGAGCAAGAGAGAGAGATGGCACACCAAGAATTACATGTTTGAGGTGTACCACGACGTTTGGACTACGTGCCAATAAGGCCAAACCCATGTATGGGTCGGTATGTATCAGTTTGAGTCAAACCGGGTCAGTTTGGGCCAAGTTATGGCTGTTTTTAGGCCCGTTTAGGGGGGAGGACGCCCCAGCCCTCATATAAACCTCCGTAGCCGTCACAAGTTAGGTTTTAGACTACGTTAAAATATTTTGGAGTTGTTTCTTTCATAGAACCTCTAGAATTACCCTGTGTTCAAATCTACCAACTATAATTGAGTGTGATCTGTTGGTCCATTGGGAATTAGTAGATTGCAGACTACCGTTTGTTGTCACGGTTGCGTGCGCAAGAGTGTGGTGTTGTGAATATCCTACAAGGTTCGAGATCTGTTGCGCTGGCATTAGGGATCGAGTGGGAGAGATCATAGCTACGCACTAGTTATCTATCATCCACCATCATCATCGCCATCCGCTTACTGAGAAGATCGGGCCACCCCATATCAATTATAGTTGGTAGATTCGAACACAAGATAATTCCAGAGGTTCTATGAAAGAAATAACTCCAAAATATTTTAACATGGTCTAAACCCTAACTAGAGGTCGTCCCATAGCTTATAAGGGCGGCTGGAACGACCAGAAACCAAAACTAAACGCAAACGACTCAAACTGATACAAACCGACTCGGACCAGATTCGGTCGGGGGGCGGACACTCCGGTCGAAATCGGCGGACATCTCGTCAGGCGGACACTCCGGGTGAAGTGTGCCGGACAGTCTGGTCTGGCCAGAAACTCTGATGTTTCCGGGTGGTGTCCGGGTAGTATCCGATCTGGCATACTGAATGTCCACGCCAGTTCGCCTCTCGACCAGGCCGGACAGTCCGGGTGGATCTAGCCGGACACTCCGGTCGTGGCAGATCTTTTTTCCTTCGTCTTGATGATCTTCTCTTGCGCCTTCCTCCCGCTCCTCCCTCGTGCATCCTTGGGAGATCATCATGTTGGGCTTCTCTTCTAGCCCTTCTCCTCCACACGCCATGCTTGTTTCTCCAACGAACCTGATCATACATAAATGCATAGACTTAGGCAGTATAAAGTTCTCATCAATCAAAGTACCAGATTCGTTTAGGAGTAAATTCACCTATTGTTCCAGTAACTTAGCACGAGCTCTTGTAATAGGTCCAATTCTAATCTCATTGGACTGATCCTTTCTTGCAACAGTTGTAGCATCTTCAGTAGTCATTGGGGTAGGTGTAATTGTAGGGATGTCCTCATCACAATAGGACGTCCATTTTGCATAAGGACTCCTCCAATACCATTACCAATAGCATCACATTCTATCTCGAAATTTTTTGTGAAATCCGGTAACGCGGGAAGAGGTGCTTCAGTAAGCCTCTTTTTAAGTTCACAAAAGCTTTTTGTTGCGCTTTTCCCCACATGAAAGTGACATTCTTTTTGGTCAACTCGTTGCGAGGGCAAGAAATGGTAGAGAAGTCTTTCACAAAGCGACGATAGAAACCAGCCAACCCATGAAAACTTCTAAGTTCACTCACATTTGTGGGGATGGGCCGATCTCGAATGTCTTTGACTTTAAAAACATCAACTTCAATGCCATTGGAAGAAACAACAAAACCAAGGAAAATCAACTTGTCTTTAGCAAAAGTGCACTTGGGAAGATTAGCATATAGCTTTTCATGTCTAAGGATTTGCAAGACCTCATTGACATGTGTAACATATTCCTCAAGTGACTTTCTATAACAAGTATATCATCGAAATAGACAACAACACTTTTTCCAATGAGAGAATGCAAAATGTGGTTCATAAGGCGCATGAAGGTGGATGGGGTATTAGATAAGCCAAAAGGCATGACCAACCATTCAGAGAGACCAAGTTTGGTCTTGAAGGCGGTTCTCCACTCATCAACTTCCGCCATATGTATTGATGGTAACCACTACGAAGATCAATTTTTGAGAAAATAGTGGCTCCACACAACTCATCAAGTATGTCATCGAGACGTGGTATGGGATGTTGATAACGCACGGTGATAGCATTGATTGGACGGTAGTCCATGCATAACCGCAACATATCATCCGTTTTTGGAACAAGAATCACGGGTACCGCACTTGGACTAGTGCTTACTTGGATCAAACTTTTGGAGACGAGTTAGTTGATTTGGCGTTCTATCTCCTTTGTCTCCTCTGGTTTCGTGCGGTAGACGACGCGGTTTGGAAGAGGTGCGCCCGGTATGAGGTCAATGCGATTCTCGGTTCCATGATGAGGAAGGAGTCCACGAGGGAGTTGTTCGGGAAACACATCCTTGAATTCCTGCAAAATAGCCATCAAAGAGGGAGGAACATTTGTCAAGTCATTAGTTTCTTGTGCTAGTTCCTTGCGCTAGTCCCTTGCAAACGAGGCCATAGTGCAAAATGGATGGGTTGTTCGTCACATCTCTCATCTCACTTTTGATGGCAAGAAGAACACTCTTGGTTTTTCCACTCGAGCTAGGCTTGTGGCTCCCACTCACTATGAGGTTGTTCTCTCGCTAACTGATGACCCACAAGTATAGGGGGTGTATCGAAGTATTATCGATAAGTAAGAGTGTCAAACCCAACGAGGAGAAGAAGGTGTTGACGAGTGGCTTGGATCAGTAATTCTCTATAAATACTTAGCAAAAAGATTTTTAGGATTTTTTGATAATGCAGATAAATAAAGTGTGAGTAAATAAAAGACAATGATAATAATTGCAGCAAGTGGCCCATTCCTTTCTTTAGCAAAGCACAAGCCCATTGTATTACTTAAGATGACCAAACGTTCTCGAGGACACATGGGAATATCGTCAAGTGCTTTTGCTTCATATAGTTGATTAATCTTCTTTAGTCGGATAAGTGTTGTGTGGGTGAACCTGTGCTAATGCACTGACCTTCCTAGGACTAATACATACTTGTGATTATACCCCTTGCAAGCTTCCGCAACTATAAGAAAGTAATTAAGATAAAAACCTATCAACAACCTTAAACTTTGAGATCCTACACTACCTTGTGCAAAGGTTTCCTAACGGGGGTTCAGGTTTCTGTCACTCCGGCAACCCCACGATTAGTAGCCAAATACACAATGCATTCCCCTAGGCCCATAAAGGTGAAGTATCATGTAGTCGACGTTCACATGAAACCACTACAAGAATAACACCATAACTTAATTATCAAACCATTGAATCTTTCTCAACACAATTCCACTACTAACAACATGACTTCTCTCATGTCTTCAAGAACTAAACGAACTACTCACGAGACATCATATGGATCAAGATCAGAGACGTATGATAAGTAACAATCTTAACATGAACAATAATTCAATGGTTCCACTCAATAGCATCATCTACAACAAGTAATCAATACCGGGAAAGTTTCCCCTAAGAACTATCCAAGATTCAACCCAATTGTTACAGCGGTATGGAGTGGTGATGATGGTGCTGGTGGAGGTGATGATGGAGGTAATGATGATGATGATCCCGATGAAGTCCATCTTGATGGTGGTGTTGATGGCGACGATCTCCCTCTCTGGGAAGGAATTTCCTCGGCAGATTTCTGCCTGCCGGAGAGCTCTTTCTCTCTCTGCAGTTTTCTGCCCCGCAGAGGCGGCAGAATCTTTCTATGGTCGCTCCCCCGAGTCTTAGGGTTTCGAGGGGATTATATACGCCAAAGTGCGATGACAGAGGTGGGCCAGGGTGGCCACACCACCTGGTGGCGCGACCAGGGTTGGCCTGCGCTAGGGGGTGGTGTGGGCCCCCTATGACCCATCTCCACTTCCCCTTCTGGCTTTCTTCGTCTTCTGGAAAAATAGGATTTTCCATATATTTTCCGGGATTTTCTAATCTTCGCAAATTTTACCTCCAAACAATGCCTTTTCCATCAGAATCCTGACTTCAGTGGTCCATCCTCCAAAAGTCATTAACCATGCAAAAATAGATGAAATAACATAAGTATCATCTCTTAATATGAAATATATCAATGAATAATAGTAAATTATGATATAGAATAGTGATGCAAAATGGACGTATCACTCACCACTCTTCTCACAAGATGGTGTTGTAGTTTGCGCCCTTGCTAAAGCCTTTGCATTGTCCGCAATTATTTGGCTAGGAGTCATCGGTTGCAAAAACATGTCTTTTAATCCACTTGAAGGTGTATACATTTGTGCGACCATCATGTAGAGAACCTTTGTTGAATTTCCATGGTTGACCAAGCAACATATGGCAAACCATCATTGGAACTACGTCACACTCAACCGTGTCTTTGTATGTTCCAACAGAGAATCTTACCGAGACGGTGTGCTTGATCTTGACGGACCCTTGGTCACTTAGCCATTGGACATGGTAGGGGTGCTTGTGAGGATGGAGGGTGAGGTTGAGTTCTCACACAACTCGGAGCTTGCAAGGTTGTGGCAACTCCCTCCATCGATGATCACCTTGATAGATTTCCATTGATGCCGGCATGGGTTTGGAAGATGTTGGATCTTTGATCTTCATGTTCTTGGGCTTGAGTAGTCAAGATCCTTGTGATGACAAGTGATGGACTTGTGTCATGTTCACACATGAGGAGTTCTTGGTCATCTTCCACACGTTGCATTGTCATTGCTTCGTTGACTCTTCCATCGAATTCATCTTCACTCAAGTACTGTTCGTCGCCATTGTCATGGATGAACAATATTTTGTTGTTTCCACATGTAGCCGACTTGTGTCCTTTGCCTCCACACTTGTAGCATTTGACGTTGAATGGCGGGTCATCCTTTGTGTATTTTCCACTTGGGGCGGTTTTCCTTGAGGAAGTGTGGGATTGAAGGAAGGCTTGTAGGTACTTGAGGAGCTTCCAGTGAAGGTTGTTGATGTAGTGGTTGAATCTTTCTTGTAGGTGAAGTAGGTCTTGGGCTTTTTGTACTTGATGTACTCTTATGATTGATGCTCAGCCTTTGTTGCAATGTGCACAAGCTTAACCATGTCGCTGTACTTTTGGAACTCAACTATGCGTTTGATTGGATGGTTCAATCCAATGAGGAAACATGCCATTGTTTCCTCCTCACGCTCATCAATGTTGGCGCGGATCATGTTGAGCTCCATTTGCTTGAAGTACTCTTCCACGGTCTTTGTCCCTTGACTAAGCGATTGTAGCTTGTTGAAGAGGTTACGTGTGTAATGCGAAGGAACAAAGCGGGATTTCACATGAGCCTTCATGTCATGCCAACTTGTGATTGGGGGCTCTTCTCTTGCGTCACGAGCAACTTGAACTTGTTCCCACCAAAGGTTGGTGTAATGATCAAACTCAAGAGAGGCCATGGCGACCATCTTCTCATCACTATAGTTGTGCATATGGAAGATCTTGTCGAGTTTGAGCGCCCATGACTGGTATTCTTTGGGATCATTTGAACCGGTGAATTTGGACATCATGAACTTGAGATTGTCGAAGGCTTCTTCCTCATTGCGATCATGGTGGCGGTGGTTGCCATGATAGTGACGGTCTTCATCTTCCATGCAATTATTGCGATGATCTTGGTGAGCTTGTTGATGCGCTTGCGGTTGAGGAGCGTCATTTTGGGGAGGTGGAACATGGTTCTCGTGACGTTGTTGCGGAGCTTCCTCTTTCTCTTGGCGCGGTTGATGACGAGGTTGATCTGCTTGGGCCTCATGAGGGTGTTAAGTATATGGAGCCTCTTGACACGGTTATTCACAAAGAGGAGGTTTGTTCCTCAGTTGGTGCTGCGGGTTAGGCACTTGGGCCATGACGAAGATCATGGTCTCGAGCCTCATGACGTGGTGGTTGTCGCTCAACATGTACAATTTGATGCTCCATGTCTTGATGTGGTGGAGGAGGCGCCTCGTGATGACCATGGTGTCGGCGTGGATGTTCATGACGATGCTGACAAAGAGGAGGATCTTGTAGAGCTTCATGTTGGTGACGAGCTTGCTCCTCCAAGTTGGAGTCATCACTTGTTGTGTCAAGTATATGTCGCGGGCGATAGTGGTGGACTTGAGGTTGTGCTTGTTGGATCACTAGTGCCCTTCCGTGATGACGGTGTCCTTCTCGCCTTGCTTGGGGCCTTGAGGAGAAATCACCATCATAGCTTGACGTTGCGGCGTGCCGTGGGGAAGGTACATAGTGCGAAGATCTTCCATGATATGGGGTGGCCCGATCTTCTCAGCAAGCACTTGTCGATGTTGATGGTGGATGATAGATAACTAGTGCATAGCTATGATCTCTCCCGCTCGAACCCTGATGCCAGTGCAACAGATCTCGAACCTTGTAGGATATTCACAACACCACACTCTTGCGCACGCAGCCGTGACCACGAACGGTAGTATGCAATTTACTTATTCCCAATGGAACAATAGATCACCCTCAATTATAGTTGGTAAATTTGAACACATGGGTAATTCCAGAGGTTCTATGAAAGAAACAACTCCAAAATATTTTAACGTGGTCTAAAAACTAAAGCTAGTGCGCCCCCATCTATTTAAGGGTCTGGGAGACGGTGGCCTAAGGTGGGATCCGAGTTGGTCCCACCCAACTAGGGTACAAACCGACCCACAAAGGGGTTCAGCCTCAGGTCTCTGCCGTGGCAGACTTTCAGGCGGAATCTCTGCCGCGGCAGCCTGCCGGGGTAGAGCCGGACTCGGTTTTCCTGCCGCGGCAGCCTGCCATGGCAGAAAACGGGTGCGTTTCTCTGCCGCAGCAGAGAAGTCCCTCCGTTTGTTGATCTTTGTATTGGATATGATGTGGCCCGACCTTCGGTCGTTACCACATCATGGTCTCCAACTTATGCCAAGTCGTCACAGACTCCAAAGGTGAATCTGTTCCTCTATGCGAGCCCACTTCCTAACCTCTTGAATGGCATACTACTTCATACTCCGTCCCATATCCATGATAGGTTCATACCGACGAGTACAGAGGCAAGGGCGGAAGCCTGGAGCACCAAGCCCGACAAGACGGAGGCTTGGAAGAGAAGACGGAAGAAGCAGCAGCTGGAGCACCGGAGTCTCTGGCCTGCGCACACCAGAGTCTCCAGCCTGAAGACACCGGAGTATCCGGCCTGCATACCCCGGAGTCTCCGGACCCATCTCCGGACTGACCCCCAGATCGAGCTCGAGGACAGCCAGAAGGCCCCTCCAGAGACGACACCAGAGACATACCGGAGTCTCCGGCCCACATCGGAGTCTCCGGACTCCCACACCGGAGTCTCCAGCCTGAGCGTATGAGCCTGCGTGCCGCCAGCTGGGCCTTCGGCCCATGTACCCCTTAGTCCGCCCAGACTTTCCCCTTTTGTTCCTAAAGTACCCTTGAACTAGTGGCTGGCCTATATATAGTGCCCCCACCCCGTCATGTAACCCTAGGCATAGATGATATACTAAAGAAAACCCCCTTTGTGGAATCTCTAGTTTTGCCTCATCCCCTTCTACCAAAGGGGATCGACTATCGTCACCACCTCGTTGGAGTTTGCATCGCGCCTCCCTCGTTGTACAAGGCCTTGGCATCGGTGTCCCTTTGCCAAGACGTCAAGACCCTCTCCAAGGTGTTCTTCCCTCTCCGCGTGGGATCGAGGGAGCACGTTGACCGATCTTTCCTTGCGAGGATTCTATCGGATCGGTGGCCACCAGTGAGAGCAATCGGCCTTGTATCGTGTTAGTTTTGCGTGTGGTCATCGTGTTCTTCGCGAGGTGTGCGTCCACTTCTGCTACCTTCTCCCTTTCCCCTCGCTTTCCCATCGATTTGACCACAAGATCCGTGAAGATCGGGCCACCCACGGGGTTACCCCATAACATCTGGTATCAGCAGCTTTTGGTTGCCACGGATTTCCCCTCGATTTGGTCTTTTTCCCCATAAATTCGAAAATTCCACCAAAAACAGCCCCAATTCGTATTTTGGATCGATCTGTGATTTGAGTGTGTTTTGGTAGGTTTTGATCCGTGGATTACTTGCTAAACTTGTTGATCTACCTTCCCCTGCGTTCCCATGGCCTAATTCCTTGATTTCCCCCATCAATTTGAGGTTTTGGGTCGAGTTTTTCCACCCAAATCGCGTCCCGTTCGTGTTCTGCACGCGCAGAAATCGACCGGACCGGAGTCTCTGGCCCTGGACTGGAGTTTCCGGTGTGAGTCTCTCCAGACCGGAGTCTCCGGACCTCCAGACCGGAGTCTCCGCCCCCACTGCTGACAGCAAATCTGTTTCACTGTTTTGGGCATAACTTTGGCATACAAACTCGAATAATGGTGTTCTTTAGCTCGTTTCGAAGAGGAGAAGGAGCTCTACATCATAATCTCCGTGCTTCATGCTATCTACTAAATACAAATTCCGTGAGCAAGGAGGAGTCCACCAATAAAGGGTGAAGATCGGCGACGAAAGGTATAAAAATTCTGCGACTTCTCCCCCCTTGCATCCCTCTGTGAGCCACACTATCTTTGCATTCAACAAACACCTATTGAGACTAGTTCCTCCTATGATTGCTTGGGATATGCACATTTGATACCTTGTAGAATTCCGAGCAAAAGTTGTGAGCACGCTATCTCATATAGTTATCTTGTATAGTTGTTGGCACAAGGAAGAGGCAAGTGAAAAAGAAAAGAAAAGTGAAAAAATAAAAAAATAAAAAGAAGAAAAAGAAAGAAAGAAACAAGTGCCTCGTAGAATAGGAAGCGCAAGCTCGATGAACATCAAATAGGTGGTACTTATTGTGCATATCTTGTAGCCCACCAATTTATTGCAATCGAACTAGCGTCTCTCCTTGCACTTGTGTGACACGAGCTTATAGTCTTCGCTAGGTAATCATTTGGTTCTTAGCTCACTTTCTCCGTCACACAAGTCCCATTTATCCCACCGTGTGTGTTTCCTTGTACATAATTCCTATCTTGTGGATTGACTTGTTTTGCTTTGTGATCATCGTGGTTCTTTACTTGCCATTACAATACCTTGATTTCGGATTGTTCTTGGACACGCCACATTCCATACCTATCCACCATAAGCTTTGTGTGTGTGTGTTTTTTAGTGGTTAATTGGTTTTGGTGTTCCGCGTGAACTTCACTTTGCTTGGTTTTGATTGCTCTCAAGTGTTGCCACTTGCACGATACTATCTTCCAAGGTAAAGTAAGGTTTGACGTTGCATCCCTAACCCCTACCACTTCCATATACACCACTTGGTCTTTTGAAACATGTCTAGGGACTCCGAAGCCGAGGATGATTTCTATGAAGAATCCACGAAGAGCCACCATGCATATGCCTCCACAACCATGGATGAGATGATGGAGCACTACACCGACAATGGCTCCACATGCTTGGGTGATATGGAGTTCTACAACAACAATAACTCCCCATGCATGGAAGACTTCAAGAACGACAACGACAAGCTCCTCAAGTCGCATCGACCAAGAGGGAGCCTCCACCTCGAGAGCGCCAAGGTCCACCATCACATGGAAAAGTTCGAAAGCTCCCTCAACAACTTCAAGAGTGACATGGACAACAACTTCGCCAAAACCATGAGCATGATGGCCAAGACTAATGATGCTTTGCGCTCATTACAACGCGTCACCAAGAAGAGTGCCAAGGACAAGGAGCATCGTCGCGAGCGTCATGTGGATGACCAAGTGCGCCATCTACATCAACCTTTGGCAAGGCACGCCAATGACCTCCGTCAACACCATCATAAGGCGGCTTCAACTACTCGTGCCACCACCAAAAGGGCACCAAGAGCAAGCTCTCCTCCACGCCATGAAGCTTCATGCCAAGAGTCTACACTTCAAGATGGAGGAATCCAAGGCCACGTATGTGATGAAGTCGATCCGAGCACCGCTCTCGACAACAACATGAACCTACTTCCACCACTACCACAAGATGGCGACGACAAGGTCAAGAATGGTGAGCATGGGATTTTCCCTTCACCAAAGGAGGCGCATGGAGTTGAGAGAACCGAGCCTACCCCTACATGCTTGAGTGATGATGTGGTACCAATCCCATGTGAGTATGAGAGCCACTTAGCCCACTTGAGTGAAAACAAGAGTGAGATGAGTGACTCCACCATACGTGAGATTGAGTGCTTCCATTTGGAGGGCATGAGTGATACACCGATTGAGTTGAGAGTGGTAGTTGATAGGTCATGTGAGACCACTTTGATTTCTAACGACTTACCCTCTACCTCTAGTGTGTTTCCTCATGATTTTCTAGGTTCCATGGTGGATGAAGATGATGCCATCCCCATGGATGATGAAGAAGTCGCCCACATGGAGGCCAATTCTACCACAACACCCACTTCATATGAGAGGTATGAACAAGGTAAGAATACAGGTGTTGATGATGCCATGATCCCACTAGTGGACATGATGATTTGTGATGATTTGCATGCTATGGATAGTATTTGTGACATGACATATGTTCCACTCTTATTCCCATGTGTTGATCTTGCTTTGCATAATGATGACCATGTGGATTCCTTTTATTGTCATGATATTGCCATAGACATGATATGCTCTAAACGTTACGTTGATGACATTGTTGCTTGCACTTTGTTGAACAATTGCTCTTTCCAATGTTTTGCTTGCAATGATGTTACCAATGGTAACCCTCGAACCATGCTTTGTCATGAATGTTTTACAATCTCTCCCGTTGCTTGCAATAAGTTGAATAATTGCTCTTTCACTTGTTTTGCTTGCAACAATAATTCTCATATGTATTCTATTGAGATGGCCCCCATAGCTTTCTCAAATTTTGGAGATTTTGGTAAATTCCATGATAAGCATGTTCCCCACTTGCATACTCACCATGCACCTATGTTACACTTGATTGACACTAATGGTGATGTGCACAAGAAGAGATATGTCATGATGGATGATGTATTTCTCTACCATGCACACACGTTCTTCCTTTTATCTATGATGTGTGTAGGTACCCGCACAGGAATGTCAACCTCGGTTGAGCACGAGTTGACAAAAAGAGCTCTAGAGAGCATCCCCCAAGAGAGTTCAAGATCGAACCCAGCTCTGATACCTTTTGCATGCTTTGCATCTTTCATGTTGACAAATTGCTCTTTCCTATGGTTTGATTGAAAGCATGTTGATGGTATTCTTTCACCTTGTGACAATCATGTCTCGTTGCTTTTGGATACTGATGCTTTGTATGTTGCCACAAAAATGTTGAACAATTTCTCTTTCCAATGTTTGGTGTGCAACCATAATGCCATTTTGAGCATGTATTGTCATGAGAGCTTCCAAGTCTCTCGTATTGTTGTTGCAACAAACATAAGGACCACTTGCTCTTTCATATGGTTTGTTTGCAAACACGTTGCTTTTGCTTCCGCTCGTGATACTCATATCCCAATGATATTTGCTTTTGATGATTTGTGTGTGGCATCCAACATGTTGACCAATTGTTCTTTCCAATGGTTGGTTTGCACACATAATGATGTTGTTTTGGATGTTCTTCCGCATGTGTTTTTGCTGAATTCTCCAACTCTTGCATCAAAGATGTTGACCAATATTGTCCATTGCTTTGAGTGCCACATTAAGATGTTTTATGGAGTTTTTGAGTTCCCACATTTGGATGATGTTCAAACGATTTCCATGCACTTTGACCTTGCATATGCATCCGGTTTGCTATACTTGAGTTGTGCTAATAGTGTTGTGAACAAGAATGGACATGCCACAAATGACATGCTCCTCTATCACACATAAACATATGTTGCTTGGTCTTTGTTGTGTGAAGGTACTATTGCATACGCATCAACCTCTATGGATAAAGAGTTGACAAGACAAATCGAAGAGAGTTACCTATGGCTGCCCTTCAACGAGCCATCTCTACATCCTAAGGTGACTTCCTTCTACTTGAGGACTCATACTATAATCTTCATGAATTGGCTACTCTTTGAGTGTTGCTTCGCTTTTCTGGTGAGCTTTGTAGGCTTCATTGAAGGTGAAGGAACATTGAGGTGTTGTCAGTTCAATCATTCCGAGGACGACTATATGGTGAACCCCAAGATCAAGAAGGTCTCTTGACATCTTCTACTTTGTGATGAGCATGTAGAGTCGAGTACGACCCTTTTTGAAGGGAGGGGAGATGATGTGGCCAGACCTTTGGTCGTTACCACATCATGGTCTCCAACTTATGCCAAGTCGTCACGGACTCCAAAGGTGAATCCGTTCCCCTATGCGAGCCCACTTCCTAACCTCTTGAATGGTATACTACTTCATACTCCGTCCCATATCCATGATAGGTTCATACCGACGAGTACGGAGGCAAGGGAGGAAGCTTGGAGCACCAAGCCCGACAAGACGGAGGCTTGGAAGAGAAGACGGAAGAAGCAGCAGCTGGAGCACCAGAGTCTCCGGCCTGCGCACACCAGAGTCTCCGGCCACACCGGAGTCTCCGGCCTAATGACACCGGAGTCTTCGGCCTGCATACCCCGGAGTCTCTAGACTGACCCCCAGATCGAGCTCGAGGACAGCCAGAAGGCCCCTCCGGAGACGACACCGGAGACAGACCAGAGTCTCCGGACCCCACACCGGAGTCTCCGGCCTGCACGCCGCTAGCTGGGCCTTTGGCCCATGTACCCCTTAGTCCGCCCAGACTTTCCCCTTTTATTCCTAAAGTACCCTTGAACTAGTGGCTGGCCTATATATAGTGCCCCACCCCCTCATGTAACCCTAGGCATAGATGATAGACTAAAGAAAACCCCCTTTGTGGAATCTCTAGTTTTGCCTCATCCCCTTCTACCAAAGGGGATCGACTATCGTCACCACCTCGTTGGAGTTTGCATCGCGCCTCCCTCGTTGTACAAGGCCTTGGCATCGGTGTCCCTTTTCCAAGACGTCAAGACCCTCTCCAAGGTGTTCTTCCCTCTCCGCGTGGGATCGAGGGAGCACGTTGACCGATCTTTCCTTGCGAGGATTCTATCGGATCGGTGGCCACCGGTGAGAGCAATCTGCCTTGTATCGTGTGAGGTTTGCGTGTGTTCATCGTGTTCTTCGCGTGGTGTGCGTCCGCTTCCGCTACCTTCTCCCTTTCCCCTCACTTTCCCATCGATTTGACCACGAGATCCGTGAAGATCGGGCCACCCACGGGGTTACCCCATAACAGGATTGATCCTTGCGCTTCCTCCCTCTCCTCCCTCGCGCATTCTTCAATGATCAACACGCCATGTTCCATTAGCTCCTCGCTCCATGCTACGCCTTGTTCTCCTAAGTACCTAATCATGCAATAATTCAAAGACTTAGGTAGTATAAAATTCTCATTAATTAAAACACCAGTTTCATTAAGAAACAAGTTCACCTGTTGCTCTAGTATCTTAGCACGAGCTCTTGTAATTGGTCCAATCCTTATCTCATTGGACTGATCTTTCTTTGTAGCAATTGGAACATCACCATTAGCAATTTGGGAAGGTGTAACTATAGGGATGTCCTCATCATCTCCCCCCTTCAAAAGGCGTCGACCTCGACGCTCCAAGGTCTTCTCCAGCATATGGTGACAAATCAACAACGTTGAAATTGTTGCTAACTCCACCAAACTCCTCAATAGGTATGTCAACCGAGTAGGCATTATCATTCATTTTGGCTAGCACCTTGTAAGAACCAGCACCACGTGGCTTCAACTTGGACTTGCGAAGTAGTGGAAATTTGTCCTTGTGTGGATGTACCCAAACCATGTCTCCAGGCTTGAACAACACTTCCTTTCTTGCTTGATTCCTTGCAGCAGCAATGTTCTTGCCTTTCTTCTCTATAGCCTCTCGAGTCTTCTCATGTATTTTCTTCACATAATAAGCATGTTTTGATTCCTCCATATCAACTCTCTCATGTAATGGTAGAGGCAACATATCAAGTGGCATCAATGGCTTGAAACCATATACCGCCTCAAAAGGACAAAGCTGAGTAGTTGAATGCATAGTCCCGTTGTAAGCAAACTCAACATGTGGCAAACACTCTTCCCACTCCCGCAGATTCTTCTTTATCATACTCCTTAGCAGCTATGACAATGTTCGATTCACCACCTCCGTTTGACCATCTGTTTGGGGATGACATGTAGTACTGAATAGCAGCTTCATTCCTAGCTTCCCCCATAAGGTCTTCCAAAAGTAGCTCATGAACTTCACATCAAGGTCAGAAACAATCATCTCAGGTACTCCGTGTAATCTCACAAAGTCCCTGAAAAACAGGTTAGCAACATGCGACGCATCGTCGCTTTTGTGGCAGGCAATAAAATGAGCCATCTTAGAGAACCTATCCACTACCACAAATATAGAATCATGACCTCTGTGAGTTTTAGGTAGACCTAGCACAAAATCCATACTAATGTCTTCCCATGGAGTAGTAGGTGCAGAGAGAGGTGTATACAAATCGTGAGGCTTCAGCTTGGATTTCAACTTGTTGCATGTAATACATCGGCTCACAAATCTGTACACATCACGCCTCATCTTGGGCCAATAGAAGTGATCAGCAAGCATGAGCAACGTCTTCTCACGCCCAAAGTGACCCATCAAACCACCAGCATGTGATTCCTGCACTAAAAACAAACGCAACAATGATTCTGGAATACATAGTTTGTTAGCTCTAAACAAATATCCATCATGTATATGATACTTATCCCATGCGTTTCTAATAGCACACAAACGATATGGTTCAGCAAAATCATGGTCAGTTGCATAAAGTGCACAAATAGCTTCTAATCCAGGAATTTTAACATCAAGATTGGTTAATAGCATGTTCTTCCTAGACAGAGCATCAGCAACAACATTTTCTTTTCCCTTCTTATAATTAATGATGTAAGGAAAAGACTCAATGAACTCAACCCATTTAGCTAATCTTCTATGCAAGTTTGATTGAGCTTTCAAGTATTTCAATGCTTCATGATCAGAATGTATGATGAATTCCTTTGGCCACAAATAATGTTGCCAAACCTCAAGTACTCTAACAAGTGCATACAATTCTTTATCATAGATTGAATAATTCAAACGAGCACCAGTCAATTTCTCAGAAAAATAAGCTATAGGCCGACCCTCTTGCATCAAAACGCCACCTATGCCTATACCACTAGCATCACATTCAACTTCAAATTGCTTCGAAAAATTAGGTAATGCAAGCAATGGTGCAGAAGTAAGCAAACGTTTCAAAGTATCAAAAGCAATGTCTTGGGTTGCGCCCCATATAAAAGGAACACCTTTCTTGGTCAAATCATTCAAAGGTGCAGCAATGGTGCTAAAATCTTTCACAAAGCGCCTATAGAAACCAGCGAGACCGTGGAAACTACGCACTTGACTTACATTCATTGGAGTAGGCCAATTCTGAATTGATTCAATCTTAGATTGATCCACCTCTACTCCATGTTTAGAAACAACAAATCCTATGAATATGACCTTATCTTTTGCAAATGTACACTTCTCAAGATTAGCGTACAGTTTATTATCACGTAACACTTGGAAAACTTGTCTAATATGAGTGCAATGGTCAGATTCGGTGTGGCTGTATATGAGTATATCATCAAAGTAAACAACCACGAAACGACCAATAAACTCTCTCAAAACATGATTCATCAAACGCATGAAAGTACTAGGTGCATTAGTAAGACCAAACGGCATAACTAACCACTCATACAAACCGAATTTAGTTTTGAAAGCAGTTTTCCATTCATCCCCTTCTTTCATCCTAATTTGATGATAAGCACTACGCAAGTCAATTTTAGAGGAAACAGCAGCACCACTCAATTCATCTAGCATATCCTCTAAGCGTGGAATAGGATGACGATATCGAATAGTGATGTTATTAATCGCTCTACAATCAACACACATGCGCCAAGTACCATCTTTCTTAGGAACTAAAATAACAGGAACAGCACAAGGGCTAAGAGAGACACAAATGTACCCTTTATCCAACAACGCTTGTACTTGCTTCTGAATTTCTTTAGTTTCTTCAGGATTAGTCCTGTAGGGTGCACGGTTGGGAAGTGTGGCACCAGGAATCAAGTCCACTTGATGTTCTATACCACGCAAGGGAGGCAAACCTGCGGGTACGTCTTCTGGAAACACATCCCCAAAGTCCTGCAAAACAGATGAAACACCAAGAGAAATAGGGGTCAT
The DNA here is from genome assembly GCA_023614405.1 of Avena insularis. Taxonomy (NCBI): domain Eukaryota; kingdom Viridiplantae; phylum Streptophyta; class Magnoliopsida; order Poales; family Poaceae; genus Avena; species Avena insularis. Next base: position 370,963,667 of record CM042690.1, read on the forward strand.
GTCGTTAGAAACTAATACCTCGCCCTTATACATGAGCACAAGTGGCATGGTTGTAGGATCCTCATGAAATTCTCTCATGTCTTCCTTAGTGGCTAATATCAATAAACTAGGCACTCTCTCACTTTTCATTATATCACTCAATTTAGGCTCAATTACATCAGGAACAGCTGTCACACAATCTCGCTGAGTGGTAGTATTTTCCTTCAAATTCACCTCTATCTTCTGGCGAGAATCATTCACAATTTCTCGTGGTGTCATTGGCTGCATAGTAATCTTTCTTCGTTGGAATTCCAAGTGATATGTATTCGCTCGGACATTGTGTTGCACATGGCGATCATATAGCCATGACCGACCCAATAGGAGGTGACAAACAGTCATAGGAACCACATCAAAATCAATAGAATCTTTGTATGGCCCTATTTGAAAGTTCACTGGTACCATATGATTTACCTTCATCTCACCATTGTTGCTCAACCATTGTATGTAGTATGGCTTGGGATGAGGTAAGTATGTCAAATTTAGTTTGGCACATAATTCCTTACTTGCAAGATTTCTGCAGCTACCTCCATCAATAATGACCTTGCAAGCTTTATTTGGTCCAACTAGAGCTTTTGTTTGGAACAAGTTGCAACGCTGGGATTCCTCAACCGGTTGCACACTAAGTACACGTGAAGACACGACGATAGTTGGTGCACGCTCAGCATATGCATCAGCACCATCCTCGCCATCATCAATATCAACATCAGAAGCTTCATCTCCACTTTCTACTTCACCTTGTTCATTAACAAACATAACCTTGCTGTTTGGACAATCCTTCTTGTAGTGACCTCTACCACCACAAGTGTGGCACACCACATCACGAGTACGTGCAGTAGACATGTTGGAACCCGAGCTAGCAGCAGGAGCAGCGGGTTTCCGAGCATTAGAACCAAACGAAGGTGTACTTGCTGGTTTGGCCGATGGTGTAAACGGAACAGCAGCTGGTGACGCGGCTGTAGGAGGAATAGGTCTGGCCGAAAATCTGCTGGAGGATGGAAAACGAGTACGTGACTTCGCCTCTTCTGCCAACTGGGATTCGGCCTCTCTAGCATGATGCAACAACTCATTCATGGTCTCATACTTGTGATGACGAACAATGCTCTTGATTGGTAACTTCAAATTGTTTAGGAATCGCTGCATGGTCATCTCAATGGACTCACGAATTCTAGCACGCTGCATAAGCATCTCCATCTCCATGTAGTACTCATCAACTGTCATTGTTCCTTGCTTCAGTTGCGTCAATTTATCAAAAACTGAACGCAAGTAGTTGGTTGGGACGAAACGAGCTTTCATGATTTGCTTCATCTCGCGCCAATCCATCACAGGAAGTTCATTGTCTCCCTCCTATGTTTCACAAGAGCATCCCACCAACACAAAGCATAACCATCAAATTCAGATGCTGCAAGCTTGACCTTCTTATCTTCTAGATAGTCAAATAAGCGCTAGAGTTTCTCAATCTGCAATTCCCAGGTGAGGTAGTCTTCAGGATCAATGGAACCATCAAACTTAGGAATCGAGAATTTTGGCTTGCCCAAACCGTCATCAGTAGCTTGGTTGGGCACACGTGGACCACGCCCAAGATGGGCAAACCCACGACCATGAGCAGGTACATGGACAGGGGGAATAGCACGTCCCCTGCCAACATGTGGAGCAGCATCAACAGCGCTACCCTCATCGACATCATCAAAAGCATCATCATGTTGAGGATCTTCCCTTATATGCAAGGCGGCTGTCAAACCCTCAATGGACTGCTGCAAAGTAGTGACATTGACATTGAGCGTAGCCACTTGCGTTTGGATAGTATCAACTATCCCAACATGCTGATCCAATCTCATATTCATATCTTGGAGATTCTTGTCAATGGCATCTGTCGTGTTAGTAAACACACGTGTCAAGTGGGATTTCAAAGCCTCATATTCACGCCAATTGACGAGCTCCTCATCCTTCTTTTTCTGCAACACAACATCATCATCACTAGAAGACATGATTAGTAGGTTTGTGCAAAAATCAAAATCTGTATGGTGGAAACTCTCACAACTCACTCACAACTAATAAGAAAGGAGATCTTACCGTTCCAATGTGAATAGAGATGCTCTACCAAACGAAATCAAAGACTGATGCACTTGATGTGATGAAGTGAATATCAAAGGTATAGAGAACGATCGCAGGGCACACAGGTTATTTAAGGTGGAGCTATAGGTATGGTACCCTATCTACACCGCAAACAAGTCCTAGTGCTGATCGTACAAAAACCCAAGAAACACACACCGTGGAGATAAACGTGGCAAAGCAACTTATGAAAAGGAATATTGCAATGCACAAGAGAGACGCTAGTAATAGCTCAAATAGAACAGACACAAGATTGCTCAATCTACCAGTGCTATACACAACAAGGCCTCCAATATTGCACACTTCTATATCTCTTTTTTTTGTCAGGCTTGTAGCTCTTTTCTCTTTTTTTTCAACTATATTACTCAATGCAAACGAGCATAGCAATTTATAACAGAACTGGGTCGGATAGTCCGGTTGAGATGCGTCGGAGACTCCGGTTGGGATGGATAGTCCGGTGTGATTCGGCCGGATAGTCCGGTTTTGTCTGTCGAAAAATTTCTGCACTGCAAACCCTAATGAACAGCCTATCGGAGCAAAGCAGCTAGTCTCGTGGGTACGTTCCTTCTTATGTTCTGGATAGTCAAATAAGCGCTAGAGTTTCTCAATCTTCAACTCCCATGTGAGGTAGTCTTCAGGATCAATGGAACCATCAAACTTAGGAATTGAGAATTTTGGCTTGCCCAAACCATCATCAGCAGTTTGGTTGGGAACACGTTCAGCACGCCCAAGAGGAGCATACCCACGGCCATGAGGTGCATGGGCAGGTGCATGGGCAGGGGGAATAGCACGTCCCCTGCCAACATGTGGAGCAGCATCCACAGTGCTACCCTCATCAAAATCATCAAAGGCATCATCATGTTGAGGTTCTTCCCTTCTATGCAAAGCGGTTGTCAAACCCTCAATGGACTGCTGCAAAGCGGTGACATTGACATTGAGCGTAGCCACTTGTGTTTGAATAGTATCCACCGTTCCAACATGGTGATCCAATCTCACATTCAGATCCTGGAGATTCTTGTCAATGGCATCTGTCGTGTGAGTAAACACACGTGTCAAGTGGGACTTCAAAGACTCATATTCACGCCAATTGACGAGTTCCTCATCCTTCTTTTTCTGCATCACAACATCATCATCACTAGAAGACATGATCAGTAGGTTAGTGCATAAAATCAAAAATCTGTATGGTGGAACTCTCACAGCTCACTCACAACTAATAAGAAAGGAGATCTTACCGTTCCAAAGTGAATAGAGATGCTCTACCAACGAAATCAAAGACTGATGCACTTGATGTGATGAAGTGAATATCAAAGGTATAGAGAACGATCACAAGGCACACAAGGTATTTATGGTTGAGCTGTATTTATGGTATCCTAACTACACCGCAAACAAGTCCTAGTGCTGATCCTACAAAAACCCAAGAAACACACACGTGGAGAAAAACGTGGCAATGCAACTATGAAGGGTGTTGCACTACGCTCGAGAGACACTAGCAAAGCTCAATGTAAACAGGCACAAGATTGCTCAATCTACTGGTGCACATGGCTATCTTGCTTTTTTTTTGATAGATAACACATGGCCAATTACAAAGTACGGCACCAAAAGTCCTAAGAGCAGCCTGTTGGAGCGGAAACTAGTCTCAATAGGCAAGTTCCTACACCTATGTAGTAGATTGGCTGTGGCTAAGGGTTTTGGAAAAGTGCAAATCGATCACACTTTGTAATTATGGTGTCGTGGCAGAAAAACAGCTCAAAATCCTGCCGTGGCAGAGCGGTAACTTGGTAACTCAGAAAGTCCTGCCGTGGCAGAGAAAAACACAGAAATCCTGCCGTGGCAGACTTGGTAACCCGAAAAGTCCTGCCGTGGCAGAAAAAGAGACCGAAATCCTGCCGTGGCAGACTCGGTAACCTGGAAAGTATTTTTTTTAATTCCGACTCAGCCAAGAGTAGAAGACTAGGACTCTTAGAGTAGATTGGATCTGACTTGATGGTGGCGGAAAACAATGGGGGCAAACGACTAAAAACAAGAGAACAAAACTACGAAGAACAGATCTAGATCGAAACTAAAGGATGAACACGACCAACAACTATTACTCGTCTACGATGCAATCTAGTCTATGACAACTCTTTTTTTGTGGGGCTTTTTCTGGATAGGACTAGAAAACACTCTCTAATCTAATGATGGATTGTGGATTGCTTACCGAGGCAACGAGGAAATCTGATACCAAGATGATATGGGGTGGCCCGATCTTCTCAGCAAGCACTTGTCGATGGTGATGGTAGATGATAGATAACTAGCCTGTAGCTATGAACTCTCCTGGTCGATCCCTGATGCCAATGCAATAGCTCTCAAACCTTGTAGGATATTCACAACACCACGCTCTTGCGCACGCAGCCGTGACCACGAACGGTAGTATCCAATCTACTAATTCCCAATGGAACAACAGATCACACTCAATTATAGTTGGTAAATTTGAACACAGGGTAACTTCAGAGGTTCTATGAAAGAAACAACTCCAAAATATTTAACGTGGTCTAACCCTAATCTACGATGCCCCCATCTATTTATGGGTCCAAAGGGCAGCGGCCTATGGTAGAACCCGAGTCGGTTCCACCCAACCTGGATACAAACCGGCCACAAGTGGCTCGGCCAAGACTGGCTCTGCCGTGGCAGAGTCCTAGTTAGTTTTCCTGCCGCGGTAGCCTGTCGTGGCAGAGAAACGAGGCTTTTCTCTGCCGCGGCAGAGAACTTCCTCCTCTTGTTGATCTTCGTCTTGGACAGCTCCTTGCGCTTCCTCCCTCTCCTCCCTCGCGCATTCCTCATTGATCAACACGCATTCCTTCAGCTCCTCGCTCTGTGCTATGCCTTCTTCTCCTAAGTACCTGATCATACAATAATTCAAAGACTTAGGTAGTATAAAATTCTCATTAATTAAAACACCAGGTTCATTAAGAAACAAGTTCACCTGTTGTTCTAGTAGCTTGGCACGAGCTCTTGTGATTGGTCCAATCCTTATCTCATTGGATTGATCATTCTTTGCAATTGGAACAACTTCATTAGCAATTGGGGTAGGTGTAATTGTAGAGATGTCCTCATCAATAACGGTGGCATGATGAGCTTGAAGAGCTTGATGCGCGAGAACATTGTCTTGTGTTGTTTGTCATTCTGTCAATGAGGAGGCGAAGCTTGTCATTTGTTTCAGCGACGGAATATTGGAGCGCTTCATTTTGATGGCCAAAGTTGTGTTGCATTGCATGCATTTGTACTTTGAGGCCATCGAAGCGATTATCGATGCTCTTGAACTCGGCTTGAGTCTTGCCGAACTGTTCATCTTGTCATGTCTCAAGAGCCTCGCAACGTTCACGAAACTCATGTCAGATGATGTAGTGGCATGCGCGTGTCATGTACGGGCCCTGTTCTTTTTCTTGGGGAGGTGTTTTGATCGACTCACTATGCCTAACCAACATGCAAAACACATAAGGATTGTATATGGAAGTGTAGTATGGTGGTGTTAGCCTTTTACCTCACCTTGGGGATTGCACCGAACTAGAAATCACAGGAGAGAACTATTAGCTTGCAAAGTGAAATCGCAAAGAAACCTCACACAAAAGAAAGGACTAAAACTCTCAAAAGCTTTTGGTGGAAGGTTAGGGTTGTGGAATGCCAAAGAACCACTCAAAAGAAAAGGGATAGTCAAACATGGGTAAAATCCAACAAAACTCAATTCAATGGTACAGGTCAACTACTCAAAAGGGTAACGGGAACCTACGACTATATACAAACATGTGGAGATTGTTGGGATTAACACGACTATGAAAATGAGGAACAAAATGTACTAACGAAGACTATGATCGGTGTCGTGCCAATGCAAGGAGAGACGATGACTCATTTGCAAAGAGGGAAAAATGATGAATGGATTTCTGCACTTGCCTTGGGTGCTCTTCTTTCCCTCTTGCTTACAAGCTTGAGACTCTCTTTTACGATGGGAGGCTATTTTCTTTTTATTTGTATCTTTTTTTTTCTTTTTTTGCTCTCCCTTGATGCTACCAAGTCACTCTTGCTATTGCTTTTGCACTCTCACTATCCAAGGACAAATGCAAATGCTCAAGCAAACACAAGATGAGCCACTCTCATGGGATAGGTACACACAAAGGAAGATAGGTTTAACAAGGTGACGCAAGTTATACCTTCTTGGTGATGATGACTTGCAGTCGGTGGTGCGGGATGATGTTCGGTACCATGGTGTCGATGAGCACGGATGTTGAAGGTGCAGAAGCGTGTTGTTAGTTAACGACACGCACACGAGACGAGAACAAACAAGAGGAAAATAGCCAATACGAAATAAGAGGCAAAAGTCAAAATCAGGCGTTAGGGCCGGAAACTCTGGTTCAGGGATAGTCACGGTGGTTGTTAACGAGGGGGAGGCACTTGGGCCTCACGGTGAAGATGAGGGTTTTGAGCCTCTTGACGTGGTTGTTGAAGAAGAGGAGATTCGTTCCTCGGATGGTGATGTGGGTTAGGCACTTGGGCCTCACGACAAAGGTCATGGTCTTGAGCCTCATGACGTGGTGGGCGTCGCTCAATATGAACCATTTGATGCTCCATGTCTTGATATGGTGGAGGAGGCACGCCATGGTGACCATGGTGATGGCGTTGAAGTTCATGATGATGATGATGAAGATGAGGATCTTGGAGAGCTTCATGTCGATGACGAGCTTGTTCCTCCAAGTTGGAGTCATCACTTGTTGACGAGGGTTAAACTCATCAATGCCCATTGTTCTGGACTTGGGTTTTGGAGAAGGAAGCAGCGCTGGAGGCATCAATTGGTGTAACATCCCAAATTTTACGATTGCAGATGTTACTAGAAGCATGTATCATATATTTTGCATCATGGCATCACACAATAAAAGCCGCATCAAATACTTTCCCTAAACCCTATAGTCATATAAAGACAAAATGGGGTTAAACAAAAACTAACCTCCTAAACCCTTGCAAGAGTGTTATTTTATAACCCCATTGTAATCTCCTTCTTTTTACAAAATTTTAGAGATAAATTTCATTAAATTTGGAGTCCGTTTGCAAAAGTTATAAGACAAATAGTGAAACAGAATATAAAAAGAATTTTTACAAAAAAAAGGGGGGTCTAGCCTAGCGGGCCGGCTAGACCAGCCCGTGGCCTAACCACCGCCACGCCTGGCAGAGCGAGCGACGCATAGCACGTGGGCCGGCCTAGCACCGTCCGCCCGCACCCGCAGCCGCCGACAGGCGGGCCCCACCGTGTCATCTTCTCCGTGGAGATCGGGGCGGACTCCAACCCGCCATCGCGCCAGGAACAAAATCCGGCCGAATCGTAGGGGGACTGCACGAACCCCGCCCCTAATCCTCTGGCCCTTATAAACTCTGCACCTCGCCGCCCTAAACCTTAGGTTTCTTTTCACCAATCGCCACTGGGCTGCCGCCATAGACCTCGTCGGAATACGTCGCCACTGAGCCTCTTGACGTGGTTGTTGAAGAAGAGGAGGTTCGTTCCTCGGATGGTGATGTGGGTTAGGCACTTGGGCCTCACGACAAAGGTCATGGTCTTGAGCTTCATGACGTGGTGGGCGTCGCTCAGTATGAACCATTTGATGCTCCATGTCTTGAGGTGGTGGAGGAGGCACGCCATGGTGACCATGGTGATGGTGTTGACGTTCATGATGGCGATGACGAAGATGAGGATCTTGGAGAGCTTCATGTTGATGACGAGCTTGTTCCTCCAAGTTGGAGTCATCACTTGTTGACGAGGGTTAAACTCATCAATGTCCATTATTATGGACTTGGGTTTTGTAGAAGGAGGGAGCGTTGGAGGCATCAATCGACTAGCAAACAAGCACACAGGGACACAAGGTTTGCCCAGGTTCAGGCCTCCTAGAGGTCCCTAGTCCTGCTTGTCTGCTCTTAGAATTATCGAGGGAGTCGAAAGTTACAGGGGGTGCACAGATGCAATCTGGCGAGGTTGTGGAAACTAGGGTTGTGATTATCCTCCTCGCCGCCCCCTCTTAGCCTTTATAAAGATAGGCTAGGTCTCGGGTAGCAAGTCGAGTCGGTTACAGGTTAGGGTTTGTCCCTTTAAACTTTCTATCTTAAGCTTTACCTTATGCCGCAAGCAATCAGAGTCTCCGTGGGTCACCTGAATCCTGTATTGGGCCCTGGTAACACCGTGGGCTTCTGCCAGACCTGGAGTGTATATACCAAGCTCGAGTACCTGTAAGGTATGCCCACGTCAGTAGCCCCCGAAAGTCCGGTTGAATCGCAAATTCGAGCGAAGACTTATGAAGTCTTTTGAGTGCATAGCTGAGCATATTTTCAAGTGCTCTGATTTGTATCATAGGGATTGTTTGATATACGTGCCTGATTTATCCGATATATCAGGATCAGTTAATTTCCTTAGGGCAAAACAACGCAATCTACTCAAACTCGAGTCCCCGGACTCGAATTCAGAATGCTGGCGCAATTCGACTCAGGCCGCGGAGGTCTTATAGAGTTCGAATCCTAGTGTATAAGTGTAAGCACTCGACGTGTCTGTCAAGGCGTATTTCATCGTTCCTGCAGCCACAAATTGTTTCTGGTAGAGCGCAGTAGATGCGTTGCTAGGCCTTATTCAGGTCTTATCTTCACGTTGTAAACACGGCATCCAAATTTTATCATCGCAGAGATGATTCAGGTGATCCAGGAGACGTAGTCTCTTTGCAGGGAAAATATGAGGCGAAGTCGCCGATGCTTTCAAGTGTAGACGTAGTCAAGATAAAGTTATGTGCAAGAAAAAAACATAGGGTGTGCGACCAGCGCTCCCTATGGGAGTAGCCCCCAAGTGCGTATTTGAGTCATAGACTCGAGTGGGGACTAGAAGTATTTTGCGACTATTGTTGTCTGATACCTTCGATCCGGATTACGGATGTAGTATAGCTCTTTTTCCCTAGTAGACCTAGGTTATGGAATCCACGGGAAGCGAATGCGTAGTAAATTTACTTTAACGGACCTTCGGGAGTTTTAGAATTCCTTTTGTGTTTTTACTGGACCAGTAGCTTGCGTCGTTTTGTTGTTGTCGATGATGGAGAGAGAGGGCCTACGGCGTTCGGTTTCACCTATAGCTGTGCAAAAACATCTGATGAAAATAAAAGATAGAAATAAAGTATGTGTGTACTTGTTAGAGCAAGATAAATTATATGTGGGAAGTGCATCCATAATTGCTATTGCCTCCGCAACTGCTTATAGCAATAACCTACTAGTCTCATCCATAGAAGAAAGAGAACTAATGATATGCATAGTGATGTCACCATTACTCCCAAGCAAATCCCTCACATACACCCGTACAACCTGTTTTTTCACTGGGGTTCCCAACCTGCAGATCAGTCATCACTCATACTCCCTATACCTGGCACAACCCTCGGGGTCTTGGGTACCTGACAAGTCCTTGGATTGAGGCAAGAGAGGATACAATAATCATCATGTCATACAAACTAATACACGATACCATCTATGATAAATCACATGCACAATTTCTACATGGCTAGGCTGAAGCCCTTAGCCCAAGGAGAATTATTCACACATAGAGATGAGATCAACAATCATAAAAATTGTAATGAAAATTATAAGATTGATATCAATAGTCTTACAATGTCGCCAATCGAAGAAGAGATCTACTATTACAAGTGGTGGAATATGGCTATAGAGATGGAAAAGGATGTGGAGATCTGGAGGCGGCTTTCTAGCGAGGTATGGCCTCTTTGGGGTCTGAGACGCAGCCAGAGATGTTTTCCTGTCGCCTGAGGCTTCTTTATATAGGGGTCCCTTCACGAAAGTTGTTCTGTTTGACCTAACGGTGGCGGCGCCAACTATACGACCAGAGCTATACGGTTGGAATTTTGGCTCCGGCCGTATAGTTGGTCGTTACGGCATCTGCCTTCGCGAGACGACTCCTGGTTTCTTCTGGTTAAAAGAAATATCGTATCTTTGACTTTAATGTAGTGATTCTCTCCTTTAAGCGACATTATCTGCGCGATAAAAATACAAGAACAAAGGATTGCGTACCCCTCTGAATATTAGCATTAGTGGCAGGGTTTAGAAAGAGATTTCATCAAAAATATGATTAATATCTAGTTTGAATGTGGACGTAAATGGCTATATTTCAGAGCCATCAACCTCCCCAAGCTTAAACTTGATCGTCCCGAGCAAGAAAACCAAAATCAAAAAGGAACTCAGAATTTAAACTGAAATAACGAGATGGTGATCTTACTCATGATTAATAGTATCATGTTTGCTCCACTTCATAAATCTGAAAAACTTTAGCATAGATAGAGTAATGGCAAGCATATCATACGGGTTTCATGCATCCTTATAGCACAGCAAAATTATTGTAAGCATGGATGATCCAAATGAGTAAATCTTATTCCATGTCAAGTAATCAACTCATAGGCTTGCCTTTGAACAGTAAAGTATAATCATGTAGATTAAGAGTGTGAGAGTTTTAATGAAAAGCATATATACTAGAGTATCTCAATTCTCCCACATCAATCAAGACTTTGCAAGCACTACTTTTCTATTCATTATGCTTCAGGAATTTTAGTTTTTAAGTAATTGAGAGCATGCCAAAAAAAGCATTAGTTTATCGGACTGTGATGGACACTCGTGGCATCACTAAGGTTTTTGTTCCTTTTGCATAATGATTACTCATAATAGCCAGAGGAGTGATTCCATCAAGATTACAGCTACTCGGGAGTGCCAAGAATCTTACCCACTATAGCATTACTGCTACAAGTGTTTAATCAAGTCATAGACGAAATCTAGGAGTTTCCTCCATTAAGATCGTTTGTAGGCCAGCGGAGTTGTTAGCATCCCATGAAGTTTGACACGCATAAAGCTATATCATTCTTATGATTAACAAGTCAAACTTTGGCATGCTCACAAAAACCGCTAAACATTAATTCAGTCGAACAAATCCTTTCAAAGAGAGCTATTAAGTCAATCAAAATTTTCAGTGGTGTCAAGTGTCTCTAGAAATAAGCCTTCAAGACTAAGCACTACAACACCCAAGCCTTCAATTGTGAGGCTTTTTCTTATTACAATTGTTTAGCAATTTTTAGGCAAGACTTGGTTAATTACGAGAGCTGAAACAAAATGAGCCCAATTAAATACCCATGCAAACGACAATCTTACTATGATACCAAGACTCGTTCCACCAATATAATATCTCAACATTCACTACTAACTAGCATGGGTTTCTCAAACTTCAAAAGTGGGGAGTCATAAGGCATACCTCTCATGTTTGGTTCCACTTCTCTCTTCCTTTTTTATTTGTTTCTTGGAAACTCGAAGTCGATCACTCTCCTGCAAATATATGAAGACCTCGAGGTGGAAGGAAAAGAAAGAGGGAAAATAAGGAAACATGTGATTCTTAAGAGAGGGAAATAGAAAATTGGCAGCAAAGCTCGGCTAGAATTTTTCGAAAGTAAATAGAAAGAACTAAAGGTAAAGTGTTGGGGAAACCAACAAGTGTGCTTATCAACTCAAATAAAAATGTAACCTAAAAATAAATAAAGCAAATAAACGCAAAATAAAGATACATGAGGAAACTTCCCTAAGCTTAGGCTTTTGCAAGCCCTTCAAATCATTGTGGTGGCGGGAAAAAGTCGTTACTCCAGTTCGCGAATTGAGTGGAGAGGTTACTTGTTGATTCTCAAAGGTTCAAAGAGAGGTTGTGCATCCTCTCCACAATCCCTCCAAGTCCTTGGAAATCTTGGTATGTGGCGAACCGGGTTTGTGGCTGCTTCTCATGATGAGGAACTTATTGCTCCTCCTCTTGGTCCTCATCCTCTTCAGGAATCTCCTCCTCAGGTTGGTACTGCTCATCCTGCACATCATATAGCAAACCTTCTTCCTCGATAGACAAAAGACCATTAGGCAAAGGAGCAGGGTAGATACGCCCAGCTCCTACAATATGCAGGTAATAAACACCACCTCTCCTAGTGAGCATTCCACGGGCCCTCAAGGTGGAGAAACCAACACGCGTCTCACCTAGTACAGGTTGCAACTCACCTAGATCGATGTCTAGGGCAGTGGCAAGCACGATGATGACGCCTCCTCTATGATTGGCCCTTGGCATTGGGAGGCCTGCTGCTCCAAGTAGCGCACAAGGATGGCGCCCAAGTTGAGTGATAGGTTGCAGTTGATGTAAGCAGCCTTTGCAAGGACTAGGATGTCCTCCTCGTTGAGTCTCGTGAACTCATTGGGTGCCTACAAGGTGTTAGCAATAATATAGAACAAATAGCGAATTATAGGATGTTGAATATTCTTCCCCTTGTTCACTCTACTAGTGAAACTCATTCCATTATAGTATTGATTGGGGGAAGGAATTAAGCCAGTAAAGGATGCGCGTAGAGCATGAACATCATTGTTTGGAAAATTAAAGTATGCACACCATTCATCTAACGCTAAGGTGTAGTTGTTGTTCATCATATGGAAAGAAATAGTATCCTCTACTTGCCACAGTTTAATGGTGCTTTGCAATGAACTTAGGAATTCAATGGTTAAGCGGCGATAAGTAGGTACATCATTATACACAAAGTTTTGTAGGCCAGCTGATAAGGGGTGGCCCGATCTTCTCAGTGAGCGGCGTAGATGATGATGGTGTAAATGGAGATAACTTGTGAGACACTGACGAACTATCTCTCGGCTGCTCTCCCGTTGCCAATGCAACAGATCTTCAGACCTATAGATATTGCAACACCACACACTTGCGCACGTGATCCCGGATCACGAACGGTTTGCAATCTACCAATTCTCAGTGGAACGACAGATAACACTTAATTAGAGCCAATTTGATATTGTCTAGCGAAACACAATCACAATACCAGAGGATTCAAGAGGAATGCTTGCAGCAATTCCAATCTAGGGTTCTTAGTCTAAAACGAGTCTAAAAGTAAAAGTGGGGGTGGTGGCTGGCGATATGGGAGTCCCAGCCGCACACATCTAAGACTCGGCCCAAGTGGGTCCGAGTCGGATACAAACCGGCCCCATAGGGCTCAGCCAGATCGGCACACATGCCACATGAGCGGGTGCACCAGCTAAGTGCATCCCGCCCCCTTCTGGCTCTCCCTTTGGCACACGCCTCCCTCTCCTCCCATGGCACCAACCTCCTACCGTGGTAGGGAATCGGCCAAAATCCTGCCGCGGCAGAGATCCTCTTCTTCTTTCCACTGCTGCAGCTTGATTACTTCTTCCTCAACTCCTTGGCCTTCCTCATACCTGATCAAACATAGATGCAAAGATTTAGGTAGTATAAAATTCTCACTAGACAATATTTCAGACCCAACTAAGAAGGAATTCACCTGTTGCTTTAGCAACTTGGCTCTAGCTCTTGTAATAGGTCCAATTCTGATTTCATTAGTGTCTTGAATCTTTGCATCATTATCTTCATTGAATAATGGAAGAATGGTAGAGATGTCCTCATCATCCTCCCCCTTCAAAAGGCGTCGACCCCGATGCGTCAATATCTTCTTCTTCACAGGGTGTCAAATCAGACACATCGAAAGAATTACTGACACCAAACTCCTCAATAGGCTAATCTATCTTGTAGGCATTGTCATTTATCTTGGTAAGAACCCTGTAAGGACCAACAGCCTGAGGAAGTAGCTTGACTTACACTTCTCTGGAAATCTGTCCTTGCGAAAATGAACCCAAACCATGTCCCCTGGCTGAAATAGCACCTCCTTTTGCTTTTTATTGACACAGCTAGCATTGTCCTTGCCCTTCTTCTGAATAGCTTCTTTTGTCTTCACGTGTATCTTCTTCACAAAATCTGCCCTCTTGGTAACCTCCATATTTTCTCTTTCTTGAATAGGAAGAGGCAGCAAATCGAGTGGTGTGATGGGTTTGAAACCATACACCACCTCAAAAGGACACAACTGCATGGTAGAGTGTACAACCCTGTTTTATGCAAACTCTACATGGGGCAAGCAATCCTCCCAAACATACAGATTCTTCCATATCATAGATCGCAACAACTGTGATAATGTGCGATTCACCACCTCTGTTTGTCCATCAGTTTGGGGATGATAAGTAGTGCTGAATAATAATTTTGTTCCCAGTTTACCCCAAAGCGTCTTCCAAAAATAGCTCATGAACTTCACATCACGGTCAGAAATAATTGTCCTTGGTACTCCATGTAAGCGCACAATGTCCCTGAAAAACGGATTAGCAACATGCGACGCATCGTCGCTCTTGTGGCAGGCAATAAAATGTGCCATCTTATAAAAACGATCCACAACCACAAATATAGAATCATGTCCTCTCCTAGTTCTAGGGAATCCTAATACAAAATCCATGCTAATATCTTCCCATGGAGTAGTAGGTGCAAGTAGAGGAGTATACAAACCATGAGGCTTCAACTTCGACTTGGAAGTGTTGCAAGTAATGCAACGTTTGACAAATCTGTCCACATGACGCCTCATCCTAGGACAATAAAAATGATCAGCGAGCATGAGTAGTGTTTTCTCACGCCCAAAGTGGCCCATCAATCCACCAGCATGTGATTCCTGTAATAAGAGCAAACACATAGACGACTCGGGAACACACAGTTTGTTAGCTCGAAACAAGTACCCGTCATTCATATGATATTTTTCCCAAGCTTTCCCATTAACACACAACTTATATGGAGCAGCAAAATCATGATCAGTAGCATATAAGTCACACAAACTCTCCAAACCAAGAACTCTCACATCCAATTGTGTTAGCAACATACTTTTCCTAGAGAGAGCATCAGCTACAATATTGTCTTTTCCCTTCTTATGTTTAATAATATACAGAAAAGACTCAATAAATTCAACCCACTTTGCTAGGCGCCTATGCAAGTTTGATTATGCTTTCAAATATTTCAAAGCTTCATGATCAGAATGTATAATGAACTCTTTCGGCCACAAGTAATGTTGCCAAACCTCAAGTACACGCACAAGAGCATATAATTCCTTATCATAAACAGGATAGTTCAAACGAGCACCACTAAGATTCTCAGAAAAATAAGCTATATGCCGCCCCTCTTGCATCAACACACCACCAATACCGATGCCACTAGCATCACACTCAATCTCAAATTGCTTATGAAAATCAGGTAGTGCAAGAAATGGCGTAGAAGTAAGCAATATTTTCAACTCATCAAAAGCATTATCTTGGGCTGGTCCCCAAACAAATTCAACACCTTTCTTAGTTAATTCATTCAAAGGTGCAGCAATAGTACTAAAATCCTTCACAAATCGTCTATAGAAACCAGCAAGCCCATGAATACTTCTAACTTGACTAACGTTCATTGGAGTAGGCCAATTTTGGATTGCTACAATTTTAGAATTATCTACCTCAACTCCATTCTTAGAAACAACGTATCCTAGAAGATGACCTTGTCTTTGCAAAAAGTGCACTTCTCAAGATTACCATACAATTTAGCATCACGTAGCACATGCAAAACTTGTCGAATATGATCAATATGTTCTGTTTCATTGCGGCTATAAATTAATATATCATCAAAATACACAACCACAAATTTGCCTATAAAATTTCTCAAAACATGGTTCATTAATCTCACAAAAGTACTAGGAGCATTAGTGAGACCAAAAGGCATGACTAACCACTCATATAAAACAAATTTCGTTTTAAAGGCAGTTTTCAACTCATATAAACCAAATTTCGTTTTAAAGGCAGTTTCCACTCATCCCCTTCCTTCATCCTATTCTCATGATAACCACTATGCAAATCAATTTTAGAGAAAACAGCAGCACCACTCAATTCATCTAACATATCCTCTAAACGGGGAATAGGATGACGATATCGAATAGTGATGTTATTAATAGCTCTACAATCTACGCACATGCGCCATGTATCATCTTTCTTAGGCACTAAAATAACAGGAACAGCACAAGGACTAAGGCTCATACGAATATACCCTTTATCAAGAAGTGCTTGTACTTGTTTCTGAATCTCTTTAGTTTCTTCAGGGTTTGTTCGGTAAGGTGCTCGATTAGGCAACGATGCTCTAGGAATCAAATCAATTTGATGCTCAATGCCGCGTAATGGCGGAAAACCTTGGGGTACTTCTTCCGGAAACACATCACTGAATTCCTGCGAAACAGTAGAAACACCAATAGAGAGAGGTCATGTCGTTAGAAACCAAATTTCAACCTTGTAGACCAGCACCAGTGGAACAACAGAGGGATCATCCCCAAATTCTCTCAAATCTTCCTTTGTTTCCATTAGTATGAAAGAATCAACCTGATGCAGCCCGTCCTACGGATGCTCCTACATCTACACCACCGAGTCCCCCAAGTGGACCGATGACCCGTGCCCGAGCTAAGCTCCTTCAAGCTAAGGTGAATTCGCTCCTCTCATCATGTGACTTTGACATACACCTAGATGGCTTGCTACCTCAGACCACTACTCTGTGCATCGTCAGGTACGAACCCCCGCTGCATCGACCCACGAGCCCTGAAGCTACACCTGTCCTGAAGCCGCCTGAGCCGGAGTGTCTGCCCGATCCAGCCGAAGTTTCTAGCGTGACTCAGCCGGAGTGTCCGGCCTGCCCCAGCCCCAACCTGGTGTGGACATTCAGAAGGCCAGTTCAGACACTACTCGGACACTACCCAGAGTGTCTGGCCACCCCGGACTGTCCGGTCAACTCGACCCGGACTGTCCGGCCTGAAGATGGGCCTGCGAGCCTAACTGGGCCCTGTGGCCCATGTACCCCTCTACTTCGCCCAGAACTCTACTTTAATGCCTGAATTACCCCTGAACTTGTGGTTGGCCTATATATAGTACCCCACCTCCATTGTAAACCCTAGGCATGATATTTGGAATTAGTGTAAACCCCTTGTGGATCTATCTAGTTCTTGCCTCATGCTCCTTTGACAAAGGAGCACCAAATATCCCATGCCTCGTTGGAGTTTGCATCGTGCCTCCGTGTTGTACAAGTCCTAGGCATAGGAGTCCCTTTGCCTAGACATCAAGATCTCACCGAGTCTCCCATCTTGCCGTGCCGGTTCGAGAGAGAGTCCTCCGCCCGAGGCTGATCCTAGGGATTGCGCCGGACCGGTCACCGCCGGCGTGACCTATTGATGTGTATCGTGGTTTTGCGTGTGTGTGTTCATCGCGTTCTTCGTGCGTGAGTTCGTTGTGTTCATCATCCCCTCCTTCCCCTGCACTCCATCCTCGATTTGAGTGGGATTCATGAAAGATAAGGCCACCCTAGAGGTTTGCCCTCAACATATTGGTATCAAGAGCTTCGTTGCTCACGAATTCCCCCACAAATTTTTCTTCTATCCACCAAAAATTCGAAAATCCCCAAAAAAGAGCCACATATTTTCCTTTGGATTGATCTCTTGATTTGGAGTGTTATTTGTGGTTTTGATCTGACCAAACCTTATCTTACGAGTTGGTCCAGCTTTATCCTGCATTTTCCCAGCCCGATTTGGCCAGTTTTACGCGGATTTGAGGCCTTAAGGCGAGGATTTCCGCTCAAAAACACGAGCAGGAAACCCGCACCGGAGTGTCCGGACCGATTCGACCGGAGTGTCCGGCCGAACCCGACCGGAGTGTCCGGCCTGACCGGAGTGTCCAGCACAGACACACCGGAGTGTCCGGCTGTAACGCCAATTTTGACTCATTTTTCGCATTGGCTAATTTCCTTTCTTTGCTCGTGTCCCGTGTGTGTGCCAACAACTAACAGCAAGCTTCCGCATCAACAATCCCCGCGCTCATTGACACCACGGCCCACGAACATCATCCCGCAACACCGACGGCAAGTTCATCATCACCAACAAAGGTATAACTTGCGTCACCTTGTTAACCCCTATCTTCCTTTATGTGTACCTATCCCATGAGAGTGGCTCATCTTGTGTTTGCTTGAGCATTGTGCATTTGCCCTTGGATAGTGAGAGTGCAAGAGCAATATCAAGTGTGACTAGGTAGCATCAAGGGAGAGCAAAAAAAAGATACAAAGCAAAAGAAAAAGAAAAATAGTCTCCCCATGCAAAAGAGAGTCTCAAAGCTTGTAAGCAAGAGAGAAAGAAGAGCGCCCAAGGCAAGTGCACAAATCCGTATCTCATTTTTCTTGTTTGCAAACGAGCCACGGTCTCTCCTTGCATTGGCACGACAACGAGCGTAGTCTTAATTAGGACATTTTGTTTGCTCATTTCATAGTCGTGTCAATCCCAACAATCTCCACATGTGTGTATATAGTCCTAGGTTCCCGTCACCCCTTTGAGTTGTTGACCTTCGCCTTTGACTTGAGTTTTATTGGATTTGACCCACTTTTGACTATCCCTTTTCTTTTGATTGGTTCTTTGGCTTTCCACAATCCTAACCTACAACCAACAAGCTTTTGAGAGTTAGTTCTTTATTTAGTGTGAGTTTTCTTTGCAATTCCACTTTGCACGCTTATAGCTATCACTTGTGGTTTCTAGTTTGGTGCAATCCCCAAGGTGAGGTACAAGGCTAACACCACCATATTCCACTTCCATATACAATACTTGTGTGTCTTGTGATGGATAGGCACGGTGAGTCGAGCCAACCACCTCCCCAAGAAGAAGATCAAGGACCGTACATGATGCGCGCAAGTCACTTCATCGTCCGCCAAGAGTTCCGTGAACGTTGCCAAGCACTTGAGACACGACAAGATGAACAATTTGGCGAGACGCAAGCCGAGTTTAAGAACATCGACAACCGCTTCGACGGCCTCGAATGACAGATGCACGCAATGCATCACAACTTCGGCCACCAAAATGAAGCGCTCCAACGCTCCGTTGCCGAAACAAATGACAATCTTCGACGCCTCATCGATGGTATGGCAAGACAACGTTCACGCACATCAAGCTCTTCAAGTTCTTCGCGTCGTCATGTACCTCTTCAACAAGATCTACATCCAAGTGCTCCAAGACACAATGAGGCCCCCGTGGTTGAAGATGGAAGTTCTTTGAACTATGTACGTTCCCCAAGGCACGCTGCAACGTCAAGCTATGATGGTGATTTCTCTTCAAGGCATGAGCAAAGCAAGAAGCACACCGTCATCATGCAAGGGCATTAGTGATCCAACAAGAGCAACCACAAGAAGAACCGCAAGTGCAACCGCAAGTCTACCACCATCGACCGCGACACATACTTGACACAACAAGTGATGACTCCAATTTGGAGAACCAAGCTCGTCATCGATGTGAAGCTCTCCAAGATCCTCCTCCTCGTCATCAACATCATGAACGTCCACACCGACACCATGATCATCACGAGGCGCCTCCTCCACCACACCAAAACATGGAGCGTCAAGTGGCACAAGTTGAGCGACGCCCACCACGTCAAGAGGCTCACGACCATGATCTTAACCGTGAAGCCCATGTGCCTAACAAACATCACCAACCAAGGCACGAGCCTCCTCTTCGTCATCAACCGCGTCATGAGGCGCCACATCCTCAACAACCTCATGGGGCCCAAGCGCCTCAACAACATCACCAACCGCGCCAAGAGCAAGAGCAAGCTCCTCAACAACAATATCAAGAGCAAGCTCCGCAACAAGGTCGCGAGAACCAATTTCCACCTCCTCAACCACAAGATCATCAACAAGGTCATTAAGCTCGTCACAATGACCGTAACGATGAAGAAACTTTTGGCAAGCTCAAGTTCACAATTCCCAAGTTCACTGGATCCAATGACCCCGAAGAATACCTCTCGTGGGCACTCAAGGGCGACAAGATCTTCCGCATGCACAACTATAGCAACGAGAATATGGTCGCCATGGCTTCGCTTGAGTTTGATGATTATGCCAACCTTTGGTGGGAACAAGTTCAAGCTGCTCATGATGCAAGACAAGAGCCGCCAATCACAACTTGGCATGACATGAAGGCTCATATGTGATCCCGCTTTGTCCCCGCGCATTACACGCGTGACCTCTTCAACAACCTTCAATCGCTTCGTCAAGGGACAAAGACTGTGGAAGAGTACTTTAAGGAAATGGAACTCAACTTGATTCGTGGCAACATTGATGAGCGCATGGAGCAAACAATGGCACGTTTCCTTATTGTCTTGAATCACCCAATCAAGCGCATCGTTGAGTTCCAAACATACAACACCATGGTTGAGCTTGTGCACATCGCAACAAAGGCTGAACGCCAAGTGCAAGAGGATATCAAGTACAACAAGCCCAAGACGTACTTCACCTACAAGCAAGCTTTAACCGCTACACCAACAACTTTCAATGGAAGCTCCTCAAGTACCTCCAAGCCTTCCTTCAAGCCCACACTTCCTCAAGGAAAACTGCCCCCAAGTGGCAAACAAGCAAAGAGCGACACACCTTTCAACGGTGAGTGCTACAAGTGTGGAGGCAAAGGACACAAGTCGGCCAAATGTGGAAACAAGAAAGTCTTGTTCATCCATGAAAATGGTGATGAATAGTACTTGAGTGAAGATGAATTTGATGCCCGAGTCAAGCAAGCAATGGCAAGACAACGAGTGAAAGATGACCAAGAACTCCTCATGTATGAACACGACGCAAGTCCATCGCTTGTCGTCACAAGGATCTTGACCACTCAAGCACAAGAGCATGAAGACCAATGCTCCAATATCTTCCAAACACGAGCCGACATCAATGGCAAATCTATCAAGGTGATCATTGACGGAGGGAGTTGCCACAACCTTGCTAGCACCGAGTTGTGTGAGAAGCTCAAGCTCACCCTCCATCCACACAAGCACCCCTACCACGTGCAATGGCTAAGTGACCAAGGGTCCGTGACGATCAAGCATACCGTATCGGTCTCCTTCTCCATTGGTCCTTACAAAGATACGGTGGAGTGTGATGTGGTTCCTATGACAGTTTGCCACATGCTTCTTGGTCGACCATGACAATTTGACAAGGCTGCTCAACATGATGGTCGCACCAATGTATACACCTTCAAATGGATCAACAAAGCATGTGTTTTGCAACCAATGACTCCTAGCCAAATAATTGCGGACAATGCAAAGGCTTTAGCGAGGGCGCAAACCACAACACCTACTCGTGAGAAGAGCGGTGAGAGAGAGAACCACCTCATAGTGAGTGAGAGCCACAAGCCAAACTCGAGTGGAAAAATAAGAGTTTTCTACTTGCCACCAAAAGTGAGATGAGAGATGTTCGGAACAACCCATCCATCTTGCACTATGTCCTCCTTTGCAAGGGACTAGCGCAAGGAACTAATGAATTAACCAATGTTCCTCCATCTTTGATGATTGTTTTGCAGGAATTCAAGGATGTGTTCCCCGAAGAGCTTCCACATTGCCTACCTCCTCTTCACGGCATCGAACATCGCATTGACCTCATCCCCGGTGCACCACTTCCCAACCGCATCGCTTACCGCACGAACCCGAAGAGACAAAGGAGATTGAACGTGAAATCAACCAACTCGTCTCCAAAGGTTTGATCCAAGTTAGCACTAGTCCAAGTGCCGTACCCGTGATACTTGTTCCAAAAACGGATGATACGTTACGGTTATGCATGGACTGCCATCCAATTAATGCTATCACCGTGCATTATCGACTTCCCATACCACGTATCTATGACATGCTTGATGAGTTGTGTGGAGCCACTATTTTTGCGAAAATTGATCTTCGTAGTGGTTACCATCAAATACGCATGGCTAAGGGTGATGAGTGAAAACCCCCTTCAAGACCAAACTTGGTCTCTATGAATGTTTGGTTATGCCCCATCCACCTTCATGCGTCTTATGAATCACATCTTGTGCTCTCTCATTGGAAAAAGTGTTGTTGTCTATTTCGATGATATTCTTGTTTATAGCAAATCACTTGAGGACCATATAACACATGTTAAGGAAGTTTTGCAAATCCTTTGACATGAAAAGCTTTATGCTAATCTTCCCAAGTGCACTTTTGCTAAAGATAAGTTGATTTTTCTTGGATTTGTCGTTTTTTCGAAGGGAATTGAAGTTGATGTTTCCAAGGTAAAGGACATATGAGATTGGCCCATCCCAACAAATGTGAGTGAACTCCAAAGTTTTCATGGGTTGGACGGTTTCTATCGTTGCTTTGTGAAAGACTTTTCCACCATTGCTTGTCCTCTCAACGAGTTGACGAAAAAGAATGTCACCTTCGTGTGGGGCAAAGCACAACAAAAAGATTTTGATGAACTTAAAAAGAGGCTCACCGAAGCACAAAAACTTTTGAGATAGAGTGTGATGCTAGTGGTATTGGCATTGGAGGAGTCCTTGTGCAAAATGGATGTCCTATAGCCTACCATAGCAAGAAACTTGATGGTTCTCACCTTAATTATCCAATTTATGACAAAGAGCTTTTTGCCTTAGTTCGTGTTCTTCAAGTTTGGCAACACTACCTATGGCCCAAGGAATTTATCATACATTGCAACCATGAGTCGTTGAAATATCTCAAAGGCCAAGACAACTTGAGTAAGCGACAAGCTAAGTGGGTTGAGTTCATGGAATCTTTTCCGTACATTGTCAAGTATAAGAAGGGCAAAGATAATGTAGTTGCGGACGCTTTATCTCGCAAGCACACAAGCCTTCTTACGAGACTTGAAATCAACGTGTTGGGTCTTGAGGAAATAAAATCTTTATATGCTTCCAACCCGTTCTTTGAACCAATTTTCGCAAAGTGCTCCATTCATAAAGGGTTTGATGATTTCTATTTGCATAAGGGCTTTCTCTTTAAACAAAACAAGCTTTGCATTCTGAAATTGTCGCTCCAACCTTTGCTTCTCCAAGAATCTCATGGTGGAGGCCTTATGGGTCACTTTGGCCGTGACAAGACATTGGACATGCTCTCCACTCACTACTTCTGGACCAAGATGAAGCGCGACGTGGAGCGCTACATTCAACGATGCACGACATGTGTTCAAGCTAAGTCGCAAACTAACCCTTATGGTCTTTATATGCCATTGCCTATTCCTCCTACACCTTGGTCCGACATTAGCATGGATTTTGTGTTAGGATTGCCTAGATCTAAGCATGGTCATGATTCTATCTTTGTTGTTGTGGATCGCTTTTCCAAAATGGCACACTTCATACCGTGCCATAAGATCGATGATGCTTCACATGTTGCCAATTTGTTTTTCAGGGAAATTGTCCGTCTTCACGGTGTGCCAAGAACAATTGTCTCCGACTGCGACGTCAAATTCATGAGCTACTTATGGAAGACCCTCATGGCCAAGCTCGGCGTCAAGCTCCTATTTTCATCCGCGTCGCATCCTCAAACAGATGGACAAACCGAGGTTGTCAACCGAAGCCTCGTAACTCTTCTACGTGTGTTGATCAAGAAAAACTTGAAGGATTGGGAGGAATGCATTCCCCATGCCGAGTTCGCCTACAACCGAGCCAAGCACTCAATAACCAAGATGAGTCCCTTCATGATCGTCTATGGTTTCGAGCCCCTCACCGTGCTTGACATCCTACCACTACCTCTTCATGAGCGCACCAAAATGGACGTCGAGAAGCGCGCACAAGCTATGAAGAAACTGCATGAAGAAACAAGAGCTACTATCGAGCAACAAGTCCTTCGCCAAGCTTCAAGGTTAAACAAGGACAACAAGGAGTTGATATTTTAAGAAGGTGATCTCGTGTGGATACACCTAATCAAAGACCGCTTCCCCAAGGAACGCGATTCCAAGATCAAGCCAAGAGGAGATGGTCCCTTCAAGGTCCTCAAACGAATCAACAACAACGCCTACATCATCGACATACCGACATCCAAGTACCTTGCAAGCAATACATTCAACGTCAAGGATCTCTCACCCTACCATGGAGATGTTCAAGGTGACAACCGTGAAGAGTCGAGGATGAATCTTTCCCAAGGGGGGAGCTGATGCAACCTGTCCTACGAACTCTCCTACATCTATAGCACCGAGTCCCCCAAGTGGACCGATGACCCGTGCCCAAGCCAAGCTCCTTCAAGCTAAGGTGAATTCGCTCCTCTCATTATGTGACTTTGACATACACCTAGATGGCTTGCTACTTCAGACCACTACTCTGTGCATCATCAGGTACGAACCCCCGCCACGTCGACCCACGAGCCCTGAAGCTGCACCTGTCCTGAAGCTGCCTGAGCCGGAGTGTCTGCCCGGATCTAGCCGGAGTGTCCGGCGCGACTCAGCCGGAGTGTTTGGCCTGCCCAAGCCCCAACTTGGTGTGGACATTCAGAAGGCCAGTTCAGACACTACTCGGACACTACCCAGAGTGTCCGGCCACCCAGACTGTCCGTCGGTCGACTCCGGTATGCAGCTAAAGATGGGCCTGCGAGCCTAACTAGGCCCTATGGCCCATGTACCCCTCTACTTCGCCCAGAACTCTACTTTAATGCCTGAATTACCCCTGAACTTGTGGTTGGCCTATATATAGTCCCCCACCTCCATTGTAATCCCTAGGCATGATATTTGGAATTAGTGGAAACCCCTTGTGGATCTATCTAGTTCTTGCCTCATGCTCCTTTGACAAAGGAGCACCAAATATCCCAAACCTCATTGGAGTTTGCATCGTGCCTCCGTGTTGTACAAGGCCTAGGCATCAGAGTCCCTTTGCCTAGACATCAAGATCTCACCGAGTCTCCCATCTCGCCATGCCGGTTCGAGAGAGAGTCCTCCGCCCGACGCTGATCCTAGGGATTACGCCGGACCGGTCACCGCCGGCGTGAGCTATTGGTGTGTATCGTGGTTTTTCATGTGTGTGTTCATCATGTTCTTCGTGCGTGAGTTTGTTGTGTTCATCCTCCCCTCCTTCCCCCGCACTCCATCCTCGATTTGAGTAGGATTCGTGAAAGATCGGGCCACCCTAGAGGCATGCCCTCAACACAACCCCACCATTAGGATATGCAGACAGAACTAGTGCAGGAGGCAAACTTTCCGTGGATTGTGGCGCGGCAGAAAACTGCTCGATGCTGTGTCCCGGTAGAAAACTAGGTTGTTCCTGTGCCGCAGCAGGAAACTGATCGGTGCACTCTGTCGTGGCGGCAAAATAGCTAGAAAGTTGTGCCGCGGCAGCAAAACATGCTATAAAATGTGCCGTGGCTGAAGAAGTGTGATCATGCACTATCAAAGCAGGGTCTTGTCATTGTGTTCACGCATGCTCATGCTCAAGATTGACTTCATTTTTCTGACGAGACCCATTAACAATTGCCTATGGAGACATGGGTCTTAGAATCACATCCTTGCCTTGCCAATTAAACTTATATGTATTGGCTTTCCCATTGTGATGAACATCACGATCATATTGCCATGGACGACCCAACAAAAGATGGCAAACTATCATAGGAACCACGTCACATTCGACCACATCTTTGTAGGCCCCAATCTGAAACTCCACATGTACCATATGATTAACTTTCATCTCACCGGCATCACTCAACCATTGAATAAAATATGGGCTGGGGTGTGGATAGTATTTCAATTTCAGCTTGGTACAAAGCTCTTTACTAGCCAAATTTCTGCAACTTCCGCCATCAATAATGACTCTGCATGCTCTACACCTTCACTCACATCAGCCCGTGTTTTAAATAAATTGCATCTTTGATCAACTGGACTTGGGCTAACTTGCAAGACTCTCGGAGAACATACAAACACAGGATTCGGAGAAGAATCACAATAGTAAACATCCTTAGTAACCTCTTCATGCTCCTCATCAAACGGGTCAGCATCATCCCCAGTCTCGTACCCACCAGACGCATCAACTATCATAGTCTTCCTATTGGGGCAATCACGCTTGAAGTGTCCTTTGCCTCCACATGTGTGACAACTCATATCCCTGTTCCTGGCTATCGAAGTAGTGGAACCCGAACCACTAATAGCATGTGTAGGCTTGTGGTTGGATGCAGCAAGTTTTGCCGGGGTACTCACACGATCACCAACAGAACTAGCCTCACGAACACCACCAGAATTCTGACCAATAGAGGAGAATCTGATGGAAAACGTCCCCTAGCCGATGGAGAACGTGCTGCAAATCTGGCCTCCTCGGCCATAGTGGCTTCAGCCTCTCTAGACTGATGCAAGAGCTCAGACATATCTGCATAAGGGTGATGCCGAACAATGCGCCGAATCTGGAAAGATAATCCAGCAAGGAAACACTGCATTGTTTGGTCTTCTAGCTCGTGAAGTTTAGCACGCTGCATTATCATCTCCATCTCATAGCAATATTCATCCACTATCTTCAGACCTTGCTTCAAATTTGTCAGCTTATCATATAGGGAACGGACATAATTGGCTGGGACAAAACGATGCCGCATCTCTTCCTTCATAGCATGCCAAGTAGCAATAGCAGAAGCCCTATCCTCGACACGAGAAGTGCAAACATGATCCCACCATATCAACGCGAGGCCCTCAAACTCAGAAGATGCCAACTTCACTTTCTTATCCTCAGTGTACTCATACAAACGCCATAGATTTTCCAATTTCAGCTCCCAGTTGAGGTATTCTTCAACATCATTGCCATGGAACTGGGGAATCGAAAATTTCGGCCTCGCTGGGCCATCATCAGGGCGCGGCGCAGCCCCTGCAGCCGGAAACAATGGAACACGCTGAGCCGTAGGAGGGGCGTTCCCACAGCCACGGTACCCACGAGCATAAGCACCGCGACCAAACGCAAATGGGTTTGCGTACTCTCCATTATCACCAATACTAGCATCATCAAACTGCTGCTCATGGTGCTGCCCTTCATTACGCTGCAACAACACGCGGATTGCCTCCATTGATTGAGTTAAGATATCAACCGAAGTCTGAAGAGCAATGACTTGTGTTTGAATGGTGTTGCCTGTTGTATCTATCCCTTGCAGCTTGGTTTGTACCGCCTGAACTTCTCCATCAAGGGCGTCGGCTGTCAGCTGAATCCGTACCCTGCAAGTCGTCACGTAATCCTTCAAAGTCACTCCACAAAACTGGGGTATTAGCATCTTTTTTCTGCATCACATCAAACTCATCACCAGCAGACATGATTAGTATGTTAGTGCACAAAACAAAATCTGTGTATGGTGGAGCTCAAGGTCACTAAGCAACTCAAAGAAAGGAAATCTTGCCGTTCCAAAGTAAATTAGCAATTCTTACCAATTGATGATCAGAAACACGTGCACGAATGTGATGATGCGAATACCGAGCGGAAAACTATCACACGACAACCAGGGTATATGGTGGGGCTCTAGGTGAGGATACCTACATGCCAAAGTACCAAATCCTAGTGCTGGACGTATGACACAATACCCACGGAAACACACAGAGTGGAGATAAATGGGGCAAAGCAACTATAAATAAGAGCACCAAAATATGTATGTCGGAGTAACGCTCGTGTTGCAATGCACAAGGAGAGATGCTAGCAAAAAGCTCAGTGTATATAGGCACAAGATTTTTCAATCTACAGGTGCAAACCAAAAGAACAACACTGCCAGGATGTGCACTAGATAGCAAAAACTCAAGTCTGATAGTAAACTGTACTCTTTTGTGGTTTCTTTTTCGCTCTTTTTATTATATCTCGTTTCTATATTTTTGTTTCTTGTTTTTTTTGAATATTTTCTTGCAGGCCACAAACACGTAAGTAAACTGAGCACGGAAGAAACAAAAACACAGAGAACCAACGACCTAGTGAGCAGCCCGTAGAGCAAAAGAACAGCTAGTCTCATAGCATAGTGCTAGACACGACGAAAGGCTTACTAAGGTTAACAAAAGGTATGCTATGTGGACGCAAAAAGAAAAGACACTCGACAACTGACTCAATAGCCCACGGCAGAAAAACCGGCCAAAACTGTGCCGCGGTAGGACTAAGCGGCAGGGTTGTGCCACGGTAGAAAAACGGCCCAAAAACATGGCGCGGCAGAGAAACAGTCCCAAAACATGGCACGGCAAGGGCTCGGTACAGGCGCAGCAGAGAAACGACCCGATGGGCTGCCACAGCAGAAAATTGCTGGCGCAGCTCGGCAGCGGCGTGACAGGGCTTGGCGCGGGCGTGGTAGGGTTTCTGTGGCACGCGGCAGAGCTGGTCCAAGCGCACTCAGCGAACTACAGCCAAAATCGATCTATACTCCGACCAAACTTACACTTCGATAGAAACTCGGATTCGAAACCTAAACAAGTACTACTAAAAACGAGAAAAGGAACACAAACTAAGAACACGACCAGCACAAGAACTAGAATACCATGGCGATCTAGATCTCAGGCAGAAACTACGACTCTTTTTTGTGGGGCTTTGTCTGGTATAGGAAACAAAACGAAACTAAACTATGGATGGATTATGAATTGCTCACCGAGTAAACGCTGGAAATCTGATACCAAGATGATAAGGGGTGGCCCGATCTTCTCAGTGAGCGGCGTAGATGATGATGGTGTCGATGGAGATAACTTGTGAGACGCTGACGGACTATCTCTCGGCTGCTCCCCCGTTGCCAATGCAATAGATCTTCAGCCCTATAGATATTCGCAACACCACACACTTGCGCACGTGATCCCGGATCACGAACGGTTTGCAATCTACCAATTCCCAGTGGAACGACAGATAACACTTAATTAGAGCCAATTTGATATTGTCTAGCGAAACACAATCACAATATCGGAGGATTCAAGAGGAATGCTTGCAGTAATTCCAATCTAGGGTTCTTAGTCTAAAACGAGTCTAAAAGTAAAAGAGGGGGTGGCGGCTGGCTATATGGGAGTCCTAGCCGCACAGATCTAAGACTCGACCCAAGTGGGTCTGAGTCGGATACAGACCGACACCATAGGAATCGGCCAGGTCAGCACACAGGCCACACGCGCGGGTGCACCAGCTATGTGTAGCCCGCCCCCTTCTGGCTATCCCTTTGGCGCACGCCTCCCTCTCCTCTCGTGGTGCCAACCTCCTGCCGTGGTAGGGAATCAGCCAAAATCCTGCCGTGGCAGAGATCCTCTTCTTCTTTCCTCTGCTGCAGCTTGATTACTTCTTCCTCAGCTCCTTGGCCTTCCTCATACCTGATCAAACATAGATGCAAAGATTTAGGTAGTATAAAATTCTCATTAGACAATATTTCCGACCCAACTAAGAAGGAATTCACCTGTAGCTTTAACAACTTGGCTCTAGCTCTTGTAATAGGTCCAATTCTGATTTTATTAGTGTCTTGAATATTTGCATCATTATCTTCATTCAATAATGGAAGAATAGTAGAGATGTCCTCATCACCAGCTCTATTGCAAAGTAAATTAATGTCATCAGAAATACTGAGTTGGTTCAATATAAGGGGGCAAGCCCACTTGGTGGCCTTCACTTCGCAGTTCTTGATCTTGTTGAAGCGTTCACGATGGGCCTCATCCTTGAACCGTATCCCCATGCGTTCCTGGGCGATCGCCCGAGAAGCGCTAGCGGTGGCACGAGCACGAGTTTGGCTCCTTGTGTTCATCTTATAAAACATTGAAGAAAGGCAAAAATAAAACTTTTTGATCTAGTAACAGTAAGTATAATTTATTCCTCATCTAAGCACACTAAAGAATCTCCTCAAGATAACAATCTAGGCAATAAAATCATGTCAATTGGTTCATAGTAGGTCTCACCCTAGATTGATAATGACAATAGATCGAAGATGAATTTGCAAAAAGTAATAGGAGGATCGGAGGAGAAACATACCGTAGATCACTTGTGTGTGAGGAAATCGAACAAAATTGAGTAGAGATGAAGATCCCTTGAGGGTTTGAGAGATTTTGGAGGTAGAAAAAAGAAAAAGGATTGAAGTTTTGGAGTTGGGAATACCTTACCATGCGATTTTGTGGTCGGACGCAACTATACGGGCGCAACTATACGGGTGGAACACGTGGTCCGGCCGTATAGTTGGCGTTCTATCAAAATATTAGGTCTTCCTCTTGGCGCCACAGCTATACGGACGCAACTATATGGGCAGAACAAAATGTTTTGGCCATATAGTTGGTTGTTAAACTGTTTGTCCCTGCGAAAGATAATTTGCAAAGGCATCAATATCTATACGACCGGAACTATATGGCCGGAATTTTTTATTCTCGCCGTATAGTTGGTCGTTAAACTCCCAGTATATATGAAAAGAAATTGTACAAAGGCATTGATATCTATACGACCAGAACTATACAACCAGAATTTTTTATTCCCGCCGTATAGTTAGTCGTTAAACCGTTTGTATGCACCAACAAAATTTGTTTCTTCGTAAACTATTTCTTTTCCTGTAACTTAGCGATATACCTTGTTTTTGATAGAAAATTGATAGAAAATATTGTCGACCAACAATAGCATGAATAATGTAGAAATTCAAGTACTACCAAATTTCTTCTCCTCAAATTGAGTTTTCTAGCACTCTCTATTGAACATGAACTTAAACTAAAACTAAAAACTTAACTCAAACCTTAATTTAACATGGGTTGCCTCCTATGGAGCGCTCTTTCCTGGTCAATAGCTTGACCTTGATGATACTCACTTGAGCTAGATGAGTGGAACACCTACTCCAGAGTAATTGGCCTTCAAAGTGATGGCCTCCTTCTCGTCATGTTTGGCTTTCTTCTTCCTGGGGAAATGATAAACAAAAGGATCTCGCGAAGGCAATTGCAACTTCACGTTCCCTTCATGAAGGTTAATTAAAGCCTTTATAGTTCTCAAGAAAGGATGACATAGTATTATAGGAGCAACAATATCTTCATGCATGCCAACAATAACGAAATTAATGAGAGCAGGACAACCTTTGATGCAAACTAAAGTGTTCTCCTTAATCCCTACAGCTTGTTTGTAGGTAGAATCTGCTAGATGCAATTTTAATTTATTAATTTGAAAGGAACCAAGATTTAACTTGTTAAAAAGACTCTTTTGAATTGTTGAGACGCTTGCACCTAGATCACAAAGTGCGGCTATCTCATTGGTTCCAATCTTTATCTTAATAGTAGGCTCAAATATGTCATCTAGTTTAACTGGTAATTTTTTAGTGATTTTCTTGTATTCCTCTTCAAGCTCGCGTACCTTGATTGCTACTTGATCAACAAAGTGTTGATACATGGCTTCATCATTATCTTCACTTACCGGAATTTTGATGTTGATCCTTTTTATGAGATCTTCGATGGTGTAGCTTGGTGAAGGGGCATTACTATAATCAAGTTTGTCAGGCTCCTCCCTTTGGATCCTCATCATTTTGAGTTCTTCAACAGGATTGGGCTCAACTTTACCTGCAAATTTAGCTAGAATGAGAGTTTGACTCTCGATTATCTTACCTAGCTATGCCTCAATGATCATTGTTCTTTCTTGAAGGGCCTGCAAATCATTTCTCAAACTAACAGCTTGGTTAGATAATTTACCAAGCATAGCATCATGGTTCTCCGTGATTTTGACTAGAATATTATTTTGTTCATTATGTGAGTATATAAAGGACTTAAGCTTTTCTTGGAGAATACCATTACTAGTTCCCATATTATTATTAGAGTTATTTGTAGGACTAGCATAATGTTTCTGAAAATTAGGATTGTAACTCTTCTTCCAAGCAGGATTATAATCATTACGAGTTCCGAAGTCTATTTCTTCTATATTTGTTTCGGGGGTGGCTCTTACCTGAGTTTCCTTACCTTTTATAGCTACTATGAGCTCATCCAACTTAGCATTGAGATCTTCGTTCTCTTATGGTGAGACAGAGTTCACCTTCTTCGTGTTTGATCTTTCCACATGCCATTGTGCATGGTTGTCTTGTATATTGTCTAGCAACTGCTTTGCTTCCGTAATGTGTTTACCCATGAATGTTCCTCCAGCTGCAGTATCAAGCATAGACTTAGACACAGGATTAAGAGCATTATAAAATAAATGGAGGATTAACAAATCTTCCATCCCATGACTAGGACAGTTTCTTAGGCATTCTTTCATCCTCTCCCATGCAAACGCTAGTGGCTCACGCTCTTCCTGTCTAAATCTAGTAATATTAAATCGGAGTTGCATAGTTTTTGCAGGTGGGAAAAATTTAGTCATAAATAAAGAAGTACATCCCACCCATGATGTAATGGTATTTTTAGGCAAAGATAGCAACCATTCTTTAGCTCTTCCTCTTATGAAGAAAGGAAATAGATGTAATTTGATCGCATCAGGGTCAACGTATTTTATACGCATCATATCACATATCTCAATGAAAGTATTTAAGTACATACCTGCGTCTTCAACAGCAGATCCTCCAAATTGATTCTGTTGAACCAAACTTAAGTAATGGGGCTTAATTTCATAATCATCAGCAGCAATTGTTGGCTGAGTAGTAGGAGTACGCAAATAATCATTATTGGGAGTAGCAAACTCCCCAAGCTTCTTTTTAGCCATACTTCCTATGTTTTGGGGTTTTCTCAGATTAAAAATTATAACAGTAAAAACACAAATTTAAAGACTAACTAATTTTTTTGGTTTATCAAATAAAGACTGAAAGCAAACTAACAAAATTAAAAACAAGAATTAAAACTAGGAAGGTTCCTAGTAACCTCACCAGGGTAGCTATTGCTTCCCCGGCAACAGCGCTAGAAAATGGGTTGATACCTTCGATCCGGATTACGGGTGGAATATATGTCTTTTTCCCTAGTAGACCTAGGTTATCGAATCCACTAGAAGCGAATGCGTAGTGAAGTTACTTTAACGGACCTTTGGGAGTTTTAGAATTCCTTTTGTGTTTTTACCGGACCAGTAGCTTGCGTCTTTTTGTTATTGTCGATGATGGAGAGAGAGGGCCTAGGCCGTTCGGTTTCACCTGTAGCTGTGCAAAAACATCTGAAGGAAATAAAAGATAGAAATAAAGTATGCGTGTACTTGTTAGAGCAAGATAAATTATATGTGGTCAGTGCATCCATAATTGCTATTTCCTCCGCAACCTCTTATAGCAATAACGTACTAGTCTCATCCATAGGAGAAAGAGAACTAATGATATGCATAGTGATGTCACTGTTACGCCCAAGCAAATCCCTCACATACAACCGTACTACCCCTTCTATCACTGGGGTTCCCAACCTGCAGATCAGTCATCAGTCATACTCCCTATACCTGGGTCAACCCTTGGGGTCTTGGGTACCTAACAAGTCCTTGGATTGAGGCAAGAGAGGATACAATAATCATCATGTCATACAAACTAAAACGCGATCCCATCTATGATAAATCACATGCACAATTGCTACATGGCTAGGCCGAAGCCCTTAGCCCAAGGAGAATTACTCACACATAGAGATGAGATCAACAATCATAAACATTGTAATGAAAATCATAAGATTGATAGCAATAGTCTTACAATGTCACCAATCTAAGAAGAGATCTACTATTACATGTGGTGGAGTATGGCTATGGAGATGGAAAAGGGTGTGGAGATCTGGAGGCGGCTTTCTGGCGAGGTATGGCTTCTTCGGGGTCTGGGATGCAGCCAGAGATGTTTTCCCGTCGCCTGAGGCTTCTTTATATAGGGGTCCCTTCACGAAAGTTGTTCTGTTTGACCTAACGGTGGCGGTGCCAACTATACGACTGGAGCTATACGATCGGAATTTTCGCTCCGGCCGTATAGTTGGTCGTTATGGTGTCTGCCTTCACGGGACGGCTCTTAGTTTCTTCTGGTTGAAGGAAATATCATATCTTTGACTTTAATGTAGTGATTCCCTCATTGAAGCGACATTATCTGCGCAGGAAAAATACAAGAACAAAGGATTGCATACCCCTCTGATTATTAGCATTACTGTCAGGGTTTGGAGAGATATTTCATCAAAAATATGATTAATATCTAGTTTAAATGCGGACGTAGATGGCTATATTTCAGAGCCATCATTGATATGGGGTGGCCCGATTTTCTCAGTAAGCGGATGGCGATGATGATGGTGGATGATAGATAACTATCCTGTAGCTATGAACTCTCTCGCTCGATTTCTGATGCCAATGCAACAGCTCTCGAACCTTGTACAATATTCACAACACCACGCTCTTGCGCACGCAGCCGTGACCACGAACGGTAGTATGCAATCTACTAATTCCCAATGGAACAACAGATCACACTCAATTATAGTTGGTAGATTCAAACACAGGGTAATTCCAGAGATTCTATGAAAGAAACAACTCCAAAATAGTTTTAACTTGGTCTAACCTAAACTAGAGGGCGTTCCCAGGCTTATATGGCCGCCAGAACGTCCGAAAAACGCGAAACGAAAACATGTCTGATACAGTCAGATCCGTCCGGATCTGATGGGAACTTTTTGGGCCGGATTATCCGGTCTAAGAGGGCCGGATTATCCGGTGGCCGGAGTTTCAAGGGGAAAAGTCTGGTCAAATATCCGCCCCGACACAGAACGTCGCGCCGACGTCCTTAGCAGGATCTCCAAAGCAGGGCCAGATTATCCGGGGTGTGGGGGGCGGATTATCCGGGGTCTTTTTAGACGTGGAAGTACTCATTGGAAAGATCTTGGAATTATCTATCCAACAAGTGCTTTGTTTGCTTGATTTGGAGTCCGTATGAGGAATCCACATCCGTTTCAATTTCAGGACTTCTGTCTGTCCGAATTGAACGTTTCTTCTCTTTGATGATCTCCCTTGCTTGTATTGCGCCTTCCTCCCGCTCCTCCCTCGCGCATCCTTGGGCGATCATCATGTTGGGCTTCTCTTGTAGCCCTTCTCCTCCTCGCGCCATGCTTGTTTCTCCAATGAACCTGATCATACATAAATGCATAGACTTAGGCAGTATAAAGTTCTCATCAATCAAAGTACCAAATTCGTTTAGGAGTAAATTCACCTGTTGTTCAAGTAGCTTAGGACGAGCTCTTGTAATAGGTCCAATTCTAATATCATTAGATTGATCCTTTCTTGCAATATCTGTAGCTTCTTCAGTAGTCATTGGGGTAGGTGTAATTGGCTAACACCTTGTAAGGACCAGCACCATGTGGCTTCAATTTTGACTTTCGAAGTAGTGGGAACCTATCCTTGCGTAGATGCACCCAAACCA
Source organism: Avena insularis (assembly GCA_023614405.1). Classification (NCBI taxonomy): domain Eukaryota; kingdom Viridiplantae; phylum Streptophyta; class Magnoliopsida; order Poales; family Poaceae; genus Avena; species Avena insularis. Next base: position 370,998,755 of record CM042690.1, read on the forward strand.
TATCTCCAGGCTCGAACAACACTTCTTTCCTTACTTTATTCCTTGCAGCAGCAATGCTCTTTCCTTTCTTCTCAATAGCCTCTCGAGTCTTCTCATGTATTTTCTTCACATAATCAGCACGTTTTGATGCCTCCATATCAACTCTCTCATGTAATGGCAGAGGCAACATATCAAGTGGCGTCAATGGCTTGAAACCATACACCACCTCAAAAGGACAAAGCTGAGTAGTTGAATGCACCACCCTGTTGTAAGCAAACTCAACATGTGGCAAACACTCTTCCCACACCCGCAGATTCTTTTTAATCATGGTCCTAGCAGCTGTGACAATGTTCGAATCACCACCTCTGTTTGACCATCTGTTTGGGGGTGACATGTAGTACCGAATAGTAGCTTTGTTCCTAGCTTCCCCCATAAGGTCTTCGAAAAGTAGCTCATGAACTTCACATCACGGTCATAAACAATCGTCTTCGGTACTCCATGTAATCTCACGATGTCCCTGAAAAACAGGTTAGCAACATGCGATGCATCGTCGCTTTTGTGGCAGGCAATAAAATGAGCCATCTTAGAGAACCTATCCACTACCACAAATATAGAATCATGACCTCTCTGAGTTTTAGGTAGACCTAGCACAAAATCCATACTAATGTCTTCCCATGGAGTAGTAGGTGCAGAGAGAGGTGTATACAAACCATGAGGCTTCAGCTTAGATTTCGACTTGTGGCATGTAATTCATCGTCTCACAAATCTGTACACATCACGCCTCATCTTGGGCCAATAAAAGTGATCAGCAAGCATGAGCAACGTCTTCTCACGCCCAAAGTGACCCATCAAACCACCAGCATGTGATTCCTGCACTAAAAAAAACGCAGCGATGATTCTGGAATACATAGTTTGTTAGCTCGAAAAATATATCCATCATGTATATGATACTTATCCCATGCGTTTCTAAGAGCACACGAACGATATGGTTCAGCAAAATCATGGTCAGTTGCATAAAGTGCACAAATAGCTTCTAATCCAGGAATTTTAACATAAAGATTGGTTAATAGCATGTTCTTCCTAGATAGAGCATCAGCAACAACGTTCTCTTTTCCCTTCTTATAGTTAATGATGTAAGGAAAAGACTCAATGAACTCAACCCATTTAGCTAATCTTCTATGCAAGTTTGATTGAGCTTTCAAGTATTTCAATGCTTCATGATCAGAATGTATGATGAATTCTTTTGGCCACAAATAATGTTGCCAAACCTCAAGTACTCTAACAAGTTCATACAATTCTTTATCATAGATAGAATAATTCAAATGAGCACCACTCAATTTCTCAGAAAAATAAGCTATAGGCCGACCCTCTTGCATCAAAACGCCACCTATGCCTATACCACTAGCATCACATTCAACTTCAAATTGCTTCGAAAAATCAGGTAATGCAAGTAATGGTGCAGAAGTAAGCAAACATTTTAATGTATCAAATGCAGTGTCTTGGGCCGCGCCCTATACAAAAGGAACACCTTTCTTTGTCAAATCATTCAAAGGTGCAGCAATGGTGCTAAAATCTTTCACAAAGCGCCTATAGAAACCAGCGAGACCGTGGAAACTACGCACTTGACTAACATTCATCGGAGTAGGCCAATTCTGAATTGATTCAATTTTAGATTGATCTACCTCTACTCCATGCTTAGAAACAACAAATCCTAGGAATATGACCTTATCTTTTGCAAATGTACACTTCTCAAGATTAGCATACAGTTTATTATCACGTAACACTTGCAAAACTTGTCTAATATGAGTGCAATGATCAGATTCGGTGTGGCTGTATATGAGTATATCATCAAAGTAAACAACCACGAAACGACCAATAAACTCTCTCAGAACATGATTCATCAAACGCATGAAAGTACTAGGTGCATTACTAAGACCAAACGGCATAACTAACCACTCATACAAACCGAATCTAGTTTTGAAAGCAGTTTTCCATTCATCCCCTTCTTTCATCCTAATTTGATGATAACCACTACGCAAGTCAATTTTAGAGAAAACAGCAGCACCACTCAATTCATCTAGCATATCCTCTAAGAGTGGAATAGGATGATGATATCGAATAGTGATTTTATTAATCGCTCTACAATCAACACACATGCGCCATGTACCATCTTTCTTAGGAACTAAAATAACAGGAACAGCACAAGGGCTAAGAGAGACACGAATGTACCCTTTATCCAGCAACGCTTGTACTTGCTTCTGAATTTCCTTAGTTTCTTCGGGATTAGTCCTGTAAGGTGCACGGTTGGGAAGTGTGGCGCCAGGAATCAGGTCCACTTGATGTTCTATACCACGCAATGGAGGCAAACCTGCGGGTACGTCTTCTGGAAACACATCCCCAAAGTCCTCAAAATGAAGAGACACCAAGAGAAATAGGGTCATGTCGTTAGAAACCAATACCTCGCCCTTATACATGAGCACAAGTGGCATGGTCAGGATCCTCACGAAACTCTCTCATATCCTCCTTGGTGGCTAGTATCAATAACCCAGGCACTCTCTCACTTTTCGTTATATCACTCAATTTAGGCACAATTACATCAGGAATAGCTGTTACACAGTCTCGCCGAGTGGTAGTATCTTCCTTCACGTTCACCTCTATTTTCTGGCGAGAATCATTCACAATTTCTTGTGGTGTCATTGGCTGCGTCGTAATCTTCTTCCCTTTGAATTCCAAGTGATATGTATTGGCTCAGCCATTGTGTTGCACTTGGCGATCATAGAGCCAAGGCCGACCCAATAGTAGGTGACAAACAGTCATAGGAACCACATCAAAATCAATAGATTCTTTGTATGGCCCTATTTGAAAATTCACATGTACCATATGATTTACCTTCATCTCACCATTGTTGCTCAACCATTGTATGTAGTATGGCTTGGGATGAGGTAAGTATGTCAAATTCAGTTTGGCACATAGTTCCTTACTTGCAAGATTTCTGCAGCTACCTCCATCAATAATTACCTTGCAAGCTTTGTTTGGTCCAACTAGAGCTTTTGTTTGGAACAAGTTGCAACGCTAGGATTCCTCAACCGGTTGCACACTAAGTACACGTGAAGATACGACAATAGTGGGTGCACGCTCAGCATATGCATCAGCACCATCCTCGCCATCATCAGTATCATCATCAGAAGCTTCATCTCCACTTTCTACTTCACCTTGTTCATTAACAAACATAACCTTGCTGTTTGGACAATCTTTCTTGTAGTGACCTCTACCTCCACAAGTATGGCACACCACATCACGAGTACGTGCAGTAGACATGTTGGAACCCAAGCTAGCAGCAGGAGCAGCGGGTTTCCGAGCATTAGAACCAAATGAAGGTGTACTTGATGGTTTGACCAATGGTGTAAATGGAACAGCAGCTGGTGGCGCGGCTGTAGGAGGCGTAGGTCTGGCTGAAAATCTGCTGGAGGACAGAAAACGAGCACGTGACTTCGCCTCTTCTGCCAACTAGGATTCGGCCTCTCTAGCATGATGCAACAACTCATTCCTGGTCTCATACTTGTGATGACGAACAATGCTCTTGATCAGTAACTTCAAATTGTTAGGAATCGCTGCATGGTCATCTCAATGGACTCACGAATTCTAGCACGCTGCATAAGCATCTCCATCTCCATGTAGTACTCATCAACTGTCATGGTGATATGGGGAGGCCCGATCTTCTCAGTAAGTGGATGGCAATGATAATGGTGGATGATAGATAACTAGCCTGTAGCTATGAACTCTCCCGCTCGATCCCTGATGCCAATGCAACAGCTCTCGAACCTTGTAGGATATTCACAACACCACGCTCTTGCGCACGCAGCCGTGACCACAAACGGTAGTATGGAATCTACTAATTCCCAATGGAATAACAGATCACACTCAATTATAGTTGGTAGATTCGAAGACAGGCTAATTGCAGAGGTTCTATGAATGAAACAACTGCAAAATATTTTAACGTGGTCTGAACCCTAACTAGAGGTTGTTCCATAGCTTATAAGGGCGGCTGGAACAACCAGAAACCGAAACTAAATGCAAACGACTCAAACTGATACAAACCGACTCGGACCAGATTGAGTCGGCAGGCGGACACTCCGGTCGAAATCGGCCGGACAGTCCGGTCAGGCCGGACACTCCGGGTGAAGTGTGCCGGATAGTCCGGTCTAGCCGGTGGTGTCCGGGTAGTATCCGATCTGGCATACTGAATGTCCACGCCAGTTCGCCTCTCGACCAGGCCGGACAGTCTGGGTGGATCTGACCGGACACTCCGGTCATGGTAGATCTTTTTGCCTTCGTCTTGATGATCTTCTCTTGCGCGTTCCTCCCGCTCCTCCCTCGTGCATCCTTGGGCGATCATCATGTTGGGCTTCTCTTCTAGCCCTTGTCCTCCTCGCGCCATGCTTGTTTCTCCAACGAACCTGATCATACATAAATGCATAGACTTAGGCAGTATAAAGTTCTCATCAATCAAAGTACTAGATTCGTTTAGGAGTAAATTCACCTGTTGTTCCAGTAGCATGAGCTCTTGTAATAGGTCCAATTCTAATCTCATTGGACTGATCCTTTCTTGCAACAGTTGTAGCATCTTCCGTAGTCATTGGGGTAGGTGTAATTGTAGGGATGTCCTCATCACATGGTGCCTTGCTTCAATTGCGTCAATTTATCAAAAACTGATCGCAAGTAGTTAGTTGGTATGAAACGAGCCTTCATGATTTGCTTCATCTCGCGCCAATCCATCACAGGAAGTTCATTGTCCTCCCTTCTATGCTGCACAAGAGCATCCCACCAACGCAAAGCATAACCATCAAATTCAGATGCTGCAAGCTTGACCTTCTTATCTTCTAGATAGTCAAATAAGCGCCAGAGTTTCTCAATATTCAACTCCCATGTGAGGTAATCTTCAGGATCAATGGAACCATCAAACTTAGGAATTGAGAATTTTGGCTTGCCCAAACCATCATCAGCAGCTTGGTTGGGCACACGGTGAGCATGCCCAAGAGGGGAAAACCCACGGCCATGAGCAGGTGCATGGACAGGGGGAATAACACGTCCCCTGCCAACATGCGGAGCAGCATCCACGGTGCTACCCTCATCAAAATCATCAAAGGCATCATCATGTTGAGGATCTTCCCTTCTATGTAAGGCGGCTGTCAAACCCTCAATGGAACGTTGCAAAGTGGTGACATTGACATTGAGCGTAGCCACTTGCGTTTTGATAGTATCAACCGTTCCAACATGCTGATCCAATCTCATATTCATATCCTGGAGATTCTTGTCAATGGCATCTGTCGTGTTAGTAAACACACGTGTCAAGTGGGACTTTAAAGCCTCATATTCACGCCAATTAACAAGCTCCTCATCCTTCTTTTTCTGCAACACAACATCATCATCACTAGTAGACATGATTAGTAGGTTAGTGCAAAAATCAAAATCTGTATGGTGGAAACTCTCACAACTCACTCACAACTAATAAGAAAGGAGATCTTACCGTTCCAAAGTGAATAGAGATGCTCTACCAAACAAAATCAAAGACTGATGCACTTGATGTGATGAAGTGAATATCAAAGGTATAGAGAACGATCGCAGGGCACATAGGTTATTTAAGGTGGAGCTATAGGTATGGTACCCTATCTACACCGCAAACAAGTCCTAGTGCTGATCGTACAAAAACCCAAGAAACACACACGGTGGAGATAAACGTGGCAAAGCAATTTATGAACAGGAATATTGCAATGCACAAGAGAGATGCTAGTAATAGCTCAAATAGAACAGACACACCATTGCTCAATCTACTAGTGATATAATGAAACTAGGCCTCCAACAATGCACACTTTGATATCTCTTTTTGTCACGCTTGTAGCTCTTTTCTTTTCTATTTTTTTCATACCGATTCTCTTTTTTTCACAACTTTTTTTTCTTCTTTCTCCTTTTTTTTGATTTTTCAACTATCTAACACAAAGCAATACGTGATGCAACAAATCTGAGCAATTAGGGGCCGGATATTCTGGTTTTTCGGGGGCCGGATAATCCAGTCTACCTGGACAAAAAAATTTGCACTTCAAACCCTAATGAGCAGCCTGTCGGAGCAAAGCAACTAGTCTCGTGGGTACATTCCTAGGCACGGATGCTGTAGATAGGCTGTGTCTATGGTATGCAAACAAAGGTATGCTATGTGGACTCGGACAAACGAGGAAAAACTTGCGGAACACGGTGATGGTTGACACGGCAGAAAACAAGATCAAACCCTAAACCTAGAGACAAACGAAAAATACTAGACTCCTACGAGGAAAAACCTGCAGATCGGATCTACGAGAAGATACAATCAGCAACTAAAACTCGAAAACGATGCAATCTAGTCTATGGCAAATCTTTTTGTAAGGCTTTTTCTGTATAGGACGAAAAACACTCTCTAATCTATGGATGGATTTGTGGATGCTTACCGAGGCAACACTGGAAATCTGATACCAAGATGATATGGGGTGGCCCGATCTTCTCAGTAAGCGGATGGCGATGACGATGGTGGATGATAGATAACTAGCCTGTAGCTATGAACTCTCCCGCTCGATCCCTGATGCCAATGCAACAGCTCTCGGACCTTTTAGGATATTCACAACACCACGCTCTTGCGCACGCAGCCGTGACCCCGAACGATAGTATGCAATCTACTAATTCCCAATGGAACAACAGATCACACTCAATTATAGTTGGTAAATTCGAACAGAGGGTAATTCTAGAGGTTCTATGAAAGAAAAAACTCCAAAATAGTTTTAACGTGGTCTAACCTAAACTAGAGGGCGTTCCCAGGCTTATATGGCCGCTAGAACGTCCAAAAAACGCGAAACGAAAATGTGTCTGATACAGTCAGATCTGTCCGGATCTGATGGGAACTTTTTGGGCCAGATTATCCGGTCTAAGAGGGCCGGATTATCCGGTGGCCGGAGTTTCCGGGGGAAAAGTCCGATCAAATATCCGCCCCGACACAGAACGTCGCGCCGACGTCCTTAGCAGGATCTCCAAAGCAGGGCCGGATTATCCGGGGTGTGGGGGCCGGATTATCTAGGGTCTTTTTAGACGTGGAAGTACTCATTGGAAAGATCTTGGAATTATCTATCCAACAAGTGCTTATTTGCTTGATTTGGAGTTCGTATGGGGAATCCACGTCCGTTTCAATTTCAGGACTTCTCTCTGTCCGAATTGAACGTTTCTTCTCTTTGATGATCTCCCTTGCTTGTATTGCGCCTTCCTCCTGCTCCTCCCTCGCGCATCCTTAGGCGATCATCATGTTGGGCTTCTCTTGTAGCCCTTCTCCTCCTCGCGCCATGCTTGTTTCTCCAATGAACCTGATCATACATAAATGCATAGACTTAGGCAGTATAAAGTTCTCATCAATCAAAGTACCAGATTCGTTTAGGAGTAAATTCACCTGTTGTTTAAGTAGCTTAGCACGAGCTCTTGTAATAGGTCCAATTCTAATCTCATTGGACTGATCCTTTCTTGCAATAGTTGTAGCTTCTTCAGTAGTCATTGGGGTAGGTGTAATTGTAGGGATGTCCTCATCAATCATCATCTTTTTTGCTTGTTTCAGTCAAATGTGCTTTCAGCCCTCCCTATGGGAGTAACCTGTAGTCCACAATCGAATCGTAGATTCAAGTGAAGGGTTTTTCGTGATGCTTGGATATTTTTTACAAAGTTCTTTGGGTGCACGGCCAGCTCTCCTGCTAGGAGTATCCCCCGAGTGCTTGGTCGAATCAAAGACTCGAGTAAGGACTAGACTAGTCAATATGTGCTCCTGCTGGAGTTGATGACGTCAGTGCTGACGGTGAGATGACCTCAGTTGCCCGCATGAGCGGTTTTGACGGGACGTGACAAGTAGTTGGTCCCACTTTCTGACTTAGATTTGACCAGGTGTGCATAATATTCTGGTTTAATTGTGTCTCCTTGATTCTCGCGCGTAATGGTTGGAGTGGAGCGACGGTTCATGGGTTACCCTTGCCACGTGTCGACCTCGATGTATGCCACGCGTTGGGTTAGTTTTCTGCTGGCAGTTGGATTGGATCTGCTGTGAGGTTAAGTAGGGGTTCACTGTGCGGTAATTTCCCCACATCTTCTTCTTGCTCACGCACCTCCGCCATTGCTACTCTTGCTATTCCATTGCTCGCTTCTCCTTTGTGGCACTGGACCAACTCCGTACCTTCCCTAGCTTCTTGCTGCGCTCGCACCGCCAGCGCAAGATGGGCAAGAAGAAGGGATCCTCCGCCGTTGGATCTGTGGCTGCCGCTGTAGCGGCCAAGAAGAAAGGCGCCGCCACCGTGGGTACCAGCGTTGCTGCCGCGGCGGAGAAGAAGAAGGGCACGGGGACTCGCGTCACCAATGGGTCATGGCACCTATCCACTATCAAGCCATCAGAGTTGTTCACCCAGCGCCTGGATGGAGCACTCCCTACCATGGAGGATGACTCTCGCATTCCTAGCGATGAGGTAATCCCCAGTCCTCCTGCGGGTTTTCGAGAGATGTTCCTTGTGTTCATCATTCGTGGTCTTTCTCTTCCCCTTCATCCGTTTGTTTGGGTTCTTCTTTGCTTCTACGGGCTCCAGCTGCACCAGCTGTCCCCAAACCCTATCCTCCACATCGCCTGCTTCATTACTCTTTGCGAGTGCTAGCTCAGAATTGAGCCACACTTCACTGTCTTCAAAAAACTATTTAAGCTCAAACGTTAGTTTGGCTCGGCTTTAGTAGTCTATGATGTAGGAGGCTATGGGATCCACGTCGACTCCAATGTCACCTATTTCACCATCAAGCTCACTGCATCTGTCCAAGGGTGGAGGGATAAGTGGTTCTACATTCGCGACCAGAAGGCTGATGGAGAGCACTATGGACTCGCACCCTTCGATCCGGTGACGACCTGCAAGAGGAGGAGATTCTGGAAGAACGTCATGATGCCTGGCGAAGTCAAGGAAACAGAGACCCTGTATCAGCGTGTCTATGACCTCGAACACCACATAGGAAAAGAAGTAGGGGGCGTAGAGCTCATTCGCACTTGGATACGTCGTCGCGTACAACCTCTATAGGCTAGGGTACACCCGATGTTTCGCTGGATTGGTACTGGTGATGCCACTCGCATCTCTGCGGAGGGCATTTCTTCTGGTGCAGTAGACAGGAGGTTGTGGCTGGTGACCAAGTACACCACCAAGGAGGATCTCCCGGGTGACTCAGTCATGCCTCCATTCTGCGCCAGCAATCCCCCACCTGAGGTGGATTTCTCTTTTAAGTTTTATTGATTTTCAGTTGCTTGTTAGGTACTTTATATACTAATGCTTCTTCTGATTGTAGGACTAGAAAGTAGCTACCAATTTGCCTCCTCTGCCTGAAGGAATAATTCTGCGTGAACCGGAAGAAGAGGACGAGTCGGGATCCACCGCCTCTATTGGAGAGGAGTAGGAAGTCCCCGAGTCCAATTGGCATGGGACTCGTAAGCGCTCCCGTAGCAAGGGTTCGGATGCTTCCTCACCGACGACGCCAGAGGATCCTTCTACTGCTGTGGAGGAGCCAATCTCCGCCGTGCCTTTGCGCGCCATGGCTCCTCCCTCGCGGAAGAAGCTGAGGTTGCCGAAGGAGTCGTCCGGTGATTCCTTTGACCTCGAGAATTTTGATGGGTAAGTTTTCACATTTGCGAGTGCATCTTCTCTTTCTCAAAGTCTTTCCCTTCTGAGGTGGTGCTGGGTACTTTGTAGTCAAACGACGTCGTCGTCCTCTAACGACTGCCAATTTGTTAAGGAGTCCGGAGTCACAGACTCCAAGAATAAGGAGGTAGCGGTGCGGTCTTCTTCTCCTCCGGTGGCGGCCCACTCTGGTGCCAATTCCTCGAGCTCCTCCCATGCTGGGGAGCATCCAGTTGTTGCCCGGACGTCAATTCTGAAGGAATCTTCGGAGTCCTTGGAGGAACACGTGAGTTTTCTTCGTGCCGTTGGCACTCAAATTTTGTCTTTTGATGTTCACACTGCTTCTTTTTGTCTTGTAGCCTATTGTGAAGGATTATACTCACCTTGCCGAGCAAATCATTTCTTTGGGTCGATAGCATGCTATGATGGATAACCTCCATCGTTCCGTTGAAGGACACTATTATAATTTTCTTTCTATTCTTCTTGTGTAGAGGATGGTGAGCCTCAGGCTTTGCCATTTTTGTTCCCTGCAGGTGAACATAATGAACTTCTTCGTCGCGTCAGTTCCCTTGAAAAAGGACTTGCCATGGTAGAGAAGAAACATGAAGAGGCAGTCGAGGCTCTGAATGAGTCGCAAAAGCACGAGGAAGAGTTTCATTCCTCCACCGCTGAGAGGGAAAAGTTGTTCGCAGAATAGCTCTTCTCCATCGTGAAAGAGCTCTCTGGTATTGCACTATATCACTTGCATTTTCCAGTGCGTTTTCCTTCATGATGTTGTGCTGATATGTGTATTCTTCAGATGCCACCGGCGTTAGGTTTGACGCCCAGGCTTTGGCCCGCGCGGATGCCTTGGTCGGCGCTGTGGCCGCAGTCGAGGACCACAACGTCTCTCTCCAAGACACACTTGGAAAGGCCAAGGGCGTGCTGAGTCGCCTTCGAGAGGAGATGGCTCCCAAGGCCAATTTAATCGAGAATCTTGACAACCTGGTGGAGTCCTTCGCAGAGGGCATCCCGATGGATTTCAAGAATGCACAGAGGTCAGTTGGTGTGACCATGGCACTCGCAATAGCGCAAGCCCATGGCGTGGAGCTAGACCCCAGCGAGATCTCATCGGTGATGCCGGTCTCTGCGGATGGCCAGTAGGTAGTCTTTCAACATTTCGCCACTAGTTGCAGTAAGTATGGGCCTCACCTCATTGATACAGTCGCCGCTTATTCGGTGGAGCTGTGGCGATTGAGGAGTGCAAAGGTTGTGGCATCTGGGGCTACAACTGGGAAGTCTGTGGCGTCGGAGACTGCCATAGATTCGAGGAAGCCCTCGAAGTCAAAGTCGAAAAAACAGAGCATTCCTTAGCTGCTTTCTGTAATAGCTTAGCTTTCCTTATGATGAACTTTATTTTGTGGGGGTACCCCTTTTGATATTTTGTTGAACTTGAGTGCACTCCCTGTTACTGATGAGGATATATACAAGGATTATGATGATTCTGACAGCTTGAACTGGAAGGAAATATTGTGTCAAATCAATAATGACTATCAGGTGAATTCATTCCTAGTTGACCATGATGCTTTCATTTATAAGAACTTTATATTGCCTAAGTCTTTGTGCTATTGTATGATTAGGTACATGGGAGAAGAAGGCGTAGCATAGAGCGAGGAGGTGAAGCATATGGAGCATGGCGTGTTGATCAATGAAGAATGCGCGAGGGAGAGAGGGAGGAAGCGCAAGGAGCTACCAAGAAGAAGATCAACACATGGCAGGATCTCTACCGCGGTAGAGAAACAACGCGTTTTCCTGCCATGACAGGCTGCTGCGGCACAGAAACAGAGTCCTTTTCTGCCATGGCAGGCTGCCGTAGTAGACAAACAGGCCCAAACTCTACCACAGCAGAACCCTGAGCCGAACCCAATTTTGGGTCGGTTTGTACCCTAGTTGGGTGGGACCAACTCGGTCACCCCCTTAGCCGCCACACCCCTAGACTCATAAATAGATGGGGCGCACTAGTTTTAGGGTTTAGACCACGTTAAAATTATTTTGGAGTTGTTTCTTTTATAGAACCTCTAGAATTACCATGTGATCGAATTCTACCAATTGCAATTGAGTGTGATCTGTTGTTCCACTAGGAATTAGTAGACTGCAAACTACCATTCGAGGTCGACGGCTACGTGCGCAAGAGTGTGGTATTGTGAATATCCTACAAGGTTCGAGAGCTATTGCATTGGCATCAGGGTTCGAGCGGGAGAGATCATAGCTACGCACTAGTTATCTATCATCCACCATCATCATCGACAAGAGCTTGCTGAGAAGATCGGGCCACCCCATATTAGTTAATGTATGGTTGGTCTTATTTGCCTCTTGTTTGGCTGTAATAGGGTCCTTCGAGTGGTCGTCCTGACTCTCCTCCCACCAATGAAACTATGGCGCGACCATGTTCAAAAGTGGAGGAGCTGTCGCTGCTCGCATGACCATCCGATCGCGTGAAGCAGTTGGAGCGAGAATTGCCTGTGATCCGCGGTAATGTGGATGTATGGAAGTCGAAGGCTGAGAGGGCCAGCACGCGCGAGAAGTATCTCCTGGACAAAGTTGCGTAGCTGAACGAGCAATTTAAGTGTTAGCTCTCTATCTTCTTATCCTTTTCTTTGGCCATTCACGGCAATGCTCTGTCTTATGCCTTGCTCTTGCTTCTTGTAGTTGTTAGCGCTCGTCATCCACAGGATGAGAGGGATCGGGTTGCCATTCCAATGAATGACTTGACCCAGGAGCAGTTGCAGGCTAGTGGGCACTTATGAGTGGATCATGATCATGAAGTTGCTCTGGCAACACTACAGGATCGTGCATCGCGGGTGCTTCAGTATTTGAAAAAGGCGCAGTCGTGCATTAGGTATATTTTAAAGGCGATGTTTCCCCTGGACGTGGTGCCTTCAAGCTTCTTAGCTCTGCTGGCAAAGTTTCAAGATATCAGTGGTCCGCGTGTGCATTTGTCAACAGCTGGTCGCAGGTGCCAAGGCTGCGTTGGAACTTGTTCGATTGCATCGGCCAAATGTGGATGCCATGGCTGTTGCCGCTGGACCGCTGACGCCACCAGAAGGGATGCCCTAGAACATGGTGCCACACTACCAGGCGGTTGATCGGCTAGCCGAAGATATTGTTGATTTCTTTGAGGAGCAGACCAATGTTCTTGATACGGATCACGCCGATGATCCTATAGATTTGTCCCAATCTTTCACAGCGAGTCAACCCGGATGGTAATCTTCCAATAACGCAATGAACGTCACTTGAAGAAGAGGAACGAATCCAGCAAGTAACATGATGAAGATCACCACGCCTCAAACCTGAGCACGATAATCCTTGATGAACACAAGAACCTCCGCAGCAATAATATGATAAACGGTATCGCCGTCCCTAGAGGGATGATACACGGTGGAGCACAATATAGTTTGTAGACTAAACAACTGAACTCCCCTAAACCCTAGGTGGCTGGCTCCTTTATATAGGAGGCCTGCAACTAGTCGGTTGGATAGACCCAAACCGAACACACAACAGACTCAAGCCTAACCTGGACTCGGACTCAATAACATAGCAACAATATTTGACACAACCTTAGACTTATCATTACATATCGTAGGTCGTCCTGGCGTGCCAATCATCAATGGGATGCGCCCGCATCACCTAGCTTGGTGGAGTCCTAAAATTAGGCTTCACCTCCTCCTTCATGCCCATATCATCATCCCCCCTTCAAGAAGTGGTGTCCTTTTTATGGACCATTACAGGATTGGCCGACCACTCAGTGTGGATGACCTCTTCTATGAATCTGGCTAACTCGAGCCGTGCTAGTTCCTTAGCTATTGCCTTACGCTTTTCATCGCCAAATAGTCGTAAGGACTGTTTGACGGGTTTACATTTAGAGAGTGCTCGGCAAGTTCCCTTGGTACTCCGGTCATGTCAGATGGCTTCCATGCGGAGATATCTTGATTTGCTTGGAGGAACTTGACGAGCGCGCTTTCCTATGCGCTATCTAGGCCTACGCCTATCTGGGTCACCATGGAGGGGTCATCGGGTCTGTCAGAAAGGTGGCGTGATATGAACAATCGCTTCAGCGTCTTCGCCATCTTCAAGTCTTGCTTGCCTTCCTCACCACATCCTCCCTCTTGGCCTGCTCGACTTGATACAGCCCTCGGTGCCTGCACCTCGTTGCGTCTCCATACGAGCTTGGACCTAGGCGCCACCGTCTTCTTTTTCTCAACTCTTGTTGGAACCCGTGGTTACTGAACATGGACCTTCTTTGCACGACTTGGCATAAGATGAGTAATGTCTGGACAACACAACTGGTGAACATGCCCATCCTTGCCTCTATGCATCCGCACAATTGTCCCAACAAAATGCCTCACAGGTGTGCTAACAAAACTGCTCTTGTTACCCCGATGCACCACATGCACTGGAACATCAGGAGCACAACTATCATCCGTCTGAACACCTATGTCAACACAAACAACCTTCTGAACACATGCTGCAACATCCTTCCTCTCAGCAATAAGAGGATGCACTTCAATTGGCTTGTCACTAACAAGTTCCACTAGCTTATCATCTACAGGCATAGCTAAAGCAATATCAACATTGTCGCACTGTGCATCATGCTCTCCATCCTGCACCTTAGCTAGCCCAGATTTTGGCTTAGCCTTGCGCACCTTCTCCTTATGTACCACCAGCTCTACATCAGACTTTATGTGATCATCCTGCATAGGCTTCAAAGTCTGGTGTTTGCCACCATGCACAAAATAATATGTATTTGCTCTTCCAGCATGTGTAACGTTACGATCATATTGCCATGGACGACCAAGTAACAGCCCACATACCTCCAATGACAACACATCGCACTCAATCTCATCAACATAATCACCAACTGTAAATGGCACACGCACCTTATGAGTTACCTTCACCATACCATAGCTATTGAACCACTTTAGATGCTTAGGTTCTGGAATACGCCATGTGGACAACCCCAATGCTGCCACCATTGCCTTGCTAATGCCATTAGTACAGCTTCCTCCATCAACAATCAACTTGCATGCTTTGCCTTTGATCATACACTGCGCCTGACATAAATTCCAACGCTGGCCCTTGTCAACTGTCATGCAAGTATCATCTTGTACTCTCTTGAGTTGCAAATTCGGCCCACTCAATGGTACAACATCCTCGGAATTAACCACCTTGTCCAGCTCCTTGGACTTCTCCCAAAATCTAGTGCGCAGAAATTGCTTCAAATCTGCCCAACTAGGTGTTGTTATGCCCTTTGCGGTCCTCTCTTCCTTCCACCAACTAGGCACGGTCTCATCCACATGTCGATGTGCAAGAACAAATTTAGTGCGACCACCAAACATGGAATCGATCGAACGACATTTGGCAAAACCATCATCCATATCATACCTCCAAGATCTAAACTCCGCATATGTGGCAGAACTGTCCAACTTCCATATTATATCTGCAGAATGAAGTGACGATCCCACAACAATAGTAGTGTAGTCAAAGTACACATCATCCACTCTATCTATCTTACAATCTTCCTTTGCTATTCCCATATTAATTCTTCCCGTTTTGATTTCTTTCTAATCCAAACTGATTCAAACTGTATGCACCGGATCCTCTACTTGTGATGAAAATGATCCCGTGATTGATTCTATCCGATCACACACACGTACTAGATCCTAACTTTTTTTAACTTTCCTTGACTCCCACGCGACAGATCCCAGAGGCTGAGCGATCCTGATCGCGATCGGCCAAAGAAAATAGAGGCGGGCACGATTTGAGGAGACTCGGTCTCATGAGATACGGCGGCGGGCCTCCTGTCCCTTTTTTTCTTTTCCAACGCGATCGATCCCGAGCGGTCCGAGCGATCCCAGGCGGTGCGGGAGTACTAGGTCGTGAGGCGTACGGTAGCTAGCTGCTGGCCTCCTTATCTCCTTTTTTTTATTAAAACTGATCCAACAAGGACTCCTCGCGTCTGTGGACCCAGCATGTATCGATCTGGAGCGATCGGCCCCGGAATCTCGACCGCACCTCGCGCGTGTAGGACGCTAGGCGGAGAGCGAGGCGTACGGGGGGGCTTTTGAGTTTTTTTAAAGCTTCCCACAATCGGATCTGGAAAACCTGCTCACGATCAGATCTTGAACAGAAAACCGATCTGGCCTCTGCTCGTGATGGAAACAGATCGGAAACAGCGATCGATCCCTCCCTGATTCTGATCCAATAACTCTTATCTTCCTTTCAATTTCTTCTCCACAACCGATCTGTAAACTGCTTGTCAAAAAACAGTCTGCAGATGATCCAAAAACACGTTGTGATCAACGAGAGCTCTAATACCACCTGATACGGATCACACCGATGATCCTATAGATTTATCCCGATCTTTCACAGCGAGTCAACCCGGATGGTAATCTTCGAATAACGCGATGAACATCACCTGAAGAAGAGGAACGAATCCAGCAAGTAACGTGATGAAGATCACCACGCCTCAAACCTGAGCACGATAATCCTTGATGAACACAAGAACCTCCGCAGCAATAATATGATAAACGGTATCACTGTCCCCAGAGGGATGATACATGGTGGAGCACAATATAGTTTGTAGACTAAACAACTGAACTCCCCTAAACCCTAGGTGGCTGGCTCCTTTATATAGGAGGCCTGCAACTAGTCGGTTGGATAGACCCAAACCGAACACACAAACGGACTCAAACCTAACCTGGACTCGGACTCAATAACATAGCAACAATATTTGACACAACCTTATACTTATCATTACATATCGTAGGTCGTCCTGGCGTGCCAATCATCAATGGGATGCGCTCGCATCACCTAGCTTGGTGGAGTCCTAAAATTAGGCTTCACCTCCTCCTTCATGCCCATATCAGTTCTCCTTTTGCAGCAGTAGGATGATATGATCACGCACATGAAATGATATGGGGTGGCCCGATCTTCTCAGCAAGCCCTTGTTGATGATGATGGTGGATGATAGATAACTAGTGTGTAGCTACGATCTCTCCCGCTCAATCCCTGTTGCCAATGGAGCAACTCTCGAACCTTGTAGGATATTCACAACACCACACTCTTGTGCATGCAGCCGTCAACCACGAATGGTAGTATGCAATCTACTAATTCCAAGTGGAACAACAGATCACACTCAATTACAATTGGTAGAATTCGATCATAGGGTAATTCTAGAGGTTCTATAAAAAAACAAGTCCAAAATAATTTTAACGTGGTCTAAAAAACCTAAAGTAGTGCGCACCATCTATTTATGAGTCTGGGGGTGCGACGGCCTAAGGTGGGATCCGAGTTGGTCCCACCCAACTAGATACAACCGACCCAAAAGGGTTCGGCCTCAATGTCTCTGTCGTGGCAGAGTTTCAGTCGCTTTCTCTGCCGCGGCAGCCTGCCGTGGCAGAGTTGGACTCTGTTTTCCTACAGTGGCACAGAACTGGTGCTTTTCTCTGCCGCGGCACAGAACTTGCTCCTCTTGTTGACCTTTCTCTTGGACAGCTCCTTGCGCTTCCTCCCTCTTCTCCCTCGCGCATTCTTCATTGATCAACACGCCATGTTCCATTAGCTTCTCGCTCCTTACTATGCCTTCTTCTCCCAAGTACCTGATCATGCAATAATTCAATGACTTAGGTAGTCTAAAATTCACATTAACTAAAACACCAGGTTCATTAAGAAACAAGTTCACCAGTTGTTCTAGT
Organism: Avena insularis; assembly: GCA_023614405.1. Lineage (NCBI taxonomy): Eukaryota > Viridiplantae > Streptophyta > Magnoliopsida > Poales > Poaceae > Avena > Avena insularis. Next base: position 371,016,165 of record CM042690.1, read on the forward strand.
AGCTTAGCACGAGCTCTTTGTAATTGGTCCAATCCTTATCTCATTGGATTGATCTTTCTTTATAGCAATTGGGACATCATCATTAGCAATTGGGGTAGGTGTAACTATAGGGATGTCCTCATCATCTCCCCCCTTCAAAAGGCGTCGACCTAGATGCTCCAAGGTCTTTTCCAGCATATGGTGACAAATCAGCAACGTTGAAGCTGTTGCTAACTCCACCAAACTCCTCAATAGGTATATCAACCGAGTAGTCATTATCATTAATTTTGGCTAACACTTTGTAAGGACCAGCATCACGTGGCTTCAACTTGGACTTGCGAAATAGTGGAAATCTATCCTTGCACAGATGCACCCAAACCATGTCTCCAGGCTTGAACAACACTTCCTTCCTTGCTTGATTCCTTGCAGCAGCAATGTTCTTGCCTTTCTTCTCAATAGCCTCTCGAGTCTTCTCATGAATTTTCTTCACATAATCATAACGTTTTGAGGCCTCCATATCAACTCTCTCATGTAATGGTAGAGGCAACATATCAAGTGGCGTCAATGGCTTGAAGCTATACACCACCTCAAAAGGACAAAGCTGAGTAGTTGAATGCATTGCCATGTTATATGCGAAGTCAACATGTGGCAAACAATCTTCCCACTCCCGCAGATTCTTCTTTATCATAGTCCTTAGCAGCTGTGACAATGTTCGATTCACCACCTCCATTTGACCATCTGTTTGGGGATGGCATGTAGTACTGAATAGCAGCTTCGTTCCCAGCTTCCCCCATAAGGACTTCCAAAAGTAGCTCATGAACTTCACATCATGGTCAGAAACAATCGTCTTAGGTACTAAATGTAATCTCACGATGTCCCTGAAAAACATGTTAGCAACATGCGACGCATCGTCCCTTTTGTGGCAGGCAATAAAATGAGCCATCTTAGAGAACCTATCCACTACCACAAATATAGAATCATGACCTCTCTGAGTTTTAGGTAGACCTAGCACAAAATCCATACTAATGTCTTCCCATGGAGTAGTAGGTGCAGAGAGAGGTGTATACAAACCATGAGGCTTCATCTTAGATTTCGACTTGTGGCATGTAATACATCAGCTCACAAATCTGTACACATCATGCCTCATCTTGGGCCAATAAAAATGATCAGCAAGCATGAGCAACGTCTTCTCTCGCCCAAAGTGACCCATCAAACCACCAGCATGTGATTCCTGCACTAAGAACAAGCGCGACGACGATTCTGGAATACATAGTTTGTTAGCTCGAAACAAATATCCATCATGTATATGATACTTATCCCATGCATTTCTAAGAGCACACAAACGATATGGTTCAGCAAAATCATGGTCAGTTGCATAAAGTGCACAAATAGCTTCTAATCCAGGAATTTTAACATCAAGATTTGTGAATAGCATGTTCTTCCTAGATAGAGCATCGGCAGCAACATTCTCTTTTCCCTTCTTATATTTAATGATGTAAGGAAAATACTCAATAAACTCAACCCATTTAGCTAATCTTCTATGCAAGTTTGATTGAGCTTTCAAGTATTTCAATGCTTCATGATCAGAATGTATGATAAATTCCTTTGGCCACAAATAATGTTTCCAAACTTCAAGTACTCTAACAAGTGCATACAATTCTTTATCATAGATAGGATAATTCAAATGAGCACCAGTCAGTTTCTCAGAAAAATATACTATAGGTCGACCCTCTTGCATCAAAACGCCACCAATGCCTATACCACTAGCATCACATTCAACTTCAAATTGCTTTGTAAAATCAGGTAATGCAAGTAATGGTGCAGAAGTAAGCAAACGTTTCAATGTATCAAAAGCAATGTCTTGGGTCGCGCCCCAAACAAAAGGAACACCTTTCTTTGTCAAATCATTCAAAGGTACAGCAATGGTGCTAAAATCTTTGACAAAGTGCCTATAGAAACCAGCTAAGCCGTGGAAACTATGCACTTGACTTACATTCATGGGAGTACGCCAATTCTGAATTGATTCAATTTTAGATTGATCTACCTCTACCCCATTCTTAGATACAACAAATCCCAGAAAAAATGACCTTATCTTTTGCAAATGTGCACTTCTCAAGATTAGCATACAATTTATTATCACGCAACGCTTGCAAAACTTGTCGAATATCAGTACAATGTTCAGTTTTGTTGTGGCTATAGATAAGTATATCATCAAAGTAAACATGCTACGGATCAAGCCGATGATCCTATAGATTTGTCCTGATCTTTCACAGTGAGTAACCCAGATAGTAATCCTTCCAATCACGCGATGAATGCAACCTGAAGAAGAGGAATCAATCCAACAAGTAACATGATGAAGATCACCACGCCTCAAACCTGAGCACGAAAATCCTTGATGATCATAAGAACCTTCAATACAATAATCTGATAAACGGTATCGCCGTCCCCGGAGGGATGATACACGGTGGAGCACAATATAGTTTGTAGACTAAACAACTGAACTCTCCTAAACCCTAGGTGGCTGGCTCCTTTATATAGGAGGCCTGCAACTAGTCGGTTGGATAGACCCAAACCAAACACACAACAGACTCGAACCTAACCTGGACTCGGACTCAATAACATAGCAACAATAATTGATACAACCTTAGACTTATCATTACATATTGTAGGTCGTCTTGGCATGCCAATCATCAATGGGATGCGCCCGCATCACCTAGCTTGGTGGAGTCCTAAAATTAGGCTTCACCTCCTCCTTCATGCCCATATCATCATCCCCCCTTCAAGAAGTCCCCCCCCAGCTTGCAGTCCAGTCGGAAAGGTGGTGTGATATGAACAATAGCTTCACGCGTGTTCGCCATCTTCAAGTCTTGCTTGCATTCCTCACCACATCCTCCCTCTTGGCCTACTCGACTTGATATAGCCCTTGGCGCCTGCACTTCCTTGCGTCTCCATACAAGCTTGGACCTAGACGCCACCGTTTTCTTCTTCTCAACTCTTGTTGGAACCCGTGGTTACTGAACATGGACCTTCTTTGCATGACCTGGAATAAGATGAGTAATGCCTGGACCACACAACTGACAAACATGTCCATCCTTGCCTCTATGCGTCCGTACAACTGTCCCAACAAAACGCCTCACAGGTGTGCTAACAAAACTGCTCTTGTTACCCCGCTGCACTACATGCACTAGAACATCAGGAGCACAACTATCATCCGTCTCAACACCTGTGTCAACACACACAACCTTCTGAACACATGCACCTTACGAGTTACCTTCTGAACACATGCACACGCACCTTACGAGTTACCTTCACCATACCGCAGCTATTTAACCAATGTAAATGCTTAGGTTCAGGAATACGACATGTGGACAACCCCAACGCTGCCACCATTGCCTTGCTAATGCCATTAGTACAGCTTCCTCCATCAATAATCAACTTGCATTCTTTGCCTTTGATCATACACTACGCCTGAAATAAATTCCAATGCTAGCCCTTGTCAACTGTCATGCAAGCATCGCCTTTTACCTTGTTGAGTTGCAAATTCAGTCCGCTCAATGGTACAACATCCTCCATGACATCCTTAACAACATCAGCCTTAACAACATCAATCGCTAACGCTTCAGAAATCTTGGCTGCCACCTTGCTAACTGTCGGCAATGGAACAACTGTCAACTTCTCATGAGTAGTCACAGCCGTCGCGACCTTCGGTATAAGAGCTATACTCTTGCCAACATCCACTATCCCACTCACAACCTTGGGCTGCTGCTCGTTTTCCTGCATATATGGTAATACGAAACCATTACGGAGAAAACTTTTGTAGTCCTCCCAAGTTTGAGAAAAACCATCTATATCAACCGCCTCGTACCACCAACTATCTAACTCCTTGTCCACATGCCGGTGAGCAAGAACATACCCATCATACCCACTAAACTTGCGATTGTATTTGCGATATCGATGGAAACCCTGTTCCATGTGCCTTTCCCAGTCTTGGTACTCCTCATCTGTCGCAAGTCTATGTAGGCACAAGCTAAGCTCGGATGCATCATGTGCCACTTCATTCAGGAGATCGGGATAGTCATTGAAAACATCACTAGACTTTTTGCCATGTGTACACCTCAAGCCCAAAGTATCTCCTGAAAAATAATCCATCTCTAAATTTTAGCAGAACTCTGACAAAAAATCGCAGCGGACACCTGCTTCACATAAAAGGGCAGAAGAGTCTGTGGTGTTGCGTGAAGGTAGCCAGCAGAATTCCTCCTTTCCGCGCGCTCGTTCAGACGATCGATCCCAACTACATTGACTCCCAGACAGACGTTGGGTCGGCCCACCAAGCGACACCGAACGCAGCTCGTGTTGCTTCCCTGGCAAGGCGTGTGGGACGTGCGATCCCGATCGCGAGTGCGCCAGGGAACACGGTCGTGAGGCATACGGCTGGCCTCCTTTTTCTTTTTTTTTTAATTCTAGCGATCACCCATACCAAACTGATCAGCTCAACTCCACGCTTGATGGAAAAAATCCAAACAACCTTGCGTTTCCTTTTTTTCTCACGCTTGATGGAAAAAATCCAAACAACCTTGCGTTTCCTTTTTTTCTAGTATATGATACCAACCAAAGCGATTGGATCTTGGGAATACGTAGCAATCAGGTCTTTTTTTCTTCACGTCGCGTCCAGGAAAACTCGATCGTGAGGCACGCAGGTGGACTTCTTCCCTCTATCGTGATCGCCAGACTCCTGAGGCGTATGATAGCTAGACTCCTTTTTTTCAATTACGATCGGATCTGGTACGGCGGGAGGCAGACTCACGCGCGGAGTACCCTTAGTCGCGAGCAGATCAGCACTGGAAAACTCAGCCGCGACTCGCACTAGCGAGGACCGTGAGGGAGATTGATCGTCGCGATGCCTTCTTCTCCAGGAGATCTATTCTTCCTGGCGGCTGCAACACGCAACACTTCGCCGAAAACGATCTTCTTCTTTCTTTCTTCCAATCTCTTCTCCACAACCAATATGTAAACTGCTTGTAGAAAATAGTCCGCAGATGATCCAAAAAAACTGTGATCAACGAGAGCTCTAATACCACCTGATACGGATCAAGCCGATGATCCTATAGATTTGTCCCGATCTTTCACAGCGAGTAACTCGGATAGTAATCCTTCCAATCACGCGATGAACACAACCTGAAGAAGAGGAATCAATCCAACAAGTAACATGATGTAGATCACCATGCCTCAAACCTGAGCATGACAATCCTTGATGATCACAAGAACCTTCGCAACAATAATCTGATAAACGGTATCGCCGTCCCCGGAGGGATGATACACGGTGGAGCACAATATATTTTGTAGACTAAACAACTGAACTCCCCTAAACCCTAGTTGGCTGGCTCCTTTATATAGGAGGCCTACAACTAGTCGGTTGGATAGACCCAAACCAAACACACAACAGACTTAAACCTAACCTGGACTCAGACTCAATAACATAGCAATAATATTTGACACAACCTTAGACTTATCATTACATATCGTAGGTCGTCCTGGCGTGCCAATCATCAATGGGATGCGCCCGCATCACCTAGCTTGGTGGAGTCCTAAAATTAGGCTTCACCTCCTCCTTCATGCCCATATCAAAACAACCACAAAACGACTAATAAAATCTCTCAAAACATGATTCATCTATCGCATGAATGTACTAGTGCATTAGTAAGACCAAATGGCATGACTAACCACTCATACAAACCAAATTTCATTTTGAAAGAAGTTTTCCACTCATCCCCTTCTTTCATCCTAATTTGATGATAACCACTACGCAAGTCAATCTTAGAGAAAACAGCAGCACCACTCAATTCATCTAGCATATCCTCTAAGCGTGGAATAGGATGACGATATCGAATAGTGATGTTATTAACCGTTCTATAATCTACACACATGCCCCATGTACCATCTTTCTTAGGCACTAAAATAACAGGAACATCTCAAGGGCTAAGAGAAACATGAATGCACCCTTTATCCAGCAACGCTTGTACTTGCTTCTGTATCTCCTTAGTTTCTTCGGGATTGGTCCTGTAGGGTGCACGGTTGGGAAGTGTGGAGCCCGAGATCAATTCAATTTGGTGTTCAATACCACGCAATGGAGGTAAACCTGCGGGTACATCTTCTCGAAACACATCCCTAAAATCCTGCAAAACTAAAGAGACACCAAGAGAAACAAGGGTCATGTCGTTAGAAACCAATACCTCGCCCTTATACATGAGCACAAGTGGCATGGCTGTAGGATCCTCATGAAATTCTCTCATATCTTCCTTGGTGGCTAATATCAAAAGATTAGGCACTCTCTCACTTTTCGTTATATCACTCAATTTAGGCTCGATTACATCAGGAACAGCTGTCACACAATCTCGCCAAGCTATAGGATCTTCCTTCAAATTCACCTCTATCTTCTAGCGAGAATCATTCACAATGTCTTGTGGTGTCATTGGCTGCATAGTAATCTTCTTTCCTTTGAATTCCAAGTGATACGTATTGGCTCGGCCATTGTGTTGCACATGGCGATCATAAAGCCAAGGCCGACCCAATAGAAGATGGCAAGCAGTCATAGGAACCACATCAAAATCAATAGAATCTTTGTATGGCCCTATTTGGAAATTCACACATACCATATGATTTACCTTCATCTCACCATTGTTGCTCAACCATTGTATGTAGTATGGCTTCGGATGAGGCAAATATGTCGAATTCAGCTTGGCACATAATTCCTTACTTGCAAGATTTCTGCAGCTACCTCCATCAATAATGACCTTGCAAGCTTTGTTAGGTCCAACTAGAGCTTTTGTTTGGAACAAGTTGCAACGCTAAGAATCATCAATCGGTTGCACACTAAGTATACGTGAAGATACGACAATAGTTGGTGCACGCTCAGGATAAGCATCTTCACCCTTGATATGGGTGGCCCGATTTTCTCAGTAAGCGGACGGTGGTGATGATTGTGGATGATAGATAACTAGCCTGTAGCTATGAACTCTCCCGCTCGATCCATGATGCCAATGCAACAACTCTCGAACCTTGTAGGATATTCACAACACCACGCTCTTGCGCACGCAGCCATGACCACGAACGGTAGTATGCAATCTACTAATTCCCAATGGAACAACAGATCACACTCAATTATAGTTGGTAAATTCGAACACAGGGTAATTCCAGAGGTTCTATGAAAGAAACAACTCCAAAATATTTTAACGTGGTCTAAACCCTAACTAGAGGTCATCCCATAGCTTATAAGGGCGGCTGGAACGACCAGAAACTGAAACTAAACGCAAACGACTCAAACTGATACAAACCGACTCGGACCAGATTCGGTCGGCGGGTGGACACTCCGGTCAAAATCGGCCGGACAGTCCGGTCAGGCCGGACACTCCGGGTGAAGTGTGCCGGACAGTCCAGTCCGGCCGGAAACTTTGAAGTTTCCGGGTGGTGTCTGATATGGGGTGGCCCGATCTTCTCAGCAAGCACTTGTCGATAGAGATGGTGGATGATGGATAACTAGCCTGTAGCTACGAACTCTCCCGCTCGATCCCTGATGCCAATGCAACAGCTCTCGAACCTTGTAGGATATTCACAACACCACGCTCTTGCGCATGCAGCCTTGACCACGAACGGTAGTATGCGATCTACTAATACCCAATGAAACAACAGATCACACTCAATTATAGTTGGTAAATTCGAACACAGGGTAATTTCAGAGGTTCTATGAAAGAAACAACTCCAAAATATTTTAACGTGGTCTAAACCCTAAACTATGATGCCCCCATCTATATATGGGTCCAAGAGGCAGCGGCCTATGGTGGAGCCCGAGTTGGTTCCACCCAACCTGGATACAAACCGGACAGTGGCTCGTAAGGCCCAGTGGCTCTGCGTGGCGTAGTCCTAGTCGATTTTCCAAGTGGCAACTTTGTCGTGGCGAGAACGAGGTTTTTCTGCGCGCGCAGAACTTCCTCCTCTTGTTGATCTTCGTCTTGGACAGCTCCTTGCGCTTCCTCCCTCTCCTCCCTCGCGCATTCTTCATTGATCAACACGCCCTGTTCCATTAGCTACTCGCTCCGTGCTTCACCTTCTTCTCCTAAGTACCTGATCATGCAATAATTCAAAGACTTAGGTAGTATAAAATTCTCATTAACTAAAACACCAGGTTCATTAAGAAACAAGTTCACCTGTTGTTCTAGTAGCTTGGCACGAGCTCTTGTGATTGGTCCAATCCTTATCTCATTGGATTGATCCTTCTTTGCAATTGGAAAAACTTCATTAGCAATTGGGGTAGGTGTAATTGTAGGGATGTCCTCATCATCTCCCCCCTTCAAAAGGCGTCATCCTCGACGCTCCAAGGTCTTCTCCAAGATATGGTGACAAATCAGCAACGTTGAAGCTATTGCTAACTCCACCAAACTCCTCAATAGGTATATCAACCGAGTAGGCATTATCATTAGTCTTGGCTAACACCTTGTAAGGACCAGCACCACGTGGCTTAAATTTTGGCTTTCGAAGTAGTGGAAACCTATCCTTGCGTAGATGCACCCAGACCATGTCTCCAGGCTCGAACAACACTTCTTTTCGTGTTTGATTCCTTGCAGCAGCAATGTTCTTGCCTTTCTTCACAATAGCCTCTCGAGTCTTCTCATGTATTTTCTTCACATAATCAGCACGTTTTGATGCCTCCATATCAACTCTCTCATGTAATGGCAGAGGCAACATATCAAGTGGCGTCAATGGCTTGAAACCATACACCACCTCAAAAGGACAAAGATGAGTAGTTAAATGCACAACCCTGTTGTAAGCAAACTCAACATGTGGCAAACACTCTTCCCACTCCCGCAGATTCTTTTTAATCATGGTCCTTAGCAGCTGTGACAATGTTCTATTCACCACCCCCGTTTGACCATCTGTTTGGGGATGACATGTAGTACTGAACAGCAACTTCGTTCCTAGCTTCCCCCATAAGGTCTTCCAAAAGTAGCTCATGAACTTCAGATCACGGTCAGAGACAATCGTCTTTGGTACTCCATGTAATCTCACGATGTCCCTGAAAAGCAAGTTAGCAACATGCGACGCATCGTCGCTTTTGTGGCAGGCAATAAAATGAGCCATCTTAGAGAACCTATCAACTACCACAAATATAGAATCATGACCTCTCTGATTTTTAGGTAGACCTAGTACAAAATCCATACTAATGTCTTCCCATGGAGTAGTAGGTGCAGAGAGAGGTGTATACAAACCATGAGGCTTGAGGTTAGATTTTGACTTGTGGCATGTAATACATCGGCTCACAAATCTGTACACATCACGCCCCATCTTGGGCCAATAAAAGTGATCAACAAGCATGAGCAACGTCTTCTCACGCCCAAAGTGACCCATCAAACCACCAGCATGTGATTCCTGCACTAAGAACAAACGCCACGACGATTCTGGAAGACATAGTTTGTTAGCTCAAAACAAATATCCATCATGTATATGATACTTATCCCATGCGTTTCTAAGAGCACACAAACGATATGGTTCAGCAAAATCATGGTCAGTTGCATAAAGTGCACAAATAGCTTCTAATCCAGGAATTTTAACATCAAGATTGGTTAATAGCATGTTCTTCCTAGATAGAGCATCAGCAACAACGTTCTATTTTCCCTTCTTATAATTAATGATGTAAGGAAAAGACTCAATGAACTCAACCCATTTAGCTAATCTTCTATGCAAGTTTGATTGAGCTTTCAAGTATTTCAATGCTTCATGATCAGAATGTAGGATGAATTCCTTTGGCCACAAATAATGTTGCCAAACCTCAAGTACTCTAACAAGTGCATACAATTCTTTATCATAGATAGAATAATTCAAACGAGCACCAGTCAGTTTCTCAGAAAACTAAGCTATAGGCCGACCCTCTTGCATCAAAACGCCACCTATGCCTATACCACTGGCATCACATTCAACTTCAAATTGCTTCGAAAAACCAGGTAATGCAAGCAATGGTGTAGAAGTAAGAAAATGTTTCAAAGTATCAAAAGCAATGTCTTGGGCCGCACCCCATATAAAAGGAACACCTTTCTTTGTCAAATCATTCAAAGGTGCAGCAATGGTGCTAAAATCTTTCACAAAGCGCCTATAGAAACTAGCGAGACCGTGGAAACTACGCACTTGACTTACATTCATTGGAGTAGGCCAATTCTGAATTGATTCAATTTAGATTGATCCACTTCTACTCCATGCTTAGAAACAACAAATCCTAGAAATATGACCTTATCTTTTGCAAATGTACACTTCTCAAGATTAGCATACAGTTTATTATCACGTAACACTTGCAAAACTTGTCTAATATGAGTGCAATGTTCAGATTCGGTGTGGCTGTACATGAGTATATCATCAAAGTAAACAACCATGAAACGACCAATAAACTCTTTTAAAACATGATTCATCAAACGCATAAAAGTACTAGGTGAATTAGTAAGACCAAAAGGCATAACTAACCACTCATACAAACCGAATTTAGTTTTGAAAGCAGTTTTCCATTCATCCCCTTCTTTCATCCTAATTTGATGATAACCAGTACGCAAGTAAATTTTAGAGAAAACAGCAGCACCACTCAATTCATCTAGCATATCCTCTAAGCGTGGAATAGGATGACGATATCGAATAGTGATGTTATTAATCGCTCTACAATCAACACACATGCGCCAAGTACCATCTTTCTTAGGAACTAAAATAACAGGAACAACACAAAGGCTAAGAGAGACACGAATGTACCCTTTATCCAACAATGCTTGTACTTACTTCTGAATTTCTTTAGTTTCTTCGGGATTAGTCCTGTAGGGTGCACGGTTGGGAAGTGTGGCGCCAGTAATCAAGTCCACTTGATGTTCTATACCATGCAAGGGAGGCAAACCTGCGGGTTCGTCTTCTAGAAACACATCCCCAAAGTCCTGCAAAACAGATGAAACACAAAGAGTAATAGGGGTCATGTCGTTAGAAACCAATACCTCGCCCTTATACATGAGCACAAGTGGCATGGCTGTAGGATCCTCACGAAATTCTCTCATATATTCCTTAGTGGCTAATATCAATAAACCAGGCACTCTCTCACTTTTCGTTATATCACTCCATTTAGGCTCAACTACATCAGGAACAGCTGTCACACAATCTCGCCGAGTGGTAGTATCTTCCTTCAAATTCACCTCTAACTTCTGGCGAGAATCATTCACAATTTCTTGTGGTGTCATTGGCTGCATAGTAATCTTTCTTCCTTTGAATTCCAAGTGATATGTATTGGCTCCGCCATTGTGTTGCACATGTAGATCATAGAGCCATGGCCGAGCCAATAGGAGGTGACAAACAGTCATAGGAACCACATCAAAATCAATAGAATCTTTGTATGGCCCTATTTGAAAGTTCACTCGTACCATATGATTTACCTTCATCTCACCATTGTTGGTCAACCATTGTATGTAGTATGGCTTGGGATGAGGTAAGTATGTCAAATTTAGTTTGGCACATAATTCCTTACTTGCAAGATTTCTGCAGCTACCTCCATCAATAATGACCTTGCAAGCTTTATTTGGTCCAACTAGAGCTTTTGTTTGGAACAAGTTGCAACGCTGGGATTCCTCAACCGGTTGCACACTAAGTACACGTGAAGACACGACGATAGTTGGTGCACGCTCAGCATATGCATCAGCACCATCCTTTCCATCATCAATATCAACATCAGAAGCTTCATCTCCACTTTCTACTTCACCTTGTTCATTAACAAACATAACCTTGTTGTTTGGACAATCCTTCTTGTAGTGAGCTCTACCACCACAAGTGTGGCACACCACATCACGAGTACGTGCAGTACACATGTTGGAACCCGAGCTAGCAGCAGGAGCAGCGGGTTTCCGAGCATTAGAACCAAACGAAGGTGTACTTGTTGGCTTGGCCGATGGTGTAAACGGAACAGCAGCTGGTGACACAGCTGTAGGAGGAATAGGTCTTGCCGAAAATCTGCTAGAGGATAGAAAACAAGGACGTGACTTCGCCTCTTCTGCCAACTGGGATTCGGCCTCTCTAGCATGATGCAACAACTCATTCATGGTCTCATACTTGTGATGACGAACAATGCTCTTGATTGGTAACTTCAAATTGTTTAGGAATCGCTGCATGGTCATCTCAATGGACTCACGAATTCTAGCACGCTGCATAAGCATCTGCATCTCCATGTAGTACTCATCAACTGTCATTGTTTCTTGCTTCAGTTGCGTCAATTTATCAAAAACTGAACGCAAGTAGTTGGTTGGGACGAAACGAGCTTTCATGATTTGCTTCATCTCGCGCCAATCCATCACAGGAAGTTCATTGTCCTCCCTCCTGTGTTGCACAAGAGCATCCCACCAACGCAAAGCATAACCATCAAATTCAGATGCTGCAAGCTTGACCTTCTTATCTTCTGGATAGTCAAATAAGCGCCAGAGTTTCTCAATCTTCAACTCCCATGTGAGGTAGTCTTTAGGATCAATGGAACCATCAAACTTAGGAATTGAGAATTTTGGCTTGCCCAAACCATCATCAGCAGTTTGGTTGGGAACACGTTGAGCACGCCCAAGAGGAGCATACCCACGGCCATGAGGTGCATGGGCAGGTGCATGGGCAGGGGGAATAGCACGTCCCCTGCCAACATGTGGAGCAGCATCCACAGCGCTACCCTCATCAAAATCATCAAAGGCATCATCATGTTGAGGCTCTTCCCTTCTATGCAAAGCGGCTGTCAAACCCTCAATGGACTGCTGCAAAGCGGTGACATTGACATTGAGCGTAGCCACTTGTGTTTGAATAGTATCCACCGTTCCAACATGGTGATCCAATCTCACATTCAGATCCTAGAGATTCTTGTCAATGGCATTTGTCGTGTGAGTAAACACACGTGTCAAGTGGGACTTCAAAGCCTCATATTCACGCCAATTGACGAGCTCCTCATCCTTCTTTTTATGCATCACAACATCATCATCACTAGAAGACATGATCAGTAGGTTAGTGCACAAAAATCAAAAATCTGTTTGGTGGAACTCTCACAGCTCACTCACAACTAATAAGAAAGGAGATCTTACCGTTCCAAAGTGAATAGAGATGCTTCAACCAAACGAAATCAACAAGTGATGCACTGATGTGATGAAGTGAATACCAAAGATATAGAGGACGATCACAAGGCACACAAGGTATTTATGGTGGAGCTGTAGGTATGGTATCCTAACTACACCGCAAACAAGTCCTAGTGCTGATCGTACAAATACCCAAGAAACACACACGTGGAGGAAAAACGTGGCAATGCAACTATGAAGGGTGTTGCACTACGCTCGAGAGACACTAGCAAAGCTCAAAGTAAAAAGGCACAAGATTGCTCAATCTACCGGTGCACAAAGATAATACTAGGCCTCTTGCTCCAATTCTCTTTTTTTCACAACTTTTCTTTTTCTTTTGTATAGCTTTTTCTTGATACTTTTCCTTTTGCTATCTTGCTTTTTTTTTGATAGATAACACACGGCCAATTACAAAGTACGGCACCAAAAGTCCTAAGAGCAGCCTGTCGGAGCGGAAACTAGTCTCAATATGCAAGTTCGTACACCTATGTAGTAGATTGGCTGTGGCTAAGGGTTTTGGAAAAAGTGCAAATCGATCACACTTTGTAATTATGGTGTCGTGGCAGAAAAAACAGCTCAAAATCCTGCCGTGGCAGAACGGTAACTTGGTAACTCAGAAAGTCCTGCCGTGGCAGAGAAAAACACCGAAATCCTGTTGTGGCAGACTTGGTAACCTAAAAAGTCCTGCCGTGGCAGAAAAAGAGACCGAAATCCTGCCGTGGCAGACTCGGTAACCTGGAAAGTATTTTTTTTTAATTTCTGACTCAGCCAAGAGTAGAAGACTAGGACTCTTAGAGTAGATCGGATCTGACTTGATGGTGGCAGAAAACAAAGGTGGCAAACGACTAAAAACAAAGAGAAGAACAAAACTACGAAGAAACAGATCAAGATCTAAGCTAAAGGATGAACACGACCAGCAACTATTACTCGTCTACGATGCAATCTAGTCTATGACAACTCTTTTTGTGGGGCTTTTTCTGGATAGGACTAAAAACACTCTCTAATCTATGGATGGATTGTGGATTGCTTACCGAGGCAACGAGGAAATCTGATACCAAGATGATATGGGGTGGCCCGATCTTCTCAGCAAGCACTTGTCGATGGGGATGGTGGATGATAGATAACTATCCTGTAGCTATGAACTCTCCCGCTCGATCCCTGATGCCAATGCAACAGCTCTCGAACCTTGTAGGATATTCACAACACCACGCTCTTACGCACGCAGCCTTGACCACGAATGGTAGTATGCGATCTACTAATTCCCAATGGAACAACAGATCACACTCAATTATAGTTGGTAAATTCGAAAACAGGGTAATTTCAGAGGTTCTATGAAAGAAACAACTCCAAAATATTTTAACATGGTCTAAACCCTAAACTATGACGCCCCCATCTACAAATGGGTCCAAGAGGCGGCGGCCTATGGTGGAGCCTGAGTTGGTTCCACCCAACCTGGATACAAACCGGCCACGAGTGGCTCGGACAAGACTAGCTCTGTCGTGGCAGAGTCCTAGTCGGTTTTCCTGCCGTGGCAGAGAAACGAGGTTTTTCTCTGCCGCGGCAGAGAACTTCCTCCTCTTGTTGATCTTCGTCTTGGACAGCTCCTTACGCTTCCTCCCTCTCCTCCCTCGCGCATTCTTCATTGATCAACACGCCCTGTTCCATTAGCTCCTCGCTCCGTGCTTCACCTTCTTCTCCTAAGTACCTGATCATGCAATAAAATTCTCATTAACTAAAACACCAGGTTCATTAAGAAACAAGTTCACCTGTTGTTCTAGTAGCTTGGCACGAGCTCTTGTGATTGGTCAAATCCTTATCTCATTGGATTGATCCTTCTTTGCAATTGGAACAACTTCATTAGCAATTGGGGTTGGTGTAATTGTAGGGATGTCCTCATCAGTGTCCGTGTAGTATCCGATCTGGCATACTGAATGTCCATGCCAGTTCGCCTCTCGACCAGGCCGGACAGTCCCGGTGGATCTGGCCGGACACTCCGGTCATGGCAGATCTTTTTGCCTTCATCTTGATGATCTTCTCTTGCACCTTCCTCCCGCTCCTCCCTCGCGCATCCTTGGGCGATCATCATGTTGGGCTTCTCTTCTAGCCCTTCTCCTCCTCGCGCCATGCTTGTTTCTCCAATGAACCTGATCATACATAAATGCATAGACTTAGGCAGTATAAAGTTCTCATCAATCAAAGTCCTAGATTCGTTTAGGAGTAAATTCACCTATTGTTCCAGTAGCTTAGCACGAGCTCTTGTAGGTCCAATTCTAATCTCATTGGACTGATCCTTTCTTGCAACAATTGTAGCATCTTCAGTAGTCATTGGGGTAGGTGTAATTGTAGGGATGTCCTCATCATCTCCCCCCTTCAAAAGGCGTCGACCTCGATGCTCCAAGGTCTTCTCCAGCATATGGTGACAAATCAGCAACGTTGAAGCTATTGCTAACTCCACCAAACTCCTCAATAGGTATATCAACCGAGTAGGCTCATTAATCTTGGCTAACACCTTGTAAGGACCAGCACCACGTGGCTTCAATTTTGACTTTTGAAGTAGTGGAAACCTAGCCTTGCGTAGATGCACCCAAACCATATCTCCAGGCTCGAACAACACTTCTTTCCTTGCTTGATTCCTTGCAGCAGCAATGTTCTTGCCTTTCTTCACAATAGCCTCTCGAGTCTTCTCATGTATTTTCTTCACATAATCAGCACGTTTTGATGCCTCCATATCAACTCTCTCATGTAATGGCAGAGGCAACATATCAAGTGGCGTCAATGGCTTGAAACCATACACCACCTCAAAAGGACAAAGCTGAGTAGTTGAAAGCACAGCCCTGTTGTAAGCTAACTCAACATGTGGTAAACACTCTTCCCACTCTCACAGATTCTTTTTAATCATGGTCCTTAGTAGCTATGACAATGTTCGATTCACCACCTCCATTTGACCATCTGTTTGGGGATGACATGTAGTACTGAACAGCAACTTTGTTCCTAGCTTGCCCCATAAGGTCTTCCAAAAGTAGCGCATGAACTTCACATCACGGTCAGAAACAATCATCTTTGGTACTCCATGTAATCTCACGATGTCCCTGAAAAACAGGTTAGCAACATGCGATGCATCGTCGCTTTTGTGGCAGGCAATAAAATGAGCCATCTTAGAGAACCTATCCACTACCACAAATATAGAATCATGACCTCTCTGAGTTTTAGGTAGACCTAGCACAAAATCCATGCTAATGTCTTCCCATGGAATAGTCGGTGCAGAGAGAGGTGTATACAAACTGTGAGGCTTCAGCTTAGATTTTGACTTGTGGCATGTAATACATCGGCTCACAAATCTGTACACATCACGCCTCATCTTGGGCCAATAAAAGTGATCAGCAAGCATGAGTAATGTTTTCTCACGCCCAAAGTGACCCATCAAACCACCAGCATGTGATTCCTCCACTAAGAACAAAAGCAACGACGATTCTGGAATACATAGTTTGTTAGCTCGAAACAAATATCCATCATGTATATGATACTTATCCCATGCGTTTCTAAGAGCACACAAACGATATGGTTCAGCAAAATCATGGTCAGTTGCATAAAGTGCACAAATAGCTTCTAATCCAGGAATTTTAACATCAAGATTGGTTAATAGCATGTTCTTCCTAGATAGAGCATCAGCAACAACGTTCTCTTTTCCCTTCTTATAGTTAATGATGTAAGGAAAAGACTCAATGAACTCAACCCATTTAGCTAATCTTCTATGCAAGTTTGATTGAGCTTTCAAGTATTTCAAAGCTTCATGATCAGAATGTATGGTGAATTCTTTTGGCCACAAATAATGTTGCCAAACCTCAAGTACTCTAACAAGTGCATACAATTCTTTATCATAGATAGAATAATTCAAATGAGCACCAGTCAATTTCTCAGAAAAATAAGCTATAGGCCGACCCTCTTGCATCAAAACGCCACCTATGCCTATACCACTAGCATCACATTCAACTTCAAATTGCTTCGAAAAATCAGGTAATGCCAGTAATGGTGCAGAAGTAAGCAAACATTTTAATGTATCAAATGCATTGTCTTGAGCCGCGCCCCATACAAAAGGAACACCTTTCTTTGTCAAATCATTTAATGGTGCAGCAATGGTGCTAAAATCTTTCACAAAGCGCCTATAGAAACCAGTGAGACCGTGGAAACTACGCACTTGACTAACATTCATCGGAGTAGGCCAATTCTGAATTGATTCAATTTTAGATAGATCTACCTCTACTCCATGCTTAGAAACAACAAATCCTAGGAATATGACCTTACCTTTTGCAAATGTACACTTCTCAAGATTAGCATACAGTTTATTATCATGTAACACTTGCAAAACTTGTCTAATATGAGTGCAATGTTCAGATTCGGTGTGGCTGTATATGAGTATATCATCAAAGTAAACAACCACGAAACGACCAATAAACTCTCTCAAAACATGATTCATCAAACGCATGAAAGTACTAGGTGCATTAGTAAGACCAAACGGCATAACTAACCACTCATACAAAGCGAATTTAGTTTTGAAAGCAGTTTTCCATTCATCCCCTTCTTTCATCCTAATTTGATGATAACCACTACGCAAGTCAATTTTAGAGAAAACAGCAGCACCACTCAATTCATCGAGCATATCCTCTAAGCGTGGAATAGGATGACGATATCGAATAGTGATGTTATTAATCGCTCTACAATCAACACACATGCGCCAAGTACCATCTTTATTAGGAACTAAAATAACAGGAATAGCACAAGGGCTAAGAGAGACACGAATGTACCCTTTATCCAGCAACGCTTGTACTTGCTTCTGAATTTCCTTAGTTTCTTCGGGATTAGTCCTGTAAGGTGCACGGTTGGGAAGTGTGGCACCAGGAATTAGGTGCACTTGATGTTCTATACCACGCAATGGGGGCAAACCGACGGGTATATCTTCTGGAAACACATCCCCAAAATCCTGCAAAACAGAAGAGACACCAAGAGAAATAGGGGTCATGTCATTAGAAACCAATACCTCGCCCTTATACATGAGCACAAGTGGCATGGCTGTAGGATCCTCACGAAACTCTCTCATATCCTCCTTGGTGGCTAGTATCAATAAACCAGGCACTCTCTCACTTTTTGTTATATAACTCAATTTAGGCTCAATTACATCAGGAACAGCTGTTACACAGTCTCGCAGAGTGGTAGTATCTTCCTTCAAGTTCACCTCTATCTTCTGGCGAGAATCATTCACAATTTCTTGTGGTGTCATTGGCTGCATAGTAATCTTCTATCCTTTGAATTCCAAGTGATATGTATTGACTCGGCCATTGTGTTGCACATGGCGATCATAGAGCCAAGGCCGACCCAATAGTAGGTGACAAACAGTCATAGGAACCACATGAAAATCAATAGAATCTTTGTATGGCCCTATTTGAAAATTCACACGTACCATATGATTTACCTTCATCTCACCATTATTGCTCAACCATTATATGTAGTATGGCTTGGGATGAGGTAAATATGTCAAATTCAGTTTGGCACATAGTTCCTTACTTGCAAGATTTCTGCAGCTACCTCCATCAATAATTACCTTGCAAGCTTTGTTTGGTCCAACTAGAGCTTTTGTTTGGAACAAGTTGCAACGCTGGGATTCCTCAACCGGTTGCACACTAAGTACACGTGAAGATCCGACAATAGTGGGTGCACGCTCAGCATATGCATCAGCACCATCCTCGTTGTCATCAATATCATCCTCAGAAGCTTCATCTCCACTTTCTACTTCACCTTGTTCATTAACAAACATAACCTTGCTGTTTGGACAATCCTTCTTGTAGTGACCTCTACCTCCACAAGTATGGCACACTACATCACGAGTACGTGCAGTAGACATGTTGGAACCCGAGCTAGTAGTAGGAACAGCGGGTTTCCGAGCATTAGAACCAAACGAAGATGTACTTGTTGGTTTGGCCGATGGTGTAAAAGGAGCAGCAGTTGGTGGCGTGACTGTAGGAGGTGTAGATCTGGCCGAAAATCTGCTGGAGGATGGAAAACGAGCGCGTGACTTCGCCTCTTCTGCCAACTGGGATTCGGCCTCTCTAGCATGATGCAACAACTCATTCATGGTCTCATACTTGTGATGACGAACAATGCTCTTGATGGGTCACTTCAGATTGTTTAGGAATCACTGCATGGTCATCTCAATGGACTCACGAACTCGAGCATGCTTCATAAGCATCTCCATCTCCATGTAGTACTCATCAACTGTCATAGTGCCTTGCTTCAATTGGTTCAATTCATCAAAACCTGAGTGCAAGTAGTTGGTTGGTATGAAACATGCCTTCATGATTTGCTTCATCTCGCGCCAATCCATCACAGAAAGTTCATTGTCCTCCCTCCTATGTTGCACAAGAGCATCCCACCAACGCAAAGCATAACCATCAAATTCAGATGCTGCAAGCTTGACCTTCTTATCTTCTGGATAGTCAAATAATCGCCAGAGTTTCTCAATCTTCAATTCCCAGGTGAGGTAGTCTTCAGGATCAATGGAACGATCAAACTTAGGAATCGAGAATTTTGGCTTGCCCAAACCGTCATCAGCAGCTTGTTTGGGCACACGTAGACCATGCCCAAGTTGGGCAAACCCACGACCATGAGCAGGTGCATGGACAGGGGGAATATCACGTCCCCTGCCAACATGTGGAGCAGTATCAACAGCGTTACCCTCATCGACATCATCAAAGGCATCATCATGTTAAGGATCTTCCCTTCTATGCAAGCGGCTGTCATACCCTCAATGGATTGCTGCAAAGTAGTGACATTGACATTGAGCGTAGCCACTTGCGTTTGGATAGTATTAACTGTCCCAACATGCTGATCCAATCTCATATTCATATCTTGGAGATTCTTGTCAATGGCATCTGTCGTGTTAGTAAACACACGTGTCAAGTGGGATTTCAAAGCCTCACATTCAGGCCAATTGACGAGCTCCTCATCCTTCTTTTTTTGCAACACAATATCATCATCACTAGAAGACATGATTACTAGGTTAGTGCAAAAATCAAAATCGGTATGGTGGAAACTCTCACAACTCACTCACAACTAATAAGAAAGGAGATCTTACCGTTCCAAAGTGAATAGAGATGCTCTACCAAACAAAATCAAAGACTGATGCACTTGATGTGATGAAGTGAATATCAAAGGTATAGAGAACGATCGCAGGGCACACATGTTATTTAAGGTGGAGCTATAGGTATGGTACCCTATCTACACCGCAAACAAGTCCTAGTGCTGATCGTACAAATACCCAAGAAACACACACCATGGAGATAAGCGTGGCAAAGCAATTTATGAAAAGGAATATTGCAATGCACAAGAGAGACGCTAGTAATAGCTCAAATAGAACAGGCACAAGATTCCTCAATCTACCAGTGCTATACAACAAGGCCTCCAATATTACACACTTCTATATCTCTTTTTTTTGTCAGGCTTGTAGCTCTTTTCTCTTTTTTTATACTGATTCTCTTTTATTTTCAACTTTATTACTCAACGCAAACGAGCACAGCAACTTATAACAGAACTGGGCTGGATAGTCCGGTTGATATGCGCTGGAGACTCTGTTAGGGCCGGATAGTCCGGTGTGATTCGGCCGGATAGTCCGGTTTTGCCTGTCGAAAATTTCTGCACTGCAAACCCTAATGAGCAGCCTGTCGGAGCAAAGCAACTAGTCTCGTGGGTACGTTCCTAGGCACAGATGCTGTAGATAGGCTGTGTCTGTGGTATGCAAACAAAGGTACGCTATGTGGACTCGGAAACGGTAACGGTGGGAATAGCGGAAAACAAGATCAAACCCTACACCTAGACACAAACGGAAACTAGACTCCTACGAGGAAAACCTGCAGATCGGATCTACGAGAAGATACAATCAGCAACTAAAAACTTGAAAACGATGCAATCTAGTCTATGGCAAATCTTTTTGTAAGGCTTTTTCTGTATAGGACGAAAACACTCTCTAATCTATGGATGGATTTGTGGATTCTTACCGAGGCAACACTGGAAATCTGATACCAAGATGATATGCGTTGGCCCGATCTTCTCAGTAAGTGGATGGTGGTGATGATGGTGGATGATAGATAACTAGCCTGTAGCTATGAACTCTCCCGCTCGATCCCTGATGCCAATGCAACAGCTCTCGAACCTTGTAGGATATTCACAACACCACGCTCTTGCGCACGCAGGCGTGACCACGAACGGTAGTATGCAATCTACTAATTCCTAATGGAACAACAGATCACACTCAATTATAGTTGGTAAATTCGAACACAGGGTAATTCTAGAGGTTCTATGAAAGAAACAACTCCAAAATATTTTAACATGGTCTAAACCCTAACTAGAGGTCGTCCCATAGCTTATAAGGGCGGCTGGAACGACCAGAAACCGTAACTAAACGCAAACGACTCAAACTAATACAAACCGACTCGGACCAGATCCGGTCGGCGGGCGGACACTCCGGTCGAAATCGGCCGGACAGTCCGGTCAGGCCGGACACTCCGGGTGAAGTGTGCCGGACAGTCCGGTCTGGCCAGAAACTTTGAAGTTTCTGGGTGGCGTCCGTGTAGTGTTCGAACTAGCATACTGAATGTCCACGCCAATTTGCCTCTCGACCAGGCCGGACAGTCCGGGTGGATCTAGCCGGACACTCCGGTCGTGGCAGATCTTTTTGCCTCCGTCTTGATGATCTTCTCTTGCGCCTTCCTCCCGCTCCTCCCTCGCGCATCCTTGGGCGATCATCATGTTGGGCTTCTCTTGTAGCCCTTCTCCTGCTCGCGCCATGCTTGTTTCTCCAACGAACCTGATCATACATAAATGCATAGACTTAGGCAGTATAAAGTTCTCATCAATCAAAGTACCAGATTCGTTTAGGAGTAAATTCACCTGTTGTTCCAGTAGCTTAGCACGAGCTCTTGTAATAGGTCCAATTCTAATCTCATTGGACTGATCCTTTCTTGCAACAGTTGTAGCATCTTCAGTAGTCATTGGGGTAGGTGTAATTGTAGGGATGTCCTCATCAACCCTCCTTGCCATCATCAATATCATCATCATCAGCTTCATCTCTGCTCTCTACTTCACCTTGTTCATTGACAAACATAACCTTGTTGTTTGGAGAATCCTTCTTGTAGTGTCTCCTACCTCCACAAGTATGGCACACCACATTGCGAGTACGCGCAGTCGACATATTGGAACCAAACGAAGATGTAGGTGCTGGCTTGGCCGAAGGTGACGGGTGGCTAGCAGCAGGTGGCACCACCGTAGGAGGTGTAGATTTGGCCAAAAAACGGCTGGAAGACGGAAACCTCGCACGTGACTTAGCCTCTTCAGCCAACTGGGATTCAACCTCTATAGCATGGTGCAATAGCTCATTCATAGTATCATACTTGTGATGACGAACAATGCTCTTGATTGGTAACTTCAAATTGTTGAGGAATCGCTGCATGTTCATCTCAAGGGATTCACGAACTCTAGCACGCTGCATAAGCATCTCCATATCCATGTAGTACTCATCAACTGACATGGTTCCTTGCCTCAATTGTGTCAATTTATCAAAAACTGATCCCATGTAGTTGGTGGGTACGAAACGAGACTTCATAATTTGCTTCATCTCGCGCCAATCCATTACAGGAAGTTCATTGTCCTCCCTTCTATTCTGCATAATAGCATCCCACCAACACAAAGCATATCCATCAAATTCTGACGCTGCAAGCTTGACCTTCTTGTCTTCTGGATAGTCAAACAAATGCTAGAGCTTCTCAATCTTCAACTCCCATGTAAGGTAATCTTCAGGATCTAGTGAGCCATCAAACTTGGGAATTGAGAATTTTGTCTTACCCAAACTATCATCAGCAGCTTGGTTCTGAACGCGTTGAGCACGCCCAATATGACCAAGACCACGACAATAAGCAGGTGCAGTACCAGGCGCACGTGCAGGGGGAATGGCACGTCCCCTGCCTAGATGTGGGCCAGCATCAGCCGCACTACCCTCATCATAGTCATCAAAAGCATCATCATGTGAGTGTTCCTGCCATTGCTGTAATGCTACCGTTAAGGTCTCAATGGAATGCTGCAAAGTTGCAACATTGACATTGATTGTTGTCACTTGTGTTTGAATATTATTAACGGTGCCAACATTCTTGTCCAATGTCATTTGCATGTCCTAGATATTCTTGTCAATGGTATCTGTTGAGTGAGTAAACACTCACGTCAAGTGGGATTTCAACGCCTCATATTCTCGCCAATTAACAAGTTCCTCATCCTTCTTTTTTACAACACAACATCATCATCACTCAAAGACATGATTAGTAGGTTAGTGCAAAAATCAAAATCTGTATGGTGGAAACTCTAACAACTCAATCAGAACTGACAAGAAAGTAGATCTTACCGTTCCAAAGTGAATAGAGATGTTTTACCAAAGGTAATCAAAGACTTATGCACTGATGTGATGAAGTGAATATCAAAGGTATAAAGAACGATCACAGGGCACACAGGTTATTTATGGTGGAGCTATAGGTATGATATCCTATCTACACCGCAAACAAGTCCTAGTGCTGATCATACAAAAACCCAAGAAACACACACATGGAGAAAAACGTGGCAATGAAACTATGAAGGGTGTTGCACTACTCTCGAGAGACACTAGCAAAGCTCAAAGTAAACAAGCACAAGATTGCTCAATCTACTGGTGCACAAAGATATCACTAGGCCTCTTGCTCAAATTCTCTTTTTCACTATTTTTCTTTTTCTTTTGTATAACTCTTTTTGCTTTTTATTTTGCTAATTTGCTTTTTCTCTTTATATATATATATATCACACACGGCCAACTTACAAAGTACAGCACCAAAATCCTAAGAGCAGCCTGTAGGAGCGGAAACTAGTCTCAATGGGCAAGTTTTTGTCGCACTTTGTAATTCCTGTCGTGGCAGAGAAAACAGGTCAAAAATCTGCTGTGGCAGAGAAAACAGTTAAAAACGTGTTGCGGCAGAAGCGGCGGCAGAGCAGACGCGTGCGGCAGAGAAACTGTGCCGCGGTAGAGTTCGGATCGGACACGCTGCCACGACAGAGAAAACAGGCGATTTCATGTCGCGGCAGAGATCGGTAAGGAATTTTTTTAACAAACCGACTCGGCCAAGGGTGTATGACCAGGACTCTAGCTAAAAACGGATCTGACTATGGCGATGGAAAAAGATGGTGGATCCGACTAGAACAAGAAGAAAAATGATGAAATAAATCTAGATCTAAACTAAAAGGATGAACACGACTAGCAACTATTACTCGTCTACAATGTAATCTAGGCTGTGGCAACTCTTTTTGTGGGGCTTTTTCTATATAGAACGAAAAACACTCTCTAATCTATGGATGGATTGTGGATTGCTGACCGAGGCAATGAGGAAATCTGATACCAAGATGATATGGGGTGGCCCGATCTTCTCAGCAAGCTCTTGTTGATGATGATGGTGGATGATAGATAACTAGTGCGTAGCTATGATCTCTCCCGCTCAATCCCTGTTGCCAATGCAACAGCTCTCGAACCTTGTAGGATATTCACAACACCATACTCTTGCGCACGCAGCCGTCAACTACGAATGGTAGTATGAAATCTACTAATTCCTAGTGGAACAACAGATCACACTCAATTGCAATTGGTAGAATTCGATCATAGGGTAATTCCAGAGGTTCTATAAAAGAAACAACTCCAAAATAATTTTAATGTGGTCTTAAAAACCTAAACTAGTGCGCACCATCTATTTATGAGTTTGGGGGTGTGGCGGCCTAAGGTGGGATCCGAGTTGGTCCCACCCAACTAGATACAAACCGACCCAAAAGGGTTCGGCCTCAATGGCTCTACCGTGGTAGAGTTTTAGTCGCTTTCTCTGTCGTGGCAGCCTGCGGTGGCAGACTTGGACTTTGTTTTCCTGCAGTGGCAGAGAACCAGTGCTTTTCTCTGCCGCGGCAGAGAACTTGCTCCTCGTGTTGACCTTTGTCTTGGACAGCTCCTTGCGCTTCCTCCCTCTCCTCCCTCGCGCATTCTTCATTGATCAACACGCCATGTTCCATTAGCTTCTCTCTCCTTGCTATGCCTTCTTCTCCCAAGTACCTGATCATGCAATAATTCAAAGATGTAGGTAGTATAAAATTCTCATTAACTAAAACACCAGGTTCATTAAGAAACAAGTTCACCTGTTGTTCTAGTAGCTTAGCACTAGCTCTTGTAATTGGTCCAATCCTTGTCTCATTGGATTGATCTTTCTTCGTAGCAATTGGAACATAATCATTAGCAATTGGGGTAGGTGTAACTGTAGGGATGTCCTCATCATGAAATTCATAGGTGTTGTAAAGTTTATAGAATTGCGTCAGGTGTGTTTTTTATACCCGTTGATATGTAAAGAGCTTACTAGCTTGTATATTTTTCGAGTGTATTGTACTCTACAGTTCCTTTTCGTTAGCCTGACGTATATTCATCTCAGCACCTTGTCAACCTGTTAGGTGTGTTGCAGCTAGGTTGATTGTGCCAGGGGTTTGATTGATAGTGCGTCAGCTACTCGGGATACTGTGTTATTCGCGTAACGAGGTTACAAAGGGTGGCATTGCCCACGAGTGATGTAATTGCAAGAAAAATAGAGACAAAATGTTTGGGGCACTTAGCTTTATTTATTCGTAGAATATCACGAGGTATAATGTGTGGCTAAGTAGCATGGCTGAATAGCCTTATTTGTAAAGTAAAAAAATCTAGGGGTAGAAACGACGCAGCTACGTGACGTTCCATGGGTTGGAGTATGCAACTCCGCTCTTGAAGTCTTTAAGGCGATAGGTGCCACCTGGGATTACTTCGATAATCACATAAGGTCCTTCCCAAGGGGACTCGAACTTGAGGTGCCCTTGTTGCTTCAGTCGCAAGACTAGATCTCCTTCGATGAAGGATCTGGGGCGTAGCCTTCTGCTATGGTAGTTGCGGCGGTTCTGCTGGTAGATCATGGATCTCTCTGCTGTAATCTCGCGTGCCTCATCGAGGAGGTCGACGGAGTCTTTGAGTACGAGGGTTGATTTTGCCTTGCTATATGCTACTATCCGTGGGGCCTTGTAGCGCACGTGTTGAGGGCAAACCTCTAGGGTGGCCCGATCTTTCACGAATCCCTCTCAAATCGTGAGTGGAGTGTGGGGTAAGGAGAGGAGGATGAAGTCGACGAACTCAGGCCCAACAAACATGATGAACACGTACACGCAAAACCATGATACACACCAATAGCTCACGCCGGCGGTGACCGGTCCGGCGCAATCCCTAGGATCGGCATCGGGCGGAGGACTCTCTCTCGAACCGGCACGACGAGAAGGGAGACTCGGTGAGATCTTGACGTCTAGGCAAAGGGACTCCAATGCCTAGGCCTTGTACAACGCGGAGGCACAATGCAAAATCTAACGAGGTTTGGTGATATTTGGTGCTCGTTTGTCAAAGGAGCATGAGGCAAGAACTAGATAGATCCACAAGGGGTTTCCACTAATTCCAAATATCATGCCTAGGGTTTACAATAGATGTGGGGGACTATATATAGGCCATCCACTAGTTCAAGGGTATATTAGGCAATAAAGGGTAAAGTCTGGACGGACTAATGGGTACATGGGCCGTAGGCCCAAAAGGCTTTTGACATGCCTGAGTGACTTACACCGGAGACTCCGGGGTCAAGGGGCCGGAGACTCTGGGGTGACCAGAGACTCCGGGGTGGCGCTCAGACTCTGGGTTGTCTCCAGGGCGGCATACAGAGACTTCCAGCGAGGGGTCCGAAGTCGTGGCCAGAGTCCGGGGGCGGAGACTCCGGGGTCGATGGCTGGAGACTCCGGGGTATCTAGGTCGGAGACTCCGGTGTGTGAGGATCCTCCAGGGACGGTGATGCTCTCCGGTGAGGACTCCGTGGGGGTGTACTGAGAGCTCCTGGTGGGGGTCCAGAGACAGGTCCGGAGTCCTGTCCGGAGACTCTGGGGATGTAGGCCGGAGACTCCAGGGCTTCAGCTCCAATAGCTCCTTCTTCTTGTCCCGCTCCTTGCACTTCATCCGATGGGGTTTCGTATCTGATAACACATAGTGTAGTTGCATGAAGTAGCAAGCCATTCATAGATGTGTCAAAGTCACACAAGGAAAGGAGGGAGTTCACCTTAGCTTGTAGGAGTTTAGCTCGCACACGAGTCATTGGTCCACCTGGGGGACTTGGTGGTGGAGATGTAGTGACGTCCGTAGGACGGGCTACATCAGTTCCCCCCTTGGGAAAGAGTCGTCCTCGACTCTTCATGGATATC
Organism: Avena insularis; assembly: GCA_023614405.1. Lineage (NCBI taxonomy): Eukaryota > Viridiplantae > Streptophyta > Magnoliopsida > Poales > Poaceae > Avena > Avena insularis. Next base: position 371,043,632 of record CM042690.1, read on the forward strand.
ATCTTGAACATCTCCATGGTAGGGTGAAAGGTCCTTGACGTTGAATGTATTGTCTGCAAGGTTCTTGAATGTCGGAATGTCGATGATGTAGGCGTTGTTGTTGATTCTTTTGAGGACCTTGAAGGGACCATCTCCTCTTTGTTTGAGCTTGGAATCACGTTCTTTGGGGAAACGGTCCTTGCCCAAGTGTATCCATACAAGATCACCTTCCTCGAAGATCAACTCTCGTTTATCCTTGTTTAGCCTAGAAGCTTGACAAAGGACTTTGCTCGATTGTAGCTCTTGTTGCTACATGCAGCTTCTTCATATCTTGGGCACACTTGTCGACATCCATGTTGGTGCGCTCATGAAGTGGTAGCGGTAGTATGTCGAGCGCGGAGAGGGGCTCGAAACCATAGCCGATCATGGAGGGGATCATCTTGGTTGTTGAGTGCTTGGCTCAGTTGTAGGCTAACTCGGCGTGGGGAATGCATTCCTCCCAATCCTTCAAGTTCTTCTTGATTAACACACGTAGGAGAGTACGAAGGCTTCGGTTGACAACCTCGGTTTGTCCATGGGTTTGAGGGTGCGAAGCGGATGAAAATAGGAGCTTGACACCGAGCTTGGCCATGAGGGTCTTCCATAAGTATCTCATGAATTTGACATTGCGGTCGGAGACTATTGTTCTTGGCACACCGTGAAGACGGACGATTTCTTGGAAAAACAAATTTGCAACATGTGAAGCATCATCGGTCTTATGGCACGGTATCAAGTGTGCCATTTTGGAAAAGCGATCCACGACAACAAATATAGAATCATGACCATGCTTAGACCTAGGCAATCCTAACACAAAATCCATGCTAATGTCGGACCAAGGTGTATGAGGAATAGGCAATGGCATATAAAGACTATAAGGGTTAGCTTGTGACTTAGCTTGAACACATGTCATGCATCATTGAACATAGCACTCCACATAGCGCTTTATTTTGGGCCAAAAGTAGTGAGTGGAGAGCATGTCCAATGTCTTGTCACGGCCAAAGTGACCCATGAGGCCTCCACCATGAGATTCTTGGAGAAGCAAAATTTGGGGCAACGACTTCAAAATTCAAAGCTTGTTTTGTTTAAATAGAAAGCCCTTATGCAAATAGAAATCATCAACTCCTTTATCTAGGGAGCACTTTGCGAAAATTGGTTCAAAGAATGGGTCAGAAGAATACGAAGTTTTTATTTCCTCAAGACCTAACACGTTGATTTCGAGTCTTGTAAGAAGGCTTGTGTGCTTTCAAGACAAAGCGTCTGCAACTACATTATCTTTGCCCTTCTTATACTTGAAAATGTATGGAAAAGACTCCATAAACTCAACCCACTTAGCGTGTCTCTTACTCAAGTTGGCTTGACCTTTGAGATATTTCAACGACTCATGGTCGGAATGTATGATAAATTCTTTGGGCCATAGGTAATGTTGCCAAACTTGAAGAACATGAACTAAGGAAAAAAGCTCTTTGTCATAAATAGGATAATTAAGGCGAGTACCATCGAGAGTCTTGCTATGGTAGGCTATAGGATGTCTGTTTTGCATAAGGACTCCTCCAATGCCAATACAACTAGCATCACACTCTATCTTAAAAGTTTTAGTGAAATCTAGTAACACAAGAAGAGGTGCTTCGGTGAGCTTCTTTTTAAGTTCATCAAAAGATTTTTGTTGTTCCTTGCCCCACACGAATGTGACATTCTTTTTGGTCAATTCATTGAGAGGACAAGCAATGGTCGAAAAGTATTTCACAAAGCGACGATAGAAACCGGCCAACCCATGAAAACTTTGGAATTCACTCACATTTGTTGGGATGGCCCAATCTCGTATGACCTTTACCTTGGAAACATCAACTTCAATGCCCTTCGAAGAAACGACAAATCCAAGAAAAATCAACTTGTCTTTAGCAAAAGTGCACTTGGGAAGATTAGCATAAATCTTTTCATGTCGAAGGATTTGCAAGACTTCCTTGACATGTTTAATATGGTCATCAAGTGGCTTGCTATAAACAAGTATATCATCGAAATAGACAACAACACTTTTTCCAATGAGAGAACGCAATATATGATTCATAAGGCGCATGAAGGTGAATGGGGCATTAGATAAACCAAAGGGCATAACCAACCATTCATAGAGACCAAGTTTGGTCTTGAAGGTGGTTTTCCACTCATCACCTTCAGCCATGCGTATTTGATGGTAACCACTACGAAGATCAATTTTCGAAAAAATAGTGGCTCCACACAACTCATCAAGCATGTCATCTAGACGTGGTATGGGATGTCGATAATGCACAGTGATAGCATTGATTGGACGATAGTCCATGTATAACCGTAACGTATTATCTGTTTTTTGGAACAAGAATCACGGGAACGACGCTTGGACTAGTGCTAACTTGGATCAAACCTTTGGAGAAGAGTTGGTTGATTTGACGTTCAATCTCCTTTGTCTCCTCCAGGTTCATGCGGTAAGCGGCGCGGTTGGGAAGTGGTGCACCGAGGATGAGGTCAATGCAATGTTCGATGCCACGAAGAGGAGGTATTCCATGTGGGAGCTCTTCGGGGAACAAATCCTTGAATTCCTGCAAAACAATCATCGAAGATGGAGGAACATTGGTTAATTCATTAGTTCCTTGCGCTAGTCCCTTGCAAAGGAGTACATAGTGCAAGATGGATGGGTTGTTCCGAACATCTCTCATCTCACTTTTGGTGGCAAGGAGAACACTCTTTGTTTTTCCACTCGAGTTTGGCTTGTGGCTATCACTCACTTTGAGGTGGTTCTCTCTCTCACCGCTCTTCTCACAAGTAGGTGTTGTGGTTTGCGCCCTCGCTAAAGCCTTTGCATTATCCGCAATTATTTTGCTAGGAGTCATTGGTTGCAAAACACATGTTTTGTTGAGCCATTTGAAGGTGTACACATTGGTGCGACCATCATGTAGAGCAGCCTTGTCAAATTGCCATGGTCGACCAAGAAGCACGTGGCAAACTGTCATAGGAACCACATCGCACTCCACCATGTCTTTGTAAGGACCAATGGCAAAGGAGACCGATACGGTATGCTTGATATTTACGGACCCTTGGTCACTTAGCCATTGAACGTGGTAGGGGTGCTTGTGCGGATGGAGGGTGAGGTTGGGCTTCTCACACAACTCGGTGCTAGCAAGGTTGTGGCAACTCCCTCCATCGATGATCACTTTGATATATTTGCCATTGATGTCGGCTCGTGTTCGGAAGATATTTGAGCGTTGGTCTTCATGCTCTTGTGCTTGAGTGGTCAAGATCCTTGTGACGACAAGCGATGGACATGCATCATGTTCACAGATGAGGAGTTCTTGGTCATCTTCCACTCGTTGCCTTGCCATTGCTTCCTTTACTCGGGCATCAAATTCATGTTCACTCAAGTACTCTTCGTCGCCATTGTCATGAATGAACAAAACTTTCTTGTTTCCGCACTCGGCCGACTTGTGTCCTTTGCCTCCACACTTGTAGCATTCACTTTTGAAAGGTGTATCACTCTTTGCTTGTTTGCCACTTGGGGGCAGTTTTTCTTGAGGAAGTGTGGGCTTGAAGGAAGGCTTGGAGGTACTTGAGGAGCTTACATTGATGGTTATTGGCATAGTGGTTGGAGCTTGCTTGTAGGTGAAATAACTCTTGGGCTTGTTGTACTTGATGTCCTCTTGCACTTGACGTTCGGCCTTTGTTACGATGTGCACAAGCTCAACCATGTTCTTGTATGTTTGGACCTCGACGATGCGCGTGATCGGGTGGTTCAACCTAATAAGGAAGCGTGCCATAGTTTGCTCCGTGTGCTCTTCAATGTTGGCGCGGATCAAGTTGAGTTCCATTTCCTTGAAATACTCTTCCATGGTTATGTCCCTTGACGAAGCGACTGAAGGTTGTTGAAGAGGTCACGCGTGTAGTGCGCGGGGACGAAACGGGGTCTCATGGGAGCCTTCATGTCATGCCAAGTTGTGATTGGCGGCTCTTGTCTTGCATCACGAGCAACTTAAACTTGTTCCTACCAAAGGTTGGCGTAATCATCGAACTCAAGCGAAGTCATGGCGACCATCTTCTCATTGCTATAATTGTGCATGTGGAAGACCTTGTCGACTTTGAGTGCCCATGAGAGGTATTCTTCGGGGTCATTGGATCCGATAAACTTGGGAATTGTGAACTTGAGCTTGCAGAAAGTTTCTTCATCGTTGCGGTCATTGTGACGAGATTGGTGACCTTGTTGATGATCGTGTTGTTGATGCGGTGGAACTTGGTTCTCGCGACCTTGTTGCAGAGCTTACTCTTGATATTGTTGTTGCGGATCTTGCTCTTGCTCTTGGCATGGTTGTTGATGGGGTTGAGGCGGTTGGGCCTCATGGTGTCGAGGGTGTGGAGCCTCATGACGCGTTTTATGACGAAGGGGAGGCTCGTTCCTCGGTTATTGATGTGGATTAGGCGCATGGGACTCACAACAAATATCATGGTCTTGTACCACTTGACGTGGTGGGTGTCGCTCAACTTGTACCACTTGACGCTCCATGTTTTGGTGTGTTGTAGGAGGCGCCTCATGATGACCATGTTGTCGGTGCGTACGTTCATGACGGTGATGACGAGGAGGAGGATCTTGGAGAGCTTCACGTCGATGATGAGCTTGATTTGCAAAATTGGACTCATCACTTGTTGTGTCAAGTACGTGTCGCGGACGGTGGTGGTAGACTTGCGGTTGCACTTGCGGTTCTTCTTGTGGTTTCTCTTGTTGGATCACCAATGCCCTTGCGTGATGACGGTGTGCTTTTTGCCTTGCTCGTGGTCTTGAAGAAAAATCACCATCATAGCTTGACATTGCAGTGTGTTGTAGGGAAGGTACATGGTTCAAAGAACTTCCATCTTCAACCACAGGGGCGTCATTGCATCTTGGAGCACTTGGATGTAGATCTTGTTGAAGAGGTTCATGACGACGCGAAGAGCTTGATGCACGTGAATGCGGTCTTGCCATTCCGTTGATGAGGCGTCGAAGATTGTCATTTGTTTCAGCGACGGAGCATTGAAGCGCTTCATTTTCGTGGCCGAAGTTGTGATGCATTGCATGCATTTGTCGTTCGAGGCCGTTGAAGCAGTTGTTGATGTTCTTGAACTCGGCTTGCATCTCGCCAAATTGTTCATCTTGTCGTGTCTCAAGGGCTTGGCAACATTCACGGAACTCTTGTCGGACGATGAAGTGACTTGCCTGCGTCATGTATGTTCCTTGTCCTTATTCTTGGGGAGGTGGTTGGCTCGACTCACCATGCCTATCCATCATGCAAAACACACAAGTATTGTATATGGAAGTGGAATATGGTGGTGTTAGCCTTATACCTCACCTTGGGGATTGCACCAAACTAGAAACCACAAGTGAGAGCAATAAGCGTGCAAAGTTGAATTGCAAAGAAAACTCACACTAAAGAAAGAACTAACTCTCAAAAGCTTGTTGGTGGTAGGTTAGGGTTGTGGAATGCCAAAGAACCAACCAAAAGAAAAGGGATAGTCAAAAGTGGGTAAAATCCAACAAAACTCAAGTCTAAGGCGAAGGTCAACAACTCAAAGGGGTGACGGGTACCTACGACTATATACACACACGTGGAGATTGTTGGGATTGACACGACTATGAAAATGAGCAAACAAAATGTCCGAATGAAGACTACGCTCGCTGTCGTGCCAATGCAAGGAGAGACCGTGGCTCGTTTTCAAAGAAGAAAAATGAGAAACGGATTTGTGCACTTGCCTTGGGCGCTCTTCTTTCTCTCTTTCTTACAAGCTTTGAGACTCTCTTTTGAGATGGGAGACTATTTTTCTTTTTCTTTTGCTTTGTATCTTTTTTTGCTCTCCCTTGATGCTACCAAGTCACTCTTGGTATTGCTTTTACACTCTCACTATCCAAGGACAAGTGCAAAATGCTCAAGCAAACACAAGATGAGCCACTCTCGTGGGATAGGTACACACAAAGGAAGATATGGGTTAACAAGGTGACACAAGTTATACCTTCGTTGGTGATGATGAACTTGCCGTCGATGGTGCGGGATGATGTTCGTGGGCCGTGGTGTCAATGAGAGCGGAAGTTGTTGATGCGGAAGCTTGTTGTTAGTTGCTGACACGCACATGGGCACGAACAAACAAAGGAAATTAGCCAAAACAAAAAAGAGGCAAAATCTATCAAAAACATGCATTAGGGTTGGAGACTCCAGGGTCTGAGGCCGGAGACTCCGGGGGTTGTGGCTGGAGACTCTAGGGTCAGGGACTCTGTTTCTCTTGCTCATGTTCTTGAGCGGAAATCCACGCATTGGGGCCTCAAATCCGCGAAAAATTAACCAATTGGGCTGGGAAAACGCAGGATAGAGCTGGACCAACACCTAAGACAAGGTTTGGTCAGATCAAAACCACAAATAACACTCCAAATCAAGAGATCGATCCAAAGGAAAATTTGAGGCTCTTTTTTGGGCATTTTCGAATTTTTGGTGGATAGAAGAAAATTTTGTGGGGGAATTCATGAGCAACGAAGCTCTTGATACCAATATGTTAAGGGCAAACCTCTAGGGTGGCCCGATCTTTCACGAATCTCTCTCAAATCGTGGGTGGAGTGTGGGGGAAGGAGAGGAGGATGAACTCGATGAACTCACGCACGGAGAACACGATGAACACACACACGCAAAACCACGATACATACCAATAGCTCACGTCGGCGGTGACTGGTTTGGCGCAATCCCTAGGATTGGCATCGGGTGGAGGACTGTCTCCCGAACCGGCACTGTGAGAAGGGAGACTCGGTGAGATATTGACGTCTAGGCAAAGGGACTCCGATGCCTAGGCCTTGTACAACGCGGAGGCACAGTGCAAACTCCAACAAGGTTTGGGGATATTTGGTGCTCCTTTGTCAAAGGAGCATGAGGCACGAACTAGATAGATCCACAAGGGGTTTCCACTAATTCCAAATATCATGCCTAGGGTTTACAATAGATGTGGGGGACTATATATAGGCCAGCCACTAGTTCAAGGGTAGTTTAGGCAATAAATGGTAAAGTCTGGACGAACTAATTGGTACATGGGCCGCAGGACCAAAAGGCTTTTGACATGCCTGAGTGACTTACACCGGAGACTCCGGGGTCAAGGGGCCGGAGACTTTTGGGGTGACCAGAGACTCCGGGGTGGCGCTCGGACTCCGGGCTAGTCTCCGGGGTAGCATACAAAGACTTCTAGCGAGGGGTACAGAGTCATGGCCGGAGTCCGGGGGCGGAGACTCTGGGTCTATGGCCGGAGACTCCAGGGTATCTGGGCCGGAGACTCCGGTGTGTGCGGAGACCCCAGGGACGGCGATGCTCTCCGGTGAGGACTCCGTGGGGGTGTACTGAGAGATCCTGGTGGGGGTCCGGAGACAGGTCCAGAGTCCTGGCCGGAGACTCCGAGGATGTAGACCAGAGACTCCGGGGCTTCAGCTCCAGCAGCTCCTTCTTCTCATCCCACTCCTTGCACTTCATCCAATGGGGTTTCGTATCTGATAACACATAGTGTAGTTGCATGAAGTAGCAAGCCATTCATAGATGTGTCAAAGTCACACGAGGGAAGCAGCGAGTTCACCTTAGCTTATAGGACTTTAGCTCGCGCACGAGTCATTGGTCCACTTGGGGGACTTGGTGGTGGTGATGTGTGACATCCGTAGGACGGGCTGCATCGGCACCTCTGTGGGTAGTACCGCCTTGGCGCCGTGTACCATGAAGAACGGAGTGTAGCCTATAGCGCTGTTTGGAGTTGTGCGCAGGCTCCATAGTACTGATTGCAGCTTGTCTGGCTAGCATCCGACAACCTTTTCGAGTGGCCGGAGGAGCCTTTTCTTGATCCTGCTGTAGACGAGGGCGTTGGCCTTTTTGACTTGACCGTTGGTCTAGGGATGTGCCACCGAGGCGTAGCTAATGTTGATTCCCAGATTTTCACAGAATTCCTAGAACTCCTTGGAGGTGAAGTTCGTCCCATTGTCCGAGATGATGCTATGTGGCACCCCGAAGCGGAAGACGATGGACTCGAAGAATTTGACAGCGCTGGCTCCTGATTGGTTTGTCACCGGCATGGCCTCAATCCACTTTGTGAATTTATCGACCGCGACTAGGAGCTAGACGTATCCTCGTCGCGAAGATCTCTGGAGCTTGCCGACCATGTTGAGTCCCCATTGTATGAAGGGCCAAGCCACAAGTATTGGCCTAAGTTCTGCGCCAGGTGCATGCGGTTTGTTCGCGAATCGCTAGCATGCATTGCAACGCTGGACTATATCCTTGGTGTCGTGCATTGCCATTGGCCAGTAGAATCCCTCTCGTAGAGCTTTGGCGATCAGAGCGTGATTGCCAGCATGGTGGCCGCAAGTGCCTTGATGTATGTCAAGGAGGATTGCTCTTCCGTCCCCATTGGAGACGCAACACTGAAGGACTCCTATGATGATGCGCTTATACAGTTCGCCATTGATGACGGTGAATGCCTTGGATCGTCGTGCTATATGACGCGCATCAGTCGGGCCATCAGGCAACCTTTTGCTGATTAAGTATGTGACATATGGTTGCATCTAGGATGGCTCGATGATCATGACCTCCATGGGGCCTTCAAGTCCTGTGTCTGGCTCCATGTCGTCGAGTGCCACTGAGTGGTGGAGGGTGGAGAGTTCATCGCCAAATTAACTAGGCGAGTGATTGCTTTTTGCACTCGATTTGAGGGGCATCCTTTTTGGATCATCCCCGTGTTCCCCAGTGCTCGAGGGTATGGCTCGCCTCCATGGTTCTGGACTGGCGCAGCTATAGGTGGTGGTGGCCCGGGTGGTGGTGGAGGTGCTCCATGAGCCACAATGATATGGGGCGGCCTGATCTTCTCAGTAAGCGGATGGCAATGATAATGGTGGATGATAGATAACTAGCCTGTAGTTATGAACTCTCCCGCTCGATCCCTGATGCCTATGCAACAGCTCTCGAACCTTGAAGGATATTCACAACACCATGCTCTTGCGCACGCAGCCGTGACCACGAACGGTAGTATGCAATCTACTAATTCCCAATGGAACAACAGATCACACTCAATTATAGTTGGTAGATTCGAACACAGGGTAATTCCAGAGGTTCTATGAAAGAAACAACTCCAAAATATTTTAACGTGGTCTAAACCCTAACTAGAGGTCGTCCCATAGCTTATAAGGGCAGCTGGAACGACTAGAAACCGAAACTAAACGCAAACGACTCAAACTGATACAAACCGACTCGGACCAGATTTGGTCGCCGGGCGGACACTCTGGTCGAAGTGGGCCGGACAGTACGGTCAGGCCGGACACTCCGGGTGAAGTGTCCCGAACAGTCCGGTCTGGCCGGAAACTTTGAAGTTTCTGGGTGGCGTCCATGTAGTGTCCGAACTGGCATACTGAATGCCCACGCCAGTTTGCCTCTCGACCAGGCCGGACAGTCCGGGTGGATCTGGACGGACACTCCGGTCGTGGCAGATCTTTTTGCCTTCGTCTTGATGATCTTCTCTTGCGCCTTCCTCCCGCTCCTCCCTCGCGCATCCTTGGGCGATCATCATGTTGGGCTTCTCTTGTTGATGCAGCCCGTCCTACGGACGCTTCTACATCTACACCAACAAGTCCCCCAAGTGGACCCATGACTCGTGCCCGAGCCAAACTCCTCCAAGCTAAGGTGAACTCGCTCCTCGCTTCGTGCCAATTTGATACCTCCTTGGATGGCGTGCTACTTCATACCACTACTTTGTGCATCATCAGGTACGAGCCCCCGCCGCGTCGACCCACGAGCCCTGAAGCTGCACCTGTCCTGAAGCTGCCGGAGTGTCCGGCCAGATCAAGCCGGAGTGTCCGGCGCCACCGGAGTGTCCGTCGCGACTCAGCTGGAGTGTCCGGCCTGCTTGAGCCTGGACCTGGCGTGGACATTCAGAAGGTCGAATCGGACCTTTGACACCGCCTGAGTGTCCGCCACCTGACTGTTCGGTCGATCCGACCCGGACTGTCCGGCCCAAACGATGGGCCTACGAGCCTAGCTGGGCCCTATGGCCCATGTACCCCTCCACTTTGCCCAGAACTCTACTTTAATGCCTAAACTACCCCTAAACTTGTATCTGGCCTATATATAGCCCCCGCACCTCTATTGTAAACCCTAGGCTTGATACTGGAATTAGTGGAAACCCCTTTGTGGATCTATCTAATTCTTGCCTCATGCTCCTTGACTAAGGAGCACCAATATCCCCAAACCTCGTTGGAGTTTGCATCGTGCCTCCGCGTTGTACAAGGCCTAGGCATCGGTGTCCCTTTGCCTAGACGTCAAGATCTCACCGAGTCTCCCATCTCGCTGTGCCGGTTCGAGAGAGAGTCCTCCGCCCGACGCCGATCCTAGGGATTGCGCCGGACCAGTCACCGCCGTCGTGATCTATTGGTGTTTATCGTGGTGTTGCGTGTGTGTGTTCATCGCGTTCTTCGTGCGTGTGTTCATCGTGTTCATCCTTCCCTCCTTCCCCCGCACTCCACCCTCGTTTTGAAAGGGAATCGTGAAAGATCGGGCCACCCTAGAGGTTTGCCCTCAACATATTGGTATCAAGAGCTTCGTTGCTCACGATTTCCCCCACAAATTTTTCTTCTATCCACCAAAAATTCGAAAATCCCCACAAAAAACAGCCCATATTTGCTTTTGGATCGATCTCTTGATTTGGAGTGTTATTTGTGGTTTTGATCCGACCAAACCTTATCTAAGGAGTTGGTCCAGCTTTATCCTGCGTTTCCCCAGCCTGATTTGGCCAGTTTCTCGCGGATTTGAGGCCCGAAGGCGAGGATTTCCGCTCAAGAACACGAGCAGGAAACCTGCGCCGGAGTGTCCGGCTCGTACCAACCGGAGTGTCTGGCTCGACCGGAGTGTCCGGCCGAAACAGACCGGAGTATCCGGCCCAGACAGACCGGAGTATCCGGCTGTACCGCTAGTTTTGACAGTTTTGCCTCATGTTTCGCATTGGCTAATCTCCTTTGTTTGCTCGTGTTCCGTGTGCGTGTCAGCAAGTACCATCAAGCTTCCGCATCATCAACTTCCGCGCTCATCGACACCACGGACCACGAACATCATCCCGCACCACCGACGCCAAGTTCATCATCAAAGAAGGTATAACTTGCGTCACCTTGTTAACCCCCATCTTCCTTTGTGTGTACCTATCCCATGAGAGTGGCTCATCTTGTGTTTGCTTGAGCATTGTGCATTTTTCCTTGGATAGTGAGAGTGCAAGAGCAATATCAAGTGTGACTAGGTAGCATCAAGGGAGAGCAAAAAAAAGAGATACAAAGAAAAAGCAAAAGAAAAATAGTCTCCCCTTGCAAAAGAAAGTCTCAAAGCTTGCAAGCAAGAGAGAAAGAAGATCGCCCAAGGCAAGTGCACAAATCCATTGCTCACTTTTCCTCTTTGCGAACGAGCCACGGTCTCTCCTTGCATTGGCAAAACAACGAGCTTAGTCTTCATTAGGAAATTTTGGTTTGCTCATTTTCATAGTCGTGTCAATCCCAACTTTTTCCACGTGTGTGTACATAGTTGTAGGTTCCCGTCACCCTTTTGAGTTGTTGACCTTCGCCTTTGACTTGAGTTTGTTGGATTTTTACCACTTTTGACTATCCCTTTTCTTTTGGTTGGTTCTTCGGCTTTCCACAATCCTAACCTACCACCAACAAGCTTTTGAGAGTTAGTTCTTTCTTTAGTGTGAGTTTTCTTTGCAATTCCACTTTGCACGCTAATAGCTCTCACTTGTGGTTTCTAGTTTGGTGCAATCCCCAAGGTGAGGTACAAGGCTAACACCACCATATTCCACTTCCATATAAAATACTTGTGTGTTTTGCATGATGGATAGGCACGATGAGATGAGCCAACCACCCCCCCCCCCAAGAAGAAGATCAAGGTCCGTACATGACGCGTGTAAGTCACTTCATCGTTCGACAAGAGTTCCGTGAACGTTGCCAAGCACTTGAGACGAGACAAGATGAACAATTTGGTGAGACGCAAGCCGAGTTAAAGAACATCGACAACCGCTTCGACGGCCTCGAACGACAAATGCATGCAATGCATCACAACTTCGGCCACCAAAATGAAGCGCTTCAACGTTCCGTCGCCGAAACAAATGACAATATTCGACGTCTCATCGATGGCATGGCAAGACCACGTTCACGCGCATCAAGCTCGGCAAGTTCTTCGCATCGTCATGCACCTCTTCCACAAGATCTACATCAAAGTGGTCAAACACGCAATGATGCTCCCGTGGTTGAAGATGGAATCTCTTCGAACTGTGTACCTTCCCCACGGCACGCCGCAACGTCAAGCTATGATGGTGACCTCTCTTCAAGGCCACGCGCAAGGCAAGAAGCACACCGTCATCACGCAAGGGCACTAGTGATCCAACAAGAGCAACCACAAGAGGAACCGCAAGTATAGCCGCAAGTCTACCAACATCGACCGCGACACATACTTGACTCAACAAGTGATGACTCCAATTTGGAGAATCAAGCTCGTCATCGGCATGAAGCTCTCCAAGATCCTCCTCCTCGTCATCAATGTCATGAACGTCAACAACGACACCATGGTCATCACGCGGCGCCTCCTCCCCATCAACAAAACTTGGAGCGTCAAGTGATACAAGTTGAGCGACGCCCACCATGTCAAGATGCTCATGACCATGTTCTTCACCGTGAGGCCCAGGTGCCTAACCAACATCACCAACCAAGGAACGAGCCTCGTCTTCGTCATCAACCGCTTTAATAGGCACCACACCTTCGCCACCATGAGGCCCAAGCGCCTCAACCACGTCAACAACCGCGCCAAGAGCAAGAGCAAGCTCTTCAACAACAATATCAAGAGCAAGCTCCGCAACAAGGACGCGAGAACCAAGTTCCACCTCCCCAACTACAAGATCATCAACAAGGTCACCAAGCTCGTCGCAATGACCGCAACGATGAAGAAACTTTTGGCAAGGTCAAGTTCACAATGCCCAAGTTCACCGGATCCAATGACCCCGAAGAATACCTCTCGTGGGCACTCAAAGTCGACAAGATCTTCCGCATGCATAACTATAGCAATGAGAAGATGGTCGCCATGGCTTCGCTAGAGTTTGATGATTACGCCAACCTTTGGTGGGAACAAGTTCAAGTTGCTCGTGATGCTAGACAAGAACCGCCAATCACAACTTGGCATGACATGAAGGCTCACATGAGATCCCGGTTCATCCCGCGCACTACACGCGTGACCTCTTCAACAACCTTCAAGCGCTTCGTCAAGGGACAAAGACCGTGGAAGAGTACTTCAAGGAAATGGAACTCAACTTGATTCGCGCCAACATTGATGAGCGCACGGAGCAAACAATGGCACGTTTCCTTATTGGGTTGAACCACCCAATCAAGCGCATCGTCGAGTTCCAAACCTACAACAACATGGTTGAGCTTGTGCACATCGCAACAAAGGCTGAACGTCAAGTGCAAGAGGATATCAAATACAACAAGCCCAAGACGTACTTCACCTACAAGCAAGCTACAACCGCTACACCAACAACTTTCAATGGTAGCTCCTCAAGTACCTCTAAGACTTCCTTCAAGCCCACACTTCCTCAAGGAAAACTGCCCCCAAGTGGCAAGCAAGCAAAGAGTGATACACCTTTCAACGGTGAATGCTACAAGTGTGGAGGTAAAGGACACAAGTCGGCCGAATGTGGAAACAAGAAAGTCTTGTTCATCCACGACAATGGTGATGAAGAGTACTTGAGTGAAGATGAGTTTGATGCCCTTGTCAAGGAAGCAATGGCAAGGCAACGAGTGGAAGATGATCAAGAACTCCTCATGTGTGAACATGACGCAAGTCCATCGCTTGTAGTCACAAGGATCTTGACCACTCAAGCACAAGAGCATGAAGACCAACGCTCCAATATCTTCCAAACACGAGCCAACATCAATGGCAAATCTATCAAGGTGTTCATTGATGGAGGGAGTTGTCACAACCTTGCTAGCACCGAGTTGTGTGAGAAGCTCAACCTCACCCTCCATCCACACAAGCACCCCTACCACGTGCAATGGCTAAGTGACCAAGGGTCCGTGAAGATCAAGCATACCGTATCGGTCTCCTTCGCCATTGGTCCTTACAAAGATACGGTGGAGTGTGATGTGGTTCCTATGACAGTTTGCCACATGCTTCTTGGTCGACCGTGGCAATTTGACAAGGCTGCTCAACATGACGGTCGCACCAACATATACACCTTCAAATGGCTCAACAAAACATGTGTTTTGCAACCGATGACTCCTAGCCAAATAATTGCGGACAATGCAAAAGCTTTAGCGAGGGCGCAAAGCACAACACCTACTTGTGAGAAGAGCGGTGAGAGAGAGAACCACCTCATAGTGAGTGAGAGCCACAAGCCAAATTCGAGTGGAAAAACTAAGAGTGTTCTCCTTGCCACCAAAAGTGAGATGAGAGATGTTCGGAACAACCCATCCATCTTGCACTATGTCCTCCTTTGCAAAGGACTAGCGCAAGGAACTAACGAATTAACCAATGTTCCTCCATCTTTGATGAGTGTTTTGCAGGAATTCAAGGATGTGTTCCCCGAAGAACTTCCACATGGACTTCCTCTTCGCGGCATCGAACATCACATTGACCTCATCCCCGGTGCACCACTTCCAAACCGCGCCACTTACCGCACTAACCCAGAGGAGACAAAGGAGATTGAACGTCAAATCACCCAACTCGTCTCCAAAGGTTTGATCCAAGTTAGCACTAGTCCAAGTGCCGTACCCGTGATTCTTGTTCCAAAGACGGATGATACGTTATGGTTATGCATGGACTGCCGTCCAATCAATGCTATCACCGTGCGTTATCGACATCCCATACCACATCTCGATGACATGCTTGATGAGTTGTGTGGAGCCACTATTTTTTCGAAAATTGATCTTCGTAGTGGTTACCATCAAATACGCATGGCTGAAGGTGATGAGTGGAAAACCGCCTTCAAGACCAAACTTGGTCTCTATGAATGGTTGGTTATGCCCTTTGGTTTATCAAATGCCCCATCCACCTTCATGCGCCTTATGAATCACATCTCGCGTTCTCTCATTGGAAAAAGTGTTGTTGTCTATTTCGATGATATTCTTGTTTATAGCAAATCACTTGAGGACCATATAACACATGTCAAGGAAGTTTTGCAAATCCTTCGACATGAAAAGCTTTATGCTAATCTTCCCAAGTGCACTTTTGCTAAAGACAGGTTGATTTTTCTTGGATTTGTCGTTTCTTCGAAGGGAATTGAAGTTGATGTTTCCAAGGTAAAGGACATACGAGATTGGCCCATACCAACAAATGTGAGTGAACTCCGAAGTTTTCATGGGTTGGCCGGTTTCTATCGTCGCTTTTTGAAAGAGTTTTCAACCATTGCTTGTCCCCTTAATGAATTGACCAAAAAGAATGTCACCTTCGTGTGGGGCAAAGCACAACAAAAAGCTTTTGATGAACTTAAAAAGAGGCTCACTGAAGCACCTCTTCTTGCTTTACTAGATTTCACAAAAACTTTTGAAATAGAGTGTGATGCTAGTGGTATTGGCATTGGAGGAGTCCTTATGCAAAACGGACGTCCTATAGCCTACCATAGCGAAAAACTAGATGGTGCTTGCCTTAACTATCCGATTTATGACAAAGAGCTTTTTGCCTTAGTTCGTGTCCTTCAAGTTTGGCAACACTACCTTTGGCCCAAGGAATTTAACATACATTCTGACCACGAGTCGTTGAAATATCTCAAAGGCCAAGCTAACTTGAGCAAGAGACACGCTAAGTGGGTTGAGTTCATGGAGTCTTTTCCGTACATTGTCAAGTATAAGAAGGGCAAAGATAATGTAGTTGCGGACGCATTGTCTCGCAAACATGCAAGCCTTCTTACGAGACTTGAAATCAACGTGTTGGGTCTTGAGGAAATAAAATCTTTGTATGCTTCCAACCCATTCTTTGAACCAATTTTCGCAAAGTGCTCTAATGACAAGGGAGTTGATGATTTCTATTTGCATAAGGGCTTTCTTTTTAAACAAAACAAGCTATGCATTCCAAAGTCGTCACTTCAACTTTTGCTTCTCCAAGAATCTCATGGTGGAGGCCTTATGGGTCACTTTGGTCGCGACAAGACATTGGACATGCTCTCCAATCACTACTTTTGGCCCAAGATGAAGCGTGACGTGGAGCGCTACGTTCAACGATGCACGACATGTGTTCAAGCTAAGTCGCAAGCTAATCCCTATGGTCTTTATATGCCATTGCCTATTCCTCATACACCTTGGTCCGACATTAGCATGGATTTTGTGTTAGGATTGCCTAGATCTAAGCATGGTCATGATTCTATATTTGTTGTTATGGATCGATTTTCCAAAATGGCACACTTCATACCGTGCCATAAGATCGACGATGCTTCACATGTTGCAAATCTGTTTTTCAGGGAAATAGTCCGCCTTCACGGTGTGCCTAGGACAATCGTCTCCGACCGCGACGTCAAATTCATGAGCTACTTATGGAAGACCCTCATGGCCAAGCTCAGCGTCAAGCTCCTCTTCTCATCCGCATCACATCCTCAAACTGATGGCCAAACCGAAGTTGTCAACAGAAGCCTCGGAACTCTCCTTCGTGTGTTGATCAAGAAAAACCTGAAGGATTGGGAGGAATGCATTCCACATACCGAGTTCGCCTACAATCGAGCCAAGCACTCCACAACCAAGATGAGTCCATTCATGATCGTCTATGGTTTAGAGCCCCTCACCGCGCTCGACATCCTACCACTAACTCTCCATGAGCGCACAAACATGGACGTCGAGAAGCGCGCACAAGATATGAAGAAGCTTCATGAAGAAACAAGAGCAACTATCGAACAACAAGTCCTTGACCAAGCTTCAAGGTTAAACAAGGACAAGAAGGATATGATATTTGAAGAAGGTGACCTTGTGTGGATACACCTAAGCAAGGACCGCTTCCCCAAGGAACGTGACTTCAAGATCAATCCAAGAGGAGATGGTCCCTTCAAGGTCCTCAAACGAATCAACAACAACGCCTACATCATCGACATTCCGACCTCCAAGTACCTTGCAAGCAATACATTCAATGTCAAGGATATCTCACCCTACCATGGAGATGTTCAAGATGATAACCATGAAGAGTCAAGGACGACTCTTTCCCAAGGGGGGGAGCTGATGCAGCCCATCCTACGGACGCTTCTACATCTACACCAACAAGTCCCCAAGTGGACCCTTGACTCGTGCCCGAGCCAAACTCCTCCAAGCTAAGGTGAACTCGCTCCTCGCTTCGTGCCAATTTGATACCTCCTTGGATGGCATGCTACTTCATACCACTACTTTGTGCATCATCAGGTATGAGCCCCCGCCGCGTCGACCCACGAGACCTGAAGCTGCACCTGTCCTGAAGCTGCTGGAGTGTCCGGCCAGATCAAGCCGGAGTGTCCGGCGCCACCGAAGTGTCCGGCGCGACTCAGCCGGAGTGTCCGGCCTGCTCGAGCCCGGACCTGGCGTGGACATTCAGAAGGTCGAATCGGACCTTTGCGCCCGGACCTGAGGAGTGTCCCACCCGATCCGACACGATCGTCTGCCCAAACGATGGGCCTGCGAGCCTAGCTAGGCCCTATGGCCCATGTACCCCTCCACTTCGCCCAGAACTCTACTTTAATTCCTAAACTACCCCTGAACTTGTAGCTGGCCTATATATAGTCCCCCACCTCTATTTTAAACCCTAGGCTTGATATTGGAATTAGTGGAAACCCCTTTGTGGATCTATCTAATTCTTGCCTCATGCTCCTTGACTAAGGAGCACCAATATCCCCAAACCTCGTTGGAGTTTGCATCGTGCCTCTGCGTTGTACAAGGCCTAGGCATCGGTGTCCCTTTGCCTAGACGTCAAGATCTCACCGAGTCTCCCATCTCGCCGTGCCGGTTCGAGAGAGAGTCCTCCGCCCGACGCCGATCCTAGGGATTGCGCCGGACCAGTCACCGCCAGCGTGAGCTATTGGTGTTTATCGTGGTGTTGCGTGTGTGTGTTCATCACATTCTTCGTGCGTGTGTTCGTCGTGTTCATCCTTCCCTCCTTCCCCCGCACTCCACCCTCGTTTTGAAAGGGAATCGTGAAAGATCGGGCCACCATAGAGGTTTGCCCTCAACACTTGCAGCCCTTCTCCCCCTCGCGCCATGCTTGTTTCTCCAACAAACCTGATCATACATAAATGCATAGACTTAGGCAGTATAAAGTTCTCATCAATCAAAGTACCAGATTCGTTTAGGAGTAAATTCACCTGTTGTTCTAGTAGCTTAGCACGAGCTCTTGTAATAGGTCCAATTCTAATCTCATTGGAATGATCCTTTCTTGCAACAGTTGTAGCATCTTTAGTAGTCATTGGGGTAGGTGTAATTGTAGGGATGTCCTCATCATCTCCCCCCCCCCTTCAAAAGGTGTCGACCTCGACGCTCCAAGGTCTTCTCCAGCATATGGTGACAAATCAGCAACGTTGAAGCTATTGCTAACTCCACAAAACTCCTCAATAGGTATATCAACCGAGTAGGCGTTATCATTAATCTTGGCTAACACCTTGTAAGGACCAGCACCGCGTGGCTTCAAATTTGACTTTCGAAGTAGTGGAAACCTATCCTTGCGTAGATGCACCCAAACCATATCTCCAGGCTCGAACAACACTTCTTTCCTTGCTTGATTCCTTGCAGCAGCAATGTTCTTGCCTTTCTTCTCAATAGCCTCTCGAGTCTTCTCATGTAATTTCTTCACATAATCAGCACGTTTTGATGCCTCCATATCAACTCTCTCATGTAATGGTAGAGGCAACATATCAAGTGGCGTCAATGGCTTGAAACCATACACCACCTGAAAAGGACAAAGCTGAGTAGTTGAATGCACAACCCTGTTGTAAGCAAACTCAACATGTGGCAAACACGCTTCCCACTCCCGTAGATTATTTTTAATCATGGTCCTTAGCAGCTGTGACAATGTTCGATTCACCACCGCCGTTTGACCATCCGTTTGGGGATGACATGTAGTACTGAACAGCAACTTCGTTCCTAGCTTTCCCCATAAGGTCTTCCAAAATTAGCTCATGAACTTCACATCACGGTCAGAAACAATCGTCTTTGGTACTCCATGTAATCTCACGATGTCCCTGAAAAACAGGTTAGCAACATGCGACGCATCGTCGCTTTTGTGGCAGGCAATAAAATAAGCCATCTTAGAAAACCTATCCACTACCACAAATATAGAATCATGACCTCTCTGAGTTTTAGGTAGACCTAGCACGAAATCCATACTAATGTCTTCCCATGGAATAGTCGGTGGAGAGAGAGGTGTATACAAACCGTGAGGCTTCAGCTTAGATTTCGACTTGTGGCATGTAATACATCGGCTCACAAATCTGTACACATCACGCCTCATCTTGGGCCAATAAAAGTGATCAACAAGCATGAGCAATGTATTCTCAAGCCCAAAGTGACCCATCAAACCACCAGCATGTGATTCCTGCACTAAGAACAAACACAACGACGATTCTGGAATACATAGTTTGTTAGCTCGAAACAAATATCCATCATGTATATGATACTTATCCCATGCGTTTCTAAGAGCACACAAACGATATGGTTCAGCAAAATCATGGTCGGTTGCATAAAGTGCACAAATAGCTTCTAATCCAGGAATTTTAACATCAAGATTGGTTAATAGCATGTTCTTCCTAGATAGAGCATCAGCAACAACGTTTTCTTTTCCCTTCTTATAGTTAATGATGTAAGGAAAAGACTCAATGAACTCAACCCATTTAGGTAATCTTCTATGCAAGTTTGATTGAGCTTTCAAGTATTTCAAAGCTTCATGATCAGAATGTATGATAAATTCTTTTGGCCACAAATAATTTTGCCAAACCTCAAGTACTCTAACAAGTGCATACAATTCTTTTTCATAGATAGAATAATTCAAACGAGCACTAGTCAATTTGTTAGAAAAATAAGCTATAGGATGACCCTCTTGCATCAAAACGCCACCTATGCCTATACCACTAGCATCACATTCAACTTCAAATTGCTTCGAAAAATCAGGTAATGCAAGTAATGGTGCAGAAGTAAGCAAACGTTTTAATGTATCAAATGCATTGTCTTGAGCCGCGCCCCATACAAAAGGAACACCTTTCTTTGTCAAATCATTTAATGGTGCAGCAATGGTGCTAAAATCTTTCACAAAGCGCCTATAGAAACCAGCAAGACCGTGGAAACTACGCACTTGACTAACATTCATCGGAGTAGGCCAATTCTGAATTGATTCAATTTTAGATTGATCTACCTCTACTCCATGCTTAGAAACAACAAATCCTAGGAATATGACCTTATCTTTTGCAAATGTACACTTCTCAAGATTAGCATACAATTTATTATCACGTAACACTTGAAAACTTGTCTAATATGAGTGCAATGTTTAGATTTGGTGTGGCTGTATATGAGTATATCATCAAAGTAAACAACCACGAAACGACCAATAAACTCTCTCAAAACATGATTCATCAAACGCATGAAAGTACTAGGTGCATTAGTAAGATCAAACGGCATAACTAACCACTCATACAAACCGAATTTAGATTTGAAAGCAGTTTTCCGTTCATCCCCTTCTTTCATCCTAATTTGATGATAACCACTATGCAAGTCAATTTTAGAGAAAACAGCAGCACCACTCAATTCATCGAGCATATCCTCTAAGCGTGGAATAGGATGACGATATCGAATAGTGATGTTATTAATCGCTCTACAATCAACACACATGCGCCATGTACCATCTTTCTTAGGAACTAAAATAACAGGAACAGCACAAGGGCAAAGAGAGACACGAATGTACCCTTTATCCAGCAACGCTTGTAGTTGCTTCTGAATTTCCTTAGTTTCTTCGGGATTAGTCCTGTAAGGTGCACGGTTGGGAAGTGTGGCGCCAGGAATTAGGTCCACTTGATGTTCTATACCACGCAATGGGGGTAAACCTGCGGGTACGTATTCTGGAAACACATCCCCAAAATCCTACAAAATAGACGACACACCAAGAGAAATAGGGGTCATGTCGTTAGAAACCAATACCTCGCCCTTATACATGAGCACAAGTGGCATGGCTGTAGGATCCTCACGAAACTCTCTCATATCCTCCTTGGTGGCTAGTATCAATAAACCAGGAACTCTCTCACTTTTCGTTATATCACTCAATTTAGGCTCAATTACATCAGGAACAGCTGTTACAAAGTCTCGCCGAGTGGTAGTATCTTCCTTCAAGTTCAGCTCTATCTTCTGGCGAGAATCATTCACAATTTCTTGTGGTGTCATTGGCTGCATAGTAATCTTCTTTCCTTTGAATTCCAAGTGATATGTATTGGCTCGGCCATTGTGTTGCACATGGCGATCATAGAGCCAAGGCCGACCCAATAGTAGGTGACAAACAGTCATAGGAACCACATCAAAATCAATAGAATCTTTGTATGGCCCTATTTGAAAATTCACACATACCATATGATTTACCTTCATCTCACCATTGTTGCTCAACCATTGTATGTAGTATGGCTTGGGATGAAGTAAATATGTGAAATTCAGTTTGGCACATAGTTCCTTACTTGCAAGATTTCTGCAGCTACCTCCATCAATAATTACCTTGCAAGCTTTGTTTGGTCCAACTAGAGCTTTTGTTTGGAACAAGTTGCAACGCTGGGATTCCTCAATTGGCTGCACACTAAGTACACGTCAAGATACGACAATAGTGGGTGCACGCTCAGCATATGCATCAGCACCATCCTCGTCGTCATCAATATCATCATCAGAAGCTTCATCTCCACTTTCTACTTCACCTTGTTCATTAACAAACATAACCTTGCTGTTTGGACAATCCTTCTTGTAGTGACCTCTACCTCCACAAGTATGGCACACTACATCACGAGTACGTGCAGTAGACATGTTGGAACCCGAGCTAGCAGCAGGAACAGCGGGTTTCCGAGCATTAGAACCAAACGAAGATGTACTTGCTGGTTTGGCCGATGGTGTAAAAGGAGCAGCAGCTGGTGGCGTGACTGTAGGAGGTGTAGATCTAGCCGAAAATCTGCTGGAGGATGGAAAACAATTGCGTGACTTGGCCTCTTCTGCCAACTGGGATTCGGCCTCTCTAGCATGATGCAACAACTCATTCATGGTCTCATACTTGTGATGACGAACAATGCTCTTGATGGGTAACTTCAGATTGTTTAGGAATTGCTGCATGGTCATCTCAATGGACTCATGAACTCGAGCACGCTGCATAAGCATCTCCATCTCCATGTAGTACTCATCAACTGTCATGGTGCCTTGCTTCAATTGCGTCAATTTATCAAAAACTGAGCGCAAGTAGTTGGTTGGTACGAAACGTGCCTTCATGATTTGCTTCATCTCGTGCCAATCCATCACAGGAAGTTCATTGTCCTCCCTCCTATGTTGCACAAGAGCATCCCACCAACGCAAAGCATAACCATCAAATTCAGATGCTGGAAGCTTGACCTTCTTATCTTCTCGATAGTCAAATAATCGCCAGAGTTTCTCAATCTTCAATTCCCAGGTGAGGTAGTCTTCAGGATCAATGGAACCATCAAACTTAGGAATCGAGAATTTTGGCTTGCCCAAACCATCATCAGCAGCTTGGTTGGGCACACGTGGACCACGCCCAAGTTGGGCAAACCCACGACCATGAGCAGGTGCATGGACAGAGGGAATAGCACGTCCCCTGCCAACATGTGGAGTAGCATCAACAGGGCTACCCTCATCGACATCATCAAAGGCATCATCATGTTGAGGATCTTCCCTTCTATGCAAGGCGGCTGTTAAACCCTCAATGGACTGCTGCAAAGTAGTGACATTGGCATTGAGCGTAGCCACTTGCGTTTGGATAGTATCAACTGTCCCAACATGCTGATCCAATCTCATATTCATATCTTGGAGATTCTTGTCAATGGCATCTGGCGTGTTAGTAAACACACGTGTCAAGTGGGATTTCAAAGCCTCATATTCACGCCAATTGACGAGCTCCTCATCCTTCTTTTTCTGCAACACAACATCATCATCACTAGAAGACATGATTAGTAGGTTTGTGCAAAAATCAAAATCTGTATGGTGGAAACTCTCACAACTCACTCACAACTAATAAGAAAGGAGATCTTACCATTCCAAAGTGAATAGATATGCTCTACCAAACGAAATCAAAGACTGATGCACTTAATGTGATGAAGTGAATATCAAAGGTATAGAGAACGATCGCAGGGCACACAGGTTATTTAAGGTGGAGCTATAGGTATGGTACCCTATCTACACCGCAAACAAGTCCTAGTGCTGATCGTACAAATACCCAAGAAACACACACAATGGAGATAAACGTGGCAAAGCAACTTATGAAAAGGAATATTGCAATGCACAAGAGAGACGCTAGTAATTGCTCAAATAGAGCAGGCACAAGATTGCTCAATCTACTAGTGCTATACACAACAAGGCCTCCAATATTGCACACTTCTATATCTCTTTTTTTTTGTCAGGCTTGTAGCTCTTTGCTCTTTTTTTTATATACTGATTCTCTTTTCTTTTCTCTCTCTTTTTTTTTGATTTTTTTTCAACTATATTACTCAATGCAAACGAGCACAGCAACTTATAACAGAACTGGGCCGTATAGTCCGGTTGATATGCGCCGGAGACTCCGGTTGGGCCGGATAGTCCGGTGTGATTCGGCCGGATAGTCCGGTTTTGTCTATCAAAAATTTCTGCACTACAAACCCTAATGAGAAGCCTGTCGAAGCAAAGCAACTAGTCTCGTGGGTACGTTCCTAGGCACAGATGCTATAGATAGGCTGTGTCTATGGTATGCAAACAAAGGTACGCTATGTGGACTCGGAAAAACGACAAATACTTGCGGAAACGGTAACGGTGGGAACAGCGGAAAATAAGATGAAACCTTAAACCTAGACACAAACGGAAACTAGACTCCTATGAGGAAAAACCTGCAGATCGGATCTACGAGAAGATACAATCAGCAATTAAAACTCGAAAACGATGCAATCTAGTCTATGGCAAATCTTTTTGTAAGGCTTTTTCTGTATAGGACGAAAACACTCTCTAATCTATGGATGGATTTGTGGATGCTTACCGAGGCAACACTGGAAATCTGATACCAAGATGATATGGGGTGGCCCGATCTTCTCAGTAAGCGGATGGCAATGATAATGGTGGATGATAGATAACTATCATGTATCTATAAACTCTCCCGCTCGATCCTTGATGCCTATGCAACAGCTCTCGAACCTTGAAGGATATTCACAACACCACGCTCTTGCGCACGCAGCCGTGACCACGAACGGTAGTATGCAATCTACTAATTCCCAATGGAACAACAGATCACACTCAATTATAGTTGGTAGATTTGAACACAGGGTAATTCCAGAGGTTCTATGAAAGAAACAACTCCAAAATATTTTAACGTGGTCTAAACCCTAACTAGAGGTCGTCCCATAGCTTATAAGGGCGGCTGGAACGACCAGAAACCGAAACTAAACGCAAACGACTCAAACTGATATAAACCGACTCGGACCAGATTCGGTCGGTCGACACTCGGTCGAAATCGGTCGATCGGTCGGAGACGGTCCGGTCAGGCCGGACACTCCGGGTGAAGTGTAACGGACAGTCCGGTCCGACCGGAAACTTTGAAGTTTCCGGGTGGTGTCCGTGTAGTATCCGATCTGGCATACTGAATGTCCACGCCAGTTCGCCTCTCGACCAGGCCGGACAGTCCGAGTGGATCTGGCCGGACACTCCGGTCGTGGCAGATCTTTTTGCCTTCCTCTTGATGATCTTCTCTTGCGCCTTCCTCCCGCTCCTCCCTCGCGCATCCTTGGGCGATCATCATGTTGGGCTTCTCTTTTAGCCCTTCTCCTCCTCGCGCCATGCTTTTTTCTCCAACGAACCTGATCATACATAAATGCATAGACTTAGGCAGTATAAAGTTCTCATCAATCAAAGTACCAGATTCGTTTAGGAGTAAATTCACCTGTTGTTCTAGTAGCTTAGCACGAGCTCTTGTAATAGGTCCAATTCTAATCTCATTGGACTGATCCTTTCTTGCAACAGTTGTAGCATCTTCAGTAGTCATTGGGGTAGGTGTAATTGTAGGGATGTCCTCATCACACAACGCTCGGGGCAGCTCCATAACCTTGGTTGATTGCGTCGCGATTCATCTGGGCCAAGCCTTCGTGGATCTTGAGGAACTCGCGGCAATCCTTGAGGAGGTGGCTAGACTTTTTCTTGCTGTCGTGCTTGTCTATGTAGAAGTGTACGTTGCACGGTCCAGACAATTTGTCCTGGATCGATATTCTAGGTGTCTCATCGCGAGTGCGGCGCTGCCACACTTGCGTGGTTTTTCTGTTGTCGCGGTATCCAGTGCTACGGTATCCGCTGTTGCGGTTGTCGTTTTGTTTGTCGGCGTAGCCAGCCGTGACCATGTCAACCTCTTCGTGGTCCTCGTAGCCGCGCATTCAACATTTTCCTCGACGGTCGCACCTGCAGCCGAGGTTGTCGTCATCATCGGAATGGACATGGTTTTTTACCGAGTCCTCTCCATCAGCCCACCGATTCGTGATCTCCATCAGGTCGTCGATTATCTTGGGCTTCAAGCAGCCTAGCTCCTCCCTGAGCTCTCTGTGGCGCACGTCGCCTTTGAACTCGTCGATTGCGCGGTCCTCAGAGATGTCTTCCGTAGAATTTTTGATGATGGACCATCTCTGGATGTACGAGCGCAGCGACTCACCCATCTTCTGATAGCAGCCTCACAGTTCTTCGATTAATGCGGGCCTTTTGTAAGTGCCCTTGAAGTTTCACACGAAGCTGTAGACCAGCTCTTCCCAGCTGTGAATGGATCCGCGCGGGAGGTTGTTGAGCCATGCACGAGCGGCGCCTTGCAGCTGTAGCTGTAGGCATTGCAGCGCCATACTCGTGGTTCCGCTGTGGAGCCTGACAAAGGAGATGTGATCCTCCAGCCAGATCTTCGGGTCCTGCAGGCCATGGAATTTCGGGTTCTCCGATGGGAGTTTAAACCCCTTGGGCATTCGCTTCAGTGGCGCATATGTAAATACATGCGCCACAGATATATATCAGTGGCGCACTACAAACAATGCGCCACAGAAGTTTCAACGCCGGTGGCGCTGAAACCAATATCGCCACGAAGTCCATATTTCTGGCGCATATTTTAATGTGCGCCATGAATCAAACACGTGGCGCATATAGGCGTATGCGCCAAGGTTGATAGGACCAAGCAGCAAAAAGGAGAAAACACGTGGCGCATATGTCCATATCGCCCGCAGTGATATGTTTGCATGCATATAGGTGTATGCGCCACAGAACAAGCATATAGGGGGGAAAACAGATCATACCCTCCCCCCCCTGTGGATCGCCTTTTCAGTTTTGTAAAAAATAATCAAAAATGATAGAAACTTCAAAAAAATAATTCCTTTAAGTTGTAGTTAGACTTTAGGGTATAGATCTATACCCTCCCCCTTCTCCTTATAGTCCTCCACTTCATCTCCTTCTTCTCCCTTCTTCTCCTTCTTCTCCCCTTCTCCTCCACTTCTACTCCCCTCCATACTTCTCTGCTCCATACTTCTCCCTCCACTTCTCCTCCCCTTCATACTTCTCCCCTTCTCCTCCACTATTCCTCCCCTCCACACTTCTCCCTCCACTCTCCGGCGACATCCACCTCCGGCCATGGCTACCTCGGTGACCTCCTCCACCTAGATGACCTCCTCCTCCAGCGACCTCCAACACCACCGGCGACCTCCTCCACCACCACCATCTCCGGCGGTCTCCTCCAACCATCTCCGGCGAGCCCTTCCTCCACCTCCGGCGGCCTCCTCCTCCTACTACTCTGACCACCTCTGACGGCCTCCTTCTCCTCCAGCCATCACATCTGATCCACCTCCAGCGACCCCCAGCTCCGGCCAGATCTGGGCCGGGTTTTTTTTTGAATTTTGGAAAACAACTTTTGTGGCGCATATTGGCCATATGCGCCACTAAAGTTTGAGACTTCTGGGGCGCATTTTGAAATGCGCCACTGAAGTTAGTTATCAGTGGCGAGGTATCAGTGGCGACTAGGAAATGCGCCACAGAAGTTGAAAAAAGGTGTGCCACAGAAGAGCTGTTTCCTAGTAGTGATGGCTCTACTTAAGCAGCTGGCGCCACAAAGCTCGATCCCGTCATCCTCCGAGTCAGTCGAATGGGCACGCCTTGCATGCATCTTGTCGACCTTGTACTGCTTGATGTCATCACGCACGTCGTAGCTGCGGTTGTGCCGCCGTGAGCGGTGCCGCCGAGACAAGTCGTGGATATCATCGCTGGAGGAGGGCGACGAATAGCACCTGGCTGGAGCTTTGTTTTTCTTCGGCTCTGGTGTTAGATCCTTCGTGAGGGCAGCTTCGACTAGCCCCAAGCTCGCGATCGTAGATCGGTGCATGGCAGCTCGCGGATCCCCAGCCGGTGGCTGGTTGTTGAGGAGGTACATGGTGGCTATTGTCACTACTGCTTGCTGCGTCTTTGGGAGCATGTTGCCCCATGTATCCACCATGATGGATGAGAAGTTGAGGACTCACGGCGACCTCTTCTCGCTCCTTATCGGTGAGGTGGGCTAGTCAAGAGTGTTGTTTGGCGGCCATGTGGTCGTTGCCCTTGGAGGAGGATCCTCCCATGGAAGAGAGCTGAGCCCCCCGAAGGCTCGACTCGTCTGCTGCCTTTCTGCACGCATCGAGCTGCGCGATTACTTGTTGTTGGCGCTTGTACTCTTCCTTGAGAAGCTAATGGTAGCCCATCAGCATTTCCTGTGATGAGTTTAGGGGCAGGGGATTGCCCCGCAGAGCTTCTCGACGGCGGGCCCACTCGTTGTCAATGAGCTTGATCAGCAGGTGCTCTTCAGCGTGCTCATTCGCCGTGAGATGTGGGTCTCCTCCTGTCCCGTTATTAGTAGGTGCATCATTGGCGGGGCCACCGTTCTCTACTGGGATGTCGCCGTTGGATGGACCAGTACCAGTGTTGTCACGATTGATGCCGGTGTCGCCTATGTTGATGACGACGCACATGAAGTGATTGGGGAAGCTGTTGCTTCTGCATCTTTCAGATCCGGAGCCATAGGCTCCATCCTCCGTGGCCAGATCACCCAGATCAGATTCATGACAGTTGTCGCTGTCCGTGCTCCCAACTGTTGTCGGGGCGTTGAGCTCACTTAGGGTGCCGATCGGTGGTGAAAACCACGATGCTGGAGCAATCGCGGGGACCGTCGGCTGATCAGGGAGGCAAAGTATGCCCAATTGACCAACCTGGAAGCGTAAGCTCCCGGTCGCCAGGCCGATCCCATCACCCACGGACTCGAAAGCCGAGCGAGTGGACGGCATGCAGAGGTGAAGTTGAAAGCACCGAAGAGGAGGCGAATCTCTGTTGTTGCAGAGTTGTAGATCATAGTTGACTGGGCTGAAGAAGCCACGACATCAGCACTCCCAGTTCCCATAGACGACGCCAATTGACGAGGGTTAAACTCATCAATGCCCATTGTTATGGACTTGGGTTTTGGAGAAGAAGGGAGCGCTGGAGGCATAAATCAGCTAGCAAACAAGAACACAGCGACACGAGGTTTACCCAGGTTCAAGCCTTGTAGAGGTCCCTACTTCTGCTTGTCTGCTCTTGGAATTATCGAGGGAGTCGAAAGTTATAGGGTGTGCACAGATGCAATCTAGCGAGGTTGTGGAAACTAGGGTTGTGATTGTCCTCTCGCTGCCCTCTCCTAGCCTTTATATAGATAGGCTAAGTCTCGGGTAGTAAGTCGAGTCGGTTACAGGTTAGGGTTTGTCCCTTTAAAATTTCTATCTTATGCTTCGCCTTATGCCGCAAGAAAGCAATCCGAGTCTCCGTGGGTTGCCCGAATCCTGTATTGGGCCCTGGTAACGCCATGGGCTTCTGCCAGACCTAGACCGTATATGCCAAGATCGAGTACCTGTAAGGTATGCCCACGTCACTTGTTGAGTCAAGAATGTCTTTTGGATGATGGTGTTGGACTTGAGGCTGCACTCGAGGTTCCACTTGTGGTTGGTCTTGTTGGATCACCAGTGCCCTTGCGTGATGACAGTGTCCTTGGCGCCTTGCTTGAGGTCTTGAAGAGAAATCACCATCATAGCTTGATGTTGCGGCGTGCCGTGGGGAAGGTACATAGTGCGAAGAGCTTCAGTCTTCAACCACATGGGCGTCATTTCGTCTTGGAGCACTTGGATGAGGATCTTGGCAAAGAGGAGAACGGTGATGTGACAAGCTTCATGCGCGTGAACATGGTCTTGTAATGTTTGTCATTCGTCGATGAGGAGGCAAAGCTTGTCATTTCTTTTGGTGACAGAATGTTGGAGCACTTCATTTTGATGGCCAAAGTTGTGTTGCATTGCATGCATTTGTCTTTCAAGGCCATCGAAGCGGTTGTCGATGTTCCTGAACTCGGCTTGAGTCTCGCCGAATTTTTCATCTTGTCTCGTCTCAAGAGCCTCGCAACATTCACGGAACTCATGTCGGATGATGTAGTGTCTTGCGTGCGTCATGTACGGGCATTGTTCTTCTTCTTGGGAAGGTGGTTGGCTCAAGTCACCGTGCCTATCCATCATGCAAAACACACAAGGATTGTATATGGAAGTGTAATATATGGTGGGTGGTAGCCTTTTACCTCACCTTGGGGATTATAACAAACTAGAAACCACACATGAGAACTACAAGTGTGCAAAGTGAAAATGCAAAGAAACCTCACACTAAAGAAAGAACTAAAACTCTCAAACGCTTTTGGTGGAAGGTTAGGGTGGTGGAAAATGAAACGAAACGATCCAATGAAAAGGTTACTGTTAAAGGTGGTAAAGAACCAAAGATCAAAAGAAAAAAGGAGACGATCTAAAAAACACAAAGATACACACATGTGGAGACGGGTGTGGTTAGCACGACTATGAAAATGATCACAAAATGTCCTAACGAAGACTAAGCTCGATTGTCGTGCCAACACAAGGAGAGACCATAACTCGTTTTCCAAAAGAGGATAAGCAATGGATTTGTGCACTTGCCTTGGTCGTGCTCTTTCTCTCTCTATGCTTACAAGCTTGATACTCTCTTTGTATTGGGAGACTATGTATCTTTCTAATTTTTTTTTGCTTTTTGTTTTCTTTTTCTCTTTTTTTATTCTTTTTCTTCCTTTCTATGCTCCTATGTCAACTCTTTAATTTGCTTACACACTCTCACTTTTCAAGGGAAAGTGCACAATGATTAGGCAAACACAAGATGAGTTACTCTCATAGGATAGATACACACAAGGAAGAAGGTAACAAAGTGGAGCAAGTTATACCTTCGGTATGGATGACGACTTGCTACCGGTGTTGGGATGATGTTCGGGCATCGCGGTGTCGAAGAGCGTGGTATGTGGTTCTTTGCGGAAGCTTGTAGTTGTTTTGGGCGACACGCACGTGAAACACGAACAACACCAGAAGAAAAATGGTCAAAACTGAGTCAGCACACCAGTTTCGGTAGCCAAACTAGCGGCGCTGGACCTGGCGCCGGAAATTTCGTCGGTGGTTCCAGTTCATCGGAATTCTCGGCAGCTGGTTCGGTCCGCCGGGCCTACCACCGATTTGAGTTCGTGACGAACTCCAAAAGTCAAATCTCAGAATTTTTTCGAAAATCTGTCCAAATTGGGTTGGGGAAAGGTTCTATGAAGGTAGATCGACACCCAAAGCAACAGATCTATGGCCCAAAATCACGAAAAACTCACCAAATCAAGAGATCGATCCGAAGGCAATTTGGGGCTCTTTTTTGGGGATTTTCGAATTTTTGGTGGATAGAAGAAAAATTGATGGGGGAATTCGTGAGCAACGAAGCTCTGATACCAATATGTTGAGGGCTAACATCGTGGGCGGCCTGATCTTTCACGAATCCCTTGAAATCGAGGTGAAATGGGTGGGAGATGAGGGAGAGGATGAAATCCGCGAACTCACACACCAAGAACACGATAAACACATGCACACACACGAAGAAACATACATACTTATAGCTCACGCCGACGGCTACCGGTCCGGCGCAGTCCCTAGGATCGACATCAGGCGAAGATCTCTCTCTCGAACTGGCATGGCGAGTGGGGAGTCTTGGTGAGATCTTGACGTCTTGGCAAGGGGCTCTGATGCCAAGGCCTTGTACAACGAGGGAGGCACGATGCAAACTCCGACGAGGTGGCGGATAATTGGTGCTCCTTTATCAAGGAGATTGAGACTGGAAATTAGGGAGATCCACAAGGGTGTCTTTTAATTTCAATTATCCAAGTCTGAGTATTACCAAGGGGTGTGGGGGCTATATATAGGTTAGCCACTAAAACATGGATAGTTTGGGCATAAAAGGATAAAACTAGACAAAATAGGGAATATTCTCGGGCATCAAACCCATTAGGGATATTATAACCGAGACAAAGAGGAAGCTCCTCACGCCATTAGTATTTTTGACCGTCCGATCTACCTTTTGGTTGATCCTAGCCGTCCGATCAACCTCAGTCCCGCACTGGGCCAGATATCCTAGGGGAAGCTACTCTATCGGTAAAATTGGCCCACTGTGGTTAACTGGGCCCGAAAACCGCTGAAGCCCATTGCACTAGAGGCCGACCTGACTCATTTCTTAGAGCACCGATTCCCATCATCGTCCGAGCACACAACGCAGATGAACCGGCTGAGGAGGAAGATCCGACGATGTGGAGCGACGGTGTACCAATCCCAACCTCAACCTTGGTTGGAGACGCCCCGCCGGTTGTACCCTGCAGGTAAGGTCTAGCTCTCTTGGCATGCGATTCAGTTAATTGAGGCCTGCAGGGGTGCACCATGAAGACACAAGATTCTCTCTCCGATCTGCGCACCTCACAAACTACATCAACAATCTCCCTTTCTGTCGGTTTTCCATTCTTTTTAGTTTCTATTTCCTTTGTGTAATCATCCTTTTGATTTTTGTAGAATTTAGACCTTCAGAATTCTCCAATTATTCCCCAACCATTTTGTTCAGCTAGCAGAGTTAATACTCACCTTTCTCATGGCAGTAGTTTAATTAGTTTTGCACGAGAGAAAACATATCTAAACTTCGTGCGAAACATGCCCTTGGTTTCATTGCCTGGGACATAGTTTTAGACACCTTTCTGCTCGCGTTAGGCTCGTGGTGACTGATAATTAATCTTATGTACACTTAAAAATCAAACGCATCTACCATTCGGTATAGGAATTTTAAAAAAGAAAGGAACATTTCTAATTGTCACCACACCCACAGTACAAGAATACATAAAAATTAGATGGCCTATATATGGAATTCAACACTGTACGAACTACACTTATCTTGGAAATTAGAACAAAGAGTTATAAGAGAATTGACAAGCTACCAGTCTTCACTAATGAACATGGCAAGTGTTGGCACCATTTTCAGACAAAAACCAAAAAAAAGGCACAACACTCCTTCCTTATTTTATATCTTGGTAAATGTCGTAGGCTAATCAATACTTACATACAAACTAAAGTCACTGTTCTATGTTTCGAACATACGACTCACCATATTTTATCACCTGACCTATTTCTATACAGTATGTCACTGCAGTGTAGATAATGAGTTCTGGCATCAATTTTTAGCAAGCATGCATTCAGGTCCAAAGGTTCCTATTCAAACTAATATTTGTGTGAAATAATCTCAACATAGTGCCAAAATTGACGGGCGTGGCAACGCGCGCCATCATGATCTAGTAGTTGACTTAAATCTAGAGCATTTCGGCGATCAGTCCGGTCGCGCGGACTAGGAGCCGGAAATTCCTATCACCGTCTATAATTCCGGTCAGCTACCGAAACGGTTTACATAAGTCACTTTCGATCGTCGCAGTTGGTTTTGGCAGGTGCTGAGATTTCTGGTCATGGGTCCGGTCCGCCGGAGTGTTCGCCAGAATTTTCGGCATGGGAATCGTTCCATTTAGGGGACTTGCTAGTGTAGATGTAGGGACGTCCGTAGGATGGGCTGCATCAGTGACGAAGCTTGTCATTTGCTTGGGCAATGGAACATTGGAGCGCTTCATTTTGGTGGCCAAAGTTGTGTTGCGTTGCATGCATTTGTCTTTTGAGGCCATCGAAGCGGTTTTCGATGCTCTTGAACTCGGCTTGAGTATCATCGAATTGTTTATCTTGTTGCATCTCAAGAGCCTTGCAACATTCACGGAACTCATGGCCAACAATGTAGTGGCCTGCACGCGTCATGTATGGCCCTTGATATTCTTCTTGGGCAGGTGGTTGGCTCGACTCACCATGCCTATCCATCATGCAAAACACACAAGGGTTGTATTTGGAAGTGTAATATGGTGGGTGTTAGCCTTTTACCTCACCTTGGGGATTGCACCGAACTAGAAACCACAAGAGTGAACTATTAGCTTGCAAAGTGAAATCACAATGAAACCTCACACTAAAGAAAGGACTAAGACTCTCAAAAGCTTTTCATGAAAGGTTAGGGTTATGGAATGCCAAAAAACCAATCAAAAGAAAAGGAATAGTCAAAAGTGGGTAAAATCCAACAAACTCAAGTCAAAGGTAAAGGTTAACAACTCAAAAGGGTGGTAGGAACCTACAACTATATACACACACGTGGAGATTGGTGGGATTAACACAACTATGAAAATGAGAAACAAAAGTCCTCGCCAATATTGCAGAGAAATCCTCAAAGGAATGAGAGAGAGAAGAGAGAATGGGATCATTCCAAGGGGAGGGGCACCCCCTATATATAGTGGGAGGGGAGGGGCACCACCCAAGGGGCAAGCGGTGTGGGACTAATCCCCACAGTCGCTGGCCACCAAGGGGAAGCCGTCAGCCCAAGATGGGGCCCACTTGGGCATCCCACCAAGCCTTGGCCAGCTGGCCCTCCTCCCTAGGCACCTTTCCCCTTTTGGACTCCCCTCCAAGTGAGGCCCATTAGCAATGGGTTGCCGATAAAAATAAAATAAAATATATTTTTTAATATTAATTCAACAATTAATATAAATTACACATATTAATATATTCCTTCACTCTGGAAATCCTTCTGGACCCTCCCACCCCCCCGATCAACATCGGGTGTTACCCAGAACTATTCCGGTTTCTCTCTCTATTTCTCCTACGGTACCGCATCTATCCCTAAGCGTTCCCACCCTTAAGCGTGACATCCTTCGGTTCGAAAACACTTCGGACAGGATTGAGCCCTCTCTCATATCAATGATCATCAGAGGGACCTGGATGCCCATGTTGACCCTGATGCATTTCACGAATCTTATTGATCGAACTGTTAACAATGTTTCCCATTCCCTTTGCCACTTGATACCTAGTTCAACCTATACTTGATCTATGGTATCTCCATACCTTCATTCGGTCTCGTTACCGATGAACTTGTTTACTCGTTCCCATGCCATTGCATTCCGTGACCAAGTCACACGCTTGCAAGCTTCTTTAATGCAACGTCACCAAGATGGCCACATGTATCTATCTGTTACATGGATTGGCAAATCCTGGTCTTGATATGTACTCCTCTACACGCCCCTTTGGGAAACCCGAGTAACACATTTTTATCACCCTTTCACGAGATGATACTTGATACCATCTAAGCTCCCTCCAGAATAGTGATTTGCATTATCACACGTTCTAAGGATTAGGTTGCGAGGTTTCCTTTGTTTACCATTAATGGTGAACTTTGTAACTAGGTATCATTATGATACAACTGTCGGATGTTTTTCTATCACATCATTCAACCAATGACATGACTTTGTTGTTAATTGGTATAAACGCCCATGATCTTGAAACCCTAGATCATCCTCATGACCACTGAGCTAGTTCGCTAGAGGTAACTAGAGACACAGTTTGTTTACATACCACACGTGTATTAACGTTTCGTATTAACATAGTTATAGCATAGTATGAAACGTATTATGAACATATAAGAGATATATCAAACAATACACTTTAGTATTTGCCTCTAGGGCATATTTCCTTCAGCCTCCCACTTGCACTAGAGTACAAATTAATCTAGTTTACAATAGGCAGGAACCTAACACCGATGGCATCTCGGTGTTGTTCATGCTTGGCTTGTAGGAGAGCTTTAGTAAGAGGATCTGCAACATTCAGATCCGTGTGCACTTTGCAAATCTTGATTTCACCTTCGTCAACGTTCTGTCAGATGACGTGAAACCGTAGCTTGATGTGTTTGGCCGCAGAATGAGTTCTTGGTTCCTTTGTGTTTGCAATAGCGCCTGTGTTGTCACAATAGATCATCACGGAGTCTTGCGCACTTGGAATAACTCCTAGTTTGATGATGAAATTCCTTAGCCAAATAGCTTCATTGTCCGTATCAGCAGCAACGATGTATTCCGACTCCATTGTAGACTACGCTACTACTGGCTGCTTCTTGCTCTTCTAGCTTACCGCCCCACCATTCACCAGAGAAACAAATCCTGTCTGAGACTTCGAGTAATCAGGATCTGAGTGCTAGCTCGCATCCACATAACCAGTTACGTTTAGAGCTTCATCACTACCTCCATAGACTAGGAACATATCATTTCTTCTCTTGAGATACTTTGGGATATTTTTCAGAGCTGTCCAGTGATTCGTTCCTGGATTAATTTGGTATCTCGTCAAACTAAGAGCCAACGCCACATCAGGTCAAGTACTTAGCATTGCATACATAATATATCCTATGGCTGAAGCATAGGGGATGTAAGACGTCCTTTCTTTATCTGCATCTATTGCCAGACATTGAGTCAAACTCAGTGTGTTATTTCTTGTCATAGGCACCAAACCCTTTTGGCATCTTCCGTTTGGAACCTCCTCAAAATCTTTTCAAGGTAAGTACTTTGACTTAATGCACTCAGGCGTCTCGATCTATCTCTATAGATCTTGATGCCTAATATGTTTGCAGCTTTACCTAGGCCCTTCATGGAAATTGTCTACTCAAATATGCTTTCATGCTTTCCATGAGTTTCACATTATTTCCCATAAGCAATATGTTGTCCACATATACTACTAGGAAAACCATTGATCTCCCACTCGCTTTCTTGTAAACACATAACTCTTGTTGATTTTAGACAAATCCAAACATCTTGATCAAAACATTGGTTCCAACTCTGAGATGCTTGCTTTAGTCCATAAATGGATCGCTGAAGTTTGCACACCTTCCCAGCATCCTTAGGATCAACAAAACCTTCTTGTTGCATCATATACAATTCTTCATCAATATGTCCATTGAGGAACGTGGTTTTGACATCCATCTGCCATATTTCATAGTCAAAATGAGCAGTAATTGCTAGTAGAATCCGAACAGCTTTAAGCATCACTTTGGGAGAGTAAGTCTCATCGTAGTCAACTCCTTGAATTTGTCGAAACCCCTTTGTGAGAAGTCGAGCTTTGTGAATGGTCACATTACCATTCGCATCTGCCTTTTTCTTAAATATCCATTTATTTTCCACGGCCTTGTGGCCTTTCAGAAGATATACCAAGGTCCAAACTTGGTTTTCATACATGGATCCTATTTCAGATTTCATGGCTTCTATCCATTTCTCAGAATGAGCACTTTCCATAGCTTCCTCGTAGTTTGCAGGTTCTTCTTGTTCATTCAAAATGATAGTCATCACAATACTACTGTACCAATTAGGAGTGGTATGAATTCTTGTAGACTTGTGAATCGTAGGAGTTTCGATGTGGTTGTCTTGATCATTATCACTTCATTCTTCTTCCATGTTGGAGGGCGGTTTCAGAACAGCTTCTATTGCGCTACTCGGAATCTGGAGAGAAGGATCAACAATCTCATCTAGCTTAATTTTCCTTCCAATAACTCCTTTAGCAAGAAACTCTTTCGCAAGAAAGGTGCCATTCTTCACGACAAACGTTTTGTTATGAGGACATCCCTACAATTACACCTACCCCAATTGCTAATGAAGTGCAAAGAAGGATCAATCCAATGAGATAAGGATTGGACCAATCACAAGAGCTCGTGCCAAGCTATTAGAACAACAGGTGAACTTGTTTCTTAATGAACCTGGTGTTTTAATTAATGAGAATTTTATACTACCTAAGTCTTTGAATTATTGTATGATCAGGTACTTAGGAGAAGAAGGCACAGCACAGAGTGAGGAGCTGAAGGAACATGGCGTGTTGATCAATGAGGAATGCGCGAGGAAGGAGAGGGAGGAAGCACAAGGAGCTGTCCAAGACGAAGATCAACGAGAGGAGGAAGTTCTCTGCCGCGACAGAGAAAAGCCTTGTTTCTCTGCCACGGCAGGAAAACCGACTAGGACTCTGCCACGGCAGAGCTAGTCCTGGCCGAGCCACTCGTGGCCGGTTTGTATCCAGGTTAGGTGGAACCAACTCGGGTTCCACCATAGGCCGCCGCCTCTTGGACCCATAAATAGATGGGGGCGTCGTAGTTTAGGGTGGAGACCACGTTAAAATATTTTGGAGTTGTTTCTTTCATAGAACCTCTAAAATTACCCTGTGTTCGAATTTGCCAACTATAATTGAGTGTGATCTGTTGTTCCATTGGGAATTAGTAGATTGCATACTACCGTTCGTGGTCACGGCTGCGTGCGCAAGAGCGTGGTGTTGTGAATATCCTACAAGGTTTGAGAGCTGTTGCATTAGCATCAGGGATCGAGCGGGAGAGTTCATAGCTACAGGCTAGTTATCTATCATCCACCATCACCATCGACAAAGTGCTTGCTGAGAAGATCGGGACACCCCATATCATTTTGCCTTCGGCCTAGATGTAGAAGGTATACCCAATAGTTTTCCTTGGGTATCCTACAAAGATACATTTTTCCGCTTTGGGTTCGAGTTTGTCAGGCTGTAGTTTCGTAACGTAAGCCTCACATCCCCAAACTTTCAGAAGTGACAACATTGGCTTCTTGCCATACCATATCTTATATGGGGTTGTCTCCACGGATTTGGACGGTGCTTGGTTTAAAATAAAAGCGGCGGTTTCTAATGCATATCCCCAAAACAACACGGACAAATCAGTCAAAGACATCATTGGCCGCACACTATCCAATAGTACGGTTACGCTGTTCCGACACACCATTACGCTATGGTGTTCTGGTGTAAGTTGTGGTATGATCCCATGGTCCTTCAAGTGCATGTTAAACTCTTAACTCAAATACTCGCCTCCCCGATGTAATCGAAGATGCCTGATTTTCTTGTTAAGTTGATTCTCTAGTTCCTTCTTAAATTGTTTGAACTTTTCAAAGGTTTTAGATTTGTGCTTCATTAAGTGGATATATCCATATCTACTCAAGTCGTCAGTAAAGGTAACAAAATAACGATAACCATTGCGTGTTGAGACACTCATTGGTCCGCATACATCCGTATGTATGATCCCTAGTAGGTATGTAACCCTCTCCATTTGTGCCGGAGAAAGGTGTCCTGGTCATCTTGTGGCAAGGCTCACATATATCAAGAGATTCAAAATCCAATGATCCAAGAAGTCCATTTGAATGAAGCTTCTTCATGCACTTTATGCCAATGTGACCAAGACGGCAATGCCACATAAACATGGAATTATCATCATTATGCTTACAACGTTTAGCATCAATATTATGGATGTGAGTATCGCAATCAAGATCTAGTAAGAATAAACCATTACACACAGATGCATGAACATACAAAACATCATTCATATAAATAGAAAAACCATTTGTTCCGGATTTAAACGAATAATGATCTTGCAACAAGCAAGATCGACTCACAATATTCATACTTAATGAGGGTACATAGTAGCATTTATTCAAAACCAAAATCAATCCTGATGGCAAACATAGAGGTAAGGTGCCGATGGCCACCACATCGACCTTCGTGCCGTTGCCGACGCGCATCGTCACCTCATCCTTCTCCAGGTGCCTCTTAGTCCATAGCTCCTTCTAAGAGTTACAAATGTGAGCAATAGAACCGGTATCAAATACCCCAGGTGTTACTCTTGGCACTAGTAAGGATCACATATATAACATGTATATCACATGTACCTTTGTCTTTGGTGGCTATCTTGCTCAATTTCTTGTCTTCAAGGTACTTGGACAGTTGCACTTCTTGTGCCCATCCCCTTTATAGTACTAGTGATATGGGGTGCCCCGATCTTATCAGTAAGCGAGGTGGCTGTATGATGATAGTGGATGGAGATAACTTATATGCCGCTCACGAACACCTTGATCGATCCCTAATGCCAATGCAACAGCTCTCAACCCTTGTAGATATTCACATCTTCACACACTTGTGCACGTAGCCGCTGACCACGAAGTGGTTTGCAATCTTACAATTCCCAATGGAACAGCAGATCACACGAAACTTGCAATTGGCTAGATCCCAATGGATCAACTAATCACACTTGATTGATAGTAACAAACACACCAGATCGACGAATTGGTGTAGGGAGATTCAATGTTTTGCCTTGGCAACACAAGAAGTAGGGTTTATCTTAAATGTGGTCTTAACCTAAAAACCATG
This sequence comes from Avena insularis, assembly GCA_023614405.1. NCBI lineage: Eukaryota > Viridiplantae > Streptophyta > Magnoliopsida > Poales > Poaceae > Avena > Avena insularis. Next base: position 371,083,268 of record CM042690.1, read on the forward strand.
AATTACAGGCCTATATAAAAGCTGTTGAACGTCCAACATAGAGTTGGGGTCAAAACCAAACATATCTTTAACTTTCCTAACTTGAAAGGACTCTATTTGTAAACTGACAAAAAACAACCGTCGACTTGTTTCAGATGCTATGCCTAGATCATAACGAACCGGGAGACGTGCGAGTACCCGTTGAAAATATCTCGAAATTATATTTCTAACAAGTACTTATTTGCTTAATTCGGAGTTGGTATGTGGAAACCACGTCCATTTCAATTTCAGAGCTTCTGTCTGTGGAGCTGAATCTTCCTTCTTGGTCGCCTTCCATCTCTCGGTCGCCTTTCTTGCTCTCCTCCCGCTGGCGCTAGGCCGATGGATATTAAATCTAGTGAAACAATAACACCATGATTTAGGTAGTATAGTTCTTATAAATCAAAGTATCATGTCCAACTAGGAATGAATTCACCTTGTGATATTTTTTAATGAGGCTCAATATTTCCTTCCATCTTAAACTAACAGAATCATCATACTCTATGATTGTATCCTCATCATCCTCCCTTTCTTCAGGAAAATCCATCCACGGCTTTGAGTAAGCTGAAAGTGGAAGAAACATAAAGAACAATGTGTACGCGCAATATGTGTATATGTAACATGTTGTATTATTGTAGTTCACATGAAAAATATGTCCAATATACATCAAGCAACTTAAATTGCAGGTATAAGTGAGGTACAAAGAATCATTATGATCATGATGAAAAACAACTAAATAGATAGTCTTCTTTTTTAATATTGAATTCAGTTTTCTCAAAGAAGATCTATGATCAAATTTGTGAACAAGATCAAACCAATTCAATATATGTGAAAACCAAATTGATTCATGCCATGCTTCAACTGCGCTATTCTGATTATTATGAACATGATCATGTTGTATAGTATGTAAGATGCAACTCAATTTACAAATATAAGTGAAGTATAGAGCAGTAGCACAAGTAGTCAAAGACTTTTTGGACAAACACAATGAATATGAAAACTCAGATTCTATTCTAGCAAGATTAGAACAGTCCAACATAGGTAAAATTACTTGTGTTGCATGCAATATATCAACTAGACCAGAATGTATTTTCATAATATCTCAAACATGAACTATTGTCCCACAATAAACAGACTTCGGCACATAGCATATATGGCTGAAAACAGCATGTTTCAGTTCAGCGATTCTATCACATGTAATGCATATGTGGTCCACCATAAATTATCATTCATGATATATTCACCAATTATATTGAACGTGAAACGAGTAGAATATGTGCGATAGTTCAGATATGAAATTTTAGAAATCTTATCCATGGCACAACTCATATTCATTGGTTCATTTAGCATGATGGAATACACAATATCAACAGGTGGTATTCTAGCAAGTATTTCCTTATGTGCCATCGGAACCACATGATCAAAATTCGAATTTGGTAAACTATCACATGGTGCTGTAACATTAGTGCAAAGAAATTCACAAGGAGGAAGCAACAAAGGAATATACTCACAATATGTTGCGCTTGTTGGTTGTAGCTCCAAATCACCTATATCAATAGTGTTCTTGATATGGGGTGGCCCGATCTTCTCAGCAAGCTCTTGTCGATGGTAATGGTGGATGTTTGATAACTAGTGCGTAGCTATGATCTCTCCCGCTCGATCCCTGATGCCAGTGCAACAACTCTCGAACCTTATAGGATATTCACAACACCACACTCTTGCGCACGCAGCCGTCGACCACGAACGGTAGTATGCAATCTACTAATTCCCAATGGAACAACAGATCACACTCAATTGCAATTGTAGAATTCGATCATAGGGTAATTCCAGAGGTTCTATAAAGAAACAACTCCAAAATAATTTAACGTGGTCTAAAACTAAACTAGTGCGCCCCCATCTATTTAAGGGACTAGGAGGCAGCGGCCTAAGGGGGGATCCGAGTTGGTCCCACCCAACTATGGATACAAACCGACCCAACTTGGGTTCGGCCAATTGACTCTGCCGTGGCAGAGTTCTGGTCACTTTCTCTGTCACGGCAGCCTGCCGTGGTAGAGATGGACTTCGATTTTCACATGGGCCATGCCGTGGCGTAGAATGAGCTTTTCTGCCATGCAGAGATCTTCCTTCTCTTGTTGATCTTCATCCTGGACAGCTCCTTGCGCTTCCTCCCTCTCCTCCCTCGGGCATTCTTCATTGATCAACACACCATGTTCCATTAGCTCCTTGCTCTGTGCTACGCCTTATTCTCCTAAGTACCTGATCATGCAATAATTCAAAGACTTAGGTAGTATAAAATTCTCATTAATTAAAACACCAGGTTCATTAAGAAACAAGTTCACCTGTTGTTCTAGTAGCTTAGCACGAGCTCTTGTAATTGGTCCAATCCTTATCTCATTGGACTGATCTTTCTTTGTAGCAATTGGAACATCATCATTAGCAATTGGGGAAGGTGTAACTGTAGGGATGTCCTCAGCATCTCCCCCCCCCCTTCAAAAGGCGTCAACCTTGACGCTCCAAGGTCTTCTCCAGCATATGGTGACAAATCAGCAATGTTGAAACTATTGCTAGCTCCACCAAACTCCTCAATAGGTATGTCAACCGAGTAGGCATTATCATTAATTTTGGCTAGCACCTTGTAAGGACCAGCACCACGTGGCTTCAACTTGGACTTGCGAAGTAGTGGAAATCTGTCCTTGCGTAGATGTGCCCAAACCATATCTCCAGGCTTGAACAACACTTCCTTTCTTGCTTGATTCCTTGCAGCAACAATATTCTTTCCTTTCTTATCTATAGCCTCTCGAGCCTTCTCATGTATTTTCTTCACATAATCAGCACGTTTTGATGCCTCCATATCAACTCTCTCATGTAATGGAAGAGGCAACATATCAAGTGGCGCCAATGGCTTGAAGCCATACACCACCTCATAAGGACAAAGCTGAGTAGTTGAATGCACAGCCCAATTGTAAGCAAACTCAACATGTGGCAAACACTGTTCCCACTCCCGCAGATTCTTTTTTATCATAGTCCTTAGCAGCTATGACAATGTGTGATTCACCACCTTTGTTTGACCATCTGTTTGGGGATGACATGTAGTACTGAACAGCAGCTTCGTTCCAAGCTTCCCCCATAAGGTCTTCCAAAGTAGCTCATGAACTTCACATCATGGTCAGAAACAATCGTCTTTGGTATGCCATGTAATCTCACGATGTCCCTGAAAAACAGGTTAGCAACATGCGACGCATCGTCGCTTTTGTGGTAGGCAATAAAATGAGCCATCTTAGAGAACCTATCCACTACCACAAATATAGAATCATGACCTCTCTGAGTTTTAGGTAGACCTAGCACAAAATCCATACTAATGTTTTCCCATGGAGTAGTAGGTGCAGAGAGAGGTGTATACAAACCGTGAGGCTTCAGCTTAGATTTTGACTTGTGGCATGTAATACATCAGCTCACAAATCTGTAAACATCACGCCTCATCTTTGGCCAATAAAAGTGATTAGCAAGCATGAGCAACGTCTTCTCACGCCCAAAGTCCATCAAACCACCAGCATGTGATTCCTACACTAAAAACAAAGGCAACGACGATTCTGGAATCATAGTTTGTTAGCTCGAAACAAATAGCCATCATGTATATGATACTTATCCCATGCGTTTTTAAGAACACACAAACGATATGGTTTAGCAAAATCATGGTCAGTTGCATAAAGTGCACAAATAGCTTCTAATCCAGGAATTTTAACATCAAGATTGGTTAATAGCATGTTCTTCCTAGATAGAGCATCAGCAACAACATTCTCTTTTCCCTTCTTATAATTAATGATGTAAGGAAAAGACTCAATAAACTCAACCCATTTAGCTAATCTTCTATGAAAGTTTGATTGAGCTTTCAAGTATTTCAATGCTTCATGATCAGAATGTATGATGAATTCCTTTGGCCACAAATAATGTTGCCAAACCTCAAGTACTCTAACAAGTGCATACAATTCTTTATCATAGATAGAATAATTAAAATGAACACCAGTCAATTTCTCAGAAAAATAAGCTATAGGGCGACCCTCTTGCACTAAAACGCCACCAATGCCTATACCACTAGCATCACATTCAACTTCAAATTGCTTCGAAAAATCAGGTAAAGCAAGTAATGGTGAAGAAGTAAGCAAACGTTTCAATGTATCAAAAGCAATGTCTTGGGCCACGCCCATACAAAAGGAACACTTCTATTTGTCAAATCATTCAAAGGTGCAGCAATGGTGCTGAAATATTTCACAAAGCGCCTATAGAAAGCAGCTAAACCGTGGAAACTACGCACTTGACTTACATTCATGGGAGTAGGCCAATTCTGAATTGATTCAATTTTAGATTGATCTACCTCTACCCCATTCTTTTGCAAATGTGCACTTCTCAAGATTAGCATACAATTTATTATCACGCAACACTTGCAAAACTTGTCGAATATGAGTACAATGTTCAGTTTCGTTGTGGCTGTATATAAGTATATCATCAGAGTAAACAACCACAAAACGACCAATAAAGTCTCTCAAAACATGATTCATTAATCGCATAAATGTACTAGGTGCATTAGTAAGACCAAACGGCATGACTAACCACTCATACAATCCAAATTTTGTTTTGAAAGCAGTTTTCCACTCATCCCCTTCTTTCATCCTAATTTGATGATAACCACTACGCAAGTCAATTTTAGAGAAGACAACAGCACCACTCAATTCATCTAGCATATCCTCTAATCGTGGAATAGGATGACGATATCAAATAGTGATGTTATTAATCGCTCTACAATCTACACACATGCACCATGTACCATCTTTCTTAGGCACTAAAATATCAGGAACAACACAAGGGCTAAGAGAAACACGAATGTACCCTTTATCCAGGAACGCTTGTACTTGCTTCTGTATTTCCTTAGTTTCTTCGGGATTAGTCCTGTAGGGTGCACGGTTGGGAAGTGTTGCTGTTGGGGGGATAACCCCGAGTAGGGTCACTCCGGGGTATAAGGGTCGAGTTAGCCGAGGTTCGGCAAGGTCAAAGCGGTTGCTGGCCGAGTCACCTCAAGGCAGTCCGGATCATGGAGTAACCCGGACCAGGGGGTCGCCTAACATTGTCACGTCCGACTCAAGGAGTAAGTCGGAAATGCTTGTCTAACCTATATGCAGTAACAGGTGTGGCCAGACCTAGTGTGATCCGGATCTCGCTGGCTTCCAGGAAGGAAGGATCTCTGGTCAAAAAAGAAGGTCCGGTGCGTACTGGATGAGCGAATAAAGCAAGGGCAGGACCACCGGATCGTGGCCGACAAGGGTGACGACGCTCACGTCAGCTGACGCGGGCGCCGTAGAGGCTACGTCGCTAAAGCAAGTGTGACGCGGGGGAAAAGCACCCCTGTCGGGTTACTACTTTGGGAGGGGGCATATTCTTAGGAATATGCCTCCACGTATGCCCTAGACCAGGACCGAACCACCTCTATATAAGGGGGGTTGGGGTTCTAGTAGGGGGGTTGGGTCTTTTCAGATACATAGCAAGGAGAACACTAGTGGATCTAGGGTTCTGGGGCGAGTTAGTAGGGAAGAGTAAGTGAGTTTCTTCTTCCTCCTCTTGTCAATACAGCTCGAGGAGCACTTGTAATCTTGAAGATTGAACATCAATACAAAGCTTCAGTGTAGAGAATCACTCTATTATCCCTCCCTGGATTCCCCTAGCGCATATTAGTCCCCACCATTAGCCTATCCATGGCATCTGCCGTGACACCACCACAACAGTTGGCGCCCACTGTGGGGCTAGCAGCGCTAGCAGGGGTGAAGATCCGGACGGGAAACTTCATCGGCACCGGCGAACACATCGTCTCCGGGCTCGTTCAGTGCTTTGGAGCGCTGGACTACGTCAACGACAACGCTGGCTGCTTCGGCACGCGTCCCCTTCCGTGCAACGGCGTTTTCGTCAGGCTCGGTGCGCACAAGGTCTACGTTGCTGTGGACATGTCTTGCGTTCATCCACGTCACGTCGTCGATGCCGGAGAACCACCCCTCACTATGGCTCGCGGGGCACGTATCGCTCGCTCCCCGGACCATGCAGAGGTGATGATGACTGCGCCAGGCGCGGGCATGAGCAAGGATCCAGCGCCAGACCCGGAGGTAACGCCCAAGGCACCGAGGAAAGCTAGGGGTCCTCCGCTAGAGAGACCTGAGAACGTGCTGAGGGAAGCTATGGATAGCTTGGCTAACCCGGTGGCAGCAGTGGTAGATCCGGCTCAGGCACAGGCCGAGCTAGAGGAGACCCGGCAAAAGATACTGGAGGGCGCAAAGAAGATAGCAGCGGCTCAGCAGTCATTGAACATGACGCTGCATGAGTACGCGAAAGCAAACAAGGTTGATGCAGTAAGGGTGAAAGGTAAAAATCTCATAAGTGAGATGAACAGAGAAGGTGATGACGGACCAAAAGGGTCGGAAAACTATCTGTCTGTAGGGTTGCCAAAGTACAGTACCCCGGCGAAGAACCTCAGAGCAGTAGATGCCGCGACATCCGAGCTAGAGGGTCTGACGGGTGAAGCCCGTCAAAGACAGCAAGACCGGGTTAACGAGCTGGTTCGGATCACGAACAGGCAGAACGAGGAGGTGTTGAGAGGTAACCCGGAGAGAGTTGGCGCTTCTAAGATCGTCCATTCGGTGATGGGTAACCCGGAGAAATCCGCTGGAGCCGCATCATCGCCTCATGGTGGCCCAAGGAGAGAGGAGGTAGTAACCTCGGCCAGACGGAACAAGCAGATCGTTCTGTACGACCCATCGTGTGCGGGAAAAGAAAAAGAGATGCGAAATACGACGATCGACGAAGTGTGAGCCGAGGTGAAGCCGGCCGAGGTAACCACGACCAAGGCAATGTCGGTCAAGGGAATGCTGCCAACGGCAATGCCGAAACTCGCAGTGAGTCAACAAGAGTTCCATAGCGGAATGCACCAAGGCAAGAGCAAAGTGCCGGCTGTGGTATGCAACAGAGAGGAGCACAACTAGAGCAAGACCGATACAATGATGGAGACTCGGAGATGATGAATGCGGGATACGCAAGACTGGACTATCATGTGATAAGGTCGAGATTGGGAAGTAGAGATTTGATGCCGGATGATGCCAGGCTAAAACTGGATCGCCTGTATAGGTCGGAACAGATCGAATGTCAAGGTCCTCCGGGTCCAACGTGCTTCGGACCCCGGATCATGAAGGAACCGCCAGTACCCAATTTCCAATTACCCAGGGGCACGAAGACGTATGACGGCAGTACAAAGCCAGAGGATTGGCTGATAAACTACGCCACAGCTGTGAAAATTGCAACTGGCAACTTGAGATGGACTGTACGATATGTACCCCAAATGTTGGGAGGTCCAGCTAGGGTTTGGCTGAATAATTTGCCACCCGGAAGCATCAATTTATGGATAGATTTTGAAGAAATGTTTATCAGCAACTTCTCAAGTACATATCAGAGACCGAATAGACCGCAGACCCTGGCGATGTGCAAGCAGAGATCTAACAAAACGGACCGTGAATTCTTGACCCGGTGGTGTACCGTGAGAAACTCGTGTGAGGGAGTCATAGAGTCACAGGCTATAGCGTGGTTCGCACAAGGGTGCAGATATGGCAGCAAGTTGTGGATGAAATTGCAAAGGAAAATGCCAGTCACATTGGCAGAGATGATCCGGATCGCGGATTCTTATTCTTTGGGTGATCCGACTCAACCTAGGATCGCATCGAACGAGTCAAATGAGGAGTACTATCCGAGGGACGGATCCGGGTCATCCCGGAGGAACGATTACCGGGGAAAAAGGAGAGACGATAGACCGGACCATAGGTATGGTTCGCAACAAGTTGCAGCCGTGAATCAAGACCAGCCCGGAGCAGGGAGCAACCAACGCCAGAAAACGGGAGGGCAATGGACTCCTCGAAATGATGGCAAGAAAACGTGGACTCCGGAGCAGAAGAAGCAATGGCAAGAAAAGAAAGATCGTCCGAGATATACCTACGAGTCAATGTTGGACCAGCCGTGTAAATTTCACACGCCAAATCCAAACAGTCCGGTGGGTCACACAACGAGGCAATGTGAGTGGATGCGTAAGATAGAACAAGGTGGTTCGGGGAATGCTCAGGCACCTCGGAATGATCAACCTCGGCAGGAGTTACCCCGGCAGCAATTGCTTTCCGGAGCAAACACGCAACAATTGATGTTGCCTCCCCCTCCGCCGGGGTACGACAACGGTGAGAGAAGGGATGCAGTGCATCAGGTGGAAAACCAGCAACAACCGGATCAGAGGTACCCCGGAAACGAGGGAAGGAATGAGTACAGGGAACATCATCAGAGCTATTGTGTGTTCACAACAGAGGAAACAGATAGGAAGAGCTTGCGGCACCGACATATGGAGGTTAACGCGGTTATGCCTGCGGTGACGAGGTACATGTCTTGGTCGGACCAGGAAATCACCTGGAGCGTCAAAGATCACCCCAAGCTTATGCCAAGTCCAGGCTCGTATGCACTGGTGTTAGATCTGACGTTCATTGGATCAAACATTAATGTGAGGTTCTCCAAGGTACTAATCGACAATGGCAGTAGCATTAACATCATGTATGCGGATACGATGCGCAAGTTGAGCATCTCGGAGAACATGCTCCAGGCTACAAGAACAACTTTCCATGGTATCGTACCAGGCATATCCTGCGAACCCATAGGCAAAGTCCGGGTCGACGTGCTATTCGGTACGAGGGATAACTGCCGAACTGAAAATCTGGAGTTTGAGGTGGTAAACTTGGAGAGCGCGTATCATGCATTACTCGGGAGACCAGCACTGAGCAAATTCATGGCAAGTTGCCACGTTAGTTATCTGAAGATGAAATTGCCCGGGCCAAATGGAGCAATTACTATCGCTGGGGATTTCCGACGTTCTATTGAGTGCGCCTCCGCCGGGTCTAACCTAGCCGAGTCACTTGTAATTGCCCAAGAGAAAAGAAAAATTTAAGAGGTGGAGGCATTAGCTCAGTCCGCGCAGCAGTATATGCCGGCGTTAAGCAACCCGCATGGAAGTGTTTCGTTTCAAGCCGCGAAGGACACCAAGAAAATTCCAGTGGATAACATGTTTCCGGAGCATACCGTAACAATTGGTGCCGGGTTAACTAACAAATAGGAAAGCGAGCTCGTCAACTTCCTCCATGAGAATCGGGATATTTTTGCTTGGTCCACACAGGACTTGCAAGGTGTTCCGAGGGAGTTGGCCGAGCACTCTTTGAATGTAAGGCCCGGAGCAAGGCCGGTGAAGCAGCCTCTCCGACGCTTCACCGAGGATAGGAGAAAGGTCATTGGTGACGAGATAGCTCGGTTGCTAGCAGCAGGATTTATCATGGAAGTGTTGTATCCGGATTGGCTCTCTAATCCGGTGCTGGTAGAAAAGAAGAAGGATGATCCGAATGTGGCAGTGGTTTGGCGTATGTGTATCGATTACACGAACCTGAACAAGGCGTGTCCCAAAGATCCATTTCCACTGCCGAGGATAGATCAGGTCATCGACTCTACCGCGGGATGTGAACTGTTGTCATTTATTGACGCTTATTCTGGTTTCCACCAGATACCTCTGAACCCGGATGATCAAATAAAAACTGCCTTTATTACCCGTCAGACGGGCTTATTGCTATCGCACTATGCCGTTTGGTTTACGAAATGCAGGAGCGACGTACCAAAGATGTATGCAAAAATGTTTGCATGATCAAATAGGTCAAAATGTACAAGTCTACGTGGATGGCGTGGTTATCAAGACCAAGGAAAGCGCAACGCTCCTTGACGACACAAGACAAACACTCGCGAACTTGAGGAGATTCCGGATGAAGCTTAACCCGGAGAAGTGCACCTTCGGTGTCCCGGCTGGAAAATTACTCGGATTTCTCGTTTCCAGCCGAGGTATCGAGGTTAATCCAACTAAGATCCGAGCCATCGAACGAATGGAGCTGCCGAACTGTCTCAATGACGTCCAGAAGTTCACTGGATGCCTGGCATCGTTGAGTCGGTTTGTATGTCGGTTAGGGGAAAAGGCACTGCCTCTCTACCAACTCATGAAGAAATCAGATAAATTCGTTTGGACGCCGTAGGCCGATGAAGCTTTTGCCCACTTGAAAAAGATGTTGGCCAATGCACCAGTGTTAGCCTCTCCACTGTCAAAGGAGCCAATGTAGCTCTACATAGCCGCAACCAACCGAGTTGTAAGTGCAGTGATTGTAGTGGAGCGAGATGAGGGGGGTAAGTCGGTGCAGAGGCCAGTGTATTACTTGAGCGAGGTGTTGTCTGCCTCAAAACAGAACTGCCCGCATTTTCAAAAGGTGGCATACGGAGTTTATATGGCGGCAAAGAAGTTAAAGCAATACTTTGAGGAGCATCCCATCAAAGTGATATGCGAAGCCCCCATATCCGAGATAATGGGTAACAAAGATGCGAATGGCAGAATTGCGAAATGGGTAATTGAGCTAGCACCATACGCGCCCCAGTATGATAGGAGAGAAGCGATCAAGTCCCAGGCTATGGCGGACTTTTTCGTGGATTGGGCCGAGGTACAATACGAACCACCGCCGCCAGATCCGAACTACTGGAGGATGCACTTTGACGGATCAAAAACCAAAACCGGGTTAGGTGCCGGGGTTGTGCTTACCTCGCCAAAGAAGGATCGGCTCAAGTACGTATTGCAGATCCATTTCGCGGCATCGAACAATGTCGCTGAGTACGAGGCCCTTGTGCATGGTCTCAAGGTGGAAAAGGAGATTGGCATACGTCGGATAATTTGCTTTGGCGACTCGGATCTAGTAATACAGCAAGTGTCCGGAGTGTGGGACGCCCTGGATCCAAACATGGCACTATACAGGTTTCATGTGCAGAAGATCTCGGGTTACTTTGAGGGATGCGAATTTCACCATGTACCTCGCGTGGAAAACAAGGCTGCCGACATGCTATCGAAGCTCGGATTGACCCGACAGGCAATTCCACCGGGCGTAGCATTGGAGCACCTCAGAAAACCATCTATCAGGCCGTCCCCAAGAACCGACTCAATCTACGTCCCGGAAAACGCGGAATCCGGATTTGAGCCCATGGACATTGACACGGGAGGTAGCACGCCAAACCCGGGGACTACCTCGGCGAACCCGGGGACTACCTCGCTAGACCCGAGGACTGTTCAGCGTGATCCGGCTGAAGTTATGCCGGTGGATCGGATGGAAATTGATGAAGAGCCGTTCCCTGCGCGAGCAATACCAGCTTGGGCACTACCTATATGCCAGTTCCTAAAAGATGGAACGTTACCCACTGAGGAAGTGCTAGCCAGGCAAACTCAGAGGAGAGCCAAAGCTTACACAATCATCAATTCCGAGCTATACAAACGGAGTGTAACCAATGTCCTCCAGCGGTGTGTTGATCCCGAGGAAGGACTTGACATCCTCCGAGATATACACCAAGGAGAATGCGGGCATCACGCCTCATCCCGGGCTTTAGTGGCAAAGGCGTTCTGACATGGATTCTATTGGCCAAGTGCCTTGGAGCAAGTAGAAGATCTGGTGAGAAAATGCAATGGTTGTCAAAGGTACGCCACCAAGACACATATGCCTATGTCGGAACTCAAAACCATACCAATTACATGGCCATTTGCTGTGTGGTGCTTGGATATGGTTGGCCCGTTCAAACCAGCAAGAGGAAACATGACGCACATTCTGGTCATGGTGGACAAGTTTACAAAGTGGATCGAAGTGAAGCCTATAAGAAAATGTGATGGAGCTACGGCTGTGACATTTCTCAAAGACATCATCTTGAGATACGGTTATCCTCATAGTATCATCACTGATAACGGCACCAATTTTGCTGAAGGAGCATTTGCACGTTTCTGCCGGGATAAGAAAATCCGACTCAACATAGCCTCGGTAGCCCACCCCGCATCGAACGGACAGGTGGAAAGATCCAACGGATTAGTATTATCCGGGATAAAACCCCGGCTCATTGAGCCGCTGCAAAGATCAGCGGGGTGCTGGATAGAAGAACTACCAGCAGTATTGTGGAGTTTAAGAACAACTCCGAATCGATCAACAGGCTACACGCCGTTCTTTCTGGTATATGGGGCAGGAGCTGTATTACCAGCCGACATAGAGCATGATTCGCCTAGGGTCACCCAATACACAGAAACCGAAGTGCAAGAAGCCCGGCAAAATGATGTTGATCTGCTGGAAGAAGCGAGAGAACTGGCACTGTCCAGATCCGCCATATATCAGCAAAATCTCCGACGCTATCATAGCCGGAAAGTGTGCCCCCGAGTCTTTCGGGAAGGCGATCTGGTGCTCCGGTTGGTACAGCATACCACTGGCATGCATAAATTATCCCCCCCATGGGAAGGACCATTTATTGTGAGCAAAGCATTGCACAATGATTCTTACTATCTTATAGATGCAAAGCCACAGGAAAAGAACAAGGCGGACAGGTCCGGAAAGGAATCCAAGCGACCGTGGAATGTAGAACTACTTCGTCCCTTCTACACTTAGCTAAAGAGTGTATGTACCCGAGTCATCCTCATATGTCGGTATGTATGTCGGCAATGAGCTTATCAATGAAATAGCGGAGCCTCGAGCAAAGAATCGGGACTGCCTTAATAAATGATTGTTGTTACTTTTTATGCATTAGCTGGAATGACTCGTTTCACTTAACCCGGATTAGTAATGTGTGAGCACCAAAAACCCAACCCTTCGACTTGCTGCTGTCCAACAAGAATTGGCTTCATGGCAAGCAAGGGAACAAGTTTGGAATTATGTAGCATGAAAACTACTAAGGAAACGATCCTATTCTAGCTAACATTTGTTTTTTCGGACTAACCCCGTATTTACTTTCAAGCTATTATGTTGAATTATTTTGAGCCAAGCCTCAAAGTTTCTCAGTATTGTTAAAACGATTCTTGAGGCTCGGGTTCGTAAGTCGTAAAACCGAATCAAGGTAGATACGGATCGAGCCGGAGAATTGGACGAACAAGAAAATGAAACTCGGGGACTACGCCCAAGTTAATCCGGCATACAAGCATAGTAGCAAAATATTATGTATTCAGCATACAATTGCACCCGACATATCGGGGATCTGATAAATTTTCAAGTTTTTTCAACTAAGGAGCGGCAGGAGGAGGAAGTTCGGTGTCATCATCACTGTCTTCGATATCTGAAGCAACATCTTCTCCATCATCGCCCGACCCATCCTCCACGTTCTCCATATGCTCCTCCTCACCGGATTCCAGAAAGCTCGGCCCCTCAACCCAGTCATGGACTGGAGAATATTCGACGAGGATATAGGCACAAGCCTGGCGCCGAGCTACCCACTCCGGATCATCGGTCCATTTGGATCCGGTGCACCGGCGGGTGAGGAGGCTCAAATCGATTTTCTCATACCATTAAAGGATATGATGGAGAAGGGTATCTGCTGCGGCACACCCGGCGGATTCCCTCCAGAGGTCAAGTTGCGTCTCAATCTCCATCAGTTTGTCGGCAAGGAGCGTGATCCTTTCCGGAGTGTCCTCGCTTGGCCAGAATGTGTTGAAGATCCGGACCGCAACGTCGAGGAGATCTTTCCCATAGTTCTTAATAGTTTCCACCCGAGCTGACACGCTAACCAATAGGTCCTCCATGTCTAGAGGGATGGTCTCACCATCAGGAGCAATGGGAGTACCCCTCTCTTGGCGGAATTTGGCAACGGCAGCACTGGCGATGGCAGTACCCTCCGAAAAGTTATCTAAAAATAAGGAAAGGAAAGATGCTGAAGCAAAGGCATATGAGCTAACCCGGAAAACTAGGTCGGACAAGGGGAAGAAGCTTACGTAAGATATGGCGATGGATCCAGGTCAACTCCTTGATACAACTGTCGCGTCTCTGGCGAAGTTGTTCAAGCTCGGCAAGCGCCGACCCAAGCTGAACCTCGGATTCCTTAAGTAGGTCCTGGTCCTTGGAGATCTGGAGGGTAAAGCGCTCATGTTCTTCGGTGAAGTTCTGGCCAACTTTTTGGAGCTCGGTTTTGTGGTGGGCCTTCATCTTCTCCATCTCGGCCTTGAGTTTAGCTATTTCATTGTCCTTGGTCCGGAGGAGGGCGAGATCATCGTTCTTCTTCTTCAGCTCGGCTTGATGCTGTCATGCTTGTTCGAGAAAATGCAGCATCATATCAGGCACGGGCACACTATCCTCAAGCGATGCTGAAATAGTGTGTTGACCCGGCAAAGCCGAGGAGTGAATGTTTGCCGAGCCAAGGAGAATAAAGAATGGAAAACACAACGACGTTGGCCGAATGAGGACATACCTCGGATTCCCTCCAAGTTCTTCCGCATAATCTTGTTTTCAGCCTCCACCCCAGCTGCAAAAAACCGAATAAGGAGGTTAGCCCGGCAGAAACAAACAAAACGGTGAGGTGTTAAGAGAGGAAATTACCCCTCTTTTCATGCTCCGCGCCAAGTGCAATATGTTTTGCGCGCAAGATCTTGTGGGTATCAAGTAGGTGCTGAAACTCGGCGCTCCGACGATTGGTGGTTACCTGACAAAGGCACAGGCGTGTAAAATTAGTTCGGTGCATATTCGAAGTGTACAAGATCCGGGCCAAGCGGAACTTAACCCGGCTCTAGGTGTGTGCATATTCAAAGTGTACAAGATCCGGGCCAAGCGGAACTTAACCCGGCTCTAGGTGTGTGCATATTCGAAGTGTACAAGATCCGGGCCAAGCGGAGCTTAACCCGGCTCTAGGTGTGTGCATATTCGAAGTATACAAGATCCGGGCTAAGCGGAACTTAACCCGGCTCTAGGTGTGTGCATACTTGAAGTTTACATGCAGTTATGTTGATCTTCTAAGGAGCATCCAGCCGAGTAACAAGTTACTCCGCCGGAGGCTCGGGGACTAATGGTTATTATCTACAGCATGTAAAGAAGAAACGACGTACCTCCATCATACGCCCAGCGAGGTTAATGGCCTTGGCGGCGGTATTCATCTGAGCGGAAAATTCAGCTAGGCCGAACTTTTCCGGGAGATCGTCGTTGTAGACGAACTCCGCCTTATTCCAGTTCATGACAAACTCGATGAGGCTCGGAGGGTACCATTCGCCAGTGGGCATGTGGGGCGCCACCAAGCCCTTGGCGTGAGATTCTTTCCTTTCAATCAGGGCAAGAGCTGGACTAGTGTGAAGAACCATCTGTTGCGAATCGGCTGGCTCGGCAGGAGGATCCGTCGCTGCTGGTGATTTCTTTGGAAGCATTGACGACAAAGTTCGCTGCCTAGCCTCGACGGACGTAGACTTGCCTTTGGCTTGCTAGGAGGAAGTGACCACTGTGGATTTGCCCTTGGAAGCCGCTGGAGTGGTTCCTCGCCGAGCCTGGGATGACTCGGACGAGGCAGATGAACTTGGCACGGGAGCTTTGGTGGCTGGTGCTGGAGCTGCTGTTGGTTTCTTCGGAGCCGGGGCAGGCACTGGTTCGGTGACTGGTGCTGGAGCTGCTGCTGGTGCTGGAGTTGCGGTAGACTTGGTAGTTGCTGGTTGCGGCAATGCCGAAGTGCCGGACGCCGTTGCCTCGGCCGATCTGACCCCTCCCGATCCGAGGTCGCGTACCTCTGAAGGAGGTACTGCGGAACCCGGAGCGGCCGCAGAGCCCTCCGGAATAGGGCTCAGCGGGCGTGACTCGTCGTCACGAGAAGGGGAAGGACTGGACCGAAGAGGAGAGGAGATGCTTGATCCGCTCTGAGGGACCTCCACAGGAGCCCTGCGAGAGAAAATAATGTCAGGAGTGAAATTACACCGGTGCAGGGAGAAGTGTGTTGCGCAGTGAAAGAGAACTTACGCATCCGAGGTCTCGGCCTCCTTAGGTTTCCGGGCCCTCCGTGCCAGGACTTTGCCTGCCCGTTTGGAGGCGGTCTTGTCTCCGGCCTTCTTTTGCCTTTTGGAAGGCTGAGAAGGTTCGGAAGAAGAACTTGACGCAGATCCGCGCTTCTTCTTCGATGCCACCGGAACAGGCTCGCCCGTGGCAAGTGGAGAATCCTCGTGGATGTGCCCACCGGGGTTAGCTGATGCCGGGAAGGCAAAAGAAAGAGGGATAGCCTCAACGGGTTCAATCACATCGATATCCGAGTCATCCTCATCGTCGGGCCAATCTCTAAGAGAAGAGAATTTACCGCTGGGTCGTTTGGTGGCATCGGGTGTGGGGAGGAACATCTCCTGGTCCGGCTCCTCCTCATCCGGAATTTCTCGGTCCGGGGCCCACTTAAGGGTCGGATCCGGCCATCCTCGAGGGTTTGCTGGAGAAACAGAGAAAAAAGCACAAGGAGCAAAGTCAAAATATGATAAGAACCGACATGAAATTGATCCAAATAAGTTTATCCATGAAGCTTATCAGGAGGGAGCCTGTCACGGCAGTAATGCTCGATTCCCCACGTCCATTCGGCGAAGAAGTCCTTATGGGTGGTGAAAAGAGCCTTGACCCGGCGGAAGATCTCCGTATTGCTCAACTCGAACGAGGAGTTCGGTTGGGGTCGCGGCTGAAGCTCATGTGGCACAACTTGTGAGTGCGCTGCTGGAGGGGAGAGATTCGGTTGCGCACAAATGTGATCATGGCATCCTCGTTGCGCAATCCGAGCTTCTTCAGCTCCGCAAACCTTTTGTTTACTTGGTTGGCCAGAGCTATAGGTTTTCTGTCGACCTCCTCCCAGAAATTCGTGTCCGGGGGACCCGGAGCATAGGGCAGCAACCAGATCAAGTCTTCGGTGCCCTTGTTCCGGACATAGAAGAAGGTCCGGGCCCATCCTTTGCAGGAGTCAAGCCCGGTGACCCGGGGAAAGATCGAAAACCTCCGGGGCGAGATCGAGGAAGCTCCGAACTGAGTTAGCTACTTGTCCTCCGACTCGACGTGGATGTTGGGGACGATGTTGCGGCGGAGGCCGAAGAACCGGATCCACAGCTCCTTCGTAGGCCATAGCCCGGTGTAGCCCTCGATCGAAGAAACTAAAGAGGACAGAGAGGTGATGGCGTTCGCCAGGAGATGATGTGGTTGCAGGTGATAGGTCCGGACCTAGTCCTGGAAGACATCACTCACCGGAAGCCCAAATCCCCGTTGGAAATGGGATAGGAAAACAACGAACTCACCCGGATTGGGTGAGGGGGCCAATTCCGAGGAGGGGAGACGAGCGGCGACGCCAGTGGGAATGCGCCGGGTCCGGTAGAGCCAGGCGATGTCGTCCTCGCAGACCCACGAGCCAGCCCACGTGCCGCGGTCCGCCGCGCCGGCGTCCTCCTCCATTTCCTGCTCAACGACGATGATCTCCTCCTCCGTCATCTCGATTCCGCTATCCTCGCTGGAGCTGGCGGCGACGGGGCTCTACGGTCTAGATTGACGAGGACCCGTGGCTAATCAGTGGTGCAGCGGTGACTGCAATGCGGAGGCACGGAGAAGGTGCGGCGGCGGTGCTGCTGCAACGGGCACTGGCGGCGGCGTGGTCGCGAGGAAGAAGAAGAGGAACGGGCGAGGGGGCACGGAAATGGAAAAGTGCTAAGGAGCGTGCCCCTCCCCTATTTAACCGCTCCCAGTAATCAACGAGTGGGATCGTGCTGCGCTGGAGAGCCACACGGTGTGGCCGTGTATTACCAGCATAGACCAATCAGAGAGAAGCCACACTGAGGGCCGCAAAGTAAATCTGATCCCATGACGCGACATGCAGTTCCGGTAAACGAGGAGACAGACATGACGTAACCCCCGCACAGTAATCACTGACATTTACTGCGGCGGTTACTGTGCTGGCACTTAAAATGAGGCAACGTAATGATTAACCTTTACATGGGTCGGCGTACGAGAGAAGGAAGCAAGGCCCGGATCCGAGCCACGATGGTAACCCGGGCGGCAAGTGAAAACTTGAAATGTGCAGAGGGAAAGTAAAACCATAGGATCCGAGCCAAAATGGTGACCCGGCCGGCAAGTGAAAACTTGGAACGTGCGAAGGGAACGTAAATCCATATAATCCGAGACAAGTCAACCCGGAACTAAAACATCCAAAGCTTAGATACGGATGAACCTGATGTGGCCTTAGCAACCGAGGCCGCTAAGGCCGCACCAGCTTCGGGGACTAATGTTGGGGGGATAACCCCGGGTAGGGTCACTCCGGGGTATAAGGGCCGAGTTAGCCGAGGTTCGGCAAGGTCAAAGCGGTTGCTGGCCGAGTCACCTCAAGGCAGGCCGGATCACGGAGTAACCTGGACCAGGGGGGTCGCCTAACATTGTCACGTCCGACTCAAGGAGTAAGTCAGAAATGCTTGTCTAACCTATATGCAGGAACAGGTGTGGCCGGACCTAGTGTGATCCGGATCCTCGCTTGGCTTCTGGGAGAAGGAAGGGATCTCTCTGGTCAAAAAAGAAGGTCCGGTGCGTACTGGATGAGCGAATAAAGCAAGGGCAGGACCACCGGATCATGGCCGACAAGGGTGACGACGCTCACGTCGGCTGACGCGGCCGCCACAAAGGCTACGTCGCTAAAGCAAGTGTGACGCGGGGGAAAAGCACCCCTGTCGGGTTACTACTTTGGGAGGGGGCATATTCTTAGGAATATGCCTCCATGTATGCCCTAGACCAGGACCGAACCACCTCTATATAAGGGGGGTTGGGTTTCTGGTAGGGGGGTTGGGTCTTTTCAGATACATAGCAAGGAGAACACTAGTGGATCTAGAGTTCTGGGGCGAGTTAGTAGGCAAGAGTAAGAGAGTTTCTTCTTCCTCCTCTTGTCAATACAGCTCGAGGAGAACTTGTAATCTTGGAGATTGAACATCAATACAAAGCTTCAGTGTAGAGAATCACTCTATTATCCCTCCCTGGATTCCCCTAGCGCATATTAGTCCCCACCTTTAGCCTATCCATGGCATCTGCCGTGACACCACCACGACAGTTGCGCCAGGAATCAAATCAACTTGGTGTTCTATACCACGCAATGGAGGCAAGCCTACGGTTACATCTTCTAGAACACATCCCTAAAATCCTACAAAACAGAAGATACACCAAGAGAAACAGGGGTCATGTTGTTAGAAACCAATACCTCGCCCTTATACATGAGCACAAGTGGCATGGTTGTAGGATCCTCACGAAATTCTCTCATATATTCCTTGGTGGCTAATATCAATAGACTAGGCACTCTCTCACTTTTTTTTTATA
Organism: Avena insularis; assembly: GCA_023614405.1. NCBI lineage: Eukaryota > Viridiplantae > Streptophyta > Magnoliopsida > Poales > Poaceae > Avena > Avena insularis. The sequence continues at coordinate 371,102,491 of CM042690.1, forward strand.
TCACTCAATTTAGGCTCGATTACATCAGGAACAGCTGTCACACAATCTCGCCGAGCTATAGGATCTTCCTTCAAATTCACCTCTATCTTTTGGCGAGAATCATTCACAATATCTTGTGGTGTCATTGGATGCATAGTAATCTTCTTCCCTTTGAATTCCAAGTGATATGTATTGGCTCGGCCATTGTGTTGCACATGGCGATCATAAAGCCAAGACTGACCCAATAGAAGATGACAAACAGTCATAGGAACCACATCAAAGTCAATAGAATCTTTGTATGGCCCTATCTGAAAATTCACACGTACCATATGATTTACCTTCATCTCACCATTCTTGCTCAACCATTGTATGTAGTATGGCTTCGGATGAGGCAAATATGTCAAATTCAGCGTGGCACATAATTCCTTACTTGCAAGATTTCTGCAGCTACCTCCATCAATAATGACCTTGCAAGCCTTGTTAGGTTCAACTAGAGCATTTGTTTGGAACAAGTTGCAACGATGAGAGTCATCACTTGGTTGCACACTAAGTATGCGTGAAGATACGACAATAGTGGGTGCACGCTCAGGATACGCATTAGCACCATCCTCGCCATCATCAATATCATCGTCAGAAGCTTCATCTCCACTCTCTACTTCACCTTGTTCGTTGACAAACATAACCTTGCTGTTTGGACAATCCTTCTTGTAGTGCCCTCTACCTCCACAAGTATGGCACACCACATCGCGAGTACGCCTAGTAGACATATTGGAACCTGAGCTAGTAGCAGGAGCAGCGGGTTTCCGAGCATTAGAACCAAACGAAGGTGTACTTGATGGCTTGGCCGATGGTGTAAAAGGAGAAACAACTGGTGGCGTGACAATAGGAGGTGTATACCTGGCCGAAAATCTGCTAGAGGACAGAAAACGAGCACGTGACTTCGCCTCTTCTGCCAACTGGGATTCGTGCTCTCTAGCATGGTGCAGCAACTCATTCATGGTCTCATACTTGTGATGACGAACAATGCTCTTGATCGGTAACTTAAAATTATTGAGGAATCACTTCATGGTCATCTCAAGGGATTCACGAATTCTAGCACGCTGCATAAGCATCTCCATCTCCACGTAGTACTCATCAACGGTCATGGTTCCTTGCTTCAATTGTGTCAACTTATCAAAAACTGATCGCAAGTAGTTGGTTGGTACGAAACAAGCCTTCATGATTTTCTTCATCTCGCGCCAATCCATCACAGGAAGTTCATTGTCCTCCCTTCTATGCTGCACATTAGCATCCCACCAACGCAAAGCATAACCATCAAATTCTAACACAGCAAGCTTGATCTTCTTGTCTTCTGGATAGTCAAATAAACGCCAGAGCTTCTCAATCTTCAACTCCCATGTGAGGTAATCTTTAGGATCAATGGAACCATCAAACTTGGGAATCAAGAATTTTGGCTTGCCCAAACCATCATCAACAGCTTGGTGCTGAACACGTTGAGCACTCCCAAGAGGAGCAAGCCCACGACCATGTGCAGGTGCAGGAGCAGGTGCATGTGTAGGGGGGATGCAACCTCCCCTGCCACGATGAGGGGCATCATCAGCCGCACTACCCTCATCAAAGTCATCAAAAGTATCATCATGTTGGTGTTCCTGCCTTTGATATATGGCGACTGTCAAAGCCTCAATGGAACGCTGCAAAGTGGCGACATTAACATTGAGTGTTGTCACTTGCGTTTGAATAGTATTGACCGCGCCAACATTCTGATCCAATGTCATTTGCATGTCCTGAATATTCTTGTCAATGGCATCTGTCGTGTGAGTAAACACACGTGTCAAGTGGGACTTCAAAGCCTCCTATTCGCGCCAATTAACAAGCTCCCCATCCTTCTTTTTCTGCGACACAACATCACCATCATTAGAAGACATGATTAGTAGGTTAGTGCAAAAATCAAAATCTGTATGGTGGAAACTTTCACAACTCACTCATAACTGACAAGAAAGGAGATCTTACTGTTCCAAAGTGAATAGAGATGCTTTACCAAACATAATCAAAGACTCATGCACTGATGTGATGAAGTGATATCAAAGGTATAGAGAACGATCGCAAGGCACACAGGTTATTTATGGTGGAGCTATAGGTATGCAATCCTATTTACACCGCAAACAAGTCCTAGTGCTGATCATACAAAAACCCAAGAAACACACACGTGGAGAAAAACGTGGTAATGCAACTATGAAGAATGTTGCATGATACATTCAAAACGTATCTACTTCCCCCGAACACGTTTGCTATTGTTTCTCCTCTAAACTTGTGTGATTTGGATACAACTAACACGGACTGACGCTATTTTCAGCAGAATTAGCTTGGTGTCTAATTTTTGTGCAGAAAATCAACTATCAGGAAAAATCCCGAAAAATATGCCAAAAATCCTATTTCACTAGAAGACTTACGGAGCCAGAAGACGAGACAGAGGAGGGCCACGAGGGGCCCACACCACCTGGTCGCGCGGGTCAGGCCAGGCCGCCCCTGGTGGTGGTGTGGCCGCCTCGGTCACCCCCTCGCCCTCCCTCTTCGCCTATAAGATGCCTCCTGACCTGAAAACCCATGGGGGTCGACATTTTTCCAGAGAGAGTTCCGCTACGCTGCCACCACCAGATTTCACGAATCAGAACCAGAAACTCCGATCTGGCACCCTGCCAGGACGGGGAATTGGAGGAGATCATCGTCGTCATCATCACCATCGCTTCTCCATCGACCATCCATGATTCCCCCATCTATGAGTGAGTAATCCCCCGCTGTAGGCTATGGGGATGGTAGGGATTGGATGAGATCGTTCATGTAATGGCATCAGATTGTTAGGGCATGGTGCCTAGTATCTATTATTAGTGCTTTTCGACTTTGTTGCAACTTGTTATGCTTAATGCTTGTCACTAGGGCCCGAGTGCCATGATTTCAGATCTGAACATGTTATTGATTCATGATGATAGTATTGTTTGTGATCTTACCTGCAAGTTGTATACACATATTGTTGTCCGGAACCAAAGGCCCCGAAGTGACAATAATCGGGATAACCGGAGGGAATGGCTTTGATGTGAGGATCACATGTGTTCACGGAGTGTTAATGCTTTGCTCTGGTGCTCTATTAAAAGGAGCACCTTAATTGCCGATGAGTTCCGCCTTCGCAAATGGGCTGGCAGGACAAAAGATGTTGTGCAAGTTCTCATTGCGAGCACGGATGACTATATATGGAACACATGCCTATGATTATTTAGTACTTGGATGCTTTACCTTACTTATCTGCAAATGCCCTATATCTTGATTGCTATATGAATTGTCTTGTCCATGCAACGCCCGTCCATCCATCCCTATGCCTACTGCGCTTTAATCCTACTGTTTACTGCAATTGTTACTACTGTCTTTACTTTTACTACTGCTATTACTTTGCTATTGCTACTACAAAAATGTTGCTACTGATAAACTGTTGTGAGCAAGATTGTTTCCAGGTGCAGCTAAATTGACAACTCAGTTGTTAAGGCTTATAAATATTCTTTGGCTCCCTTTGTGTCGAATCAATAAATTGGGTTTCACTTCCCTCGAAAATACTGCGATACACCCCCTATACTTGTGGGTCATCAAGACTATTTTCTGGCACCGTTACCGGGGAGCATACTCTATTTATCAAGTTCATTTGGAATCACTATTGTTCGCTGCCATCCATTCATCATGGGTAAGTCTCGTGATGGAAAAGTTCCTATATTACCATCCACTACAAGGAGAGGTACAGTTCTGAACACCTCTGTTGCTCTTGATTCACCATCTGTTATGAGTAAGCTCCTTACACCACCACATACACATGCTACACATACTGCTACTACTGCTGAATCCAAAACTTCTTATACTTATGATGCTTCTACTGTGCTTGATAAGAGTGGTTCATTAGGTCCTTTCCTAGATGCTATGATTGCTAGATCTATAGTTGGAAATACCAAAACTCCTAATGAAGATACTACTATTACACCTGTTAGTTCACCTGAGTCTAGAGAGAGCTATGCTATTGAAGACGGATATATAGAAATGGCTGATGAATTTATTAAAGAATGCAAAAACACCCATGGTAGGAGTGCTATTAAGAGTCTTCTTGAGAAACATACTATTTGACCTAAATTATCTCCTAATGCTAAGTTTGCTACATCTCCCATAAACATTAAAGATAAGGATTATGATTTCTCTCTTGATTTATCTTACATAACTATTGTTGAGAAAGAACCTTTTTGTGGGACTAAGAATGAAAGTGCGGTAGCACATATGACTGAGCTTTCTACCATGAGTGGCTTATTTTCTGATGATATTAAGATGCGCACCTACTTTGTTGCTAAAATTTTCACTTTTTCACTGAAAGGAGATGCTAAAACTTAGTTTAATAATTTACCTCTTGGATCTATTGATAGCCCTGATTGCTTGATTAGTACCTTCCTTCAGAAATATTTCCCTCATAGTGCTAGACATGCTATTTTGCAGGAACTTTTTGATTTTAAACAGGGAGAAAAAGAGATATTGCCTGAATCATGGGCAAGGTTTTGTGCTTTGATTCATGCACAGGCTGGATGTCCATTACCTAAAAATGAGCTTCTTGATATATATTATAATGGACTAACTGAAGAATCTAGGACATACCTGGATAGTTGTGCTGATTGTGTTTTTAGGAAGAGAACTCCCAAAGAAGCTAAGGAATTAATGGCTAAATAAGCAATAATTATGAAGACTGGACTTCACCTGAGCCAACTACGCCTGAGACAACAACACCTGAGTTAACTATGCCCGCACCTACACCAACATCAAAGAAGAGGGGAGTTATTGAACTAAATGATGAAGTGATGAAGGAAGCTAAGAAATGTCTAAAGGAGAAGGGTATTAAAGCTGAAGACGTGAAGAATTTACCTCCTATAGAAGAATTATGTAAGTCAATCTCCCACTCATCCACTATTGAGGTACACTCTCTCCAACATTTTGATGAAGGTGATATTCCTTACTCTAAACCTCCTGATCAATGCTTGGAAGAATTTGATGTTTTTACTGTTAAGCAAGATAATTTTAATAAAAGGGTGCAAAACCATCTAATGGAAAACTCTAGAGCTATTATTGAGTTGAAGGATATTGTGGAAAGAACCTCTAATGATGTTAAAATGCTCGTTAAACATTTCCAAATGGTTCAAACTCAAATTGACCAGCTTATTAAAGTGCAAAAATATTTGCTAGTTAATGCTTCTAAGGAAAAACAAGCTTATGAAATTATAACTAGAAGTGGTGCTGCCACCCAGGATCCTCTATATCCTAAGGGGCATCCTAAAAGAATTGAGCAAGATTCTCAACAAATTGAAAATAGTGGTACTTCTCCTAAGAAAAGGAAAACGAAATATAAAACTATTGTAGAATCCTCTGAACCTGCTAAAGATCCTAATAGTATATATGTCTCTGATGCTGAAACTGAAAGTGGTAGTGAAGAAAATGATGCTCCTGATAAAGAGAAAGTTGAAGAAGAACCTGAAAGGCACACTAAGAATGCTAAATACACTAAGGAAGATTTTGTTGCTAAGAAACATGGTAGTGAAAGAGAGCCTTGGGTCCAAAAACCTATGCCTTTCCCTATTAAGAAACACAAGTCAAAGGAAGACGAACACTATAATAAGATTTGTGAGTGGATGAAACCTTTATTTTTGCAAATACCTTTGACTGATGCTATTAAATTGCCTCCTTATTCAAAGTATATGAAGGATATTGTCTCTAATAAAAGGAAGATCCCTAATGAAGAAATTTCTAATTTTCTTGCTAATTATCCCTTTAATGGTAACGTTCCAAAGAAACTTGGAGACCTAGGGATTCCAACTATTCCATGCTCTATTAAAAATAGTTATGTTAGAACTGCTTTGTGTGATTTGGGAGCAAGAATTAGTGTTATGCCTTTTTCTCTCTATAAGAGACTTTAACTTGAAAAATTAATACCAACTGATATATCTTTGCAAATGGCTGATAAATCTACTACTATTCCTATTGGTATATGTGAGGATGTACCTGTTCAAATGGCTCATAATTGGTTGGTATTAACTGATTTTGTTGTGCTTGAAATGCCTCAAGATGACAATATGTCTATTATTCTTGGGAGACATTTTGTTAATACTGCAGGAGCTGTTATTAATTGTAATCAAGGAAAGGTAACTTTTAATGTTAATGACAAGGAGCATACTGTCTATTTCCCCAAGAATATTGATAGGACTTATGGCTTAAATTCAATTGAACATGTTGAGGGCATCCAAGTTGGAGAAATATATTCTCCCATACCATGAGAAAAATATGAAACTATTATGATTGGGACCATTGCTATCAAGGTTAAGGTAACATAATCATTAGTGGAATACAAAGTTTTGTTTCATATAATTTTTTTTTGGTAACAAGACCTGATCAACCTTGTTAACAAAGGGATTTTAATGAACAAAATAATGTTTTCACCATGATTATCTTTGCTTACTTTTATTTTATTTTACCTATTTTAGTTTTTGCTTTCACTTAGTTTACTTTTCTATTGCTAGTTGCTTGCATATTAGAGTGTCTTAGAACTTCTAAACTTTTAGCTTTGTTTTGTTTTTGCATTATCCTAAAGTCATCTTTCTGTCAGAAAATCATTCATCAATACCTGAAAATTGCTCAAAAATAAAGTGTCTCGAAAAATTCCAGAAAATTCATATTAAATTTTTACGTGAAAAAAGGGATAGAGAAGTGCCTGGAGTGACCCGGGGGCCACCAGGCAGGCACACCACCTGGTGGCGCGGCCACCCTACGGGCATGCCTGGCCATGGTGTGGGACACCCTGGCCCTCTACTCACTCTCTCGCTTGCCACTACCTTCTCTCTCTTGAGAAAACATCAGTTCATTGCTCGAAATCGCATTCTTGCTATTCTTGTCCATGATTTTTTGATCTCCTTGCTCAGCCCATCTTTGCTGCTGAAATTTGGAGCAATTGTTCTCCGGTATGTGACTCCTCCGCTTGTCCAAGTAGATTTGTGTTTAGTGGATTATATCTTGAGTATTTTGCTACTGTAGGTGACAGGTTATGTGATCTTGTAAGCTTGTTCATTGCTTAGAGGAACTGTTTTGATGCATGTTTAGGCCTCTTACAAGTCCCTTTGAGTAGGTCCCTTCATTATGTATTCACTTTGCAATTACTTGTATAATGGATGTTTAAATTTCAGAATATCAAAGATGAACAACCACAGTTTTGGAGAAATATTTGAGAGGGACACACCCAGGAGGGAAAGGCCTTCAAGATCAGCCTCTCAGTTTAGGCCATCATATAATGAAGATCTTATTACACCACTCTTTGGCAATGAAGGAGGTGAGGGAGAAGCTCACCGATCTACCTTCCTTTGTTTTACCTTTTTGCAAGCTGCAGAGATCCTCGATGATTTCTTACTACTGGTTTAGAGGGTCGGTTTGACCACTTACATGCAGGATAAGAGTGAGCAATATGTCGTGCTCACCAAAACTTTCGTTGAGAGTTTCGTTTTCACTAACACCCCTTATCAGTCAACTATTTCGTTCAAAATTTATAATCTGCCTATTACCATGTCATTGGAAAGATTTTGCAGCATTATAGGCATAGGCACGATTGGGAAAGTGAAGAAGATCCAAGGTCGACCCGCTGATTTGCTGGAGCTCTACCGAAGCGTGACAAATGACGATGAACGCATAGCTCAGTGCGGGAAGATAAGGAACATTCAACTCCCAGCTCTTAGATATTTTGCTTATTATCTTGCCACTAGCATTCTTGGTAGGGAGAACACTAGTAATATTTCTAATTATCATTTAGCCTTCCTTGATGCGACACTTAATAATGATACCAAATATAATCTTGGTTCTCTCATTGCTCGCCGCCTAGCCGCTAGAGGACCTATTTATGGGGGCATTATTGCCTCACGCATGGTTGCTGCTCTGGAACTTTCTGTTGACCCTAATGATACTGTGTTGACACCACAAAGGCTTGATCTTGCTGCTATGAAAATGCATCACTTTGTCACTACTGACTCTAGCACGGAGAGTTTAGTTTACAGGATGTTGTTTACTGACGGAAACAAGAGGGAGATTCCTTTGCCATAGTCCACTTTGTTCAGTATTTGCAGGATGCCATGGTCGCGTTCCAAGGAGGAAGTAGACGAGCAGCTCCGCTTGCTTGGTTTCCATGGGCAGCACCAGGGGGATGTGCCCTCTTACGACTATTCTGCGCACTACGCTGGGGCATCCTCGAGCTCGTATCAGGACGAGGGCACCTCCTCGTCGTACTACGGAGGCGCTCCATCTTGGCCAGCCTGGGATTGTTACCCACTTAGGCCAACTATCAGGAAAAATCTCGGAAAATATGCCAAAAATCCTATTTAACCAGAAGACTTACGGAGCCAGAAGACGAGACAGAGGAGGGCCACGAGGGGCCCACACCACCTGGCCGCACGGGCTAGACCAGGCCGCGCGTGGGGGTGGTGTGGTCGCCTCGATCAACCCCTCGGCCTCCCTATTCGCCTATAAGATGCCTCTTGACCTAAAAACCTAGGGGGGGTTCGACATTTTTCTAGAGAGAGTTCCGCTACGTAGCCACCACCAGATTCCGCGAATCAGAACCAAAAACTCCGTTCTGGCACCCTGCCGGGACGGGGAATTGGAGGAGATCATCGCCGTCATCATCACCATCGCTTCTCCATCGACCATCCATGATTCCCCCATCTATGAGTGAGTAATCCCTCGTTGTAGGCTATGGGGATGGTAGGGATTGGATGAGATCGTTCATGTAATGGCATCAGATTGTTAGGGCATGGTGCGTAGTATCTATTATTAGTATTTTTTGACTTTATTGCAACTTTTTATGCTTAATGCTAGTCACTAGGGCCCAAGTGCCATGATTTCAGATCTGAACATGTTATTGATTCATGATGATAGTATTGTTTGTGATCTTACCTGCAAGTTGTATACACAAATTGTTGTTCGAAACCAAAGGCCCCGAAGTGACAATAATCAGGATAACCGGAGGGAATGGATTTGATGTGAGGATCACATGTGTTCACGGATTGTTAATGCTTTGCTCCGGTGCTCTATTAAAAGGAGCACCTTAATTGCCAGTAGTTCCCTTGAGGCCCTGCTGCAAACGGGCTGGCAGGACTAAAGATGTTGTGCAAGTTCTGAATGTGAGAACATATGACTATATATGGAACACATGCCTATGATTATTTAGCACTTGGATGGTTTACCTTACTTATCTGCAAATGCCCTATATCTTGATTGATATATGAATTGTCTTGTCCATGCAACGCCCGTCCATCCATCCCTATGCCTACCGCGCTTTAATCCTACTGTTTACTACAATTGTTACTACTGTCTTTACTTTTACTACTACTATTACTTTGCTATTGCTACTACAAAACTGTTGCTACCGATAAACTGCTGTGAGCAAGATTGTTTCCAGGTGCAGCTAAATTGACAACTCAGTTGTTAAGGCTTATAAATATTCTTTGGCTCCCCTTGTGTCGAATCAATAAATTGGGTTTCACTTCCCTCAGAAATACTGTGATACACCCCATATACTTGTGGGTCATCATTGCACTACTCTCGAGAGACACTAGCAAAGCTCAAAGTAAACAGGCACAAAATTGCTCAATCTACCGGTGCACAAAGATATCACTAGGCCTCTTGCTCAAATTCTCTTTTGTCACTATTTTTCTTTTTCTTTTGTATAGCTCTTTTTTCTTTTCTTTTGCTAATTTGCTTTTTCTCTCTTTTTTATATATAACACACATGGCCAAATTACAAAGTACAACACCAAAATCCTAAGAGCAGCCTGTAGGAGCTGAAACTAGTCTCAATGGGCAAGTTCCTACACCTATGTAATAGAATGGTTGTGGCTAAGTTGAAGGAAAAGTGCAAATTCACACTTTGTAAAATTTCCTGCCGTGGCAGAAAAACTGACCAAAATCGTGTCGTGGCATAACAAATCCTATCATGCGTAAAAACACGTCAAAAACGCGTGTCGCGTGAATCCAATCGTGGCGTATCAGACTCGCATGACAGAAAAAGTGTTTCCGTGCCACGGCAGAGTCAGTAGGAATTTGTTTTAATTCCGACTCGGCCAAGAGTAAAAGACTAGGACTCTTAGATTAGATCGGATCTGACCTGTTGGTGGAGGAAACTATGGTGGATTCGGCTAGAACAAAACTAGAAAGATGACAATTCTACGAAGAACAGATCTAGATCTAAACTAAAGGATGAACACGACCAGCAACTATTACTTGTCTATGATGTAATCTAGTCTATGGCAACTCTTTTTGTGGGGCTTTTTCTGTATAGGACTAAAAACATTGTCTAATCTATGGATGGATTATGGATTGCTTACCGAGGCAACGAGGAAATCTGATACCAAGATGATATGGGGTGGCCCGATCTTCTCAGCAAGATCTTATCGATGGTAATGGTGGATGATTGACAACTAGTGCGTAGCTATGATCTCCCCCGCTCGATCCCTAATGCTAGTGCAACAACTCTCGAACATGTAGGATATTCACAACACCCCACTCTTGCGCACGCAGCCATCGATCACGAACGGTAGTATGCAATCTACTAATTCCCAATGGAACAATAGATCACACTCAATTGCAATTGTAGAATTCGATCACAGGGTAATTCCAGAGGTTCTATAAAGAAACAACTCCAAAATAATTTAACGTGGTCTAAAACTAAACTAGTGCGCCCCCATCTATTTAAGGGTCTGGGAGGCGGCGGCCTAAGGGGGGATCCAATTTGGTCCCACCCAACTATGGATACAAACCGACCCAACTTGGGTTCGGCCAATTGACTCTGCCATGGCAGAGTTCTAGTCACTTTCTCTGTTGTGGCAGCCTGCCGTGGTAGAGATGGACTCGGTTTTCCTATCATGGCAGCCTTCCGTGGTAGAGAACTGAGGCTTTTCTCTGCCGTGGCAGAGATCTTCCTTCTCTTGTTGATCTTCGTCTTGGACAGCTCCTTGCGCTTCCTCCCTCTCCTCCCTCGTGCATTCTTCATTGATCAACACGCCATGTTCCATTAGCTCCTCGCTCCGTGCTACGCCTTATTCTCCTAAGTACCTAATCATGCAATAATTAAAAGACTTAGGTAGTATTAAATTCTCATTAATTAAAACACCAGGTTCATTAAGAAACAAGTTCACCTGTTGTTCTAGTAGCTTAGCACGAGCTCTTGTAATTGGTCCAATCCTTATCTCATTGGACTGATCTTTGTTTGTAGCAATTGGAACATCATCATTAGCAATTGGGGAAGGTGTAACTGTAGGGATGTCCTCATCAGTTCTCCTCACATGTAGTAGGCACTAGGACATCCTCCTCAAGTGATAATGTATAGTCCAGCGATGCAGGTTGTAAAATAGATGGCTTCCTTTCTTCAAAAGCAACCTACATATCACAAGAAACAACAGTAGGAGTAGACATGATTATGTTAGTAGACACCTCACATGTCTTATTAATGTCCACTGTCAAAATTTCTGGAATAGGCCATTTGTAGTTGTTCAAAAACCTTGAACGTGGAAATTGCTTGAAATCCTCCCAAAGAAATGTTTTACCTGTGACACCATACATAGTTGTTGCATCCTTCCACCAACGAGCTACCTCTTCATCCATGCGTCGTGGTGTCGAAGAGCGCGGTATGTGGTTTTTTGCGGAAGCTTGTAGTTATTTTGGGCGACATGCACGCGAAACACGAACAACACAAGAAGAAAAATGGTCAAAACGGTCAAAACTGAGTCAGTCCAGCAGTTTCGGCAGCCAAACTAGCGGCGCCAGACCTGGCGTCGGAAATTTCAGCGGTGGTTTCGGTTCACCGGTATTCTCGGCAGCCGGTTCTATCCACAGGGCCTACCGTTGGTTTGAGCTCGTGATGAACTTCAAAAGTCAAATCTTAGAATTTTTTTGAAAATCTGGCCAAATTGGATTGGGGAAAGGTTCTATGAAGGTAGATTGACACCCAAAGCAACAGATCTATGGACCAAAACCATGAAAAACTCACCAAATCCAGAGATTGATCCGAAGGCAATTTGGGGCTCTTTTTTGGGGATTTTCGAATGTTTGGTGGACAGAAGAAGAATTGATGGGGGGAATTCGTGAGCAACGAAGCTCTGATACCAATATGTTGCGGGCTAACATTGTGGGCAGCCCGATCTTTCGTGAATCCCTTGAAATCAAGGTGAAGTGGGTGGGAGATGAGTGAGAGGATGAAATCCATGAACTCACAAACGAAGAACATGATGAACACATGCACACACGAAGAAACATACATACTTATAGCTCACGCTAGCGGCAACCGGTCCGGTGCAATCCCTAGGATCGGCACCGGGTGAAGATCTCTCTCGAACCGGCACGGCGAGTGGGTAGTCTTGGTGAGATCCTGACATCTTGGCAAGGGGCTCCGATGCCAAGGCCTTGTACAACAAGGGAAGCACGATGCAAACTCCAACGAGGTGAGGGATAATTGGTGCTCCTTTATCAAGGAGAATGAGATTAGAAATTAGGGAGATCAACAAGGGTGTCTTCTAATTTCGGTTATCCAAGTCTGAGTATTACAAAGGGGTGTGGGCTATATATAGGTCAGCCACTAAAACAGGGGTAGTTTGGGCATAAAAGGGTAAATCTAGACGAAATAGGGAATATTCTCGGGCATCAAACCCATAGTTGACTTAAATCTAGAGCATTTCAGTGATAAGTCCGGTCGCGCCGGACTGGGAGCCAGAAATTCCTGTCACCGGATGTAATTCCTGACACCGACAGGGACGTCCGTAGGATGGGCTGCATCAGAGACGAAGCTTGTCATTTGCTTGGGCGATGGAACATTGGAGCGCTTCATTTTGGTGGCCAAAGTTGTGCTGCGTTGCATGCATTTGTCTTTCGAGGCCATCGAAGCGGTTTTCAATGCTCTTGAACTCGGCTTGAGTATTGTGGCATCCCGCAAAAACCACTACTAGAAAATCGTGGTGTTTTGTGCATTGCATCATCATGACCGCATGCTCATGTCATCATGCCACATTGCATTTGAGCATCGTCATCACCATGCATCTGTTTGTCTGAAACTATTTTCGAAAACTATTTTGTTTTTCTAATTAAGCCCCGTCTTTATTCAAATATAAAACACCGGGCTTGTCCGGAATATTTTGTTTTGTCTATCAACGGTTTGCAAAAGCCCCGTTTTAAATAATAAAATATTTATTTTATTTTAGGGGACAGCCGTACCGGGCCGATCCAACCCAGTCGGCCATCCCCAGTTCTAAAACCAGATCTACCCAAACCGTTTGCTACCAGATACCCTACCCAGCCCTATCCTACCCAGCCTCCCTCCACCTCACCCTGACCAATCCCCTCCCTCCACCTCACACCTCCACCTCACCCTAGCCTATCACAGCTCGCCACCTCATCTTCCCTGCCTAACACATCATCCCTCCACACACAGCCGCATGTACCTACCCCACACACCAGCCCCGCCGCCAGCCTGGACCCGGGCCCCACCCTGGACCCGCTCCCGACCAAAACCCCCCATGACCTCTTTTTCCACCCTGCCTGGCCCCGGGATGCCCCCCAGTCACCTAGGCCCGCGCCCCGCCACCACCATTCTCCCTCCCGTCCAGCGAGACGCGCCCAGCATGTGCGCGCACCCACTCCCGGCCATGTCAGCCCCGCCTGCCCACCTCCCCGCGTTCCCCTCCCTCTCTCTCCTCCGCTCATCGTTCCCCACCAACCCCATCGCTCCTCCTGGCCTTCCTCCCCGCAGCAGGAGCCACCCGGCCGCCGCTGCTCGAGACCCCGTCGGGCCCGCTGCCGGCCGTGCTCCTCCAAGCCCCGGAACCGGCCGACCCTGCTCCGGTCGGCGCCTCGCCGCCTCCTCTCCCGCGGTTGACCATCGTCATCGCCTCTCCCGTCGGCCACCGTCTTCCTCTGCTCGCCGCCCTCCGCCGGGCCCCACCTCCGCCTCGCCGGCCGTGCCCCGCCTCCTCTCTGCATGGTGCCCTGCCGCCGCGCCAGGCCTGGCCCTCTCCGCCTCGATCCCCTGCGCCGCCGCCGTGGCCGCTCGAGCCGAGCTCCTCTCCGGTCGCGCCAACCCCGCCCGTGAGCGCCGCCGTCCTAGCTCCGGTCGTATGTGATGCCCCTGCTTCTCCTGCATCGGCACGCCGCACGCCCTCGTTGCCCCGTGTCGCTGTCGCCAGCAGCCGCATCTTCGTCGTCGTGCTCCGCCCCGTCTGTGTCTCCTCCCCCGGCCACGGCACGGGCCCACGCGACACCGCCGCCTGGTTCTCCTCTGACCGCCCGTGCCACCTCGTCCTCTTGCGCGTCGGCCGCTCGCGACCTCCCCGAGTGCCGCCTTCCTCTGTAGCCTAGTGTCGACGAGTTCCCCGCAGAGCCTCTGCCCTACTCTGTTTGCTGTTCTGCAGGTCCCCGTCGCGTGTATGTGCATAGTGGGCACCCGAAGACCAACATGTGGTTGGCTTTATTTGCAAACCGTGTCATCGCCAAGTCCAACCTCGGCGTGTCGTGTCTGTGTACCGAGCTGCTGCTACGAAGATTTTGTGAAGAACCATGGAACCTCAAGATCTTCACCACTGGAAGTGTTCCGCCAAGATCGCCATCGACAATGGAACCAAGACCGAACCCGGTGGCTTTTGCTGGACCATCAACAAGATCTACAATGGAATGCCATGACCGAGACCCCGGACCCGAAGACCACATGTGCGACAAGTACTCCTTCCTGGATGCGATGCTCGAGAACCCAGACGCCAAGGACGCCGACGCAGAACGCCAAGTTCTTCATCCCGGACGCCAAGACCGACCCGATAAACGGACCCGACAAGATCGTCGTGATGACAAGATCGACACCGACCAGGGCGAATCCGATGCGCCCTAACGCCAAACCAGGTCCTTCGACCTTCGATCCCGTCGAACCGTTCCTCGCCGAACCCCAGTTCCGGACCCTGAGACCGAACCTTGGACCCCCCAGCACCCAAGATCTTCTGAACCCAGATGTGTGACCCTAAGCCTCTATTTTTATAATATGACATATACCTGTCGCATCATTAAATCATTATGCTTGCATACATGTCATCTGGTGGGTTGGGTTAAATAGTCGACTCACCTAAATTAAATATGGAGTCCATCTGCGGGATATCTTTGTCTTATTCCGGACTCCATTTAAATTTGTGTAGCGAACTGATGCCATGTGTTGCCTTGTTAATACAACATTTAAATTGTGGGGTAGTTAAACAACTCGAACCTATTAATTAATTGTCGGGACCCCGGTTTCGCTTAATATTGCCTAATTGCACCGCATCTGCATCATATCATAATCATGCCAGATCTTCTGCCGTAGTATTAAATATTGTAGCAGGTGTTTCTTCTAGTGTTTGCTTCTTCGCGGATTAGGCCGATGAGTGGATGCGAGTATCGAAAAGCTCTCCGGATATGAACCTTCGGCAGTGTTTCCCAGGCGAGCATCTCTTCCCCTTCTACCTATTTTGCATTTATAGTCTTTATTTCCTCCTGTTGATCTATTGCTATCCGTGTCGTGATGCTTTAGTTTCTGTACACCAGTTATATCCCGTGCAGCCTCTATATTGCCTTGGACACCTCCTATTACCCGTGTTTGGTAGATAGCTGGGCTTGCAAGTCGTAGTTGCTTGCTCAGGTGCGATCTCGTGTTGTCAAGTACCACATTTGTTGGAAGGTTGACAGATGCTTAATGGTGGAGATGCTTATTGGTGGAGATGATCATGATTTTAAATACAACTATTAAAAATGCTAGCTATAACTAATGCAGAGGCATCGGTGGGCAATAGATGTTATTTCGTTCTTCCACGCTCACTTGTGTCCCGTAGGACCCCGAGTACTTGATACCTGTTCCTTGATTTTTCGCACTATGCACATCCGGGAGGCCTTATGGACCCCCCTAAGCCAGAGCTTGATTCATTTCTATTTCTTGGGGCCACAGAGTAGTTTGGGGCTTTATTACTATCCTGTACTTATGACATGCTTTACTGCTTTATTTACGATTGTGCGTGGAGCACCTGTACTGTTTAGGATTGCGGAGTGTTTTCGCGGTATCGACAAGCCCAGTCACACTTTCGGGTTCCCAGTCGTTTATAGCCATTGGCGCAAACCTTGGGTCCGTCTCGAGCCGCCAACCGCTTGGTAGCTTAATGGGGTGGCCCCTGAAATATTTACGAATCCTGTGATTGCTTTCTCGTGAAAGCCTCGTTGGGTTTTGAGTTGGTTTTTCCGAGGTTGATCGAGTGTGTGTTGCTATTTGTGCACCCCTGCAGGGTAAAACTTTCTGAAAGCCGTGTCCGTGGATATGGATGACTTGGAGCACAGTATCTCGATCATAGATAAGCATAACTAAAGTAGTGCTATAAATTTTGACTTAATATGTGACTAGTAAGCAGATGCAACTATAATGGAATGGATAATAAAAATGCCAACAACTGGTGGATCTGTGGTGATCTGTGTCATACTAGACCTGCCTAGTAAGTATTGCAACTCCAATGGAATGTGATAAAAGTGCCAACAACTGCTGGGTTTTTGGGGATTCCTCAGGACAATTATATCGGACTAGTAAAGGTTCCAACTACCACAGAATGGTAATTAAAACTGCCCACTACTTATGCTTCAGGATGACTCATGCTATCTATATCTGATTAGTAATTGCTGCAACTATAACAGAATAAGTAAAATTGCCAACTGTGTGAGTTCCTTGGTCCGACTTCCTCGTTTGGTCTCGAGGGGGAAATACCCGGATGGCTTTGTTTGGTGTTAGCTTCAGTTTGGATCCGAATAGGTTTCTCTTATCCCTCTCTGATAACCGCCAGTTGTATCGAGTCTCTATAGATTGTTTAGTGCCGCTGCGCTGCCGCTTCAGCCCACCATCCCTATGTAGGCGAGAGCCGCCGAATTCTAGCCTCGCCGTGTACTGGCATCAGTACTGACGCTCCTCTTTTTCCTTTGCCCTTTGTCGGCACCCATTTTGTTTTAGCAGGTTTGAGATCGACGTCGTTAGCAGGGTTACCCTTCCGGCTTGGCCTGGTCAGGGTTATGGACGCCATTGGTTATTCTTCAGGGCTCTTAGCCCCATTTGCATTTTGTCCGTAGTCGGACGCTCTATCGTTTTCAAGGTGATTTGGATCTTTGTATTGTATATCTGTATTCTTGACTCACTGAGTCGCTGTTGTATATATATATATCTGTTCTGTGGGTCTCATCGAGGACTGTTGTGTAATGTTATTACTTCGTTTTTCACCCGCACGAAAGTGCCTGGTGGGTGTCCTTGAATCGTTTCTATGCGGGTTTGGCGGAAAGGGCTAAAACCTGCATAGGGCCAATTTGAGGGTGTTACAAGTATCGTCGAATTGTTTATCTTGTTGCGTCTCAAGAGCTTCTAATAAAGATAGTTTGGCCTGATCTTTCACGATGCACCTCCTGATCCAATGGATCTGATAGATATCTCTCAATCACGTGATACACGTAACCTGAAGATGGGGAAACCCAATCTTGCGAGCAACTCCACGATGAACGAAGAACCTCCCGCTAGAATAGATCAGTCCAACAAGCAACTTGATGATAAACAACAAGCTTCACGCTAAAGCACGACAATACTTGAATAACAAGCACATTCACACCAATATCAATAAGATAGATAATCAGACGAGCGCAGGTATGCCGTCACGACGCTAACCCCGAAGGGATGGTTTACAAACGAGGAACTAAAAGTTCTACTGATTTGCAGCTCCCCTAATATTATGGCACCCCTTGTTTATATAGGACAAAGGGGTAGGGGTGGCTGACCCTACTAGAGTCGGACTGACTCGACCCTAACTGGACTCTAACTCATAAACATAGAGCAAACGTTTGACACGACCTTAGACTAAATTATTACATATCATTGGTTGTCCTAGTGTATCAAACTGTATATGATGTCCGTATCATCCTCTCCCCCTTAGAAAGGTGTTGTCCTCAATGCCGGAAGATCTTCTCCAGCGTGTGGCGTCATATCAATTAAATCTTCACTCTCCGTCTTCAAATCTTGCCAGCCTGCAACACCACATCCTCCCTCTCGCCTAGCTTGACTTGCCCTTGACGCCCTTCAATCTTCGGCGCCATCAGCCTGATTGAGACACAAATCATCCTCTGAATGCTATCTCGAAGCACACCTAGCTAATCACCCAACATAAACATGACAAATTCCTGCACACCAAGGGTCCAAATAAGCTAAGTACACATACGTATGCCGTAAACTCTGGAATGAAACTGTGTTTCTCTTTTTTCGGCCTTAAACCGTGTCTTTTTTTTGGCCTTTCTTTGCCGCGTGAAGAAACTCCACCAAATGAAAGACTAGTCACGTATTAGTAGTTACGTATCAACCTGATTTCAATAAGTCTGCCTTTTTTCAAGTCAATCCGTTGCTAACTTTTTGCCTCCGCAAACTGCCGTGAATAAAGAATCACAGAAGCACTTGCAATCGTGTGCAACAATCCGTTTTCCAGTCGTGGAAGTAACGGTCCTTTTTTTTAACTTTTCTTTTTTTTTAAGGTTAACCGATCTGATTAACGGATCTGGTAAACAATGGAATTCACGTGACGCCAGAACTGTCCGCCTGGTCCACATGTTTTTTTCCTAGCTGGTCACGTAGCTGATTTCAATCTAGTATAGGCGCAAACCATGCTGGTTCTTTCCTAACCAAGACGCTCTCCTGCCAAAAATTGCAGCCCCAATCGAGAGCGGTTGGGACTATAACTCAGCAGCAACTGGCCGATCCGATCTCGTCGAGATCGATGGAGCCTGTACGAATAAACACGTGGTCACCTGTCGCTCCAAACTTCTGATCCGCAGATCAATTTCTTTGATAAACTTGCCGACAACAATTCAATCTCCAGCACCAACTCGTCGCCCAACAGATCAATGATCCACCTAACGACACCAACTGCACTTGCATCGTGATTAACCTGGCGCTCTGATGATATGGGCATGAAGAAGAAGGTGAAGCCTAATTTTAGGACTCCACCAAGCTAGGTGATGTGGGCGCATCCATTGATGATTGGCACGGCAGGACGACTTACGATATGTAATGATAAGTCTAAGATTATGTTAATATTGTTGCTATGTTATTGAGTCAGAGTCCAGGTTAGGTTCGAGTCCGTTGTGTGTTTGGTTTGGGTCTATCCAACCGACTGGTTGCAGGCCTCCTATAAAGGAGCTAGCCGCCTAGGGTTTAGGGGAATTTTATTGTTTAGTCTAAAAAACTATATTTTGCTCCACCGTGTATCATTCCTCCGGGGACTGCGATACCGTTTATCATATTATTGTTGCGGAGGTTCTTGTGTTCATCAAGGATTGTCGTGCTTACGTTTGAGACGTGGTGATCTTTATCACGTTACCTGCTAGATTGATTCCTCTTCTTCAGGTTGCGTTCATCACGTGATTGGAAGAATCATCTATCTGGTGGACTTGCTGTGAAAGATCGAGACAAAACTAAGGATCATCGGCTAGATCCGTATCAGGTGGTATCAGAGCTCTCGTTGATCACAGCGTATTTTTGGATCATTTGTGAACTGTTTTTCGACAAGCAGTTTACACATCGGTTGGAGAAGAGATTGAAAGTTGAAGTTTTCAGATTGGATCGTGTTCTTCGTTGGCAGCCAAGTCAGATTGGTGAGAAGTTTTTGCATTGGGCATCGTTGGTGCGATCGATTTTCTCGTCCGTATTCATCGCTGGAATTTTCGTCGGTTTCCAGGTTCTTGCCAGATCCGATCATGGCAGTTAAAAAAACCGGATCGAAGCGATCCCCTGTGCTTGGAGATCGAAGGAATCCCGCGCCGCCTGGAGTCTTCACCTGGCCGCCTCACTATCGGGGATGGATTACCAGATCCGATCGAGGCAGTTAAAAAAAAGGAAAGTGTCCCGCTCGCGTGCCTCACGATCGAGGCCATCCCGTGACCGGCGCGCCGCTTGTGAGAAGTGTACCTGGATACATGAGGATCTCACGTGTAAAACAAAAAAAACAGAATTCCTACCGGATTGGAGGGATCGATTGCGATCAGCCGGATCGTACGGAGAATTGCTGCTTGCTATCACTGTTTTGGATTGGGAAAGGATCGATCGTTTCATGATCGGAAGGATAAAGTAGAGAAAAAAGGGAGATCTAGAAACCAATCTGATATTAGATCGTATTGGCAAAAGGAAAATGCAAATTTATTTTGGTATTATTGGTGTAGGTGAGAAAAGGAAAGAGTCAAGGAGTCCAAATTCGTTTTATTTCCTTTGCGTGGAGTGCTAGGAAAAAAATCAGAAAAGAAGGAAAGGAAAAGAGGCGTTGATTTTTGGGCTGATTTGGTTCTCTTTTTAGCTACGTTGAAATACTGCATGCGTACAGGAGGTTCTGATTGTGTGGACTCAAAAAAAAAAGAGTCCAATCGCTACCTTCACGTCACGTACGTGTTGCTTCAGTTTGGTCGGATTTTTGGCAGATTTTTATGTGACGGAACAAGATAGGACATGATGGATTCTTTTTCAGGAGATACTTTGGGCTTGAGGTGTACAGGTGGTAAAAAGTTTAGTGATGTTTTCGATGATATCTCAATCTCCTGGATGGAGTGGCACGTGATGCATCCGAGCTTAGATGGTGCCTACATAGACTTGCGATAGTTGAAGAGTACCAAGATTGGGGGTGTCTATCGATGCCGCAAATACAATGGCAAGTTTAGTGGGTATGATGGGTATATTCTTGCTCACCGGCGTGTGGACAAGGACTTAGATAGTTGGTGGTCCGAGGCGGTTGACATAGATGGTTTTTCTCATACTTGGGAGGACTATAAAAGTTTTCTCCGTAATGGTTTCGTATTATACCGTATATGGAGAAAAACGAGCAGCCGCTCAAGGTTGTGAATGGGATAGTGGATATTGGCAAGAGTATAGCACTTATACCGAAGGTCGCGACGGTTGTGACTACTCATGAGAAGTTGACAGTTGTTCCATTGCCGACAGAAGGTGGCAGCCACGATTTCTGAAGCATTAGAGGTTGATGTTGTTAAGGCTGTTGTTGTTAAGGATGTCGTGGAGGATGTTGTACCATTGAGTGGGCTGAATTTGCAATTCAACAAGGTACAAGGCGATGCTTGCATGACATTTGACAAGGGCCAGCGTTAGAATTTATTTCAGGCGTAGTGTATGATCAAAAGCAAAGCATGCAAGTTGATTATTGATGGAGGAAGCTATACTAATGACATTAGCAAGGCAATGGTGGCAGTGTTGGGGTTGTCCTCATGGCGTATTCCTGAACCTAAGCATCTGCATTGGTTAAATAGTTGCGGTATGGTGAAGGTAACTCATAAGGTGCGTGTGCCATTTCCAGTTGGTGATTATGTTGATGAGATTGAGTGCGATGTGTTGCCATTGGAGGTATGTGGGATGTTACTTGGTCGTCCATGGCAGTATGATTGCAACGTTACACATGCTGGAAGAGCAAATACATATTCTTTTGTGCATGGTGGCAAACAGCAGACTTTGAAGCCTATGCAGGATGATCACATAAAGTCTGATGTAGAGCTAGTGGTACATAAGGAGAAGGTGCACAAGGCTAAGCCAAAATCTGAGCTAGCTAAGGTGCAGGATGGAGAGGATGATGCACAGTGTGACAATGTTGTTATTGCTTCAGCTACGCCTGTAGATGACAAGCCAGTGGAACTTGTTAGTGACAAGCCAGTTGAAGTGCATCCTCTTAGTACTGAGGAAGGATGTTGTAGCATGTGTTCAGAAGGTTGTTTGTGTTGACACAGGTGTTTAGACGGATGATAGTTGTGCTCCTGATGTTCTGGTGCATGTGGTGCAGTGGGGTAACAGGAGCAGTTTTGTTAGCACGCATGTGAGGCGTTTTGTTGGGACAGTTGTGCGAATGCATAGAGGCAAGGATGGACATGTTCAACAGTGTGTGGTCCAGGCATTACTCGTCGCATGTCAGGTCGTGCAAAGAAGGTCCATGTCCACCAACCATGGGTTCCAACAAGAGTTCACAAGAAGAAGAAGGCGGTGGCGCCTAGGTCCAAGCTCGTATGGAGACGCAAGGAGGTGCAGGCGCCAAGGGATGTTTCAAGTCAAGCAAGCCGACAGGGAGGATGCGAAGTGGAAGGAAAGCAAGACTTGAAGATGGCGAAGATGCGTGAAGCGATTGTTCATATCACGCCACCTTTCCGACCCGACCCGCAAGCGTTGGCGTTGGGGAAAACGCTTCTTGAAGGGGGGATGATGATATGGGCATAAAGGAGGAGGTGAAGCCTAATTTTAGGACTCCACCAAGCTAGGTGATGTGGGCGCATCCATTGATGATTGGCACGCCAGGATGACCTAAGATATGTAATGATAAGTCTAAGGTTGTGTCAAATATTGTTGCTATGTTATTGAGTCAGATTCTAGGTTAGGTTCGAGTCCGTTGTGTGTTCGGTTTGGGTCTATCCAACCAACTAGTTGCAGGCCTCCTATAAAGGAGCCAGTCGCCTAGGGTTTAGGGGAGTTCAGTTGTTTAGTCTAAAAAACTATACTGTGCTCCACCATGTATCATCCCTCTAGGGACGGCTGTACTGTTTATCATATTATTGCTGCGGAGGTTCTTGTGTTCATCAAGGATTGTCGTGCTTAGGTTTGAGGCATGGTGATCTTCATCATGTTACTTGCTGGATTGATTCCTCTTCTTCAGGTTGCGTTCATCACGTGATTGGGAGAATCATCTATCTGGTGTACTCGCTGTGAAAGATTGGGACAAAACTAAGGATCATCGGCTAGATCCGTATCAGCCTCGCAACGTTCACGGAACTCATGGCGAATAATGTAGTGGCTTGTACGCATCATGTCTGGCCCTTGATATTCTTCTTGGTGAGGTGATTGGCTCGACCTCACCGTGCCTATCCATCATGGAAAACACACAAGGGTTGTATTTGGAAGTTTAATATGGTGGGTGTTAGCCATTTACCTCACCTTGGGGATTGCACCAAACTAGAAACCACAAGAGAGAACTATTAGCTTGCAAAGTGAAATCGCAAAGAAACCTCACACTAAAGAAAGGACTAAGACTCTCAAAAGCTTTTCATGGAAGGTTAGGGTTGTGGAATGCCAAAAAACCAATCAAAAGAAAAGGGATAGTCAAAAGTGGGTAAAATCCAACAAACTCAAGTCAAAGGTAAAGGTTAACAACTCAAAAGGGTGGTAGGAACCTACAACTATATACACACACGTGGAGATTAGTGGGATTAACATGACTATGAAAATGAGCAACAAAATGTCCTAACAAATACTAAGCTCGATTGCCAATGCAAGGAGAGTCGGTGGCCCATTTGCAATGAGAAAAATGAGCAACGGATTTGTGCACTTGCCTTGGGTGCTCTTCTTTTCTCTCTTGCTTACAAGCTTTAGACTCTCTTTTGCTAAGTGCTTCATTATTGTATATTTCTATCTTTCTTTGATGACATTGTGTAGGGTTCTGTAAAAAAATCTGACTACGCCAACACTAATACTAGGATCTATAATATGTAGACATAAGTAACAGAAAAGGAAGACGATATTCATACCCTTGAAGACCGAGGAACGCCTTACACAGGAAGACGTATGTTGATGAAGACAAGCAGCTCCAAGCACCCCCAAGTGTGGTGTCTCCTAAGTACTACACACATCTGGTGTAGGCGACGTCTCTCGGGATCTGATCAAGCTGACCAGCGGAAGAGGAAGATGGTGGACCGAAGATCACACGACGATGCTGTGAAAGTGTGATATGGGGTGGCCCAATCTTCTCAGTAAGCGGATGGCAATGATAATGGTGGATGATAGATAACTAGCCTGTAGCTATGAACTCTCCCGCTCGACCCCTGATGCCAATGCAACAGCTCTCGAACCTTGTAGGATATTCACAACACCACGCTCTTGCGCACGCAGCCGTGACCATGAACGGTAGTATGAAATCTACTAATTCCCAATGGAACAACAGATCACACTCAATTATAGCTGGTAGATTCGAACACAGGGTAATTCCAGAGGTTCTATAAAAGAAACAACTCCAAAATATTTTAACATGGTCTAAACCCTAACTAGAGGTCGTCCCATAGCTTATAAGGGTGGCTGGGGCGACCAGAAACCAAAACAAAACGCAAACGACTCAAACTGATACAAACCGACTCGGACCAGATTCGGTCGGCGGGTGGACACTCCGGTCGAAGTGGGCCGGATAGTCCGGTCAGGCCGGACACTCCGGGTGAGGTGTGCCGGACAGTCCGGTCTGCTCGGAAACTTTGAAGTTTCCGGGTGGCGTCCGTGTAGTGTCCGAACTGGCATACTGAATGTCCACGCCAATTTGCCTCTCGATCAGGCCGGACAGTCCGGGTGGATCTGGCCGGACACTCCGGTCGTGGCAGATCTTTTTGCCTCCATCTTGATGATCTTCTCTTGCGACTTCCTCCCACTCCTCCCTCGCGCATCCTTGGGCGATCATCATGTTGGGCTTCTCTTGTAGACCTTCTCCTCCTCGCGCCATGCTTGTTTCTCCAACGAACCTGATCATACATAAATGCATAGACTTAGGCAGTATAAAGTTCTCATCAATCAAAGTACCAGATTCGTTTAGGAGTAAATTCACCTGTTGTTCCAGTAGCTTAGCACGATCTCTTGTAACAGGTCCAATTCTAATCTCATTGGACTGATCCTTTCTTGCAGCAGTTGTAGCATCTTCAGTAGTCATTGGGGTAGGTGTAATTGTAGGGATGTCCTCATCATCTCCCCCCATCAAAAGGCGTCGACCTCGACGCTCCAAGGTCTTCTCCAGCATATGGTGACAAATCAACAACATTGAAGCTATTGCTAACTCCACCAAACTCCTCAATAGGTATATCAACCGAGTAGGTGTTATCATTAATCTTGGCTAACACCTTGTAAGGACCAGCACCACGTGGCTTCAATTTTGACTTTCGAAGTAGTGGAAATCTATCCTTGCGTAGATGCACCCAAACCATATCTCCAAGCTTGAACAACACTTCTTTCCTTGCTTGATTCCTTGTAGTAGCAATGTTCTTGCCTTTCTTCTCAATAGCCTCTCGAGTCTTCTCATGTATTTTATTCACATAATCAGCACGTTTTGATGCCTCCATATCAACTCTCTCATATAATGGCAGAGGCAACATATCAAGTGGCGTCAATGGCTTGACACCATACACCACCTCAAAAGGACAAAGCTGAGTAGTTGAATGCATAGCCCTGTTGTAAGCAAACTCAACATGTGGCAAACACTCTTCCCACTCCCGCAGATTCTTTTTAATCATGGTCCTTAGCAGCTGTGACAATGTTCGATTCACCACCTCCGTTTGACCATCTGTTTGGGGCTGACATGTAGTACTGAACAAGAACTTCGTTCCTAGCTTTCCCCATAAGGTCTTCCAAAAGTAGCTCATGAACTTCACATCACGGTCAGAAACAATCGTCTTTGGTACTCCATGTAATCTCACGATGTCCCTGAAAAACAGGTTAGCAACATGCGACGCATCGTCGCTTTTGTGGCAGGAAATAAAATGAGCCATCTTAGAGAACCTATCCGCTACCACAAATATAGAACCATGACCTCTCTGAGTTTTAGGTAAACCTAGCACAAAATCCATACTAATGTCTTCCCATGGACTAGTCGGTGCAGAGAGAGGTGTATACAAACCATGAGGCTTCAGCTTAGATTTCGACTTGTGGCATGTAATACATCGGCTCACAAATCTGTACACATCACGCCTCATCTTGGGCCAATAAAAGTGATCAGCAATCATGAGCAACGTTTTCTCACGCCCAAAGTGACCCATCAAACCTCCAGCATGTGATTCCTGCACTAAGAACAAACGCAATGACAATTCTGGAATACATAGTTTGTTAGCTCGAAACAAATATCCATCATGTATATGATACTTATCCCATGCGTTTCTAAGAGCACACAAACGATATGGTTCAGCAAAATCATGGTGAGTTGCATAAAGTGCACAAATAGCTTCTAATCCAGGAATTTTAACATCAAGATTGGTTAATAGCATGTTCTTCCTAGATAGAGCATCAACAACAACATTCTCTTTTCCCTTCTTATAGTTAATGATGGAAGGAAAAGACTCAATGAACTCAACCCATTTAGCTAATCTTCTATGCAAATTTGATTGAGCTTTCAAGTATTTTAATGCTTCATGATCAGAATGTATGATGAATTCTTTTGGCCACAAATAATGTTGCCAAACCTCAAGTACTCTAACAAGTGCATACAATTCTTTATCATAGATTGAATAATTCAAACGAGCACCAGTCAATTTCTCAGAAAAATAAGCTGTAGGCCGACCCTCTTGCATCAAAACGCCACCTATGCCTATACCACTAGCATCACATTCAACTTCAAATTGCTTCGAAAAATCAGGTAATGCAAGCAATGGTGCAGAAGTAAGCAAACGTTTCAATGTATCAAATGCAATGTCTTGGGTCGTGCCCCACACAAAAGGAACACCTTTCTTTGTCAAATCATTTAATGGTGCAGCAAGACCGTGGAAACTACGCACTTGACTTACATTCATTGGAGTAGGCCAATTCTGAATTGATTCATTTTTAGATTGATCTACCTCTACTCCATGCTTAGAAACAACAAATCCTAGGAATATGACCTTATCTTTTGCAAATGTACACTTCTCAAGATTAGCATACAGTTTATTATCACGTACCACTTGCAAAACTTGTCTAATATGAGTGCAATGTTCAGATTCGGTGTGGCTGTATATGAGTATATCATCAAAGTAAACAACCACGAAACGACCAATAAACTCTCTCAAAACATGATTCATCAAACGCATGAAAGTACTAGGTGCATTAGTAAGACCAAACGGCATAACTAACCACTCATACAAACCGAATTTAGTTTTGAAAGCAGTTTTCCATTCATCCCCTTCTTTCATCCTAATTTCATGATAACCACTACGTAAGTCAATTTTAGAGAAAACAGCAGCACCACTCAATTCATCTAGCATATCCTCTAAGCGTGGAATAGGATGACGATATCGAATAGTGATGTTATTAATCGCTCTACAATCAACACACATGCGCCATGTACCATCTTTCTTAGGAACTAAAATAACAGGAACAACACAAGGGATAAGAGAGACACGAATGTACCCTTTATCTAGTAATGCTTGTACTTGCTTCTGAATTTCCTTAGTTTCTTCGGGATTTGTCCTGTAAGGTGCACGGTTGGGAAGTGTGGCGCCAGGAATCAAGTCCACTTGATGTTCTATACCATGCAATGGGGGCAAACCTGCGGGTATGTCTTCTGGAAACACATCTCCAAAATCCTGCAAAACAGAAGAAACACCAAGAGAAATAGGGGTCATGTCGTTAGAAACCAATACCTCGCCCTTATAC
The DNA here is from genome assembly GCA_023614405.1 of Avena insularis. Lineage (NCBI taxonomy): Eukaryota > Viridiplantae > Streptophyta > Magnoliopsida > Poales > Poaceae > Avena > Avena insularis. The sequence goes on from CM042690.1 coordinate 371,129,980, forward strand.
ATGAGCACAAGTGGCATGGCTATAGGATCCTCACGAAACTCTCTCATATCCTCCTTGGTGGCTAGTATCAATAAACCAGACACTCTCTCACTTTTCGTTATATAACTCAATTTAGGCTCAATTACATCGAGAACAATTTACAGTCTCGCCGAGTGGTAGTATCTTCCTTCAAGTTCACCTCTATCTTCTGGCGAGAATCATTCACAATTTCTTGTGGTGTCATTGGCTGCATAGTAATCTTCTTTCCTTTGAATTCCAAGTGATATGTATTGGCTCGGCCATTGTGTTGCACATGACGATCATAGAGCCAAGGCTGACCCAATAGTAGGTGACAAATAGTCATAGGAACCACATCAAAATCAATAGAATCTTTGTATGGCCCTATTTGAAAATTCACACGTACCATATGATTTACCTTCATCTCACCATTGTTGCTCAACCATTGTATGTAGTATGGCTTGGGATGAGGTAAGTATGTCAAATTCAGTTTGGCACATAGTTCCTTACTTGCAAGATTTCTGCAGCTACCTCCATCAATAATTACCTTGCAAGCTTTGTTTGGTCCAACTAGAGCTTTTGTTTGGAACAAGTTGCAATGCTGGGATTCCTCAACCGGTTGCACACTAAGTACAGGTGAAGATACGACAATAGTGGGTGCACGCTCAGCATATGCATCAGCACCTTCCTCGCCGTCATCAATATCATTATCAAAAGCTTTATCTCCACTTTCTACTTCACCTTGTTCATTAACAAACATAACCTTGCTGTTTAGACAATCTTTCTTGTAGTGACCTCTACCTCCAAAAGTATGGCACACTACATCACGAGTACGTGTAGTAGACATGTTGGAACCTGAGCTAGCAGCAAGAGCAGTGGGTTTCCGAGCATTAGAACCAAACGAAGGTGTACTTGCTGGTTTGGCCGATGGTGTAAATGGAGCAGCAGCTGGTGGCGCGGCTGTAGGAGGTGTAGACCTGGCCGAAAATCTGCTGGAGGACGGAAAACGAGCACGTGACTTCGCCTCTTCTGCCAACTGGGATGCGGCCTCTCTAGCATGATGCAACAACTCATTCATGGTCTCATACTTGTGATGACGAACAATGCTCTTGATTGGTAACTTCAAATTGTTTAGGAATCGCTGCATGGTCATCTCAATGGACTAAAGAACTCGAGCACGCTGCATAAGCAGCTCCATCTCCATGTAGTACTCATCAACTGTCATGGTGCCTTGCTTCAGTTGCGTCAATTTATCAAAAACTGATCGCAAGTAGTTGGTTGGTACGAAACGAGCCTTCATGATTTGCTTCATCTCGCGCCAATCCATCACAGGAAGTTTATTATCCTCCCTCCTATGTTGCACAAGAGCATCCCACCAACGCAAAGCATAACCATCAAATTCAGATGCTACAAGCTTGACCTTCTTATCTTTTGGATAGTCAAATAAGCGCCAGAGTTTCTCAATCTTCAATTCCCAGGTGAGGTAGTCTTCAGGATCAATGGAACCATCAAACTTAGGAATCGAGAATTTTGGCTTGCCCAAACCGTCATCAGCAGCTTGGTTGGGCACACGTGGACCACGCCCAAGATGGGCAAACCCACGACCATGAGCAGGTGCATGGACAGGGGGAATAGCACGTCCCCTGCCAACATGTGGAGCAGCATCAACAGCGCTACCCTCATCGAAATCATCAAAGGCATCATCATGTTGAGGATCTTCCCTTCTATGCAAGGCGGCTGTCAAACCCTCAATGGGCTGCTGCAAAGTGGTGACAATGACATTGAGCGTAGCCACTTGCGTTTGGATAGTATCAATTGTCCCAACATGCTGATCCAATCTCATATTCATATCTTGGAGATTCTTGTCAATGGCATCTGTCGTGTTAGTAAACACACATGTCAAGTGGGATTTCAAAGCCTCATATTCACGCCAATTGACGAGCTCCTCATCCTTCTTTTTCTGCAACACAACATCATTATCACTAGTAGACATGATTAGTAGGTTAGTGCAAAAATCAGAATCTGTATGGTGGAAACTCTCACAACTCACTCGCAACTAATAAGAAAGGAGATCTTACCGTTCCAAAGTGAATAGAGATGCTCTACCAAATGAAATTAAAGACTGATGCACTTGATGTGATGAAGTGAATATCAAAGGTATAGAGAACGATCGCAGGGCACACAGGTTATTTAAGGTGGAGCTATAGGTATGGTATCCTATCTACACCGCAAACAAGTCCTAGTGTTGATCGTACAAATACCCAAGAAACACACACAATGGAGATAAACGTGGCAAAGCAAATTATGAAAAGGAATACTGCAATGCACAAGAAAGACGCTAGTAATAGCTCAAATAGAACAGGCACAAGATTGCTCAATCTACCAGTGCTATACAACAAGGCCTCAAATATTGCACACTTCTATATCTTTTTTTTTGTCAGGCTTGTAGCTCTTTTCTCTTTTTTTTATACTGATTCTCTTTTCTTTTCTCTTTTTTTTGCAACTATATTACTCAATGCAAACGAGTACATCAACGTATAACAGAACTGGGCCGGATAGTCCGGTTGATATGTGCCGGAGACTCCGGTCGGGCCGGATAGTCCGGTGTGATTCGGCCAGATAGTCTGGTTTTGCCTGTCGAAAATTTTTGCACTTCAAAACCCTAATGAGCAGCCTGTCGGAGCAAAGCAACTAGTCTCGTGGGTACGTTCCTAGGCGCAGATGCTGTAGATAGGCCGTGTCTATGGTATACAAACAAAGGTACGCTATGTGGACTCGGAAAAACGATAAATACTTGCGGAAACGGTAACGGTAGGAACAGCGGAAAACAAGATCAAACCCTAAACGTAGACACAAACAGAAACTAGACTCCTACGAGGAAAACCTGCAGATCGGATCTACGAGAAGATACAATCAGCAACTAAAACTCAAAAACAATGCAATCTAGTCTATGGCAAATCTTTTTGTAATGCTTTTTCTGTATAGGACGAAAACACTCGCTAATCTATGGATGGATTTGTGGATGCTTACCGAGGCAACACTGGAAATCTGATACCAAGATGATATGGGGTGGCCCGATCTTCTCAGTAAGCGTATGGCAATGATAATGGTGGATGATAGATAACTAGCCTGTAGCTATGAACTCTCCCGCTCGATCCCTGATGCCAATGCAACAGCTCTCGAACCTTGTAGGATATTCACAACACCACGCTCTTGCGCACGCAGCCGTGACCATGAACGGTAGTATGCAATCTACTAATTCCCAATGGAATAACATACCACACTCAATTATAGTTGGTAGATTCGAACACAGGATATTCCAGAGGTTCTATAAAAGAAACAACTCCAAAATATTTTAACGTGCTCTAAACCCTAACTAGAGGTTGTCCCATAGCTTATAAGGGAGGCTAGGGCGACCAGAAACCGAAACTAAACGCAAACGACTCAAACTGATACAAACCGACTCGGACCAGATTCGGTCGGCGAGCGGACACTCCGGTCAAAGTGGGCCGGACACTCCGGGTGAAGTGTGCCGGACAGTCCGGTCTGGCCAGAAACTTTGAAGTTTCTGGGTGGCGTCCGTGTAGTGTTCGAACTAGCATACTGAATGTCCACGCCAATTTGCCTCTCGACCAGGCCGGACAGTCCGGGTGGATCTAGCCGGACACTCCGGTCGTGGCAGATCTTTTTGCCTCCGTCTTGATGATCTTCTCTTGCGCCTTCCTCCCGCTCCTCCCTCGCGCATCCTTGGGCGATCATCATGTTGGGCTTCTCTTGTAGCCCTTCTCCTGCTCGCGCCATGCTTGTTTCTCCAACGAACCTGATCATACATAAATGCATAGACTTAGGCAGTATAAAGTTCTCATCAATCAAAGTACCAGATTCGTTTAGGAGTAAATTCACCTGTTGTTCCAGTAGCTTAGCACGAGCTCTTGTAACAGGTCCAATTCTAATCTCATTGGACTGATCCTTTCTTGCAACAGTTGTAGCATCTTCAGTAGTCATTCGGGTAGGTGTAATTGTAGGGATGTACTCATCAAAGTGGAGAACTCAAAACCCTCAAAGTCCTCTCCAATATTGCGGAGAAATCCTCAAAGGAATGAGAGAGAGAGAGAAGAGAGAATGGGATCATTATTCCAAGGGGAGGGGCACCCCCTATATATAGTGGGAGGGGAGGGGCACCACCCAAGGGTCAAGCGGTGTGGCACTAATCCCCACAGCCGCTGTCCACCAAGGGGAAGTCGCCGACCCAAGATGGGCCCCACATGGGCAGCCCACCAAGCCTTGGCCAGCTGGCCCTCCTCCCTAGGCGCCTTTCCCCTTTGGGCCTCCCCTCAACTGAGGCCCATTAGCAATGGGCTGCCAAAAAAATAAAATAAAATATATATTTTACTATTAATTCAACAATTAATATAAAATACACATATTTATTATATTCCTTCACTCTGGAACTCCTTCCGGACCCCCCGATCAACATCGGGTGTTACCCAGAACTATTTCGGTTTCTCTCTCTATTTCTCCTACGGTATCACATCTATCCCTAAGCGTCCCCACCCTTAAGCGTGACATCCTTCGGTTTGAAAACACTCCGAACATGATTGAGACCTCTCTCATATCAATGATCATCAGAGGGACCTGGATGCCCATGTTGACCCCCATGCATTTCACGAATCTTATCAACCAAACTGTTAACGTCATTTCCCATTCCCTTTGCCACTTGATACCTAGTTTAACCTAGACTTGATCTATGGTATCTCCATACCTTCATTCGGTCTCGTTACCATGAACTTGTTTACTCGTTCCCATGCCATTGCATTCCGTGACCAAGTCACACGCTTGCAAGCTTCTTTAATGCAACGTCACCGAGATGGCCACATGTATCTATCTATTACATGGATTGGAAAATCTTGGTCTTGATATGTACTCCTCTACACGCCCCTTTGGGAAACCTGAGTAACACATTTTTTATCACCCTTTCACGACATGATACTTGATACCATCTAAGCTCCCTCCAGAACGGTGATTTGCATTATCACACAGTCTAAGGATCAGGTTGCGAGGTTTCATTTGTTTACCATTAATGGTGATCTTTATAACTAGATCTCATTAACTGTCGGATGTTTTCCTATCACATCATTCAACCAATGACATGACCTCGTTGCTAATTAGCATAAATGCCCATGATCTTGAAACCCTAGATCATCCTTATGACCAATGAGCTAGTTCGCTAGAGATAACTAGAGACACAGTTTGCTTACATACCACACGTGTATGAAATGTATTATGAAATGTATTATGAACATATAAGAGATATATCAAACAATACACTTTAGTATTTGCCTCTAGGGCATATATCCTTCAGTCTCCCACTTGCACTAGAGTACAAATTAATCTAGTTTACAATAGGCAGGAACCTAACACCGATGGCATTTCGGTGTTGTTCATGCTTGGCTTGTAGGAGAGCTTTAGTCAGAGGATCTGCAACATTCAGATCTGTGTGCACTTTGCAAATCTTGATTTCACCTTCGTCAACATTCTGTCGGATGACGTGAAACTGTAGCTTGATGTGCTTGGCCGTGGAATGAGTTATTGGTTCCTTTGCGTTTGCAATAGCACCTGTGTTGTCACAAAAGATCGTCACGGGGTCTTGCGCACTTGGAATAACTCCCAATTCGATGATGAAATTCCTTGGACAAATAGCTTCATTCTCCGCATCAGCAGCAGCGATATTTTCCGACTGCATTGTAGACTGCGCTACTACTGGCTGCTTCTTGCTCTTCCAGCTTACCGCCCTACCATTCACCAGAGACACAAATCATGTCTGAGACGTCGAGTAATCAGGATCTGAGTGCCAGCTCGCATCCACGTAACCAGTTATGTTTAGAGCTTCATCACTACCTCCATAGACTAGGAACATATCATTTGTTCTCTTGAGATACTTCGGGATATTTTTCACAGCTGTCCAGTGATTCGTTCCTGGATTAATTTGGTATCAGCTCGTCAAACTAAGAGCCAATGCCACATCAGGTCAAGTAATTAGCATTGCATACATGATATATCCTATGGCTGAAGCATAGGGGATGTAAGGCGTCCTTTCTTTATCAGCATCTGTTGCCGGACATTGAGTCAAACCCAGTGTGTTATTTCTTGTCATTGGCACCAAACCATTTTTGGCATCTTCCGTTTGGAACCTCTTCAAAATCTTTTCAAGGTAAGTACTTTGACTTAATGCAATTAGGCGTCTCGATCTATCTCTATAGATCTTGATACCTAATATGTTTGTAGATTTACCTAGGCCCTTCATGGAAAATTGGCTACTAAAATATGCTTTCACGCTTTCCATGAGTTTCACAATATTTCCCATAAGTAATATGTCGTCCACATATACTACTAGGAAAACCACTGAGCTCCCACTCGCTTTCTTGTAAACACAGAACTCTTGTTGATTTTGGACAAATCCAAACCTCTTGATCACTTGATAAAAACATTGGTTCCAACTCTAAGATGCTTGCTTCAGTCCATAAATGGATCGCTGAAGTTTGCACACCTTCCCATCATCCATAGGATCAACAAAACCTTCTAGTTGCATCATATACAACACTTCATCAATATGTCCATTGAGGAACGTGGTTTTGAGATCCATCTACCATATTTCATAGTTGAAATGAGCAGCAATTGCTAGTAGAATCCGGACAGCTTTAAGCATCACTTTGGGAGAGTAAGTCTCATCGTAGTCAACTCCTTATATTTGGTGAAACCCCTTTGTGATAAGTCGAGCTTTGTGAATGGTCACATTACCATTCACATCTGTCTTTTTCTTAAATATCCATTTATTTTCCACGGCCTTGCGACCTTCCGGAAGATCTACCAAGGTCCAAACTTGGTTTTCATACATGGATCCTATTTCAGATTTCATGCCTTCTAGCCATTTCTCAGAATCAGCACTTTCCATAGCTTCCTCGTAGTTTGCAGGTTCTTCTTGTTCATTCAAAATGATAGTCATCACAATACTATTGTACTAATCCAGAGTGGTACGAATTCTTGTAGACTTGCGAACCGTAGGAGTTTTGATGTGGTTGTCTTGATCATTATCACTTCATTCTTCTTCCATGTTGGAGGGCGGTTTCAGAACAGCTTTTGTTGTGCTACTCGAAATCTAGAGAGAAGGATGAACAATCTCATCTAGCTCAATTTTCCTTCCACTAACTCTTTTGGCGAGAAACTCTTTCTCAAGAAAGATGCCGTTCTTCGCGGCAAACGTTTTGCCTTCGGCCTGGTTGTAGAAGGTATACCCAATAGTTTCCCTTGGGTATCCTACAAACATACATTTTTCCACTTTGGGTTCAAGTTTGTCAGGCTGTAGTTTCTTAACGTAAGCCTCACATCCCCAAACTTTCAGAAATGACAACATTGGCTTCTTGCCATACCATATCTTATATGGGGTTGTCTCCACGGATTTGTACGGTGCTCGGTTTAAAATAAAAGCAGCGGTTTCTAATGCATATCCCCAAAACAACACGGACAAATTAGTCAAAGACATCATTGGCCGCACACTATCCAATAGTATTGATATGGGGTGGCCCGATCTTCTCAGTAAGCGGATGGCGGTGATGATGGTAGATGATAGATAACTAGCCTGTAGCTATGAACTCTCCCGCTCGATCCCTGATACCAATGCAATAGCTCTCGAACCTTGTAGGATATTCACAACACCACGCTCTTGCGCACGCAGCCGTGACCACGAACGGTAGTATGCAATCTACTAATTCCCAATGGAACAACAGATCACACTCAATTATAGTTGGTAGATTCGAACACAGGGTAATTCCTGAGGTTCTATAAAAGAAACAACTCCAAAATATTTGAACGTGGTCTAAACCCTAAACTACGGCGCCCCCATCTATTTAAGGGCTAAGGGTCGGCGGCTGCGACTAGGAATAACAGTTCAACTCAACCTAGACTAAGATACAACCGACCCAAGGTGGGTCAGCTCAAGGCGCGCAGGCCTACTCTGCCGTGGCAGAGTCGGACCCGGTTTCTCTGTCGTGGCAGGTTGCCGCGGCAGAAAGCTGTGTGGTTTCTCTGCCGCGACAGAGATCCCTCGACCATGTGTTGATCTTCTCGTGGAGTTCTCCTTGCGCTTCCTCCCTCCCCTCCCTCGCGCATTCCTCATTGATCAACACGCCATGTTCCTTCAGCTCCTCACTCTGTGCTATGCCTTCTTCTCCTAAGTACCTAATCATACAATAATTCAAAGACTTAGGTAGTATAAAATTCTCATTAATTAAAACACCAGGTTCATTAAGAAACAAGTTCACCTATTGTTCTAGTAGCTTGGCACGAGCTCTTGTGATTGGTCCAATCCTTATCTCATTGGATTGATCCTTCTTTGCAATTGGAACATCTTTATTAGCAATCAGGGTAGGTGTAATTATAGGGATGTCCTCATCATCATCCCCCTTCAAAAGGCATCGTCCTCGACGCTCCAAGGTCTTCTCCAAGATATGGTGACAAATCAGCAACGTTGAAGCTATTGCTAACTCCACCAAACTCCTCAATAGGTATATCAACTGAGTAGGCATTATCATTAATCTTGGCTAACACCTTGTAAGGACCAGCACCACGTGGCTTCAATTTTGACTTTCGAAGTAGTGGGAACCTATCCTTGCGTAGATGCACCCAAACCATATCTCCAGGCTCGAACAACACTTCTTTTCGTGTTTGATTCCTTGCAGCAGCAATGTTATTGCCTTTCTTCTCAATAGCCTCTCAAGTCTTCTCATGTATTTTCTTCACATAATCAGCATGTTTTGATGCCTCCATATCAACTCTCTCATGTAATGGCAGAGGCAACATATCAAGTGGCGTCAATGGCTTGAAACCATACACCACCTCAAAAGGACAAAGCTGAGTAGTTGAATGCACAACCCTGTTGTAAGCAAACTCAACATGTGGCAAACACTCTTACCACTCCCGCAGATTCTTTTTAATCATGGTCCTTAGCAGCTGTGACAATGTTCTATTCACCACCTCTGTTTGACCATCTGTTTGGGGATCACATGTAGTACTGAACAGCAACTTCGTTCCTAGCTTCCCCCATAAGGTCTTCCAAAAGTAGATCATGAACTTCACATCACGGTCAGAAACAATCGTCTTTGGTACTCCATGTAATCTCACGATGTCCCTGAAAAACAAGTTAGCAACATGCGACGCATCGTCGCTTTTGTGGAAGGCAATAAAATGAGCCATCTTAGAGAACCTATCTACAACCACAAATATAGAATCATGACCTCTCTGAGTTTTAGGTAGACCTAGCACAAAATCCATACTAATGTCTTCCCATGGAGTAGTAGGTGCAGAGAGAGGTGTATACAAACCGTGAGGCTTCAGCTTAGATTTCGACTTGTGGCATGTAATACATCGGCTCACAAATCTGTACACATCACGCCTCATCTTGGGCCAATAAAAGTGATCAGGAAGCATGAGCAACGTCTTCTCACGCCCAAAGTGACCCATCAAACCACCAGCATGTGATTCCTGCACTAAAAAAACGCAACGACGATTTTGGAATACATAGTTTGTTAGCTCGAAACAAATATCCATCATGTATATGATACTTATCCCATGCGTTTCTAAGAGCACACAAACGATATGGTTCAGCAAAATCATGGTCAGTTGCATAAAGTGCACAAATAGCTTCTAATCTAGGAATTTTAACATCAATATTGGTTAATAGCATGTTCTTCCTAGATAGAGCATCAGCAACAACATTTTCTTTTCCCTTCTTATAATTAATGATGTAAGGAAAAGACTCAATGAACTCAACCCATTTAGCTAATCTTCTATGCAAGTTTGATTGAGCTTTCAAGTATTTCAATGCTTCATGATCAGAATGTATGATGAATTCCTTTGGCCACAAATAATGTTGCCAAACCTCAAGTACTCTAACAAGTGCATACAATTCTTTATCATAGATTGAATAATTCAAACGAGCACCAGTCAATTTCTCAGAAAAATAAGCTATAGGCCGACCCTCTTGCATCAAAACGCCACCTATGCCTATACCACTAGCATCACATTCAACTTCAAATTGCTTCGAAAAATTAGGTAATGCAAGCAATGGTGCAGAAGTAAGCAAATGTTTCACTGTATCAAATTTAATGTCTTGGGCCCCGCGCCATACAAAAGGAACACCTTTCTTTGTCAAATCATTCAAAGGTGCATCAATGGTGCTAAAATCTTTCACAAAGCGCCTATAGAAACAAGCGAGACCGTGGAAACTACGCACTTGACTTACATTCATTGAAGTAGGCCAATTCTGAATTGATTCAATTTTAGATTGATCCACCTCTACTCCATGCTTAGAAACAACAAATCCTAGGAATATGACCTTATCTTTTGCAAATGTACACTTCTCAAGATTAGCATATAGTTTATTATCACGTAACACTTGCAAAACTTGTCTAATATGAATGCAATGTTCAGATTCGGTGTGGCTGTATATGAGTATATCATCAAATTAAACAACCACGAAACGACCAATAAACTCTCTCAAAACATGATTCATCAAACGCATGAAAGTACTAGGTGCATTAGTAAGACCAAACGGCATGACTAACCACTCATACAAGCCGAATTTAGTTTTGAAAGCAGTTTTCCATTCATCCCCTTCTTTCATCCTAATTTGATGATAACCACTACGCAAGTCAATTTTAGAGAAAACAGCAGCACGACTCAATTCATCGAGCATATCCTCTAAGCGTGGAATAGGATGACGATATCGAATAGTGATGTTATTAAGCGCTCTACAGTCAACACACATGCGCCATGTACCATTTTTTTGAGGAACTAAAATAACAGGAACAACACAAGGGCTAAGAGAAACATGAATGTACCCTTTATCCAGCAACGCTTGTACTTGCTTCTGAATTTCCTTAGTTTCTTCGGGATTAGTCCTGTAGGGTGCACGGTTGGGAAGTGTGGCACCAGGAATCAAGTCCACTTGATGTTCTATACCACGCAATGGAGGTAAGCCTATGGGTACATCTTCTGGAAACACATCCCCAAAGTCCTGCAAAACAGACGAGACACCAAGAGAAATAGGGGCCATGTCGTTAGAAACCAATACCTCGCCCTTATACATGAGCACAAGTGGTATGGTTGTAGGATCCTCACGAAATTCTCTCATATCTTCCTTAGTGGCTAATCAATAAACCAGGCACTCTCTCACTTTTCGTTATATCACTCAATTTAGGATCAATTACATCAGGAACAGCTATCACGCAATCTCGCCGAGTGGTAGTATCTTCCTTCAAGTTGACCTCTATCTTCTGGCGAGAATCATTCACAGTTTCTTGTGGTGTCATTGGCTGCATAGTAATCTTCTTTCCTTTGAATTCCAAGTGATATGTATTGGCTCGGCCATTGTGTTGCACATGGCGATCATAGAGCCAAGGCCGACCCAATAGTAGGGGACAAACAGTCATAGGAACCACATCAAAATCAATAGAATCTTTGTATGGCCCTATTTGAAAGTTCACTTGTACCATATGATTTACCTTCATCTCACCATTGTTGCTCAGCCATTGTATGTAGTATGGCTTGGGATGAGGTAAGTATGTCAAATTCAGTTTGGCACATAGTTCCTTACTTGCAAGATTTCTGCAGCTACCTCCATCAATAATGACCCTGCAAGCTTTGTTTGGTCCAACTAGAGCTTTTGTTTGGAACAGGTTGCAACGCTGGGATTCCTCAACCGGTTGCACACTAAGTACACGTGAAGATACGACAATCGTGGGTGCACGCTCAGCATATGCATCAGCACCAACCTCGTCGTCATCAATATCATCATAAGAAGCTTCATCTCCACTTTCTACTTCACCTTGTTCATTAACAAACATAACCTTGCTGTTTGGACAATCCTTCTTGTAGTGACCTCTACCTCCACAAGTATGGCACACCACATCACGAGTACGTGCAGTAGACATGTTGGAACCCGAGCTAGCAGCAGGAGCAGCGGGTTTCCGAGCATTAGAACCAAACGAAGGTGTACTTGCTGGTTTCGCCGATGGTGTAAACGGAACAGCAGCTGGTGGCGTGACTGTAGGAGGAATAGATCTAGCCGAAAATCTGCTGGAGGATGGAAAACGAGCGCGTGACTTCGCCTCTTCTGCCAACTGGGATTCAGCCTCTCTAGCATGGTGCAATAGCTCATTCATGGTCTCATACTTGTGATGACGCACTATTCTCTTGATTGGCAACTTCAGATTGTTTAGGAATCACTGCATGGTCATCTCAATTGACTCGCGAACTCGAGCACGCTGCATAAGTAGCTCCATCTCCATGTAGTACTCATCTACTGTCATTGTGCCTTGCTTCAATTGCGTCAATTTATCAAAAACTGATCGCAAGTAGTTGGTTGGAACGAAACGAGCCTTCATGATTTGCTTCATCTCGCGCGAATCCATCACAGGAAGTTCACTGTCCTCCCTCCTATGTTGCACAAGAGCATCCCACCAACACAAAGCATAACCATCAAATTCAGATGCTGCAAGCTTGACCTTCTTGTCTTCTGGATAGTCAAATAAGCGCTAGAGTTTCTCAATCTTCAACTCCCATGTGAGGTAATCTTCTGGATCAATGGAACCATCAAACATGGGGATCGAAAACTTTGGCTTGCCCAAACCATCATCAGGAGCTTGGTTGTGAACATGTTGAGCACGCCCAAGAGGGGAAAACCCACGGCCATGAGCAGGTGCATGGGCAGGGGGAATAGCACGTCCCCTGCCAACATGTGGAGCAGCATCCACAGCGCTACCCTCATCGAAATCATCAAAGGCATCATCATGTTGAGGATCTTCCCTTCTACGTAAAGCGGCTGTTAAGCCCTCAATGGAACGCTACAAAGTGGTGACATTAACATTGAGCGTAGCCACTTGCGTTTGAATAGTATCAACCGTTCCAACATGCTGATCCAATCTCATATTCATATCCTGGAGATTCTTGTCAATGGCATCTGTCGTGTTAGTAAACACACGTGTCAAGTGGGACTTCAAAGCCTCATATTCACGCCAATTAACAAGCTCCTCATCCTTCTTTTTCTGCATCACAACATCATCATCACTAGAAGACATGATTAGTAGATTAGTGCAAAAATCAAAATCTGTATGGTGGAACTCTCACAGCTCACTCACAACTAATAAGAAAGGAGATCTTACCGTTCCACAGTGAATAGAGATGCTCTACCAAATGAAATCAAAAACTGATGCACTGATGTGATGAAGTGAATAACAAAGGTATAGAGAATGATCACAGGGCACACAGGGTATTTACGGTGGAGCTGTAGGTATGGTATCCTAACTACACCGCAAACAAGTCCTAGTGTTGGTCGTATGACAAAGACCCACGGAAACACACACGGTGGAGATAAATGGGGCAATTGCAACTATGAAAATGAGCTCAATAAAGTAAGGTATGTCGGAGGAATGCTCGTGTTGCAATGCACAAGGAGAGACGCTAGCAATGTCTCAACGAAACAAGCACAAGTTGCTAAACTGAGCAGCCCGCAGAGCACTAAGCATGCTAGTATCGTAGGATAGTTTTAGACACAAAGAAAGGTTTACTAAGGCTCACAAGGATAGGTACGCTATGTGGACTCAGTAAAAAATAAACAAAAAAGAAAAAAAATTGACCTGAGAATTGGTCTCTGCCACGGCAGAAAAACGGCCTAAAATCCTGCCGCGGGAGGATGTCGGCAGACACAAAAATTTCTCGTATGAGGACAGACCTGTCTGTGGTAAGGCGACGGTACGATTTTTTTTTTGGATTTTTTTTTAGCTTTCACGCTGGAGCACATACCCGTCTGCGGTCAAGCGTGAGGCAGCGAGCCGTTTTTTTTTACTTCAACGTGAAGCAAACTCAGTACAGGTCTAGATCCGATCGGTTTGCCTTTTTTCTCCTTCTTTCAAACGGATCTACAACCTGAGACTAAAAGAAAACAGATCTACTAGATCTAAGACTCAAGAACATGACGAACAGTCTAGAAATAGTCTAGGGACTCCGACAACGGATCAAAAACAGACGAAAACTAGACAAAAACTACGACTCAGATTTAGAAGAAAGGCTACACAAAAGGATTATGATCAGCAACTAGGACTCACGAACAGTGTTATCTAGGCTATGGCAATGAACTATGAACCCTAATATTTTTGTGTGGCTTTTTCTGTATAGGACAAAAACAACTAATCTATGGATGGATTTGTGGATGCTTACCGAGGCAACGGACCGAAATCTGATACCAAGATGATATGGGGTGGCCGATCTTCTCGATGGCGGATGGCGATGATGATGGTGGATGATAGATAACTAGTGCGTAGCTATGATCTCTCCCGCTTGATCCCTGATGCCAGCGCAACAGATCTCGAACCTTGTAGGATATTCACAACACCACACTCTTGCGCACACAGCCGTGACCATGAACGGTAGTCTGCAATCTACTAATTCCCAATGGAACAACAGATCACACTCAATTATAGTTGGTAGATTCGAACATAGGGTAATTCCAGAGGTTCTATGAAAGAAACAACTCCAAAATATTTTAACGTGGTCTAAACCCTAACTTGTGATGGCTGCGGAGGTTTATATGAGGGCTGGGGCGTCCTCCCCTCTAAACGGGCCTAAAAACAGCCATAACTTGGCCCAAACTGACTCGGTTCGACTCAAACTGATACATACCGACCCATATATGGGTTCGGCGTTATTGGCACGCAGTCCAAACGTCGTGGAACACCTCAAACATGTAATTCTTGGTGCGCCATCTCTCGCTCTTGCTCATACGTGATTTCCTCATTGCCTCCTAGTGCGCATGCCTCCCGCTCCTCCCTCGCGCACTTGTTGATATTGGAAATCAGTGCTTGTCCTTCTTGCTGCAACTCTCCCCCTCCTCGCGCAACGCTTGTGTTATCAATAAACCTGATCATACAAAGATGCATAGACTTAGGTAGTATAAAGTTCTCATTAAGTAAAACATCAGGTTCAATTAAGAGTGAATTCACATGTTGCTCAATCAGCTTTGCATGAGCTCTTGTAATGGGTCCAATCCTGATTTCATTGGACTTGTTCTTTGCAGCAACATCTTCATTGTGAATAGGAGTAGGAGATAGTGGAATAGTATGGATGTCCACATCAGATCTCGTGGTCAAATTGATGGGAAAGCGAGGGGAAAGGGAGAAGGTAGCGGAAGCGGACGTACACCTCGCGAAGAACACGATGAACACACACAAAACTCACACGATACAAGGCCGATTGCTCTCGTTGGCGGCCACCGGTCCGATAGAATCCTCGCAAGGAAAGATTGGTCAACGTGCTCCCTCGATCCCAAGCGGAGAGGGAAGAACACCTTGGAGAGGGTCTTGACAACTTGGCAAAGGGACACCGATGCCAAGGCCTTGAACAACGAAGGAGGCACGATGCAAAATCCAACGAGGTGGTGATGATAGTCGATCCCCTTTGGTAGAAGGGGATGAGGCAAAACTAGAGATTCCACAAAGGGGGTTATCTTTAGTCTATCATCTATGCCTAGGGTTACATGAGTGGGTGGGGGCACTATATATAGGCCAGCCACATAACAAGGGGTAATTTAGGCATAAAACTAGGGTTTCTAAGGATAAGAGGGGTACATGGGCTGAAGGCCCAGCTCAAGGCGCACATGCACAGTGCACTTAGGCCAGAGACTCCGGGGTGCAGTGGCCAGACACTCCGGGGTCGATGTGGCTCTGCGGAGTGGACTCCGGGGTGGCATACAGAGACTTCCAGGCAGGGGTGCGGAGACTGGGCAGGAGTCCTGGGGCGGAGACTCTGGGGCGAAGGGCCGGAGACTCCGGGGTCGAAGGGCCAGAGACTCTGGTATGGCCGGAGACTCCGGGGCTTCAGCTGCTGCTTCTTTCGTCTTCTCTCCCAAGCCTCCATCTTGCTGGGCTTGGTGCTCCGGTCTTCCTCCCTTGCCTCCATACTTGTCGGTGTGAACCTATCATGATAATAGGACGGAGTATGAAGTAGTATACCATTCAATAAGGTAGGAAGTGCGCTCGCATAGAGGAATGGATTCACCTTTGGAGTCCATGACGACTTGGCATAGGTTGATACCATGATGTGGTAACGACCGAAGGTCGGGCTACATCATCTCCCCCCTTCAAAAAGAGTCGTCGTCGACTCTACATGCTCATCACAAAGTAGAAGATGTCAAGAGACCTCCTTGATCCTAGGGTTCACCATATAGTCGTCCTCGGGAAGATTGAATTGACAACACTTCAATGTTCCTTCACCTTCCATGAAGCCTACAAAGCTCACAACAAAAGAGAAACAAGACTCAAAGAGTATCCAATTCATGAAGATTATAACATGAGTCCTCAAGTAGAAGGAAGTCACCTTATGATGTAGATATAGCTCATTGAAGGTCAGCTCTAGGTAACTCTCTTCGATTCGTCTTGTCAACTTATGGTCCATAGATGTTAACACGTACGCGATTGTACCTTCATACAACAAAGACCAAGCAACATATGTTTGTGTGTGATAGAGGATCATGTCATTTGTAGCATGTCCATTCTTGTTCACAACACTATTAGCACAACTCAAGTATCGCAAACGAAATGCGTAGGCAAGGTCAAAGTGCATGGAACTCGTTTGAACATCATCCAAATGTGGGAACTCAAAAACTCCATATTACATCTTAGTGTGGCGCTCAAAGCAATTGAGTAAAATATTGATCAACATTTTGATGCAAATCTAGGAGAATTCGGCAAAAACACATGAGGAAGAATATCCAAAACAATATCATTATGTGTGCAAGCCAACCATTGGAAAGAACAATTGTTCAATTTGTTGGATGGCATAAACATATCATCAAAAGCCAAAATCATGGGGGTATGAGTATCACAAGCGGAAGCAAAAACAACATGTTTGGAAACAAACCATATGAAAGAGCAAGTGATCCTTATGTTCGTTGCAACAACAATACGAGAGACTTGGAAGCTCTCATGACAACACATGCTCATAATGGCATTATGGTTGCACACAAAACATCGAAAAGAGAAATTGTTCAACATTTTTGTTGCAACATACAAAGCATCAATGTCCAATAGCAATGAAACATGATTGTCACAAGGTGGAAAGAATACCATCAACATGCTTACAAGCAAACCATAGGAAAGAGCAATTTGTCAACATGAAAGATGCAAAGCATGCAAAAGGTATCAGAGATGGGCTCAATCTTTAACTCACTTGGGGGATGCTCTGTAGAGCTCTTTTTGTCAACTCGTGCTCAACCGATGTTGACATGATCGTTCGGGTACCTACACAGATCATAGATAAAAGGAAGAACTTGTGTGCATTGTAGAGAAACACATCATCCATCATGATGTATCTCTTCTTATGCACATCACCATTAGTGTCAATCAAGTGTAACATAGGTGCATGGTGAGTATGCAAGTGGGGAACATGCTTATCATGGCAATCATCAAAATCTCCAAAATTTGAGAAAGTTGTGGGGGCCATCTCAATATAAACCATGTTAGAATTATTGTTGCAAGCAAAACAAGTGAAAGAGAAAGTATTCACCTTATTGCAAGCAACGGAAGAGATTGTAAAACATTCATGACAAAGCATGGTTCGAGGGGTACCATTGGTAACATCATTGCAAGCAAAACATTGGAAGAGCAATTTTTCAACAAACTGCAAGCAATGATATCATCAACGTAACGTTTAGAGCATGGCATGTCTATGGCAACATCATCACAATCAAATAATTTCACATGCTCAACATTATGCAAAGGAAAAGTATCACATGGAAATACCAATGAGTCATATGTGATATCACAAACATCATCCATAGCACGCCAATCATCACAAATCATAATGTCCACTAGTGGGATCATGGCATCATCAGCACCCTTATTTTTACGTTGTTCATACCTCTCATATGAAGTGGGGGTTGGGGTAGTGTTGGCCTCCAAGTGGGCGACTTCTTCTTCTTGTATGGGGATGTCCTTAGCTTCATCCACGATGTACATCTTCTCAGTCGGATGCATAATCATGTCCAAGCTTGGCGCTTCTTTATCCATGGAACCTAGCACACCATGAGATAACACACTAGAGGTACAGGGTAAGTCGTTAGAAATCAAAGTGGTCTCACATGACCTATCAACTACCACTCTCAACTCACTAGGCGTATCACTCATTCCCTCCAAGTGGAAGTACTCAATCTCATGTATGGTGGACTCACTCATCGCACTCTTGTTTTCACTCAAGTGGGATAAGTGGCTCTCATACTCACATGGGATTGGTACCACATCATCACTCAAGTATGCAGGGGTAGGCTCGGTTCTCTCAACTCCATGCGCCTCCTTTGGTGAAGGGAAAATCCCATGCTCACCAATCTTGACCTTGTCGTCACCATCGTGAACCTTGGCTTGTGTAGTCCTTTTGATGTACTCATCCAACTTGGCGAAGTAGAGGTCTTCGTATTCCTCATCCATGAAGTTGCATGCGTCATCTAGGACGTCAAGTTTAGGTGTTGAAGCTTGATGGCATGGATGAGAGCTTGCTCTTGGTGCCATTTTGGTGGTGGCACAAGTAGTTGAAGTTGCCTTACGATGGTGTCGACGGAGGTCATTGGCGTGCCTTGCCAAAGGTTGATGTAGATGGCGCACTTGGTCATCCACATGACGCTCGTGACGATGCTCCTTGTCCTTGGCACTCTTCTTGTGATGGTGGTGCCTTCTTGAGCTTGGTTGAGCATTATGGATGGTACTCAACATGCATTCTTCGTCTTCATGGCGAAGATGCCTTGAACGACGTCTTGTATCCTCATGATGTTGGCGATGATGTAGAGAGGATGCTTGTTGATGAAGATTCTTGCTTTGTGGCGTATCTTTTGGAAGATGATGTTTGGGCGCCCTTCTTCTTGTAGGTGATGGCACTTGTTGCCTTGGAGGTTGTTGCACATGACGCCTTCGAGGTGGCCTTGCTTGGCGCCTTGGAGATGGTGGTTCTTGGTGCCATGGATATGGTAGTGCTTGACGGATTGGAGGTGATGGCACTCACCGCCTCGGAGATGGTGACCCATGAAGCCATGTAGGTGGTGGCGCTTGACACCTTGGAGGTGGATCATCGAAGTAGGTGGTGCCCTTTGGTGTGGCACACTTGGCCTTGAAGGTCATGGTGTCTTGATGATGCGCCTCCTCTTGCTTGGCATAGTAGTCTTCCATCTCCAAGCGCTGGAGGTATTCTTCATGGCTCATGGAAGATCCCTCGAAGTTGGAGATGTTCGCCATGTCCTCCATGCTTGGTGAGGCGTCGTCGTTGTAGCATTCGAAGTCATCCATGCTTGGGGAGTCGTTGTTGATGTAGTACTCCATATCACCCAAGCATGTGGAGCCATTGTTGGTGTAGTGCTCCATGTACTCCATGCATGAGGAGCCATTGTCGATGTGGAGCTTAATGTCTTCCATGCTTGAGGAGCCATAGTTGATGACGTGCTCCATGTCTTCAATGCACGTGGAGTCATCGTAGGTGTAGTGCTCTGGGTCCTCATAGCATGCGGAGCCATTGTCGGTGTAGTGCTCCGTCATGTCCTCTATACTTGTGGAGTCGTAGACATGGTGGCTCATCATGGATTCTTCATAGATATCATCCTCGGTTCCAGAGTCCCTAGACATGATTCACAAGACCAAGTGGTGTATATGGAAGTGGTAGGGGGTTAGGGAAACAACGTCAAACCTTACTTTACCTTGGAAGATAGTATCGTGCAAGAGGCCACACTTTAGAGGAATCAAAACTAAGTAAAGTCAATTCCACGTGGAACACCAAAACCAACTAACCACTAAGAAACACAAACACACAAAGCTTATGGTGGATAGGTATGGAAGGTGTCGTGTCCAAGAACATTCTAAAATCAAGATATTGTAATGGAAAGTAAAGAACCACGATGATCGCAAAGCAAAACAAGTCAATCCACAAGATAGGAATTATGTACAAGGAAACACACATGGTGGGATAAATGGGACTTGTGCGACAGAGAAATTGAGCTAATAACCAAATGTTTATCTTGCGAAGACTATAAGCTCGTGTCGCACAAGTGCAAGGAGAGATGCTAGTTCGATTAAAATAAAATTGGTGGGCTACAAGATATGCACAATAAGTACCACATATTTGATGTTCATCGAGCTTGCGCTTCCTATTCTACGAGGCACTTGTTTCTTTCTTTCTTTTCTTCTTTTTATTTTTATTTTTATTTTTCTATATATTTTTTCTCTTTTTTTCTCTTTTTCTTTTCTTTTTCACTTGCCTCTTCCTTGTGCCAACAACTATACAAGATAACTATATGAGATAGCACACTCACAACTTTTGCTCGGAATTCTACAAGGTATCAAATGTGCATAGTCCAATCAATCATAGGAGTAACTATTCTCAATAGGTGTTTGTTGGTCGCAAAGATAGTGTAGCTCAAAAAGGGATGCAAGTGGGGAGAAGTCGTGGAATTTTTATACCTTTCGTCGCCGATCTTCACCCTTTATTGGTGAATTCCGCCTTGCTAATGGAATTTGGATGGAGTAGATAGCATGAACCATGCATATGATGATGTAGAGCTCCTTCTCCTCTTCAAAACGAGCTAAAGAACACCAAAATCCGAGATCGTATGCAAAAGTTATGCTCAAAACGGTGAAACCGTTTTCTGTCTGTAGGGGGCGGAGACTCGGGTCTCAAAGGCCGGAGCTCCGGCCTGGAGTCACTAACCCCGGAGACTCCGGTCCTGGGCCGGCGACTCCGGTCTAGGACTTCTAGAATGACCAGAACAGGTTCGTGGCACGATTTTGGGCGGAAAACTCAAACCAAAACCTCAAATTGGTGAGGGAAATGAAGGAATTAGGCCATGGAAACGCAGGAGAAGGTAGATCAACAAGTTTAGCAAGTAATCTACGGATCAAAACCTACCAAAACGCACTCAAATCACAGATCGATCCAAACACGAAATTGGGGCTATTTTTGGGGGATTTTTGAATTTATGGGGGAAAAGACCAAATCGATTAGGAATCTGTGGCAACCAAAAAGCTGCTGATACCATATATTAAGGGGTAACCCCGTGGGTGGCCCGATCTTCACGGATCTCGTGGTCAAATCGATGGGAAAGCGAGGGGAAAGGGAGAAGGTAGCGGAAGCGGACGCACACCTCGCGAATAACACGATGAACACACGCAAAACTCACACGATACAAGGTCGATTGCTCTCACCGGCGGCCACCGGTCCGATAGAATCCTCCCAAGGAAAGATCGATCAACGTGCTCCCTCGATCCCAAGCGAAGAGGGAAGAACACCTTAGAGAGGGTCTTGACAACTTGGCAAAGGGACACCGATGCCAAGACCTTGTACAACAAGGGAGGCACGATGCAAACTCCAACGAGGTGGTGACGATAGTCGATCCCCTTTGGTAGAAGGGATGAGGCAAAACTAGAGATTCCACAAAGGGGGTTGTCTTTAGTCTATCATCATCTATGCCTAGGGTTACATGAGGGGGTGGGGGCACTATATATAGGCCAACCACATAACAAGGGGTAGTTTAGGCATAAAACTAGGGTTTCTAAGGATAAGAGGGGTACATGGGTCGAAGGCCTAGCTCAAGGCTTGCAGGCCCAGTCTACTTAGGCCGGAGACTCCGGGGTCGACTCTGGGTGGCATACAGAGACTTCCAGGCGGGGGTGCGGAGACTAGGCCGTAGTCCTGGGGTGGAGACTCCGGGGAAAGGGCCGGAGACTCCGAGGTCGAAGGGCCGGAGACTCCGGTGTGGCCAGAGACTCTAGGGCTTGAGGGCCGGAGACTCTGGGGATTCAGCTGCTGCTTCTTCCGTCTTCTCTTCCAAGCATCCATCTTGTCGGGCTTGGTGCTCCGGTCTTCTTCCCTTGCCTCCGTACTTGTCGGTGTGAACCTAGCGCAATAATAGGACGGAGTATGAAGTAGTATACCATTCAAGAAGGTAAGAAGTGGGCTCGCATAGAGGAACAGATTCACCTTTGGAGTCCATGACGACTTGGCATAGGTTGTAGACCATGATGTGGTAACGACCGAAGGTTGGGCTACATCACAATGTCATAGAGTTGGCCACATGTATCTATCTGTTACATGGATTGGCAAATCCTGGTCTTGATATGTACTCCTCTACACGCCCCTTTGGGAAACATGAGTAGCAGCTGTTTGATCACCCTATCACGAGATGATACTTGATACCATTAAAGCTCCCTCCAGAACGGTGATTTGCATTATCTCACAGTCTAAGGATCAGGTTGCGAGGTTTCTTTGTTTTCATCAATGGTGAACTTTGTAAATAGACCTCATTATGATACAACTGTCAAATGTTTGTATATCACATCATTCAACCAATGATATGACCTCATTGTCAATTGGTCCATGATCTTGAAACCCTACACCATCCTCATGACCAATGAGCTAGTACGCTAGAGGTAACTAGAGACACGGTTTGTTTACATACCACACGTGTATTAATGTTTCATATTAACATAGTTATAGCATAGTATGAAACGTATTATGAACATATAAGAGATATATCATACAATACACTTTATTATTTGCCTCTAGGGCATATCTCCTTCAAACATGGCTTACACCCACCGTATGCGAACGCGGATATGTATGACACCCGATCATCATGGCCTGCCTCATAATTGAAAACTTTCTTGGTGGTGCACACACAAGGGGGATACTATAACTAGAATTATGTGAGGGATTATCTTATTACGCTACCGCCATATATTCGAATCATACTAGCATAATAAGATGCAAAAGGAATACTTCAAAACTATAGTTCCATGACGTAGTTTCAACATCTTGATCGCCATCGAGAGCTCCAATGAAAAGTTTCACAAACTTGTCATTGCCATGTCACAACACATGCACCTATGCAAAATAAAGATAAACGCCTCTACTTTATCTATTGCAAGTTTTACATGGCCTTAGGGCTTTCGTGGTACAACCCCTTCCCACCTACGAACGTAGAGCCACACCATGGATTCAATGATTGCCGTTTTACTTCCCTTTTCAGGGCCCTCCAATGTTGATTCCATATTAACTGATGTAGAGAGACAGACACCCCCCAAAGCCACTTAACTCTGGACCAGTCTCGTGAATCACCACATAAGGTAGGTTGGGGGCCGCTTCAGCAAATAGTCTCGCGATATGAACAAGAACATAAAAGAGGGTAGCAACTATAAAATCAATGCCCACATATTTCTATATGTTCTATCCGTATGGCATGCCTACCCATAGAGCCGCTCTGATACCACTGTAGGGTTCCGTAGCAAAAAATAAAAAATTCTAACTATATGAACACTAATACCAGGATCTATACTATGTAGGCATAAGTAATGGAAAAGGAACATGGTACTCATACCCTTGAAGACCGAGGAACTCCTTACGGAGGAAGGCGTATGTTAATGAAGACGAGCAGCTCCAAGCACCCCGAGTGTGGTGCCTCCGAAGTACTATACACATACGGTGTAGGCGGCGTCAGCTGGGCTCCGATCTAGCCGAGCAGCGAAAGAGGAAGATCACGGACCGAAGATCACACGACGATGGTGTGAAAGTGGAGAACTCAAAACCCTTGAAGTCCTCTCCAATATTGCGGAGAAATCCTCAAAGGAATGAGAGAGAGAAGAGAGAATGGAATCATTCCAAGGGGAGGGGGTGACCCCCTATATATAGTGGGAAGGGAGGGGCACCACCCAAGGGGTAGGCGGTGTGAGACGAATCCCCATAGCCGCCGGCCACCAAGGGGAAGCCACCGTCCCTAGGTTGGCCCCACTTGGGCAGCCCACCAAGCCTTGGTCAGCTGGCCCTCCTCCCTATGCGCCTTGCCCCTTTGTGGCCTCCCCTCCGAGTGGGTCCCATTAGCAGTGGGTGCCTATAAAAATAAAATAAAATATATATTTTAATATTAATTCAACATTTAATATAAAATATGCATATTATTATATTCCTTCACTCATTAACTCCTTCCCCCCGATCAATAGTGGGTGTTACCCGGAACTATTCCGTTTTCTCTCTCTCTAATTCTCCTATGGTACCGCATCTATCCCTAAGCGTCCCCACCCTTAAGTGTGACATTCTCTAGTTCGGAAACACTCCGGACATGATTGAGACCTATCTCATATCAATGATCATCAGAGGGACCTGGATGCCCATGTTGACCCCCGTGCATTTCAAGAATCTTATCGTTCGAACCGTTAACGTCGTTTCCATTCCCTTTGCAACTTCATACCTAGTTCACTCGAGACTTGATCTATGGTATCTCCATACCTTCGTTCGGTCTCGTTACCGATGAACTTGTTTACTCATTCCCATGTCGTTGGATTCCATGACCAAGTCACACGCTTGGAAGCTTCGTTAATGCAACGTCACCGATATGGCCACATGTATCTATCTATTACATGGATTAGCAAATCCTGGTCTTGATATGTACTTCTCTACATGCCCCTTTGGGAAACCTGAGTAGCAATGATATGGGGTGGCCCGATCTTCTTAGCAAGCACTTGTCGATGGTGATGGTAGATGATAGATAACTAGCCTGTAGCTATGAACTCTCCCGCTCGATCCCTGATGCCAATGCAACAGCTCTCAAACCTTGTAGGATATTCACAACACCACGCTCTTGCACTCGCAGCCGTGACCACGAACGGTAGTATGCAATCTACTAATTCCCAATGGAACAACAGATCACACTCAATTATAGTTGGTAAATTCGAACACAGGGTAATTTCAGAGGTTCTATGAAAGAAACAACTCCAAAATATTTAACTTGGTCTTCCCTCATCTACGACGCCCCCATCTATTTATGGGTCCAAAGGGCGGCGGCCTATGGTAGAACCCGAGTCGGTTCCACCCAACCTGGATACAAACCGGCCACAAGTGGCTCGGCCAAGACTGGCTCTGCCGTGGCAGAGTCCTAGTCGGTTTTCCTGCCGCGGTAGCCTGCCGTGGCAGAGAAACGAGGCTTTTCTCTGCCGCGGCAGAGAACTTCCTCCTCTTGTTGATCTTCGTCTTGGACAGCTCCTTGCGCTTCCTCCCTCTCCTCCCTCGCGCATTCCTCATTGATCAACACGCCATGTTCCTTCAGCTCCTCACTCTGTGCTATGCCTTCTTCTCCTAAGTACCTGATCATACAATAATTCAAAGACTTAGGTAGTATAAAATTCTCATTAATTAAAACACCAGGTTCATTAAGAAACAAGTTCACCCGTTGTTCTAGTAGCTTGGCACGAGCTCTTGTGATTGGTCCAATCCTTATCTCATTGGATTGATCCTTCTTTGCAATTGGAACAACTTCATTAGCAATTGGGGTAGGTGTAATTGTAGGGATGTCCTCATCATCTCCCCCCTTCAAAAGGCGTCGACCTCGACGCTCCAAGGTCTTCTCTAGCATATGGTGATAAATCAGCAACGTTGAAGTTGTTGCTAACTCCACCAAACTCCTCAATAGGTATATCAACCGAGTAGGCATTATCATTAATATTGGCTAACACCTTGTAAGGACCAGCACCACTTGGCTTCAATTTTGATTTTCGAAGTAGTGGGAACCTATCCTTGCGTAGATGCACCCAAACCATATCTCCAGGCTCGAACAACACTTCTTTTCATGTTTGATTCCTTGCAGCAGCAATGTTCTTGCCTTTCTTCTCAATAGCCTCTCGAGTCTTCTCATGTATTTTCTTCACATAATCAGCACGTTTTGATGCATCCATATCAACCCTCTCATGTAATGGCAGAGGCAACATATCAAGTGGCGTCAATGGCTTGAAACCATACACCACCTCAAAAGGACAAAGCTGAGTAGTTGAATGCACAGCCCTGTTGTAAGCAAACTCAACATGTGGCAAACACTCTTCCCACTCCATGATTCTTTTTAATCATGGTCCTTAGCAGCTGTGACAATGTTCTATTCACCACCTTCAGATGACCATCTGTTTGGGGATGACATGTAATCTTGAACAGCAACTTTCCTAGCTTCCCCCATAAGGTCTTCCAAAAGTAGCTCATGAACTTCACATCACGGTCAGAAACAATCGTCTTTGGTACTCCATGTAATCTCACGATGTCCCTGAAAAACAGGTTAGCAACATGCAACGCATCGTCGCTTTTGTGGCAGGCAATAAAATGAGCCATCTTAGAGAACCTATCTACTACCACAAATATAGAATCATGACCTCTCTGAGTTTTAGGTAGACCTAGCACAAAATCCATACTAATGTCTTCCCATGGAATAGTAGGTGTAGAGAGAGGTGTATACAAACCGTGAGGCTTCAGCTTAGATTTTAACTTGTGGCATGTAATACATCGGCTCACAAATCTGTACACATCACGCCTCATCTTGGGCCAATAAAAGTGATCAGCAAGCATGAGCAACGTCTTCTCACGCCCAAAGTGACCCATTAAACCACCAGCATGTGATTCCTGCACTAAAAACAAACGCAACGACGATTCTGGAATACATAGTTTGTTAGCTCGAAACAAATATCCATCATATATATGATACTTATCCCATGCGTTTGTAAGAGCACACAAACGATATGGTTCAGCAAAATCATGGTCAGTTGCATAAAGTGCACAAATAGCTTCTAATCCAGTAATTTTAACATCAAGATTGGTTAATAGCATGTTCTTCCTAGATAGAGCATCAGCAACAACGTTCTCTTTTCCCTTCTTATAATTAGTGATGTAAGGAAAAGACTCAATGAACTCAACCCATTTAGCTAATCTTCTATGCAAGTTTGATTGAGCTTTAAAGTATTTCAATGCTTCATGATCAGAATGTATGTTGAATTCCTTTGGCCACAAATAATGTTACCAAACCTCAAGTACTCTAACAAGTGCATACAATTCTTTATCATAGATTGAATAATTCAAAGGAGCACCAGTCAATTTCTCAGAAAAATAAGCTATAGGCCGACCCTCTTGCATCAAAACGCCACCTATGCCTATACCACTAGCATCACATTCAACTTCAAATTGCTTCGAAAAATCAGGTGATGCAAGAAATGGTGCAGAAGTAAGCAAACGTTTCAAAGTATCAAAAGCAATGTCTTGGGCCGCGCCCCATATAAAAGGAACACCCTTCTTGGCCAAATCATTTAAAGGTGCAGCAATGGTGCTAAAATCTTTCACAAAGCGCCTATAGAAACCAGCGAGACCGTGGAAACTACGCACTTGACTTACATTCATTGGAGTAGGCCAATTTGGAATTGATTCAATCTTAGATTGATCCACCTCTACTCCATGTTTAGAAACAACAAATCCTAGGAATATGACCTTATCTTTTGCAAATGTACACTTCTCAAGATTAGCATACAGTTTATTATCACGTAACACTTGCAAAACTTGTCTAATATGAGTGCAATGTTCAGATTCAGTGTGGCTGTATATGAGTATATCATCAAAGTAAACAACCACGAAACGACCAATAAACTCTCTCAAAACATGATTCATCAAACGCATGAAAGTACTAGGTGCATTAGTAAGACCAAATGGCATAACTAACCACTCATGCAAACCAAATTTAGTTTTGAAAGCAGTTTTCCATTCATCCCCTTCTTTCATCCTAATTTGATGATAACCACTATGCAAGTCAATTTTAGAGAAAACAGCAGCACCACTCAATTCATCTAGCATATCCTCTAAGCGTGGAATAGGATGACGATATCGAATAGTGATGTTATTAATCACTCTACAATCAACACACATGCGCCAAGTACCATCTTTCTTAGGAACTAAAATAACAGGAACAACACAAGGGCTAAGAGAAACATGAATGTACCCTTTATCCAACAACGCTTGTACTTGCTTCTGAATTTCTTTAGTTTCTTCGGGATTAGTCCTATAGGGTGCACGGTTGGGAAGTGTGGCACCAGGAATCAAGTCCACTTGATGTTCTATACCACGCAAGGGAGGCAAACCTGCGGGTACGTCTTCTAGAAACACATCCCCAAAGTCCTGCAAAACAGATGAAACACCAAGAGAAATAGGGGTCATGTCGTTAGAAACCAATACCTCGCCCTTATACATGAGCACAAGTGGCATGGCTGTAGGATCCTCACGAAATTCTCTCATATCTTCCTTAGTGGCTAATATCAATAAACCAGGCACTCTCTCACTTTTCGTTATATCACTCAATTTAGGCTCAATTACATTAGGAACAGCTGTCACACAATCTCGCCGAGTGGTAGTATCTTCCTTCAAATTCACCTCTATCTTCTAGCGAGAATTATTCACAATTTCTTGTGGTGTCATTGGCTGCATAGTAATATTTCTTCCTTTGAATTCCAAGTGATATGTATTGGCTCGGCCATTGTGTTGCACATGGCGATCATAGAGCCATGGCCGACCCAATAGGAGGTGACAAACAGTCATAGGAACCACATCAAAATCAATAGAATCTTTGTATGGCCCTATTTGAAAGTTCACTCTTACCATATGATTTACCTCCATCTCACCATTGTTGCTCAACCATTGTATGTAGTATGGCTTGGGATGAGGGAAGTATGTCAAATTTAGTTTGGCACATAATTCCTTAGTTGCAAGATTTCTGCAGCTACCTCCATCAATAATGACCTTGCAAGCTTTATTTGGTCCAACTAGAGCTTTTCTTTGGAACAAGTTGCAACGCTGGGATTCCTCAACTGGTTGCACACTAAGTACACGTGAAGACACGGCGATAGTTGGTGCACGCTCAGCATATGCATCAGCACCATCCTCGCCATCATCAATATCAACATCAGAAGCTTCATCTCCACTTTCTACTTCACCTTGTTCATTAACAAACATAACCTTGCTGTTTGGACAATCCTTCTTGTAGTGACCTCTACCACCACAAGTGTGGCACACCACATCACGCGTATGTGCAGTATACATGTTGGCACCCGAGCTAGCAGCAGGAGCAGCGGGTTTCCGAGCATTAGAACCAAACGAAGGTGTACTTGCTGGTTTGGCCGTTGGTGTAAACAGAACAGCAGCTGGTGACGCGACTGTAGGAGGAATAGGTCTGGCTAAAAATCTTCTGGAGGATGGAAAACGAGTACGTGACTTCGCCTCTTCTGCCAACTGGGATTCAGCCTCTCTAGCATGATGCAACAACTCATTCATGGTCTCATACTTGTGATGACGAACAATGCTCTTGATTGGTAACTTCAAATTGTTTAGGAATCGCTGCATGGTCATCTCAATGGACTCACGAATTCTAGCACGTTGCATAAGAATCTCCATATCCATGTAGTACTCATCAACTGTCATTGTTCCTTGCTTCAGTTGCGTCAATTTATCAAAAACTGAACGCAAGTAGTTGGTTGGGACGAAACGAGCTTTCATGATTTGCTTCATCTCGCGCCAATCCATCACAGGAAGTTCATTGTCCTCCCTCCTATGTTGCACAAGAGCATCCCACCAACGCAAAGCATAACCATCAAATTCAGATGCTGCAAGCTTGACCTTCTTATCTTCTGGATAGTCAAATAAGCGCCAGAGTTTCTCAATCTTCAACTCCCATGTGAGGTAGTCTTCAGGATCAATGGAACCATCAAACTTAGGAATTGAGAATTTTGGCTTGCCCAAACCATCTTTAGCAGTTTGGTTGGGAACACATTGAGCACGCCCAAGAGGAGCATACCCACGGCCATGAGGTGCATGGGCAGGTGCATGGGCAGGGGGAATAGCACGTCCCCTGCCAACATGTGGAGCAACATCCACAGCGCTACCCTCATCAAAATCATCAAAAACATCATCATGTTGAGGCTCTTCCCTTCTATGCAAAGCGGGCGTCAAACCCTCTACAAAGCGGTGACATTGACATTTAGCGTAGCCACTTGTGTTTGAATAGTATCCATCGTTCCAACATGGTGATCCAATCTCACATTCAGATCCTGGAGATTCTTGTCAATGGCATCTATCGTGTGAGTAAACACACGTGTCAAGTGGGACTTCAAAGCCTCATATTTACGCCAATTGACGAGTTCCTCATCCTTCTTTTTCTGCATCACAACATCATCATCACTAGAAGACATGATCAGTAGGTTAGTGCATAAAATAAAAAATTTGTATGGTGGAACTCTCACATCTCACTCACAACTAATAAGAAAGGAGATCTTAACGTTCCAAAGTGAATAGAGATGCTCTACCAACGAAATCAAAGACTAATGCACTTGATGTGATGAAGTGAATATCAAAGGTATAGAGAACGATCACAAGGCACACAAGGTATTTTTGGTGGAGCTGTAGGTATGGTATCCTAACTACACCGCAAACAAGTCCTAGTGCTGATCGTACAAAAACCCAAGAAACACACACGTGGAGAAAAACATGGCAATGCAACTATGAAAGGTGTTGCACTATGCTCGAGAGACACTAGCAAAGCTCAAAGTAAACAGGCACAAGATTGTTCAATCTACCGGTGCACAAAGATAACACTAGGCCTCTTGCTCAAATTCTCCTTTTTTTATACAACTTTTTCTTTTTCTTTTGGATAGCTTTTCCTTGATACTTTTCCTTTTGCTATCTTGCTTTTTTTTGATAGATAACACACGGCCAATTACAAAGTATGGCACCAAAAGTCCTAAGAGAAGCCTGTCGGAGTGGAAACTAGTCTCAATAGGCAAGTTCCTACACCTATGTAGTAGATTGGTTGTGGCTAAGGGTTTTGGAAAAGTGCAAATCGATCACACTTTGTAATTATGGTGTCGTGGCAGAAAAACGGCTCAAAATCCTGCCGTGGCAGAGCGGTAACTTGGTAACTCAGAAAGTCCTGCCGTGGTAGAGAAAAACATAGAAATCCTACCGTGGCAGACTTGGTAACCCGAAAAGTCCTGCCGTGGCAGAAAAAGAGACCGAAATCCTGCCGTGGTAGACTCGGTAACCTGGAAAGTTTTTTTTTATTCCGACTCAGCCAAGAGTAGAAGACTAGGACTCTTAGAGTAGATCGGATCTGACTTGATGGTGGCGGAAAACAATGGTGGCAAACGACTAAAAACAAGAGAACAAAACTACGAAGAATAGATCTAGATCGAAACTAAAGGATGAACACGACCAACAACTATTACTCGTCTACGATGCAATCTAGTCTATGACAACTCTTTTTGTGGGCCTTTTTCTGGATAGGACTAAAAACACTCTCTAATCTATGGATGGATTGTGGATTGCTTACCGAGGCAACGAGGAAATCTGATACCAAGATGATATGGGGTGGCCCGATCTTCTCAGCAAGCACTTGTCAATGGTGATGGTAGATGATAGATAACTAGCCTGTAGCTATGAACTCTCCCGCTCGATCCCTGATGCCAATGCAACAGCTCTCAAAACTTGTAGGATATTCACAACACCACGCTCTTGCACTCGCAGCCGTGACCACGAACGGTAGTATGCAATCTACTAATTCCCAATGGAACAACAGATCACACTCAATTATAGTTGGTAAATTCGAACACAGGGTAATTTCAGAGGTTCTATGAAAGAAACAACTCCAAAATATTTAACTTGGTCTTCCCTCATCTACGACGCCCCCATCTATTTATGGGTCCAAAGGGCGGCGGCCTATGGTAGAACCCGAGTCGGTTCCACCCAACCTGGATACAAACCGGCCACAAGTGGCTCGGCCAAGACTGGCTCTGCCGTGGCAGAGTCCTAGTCGGTTTTCCTGCCGCGGTAGCCTGCCGTGGCAGAGAAACGAGGCTTTTCTCTGCCGCGGCAGAGAACTTCCTCCTCTTGTTGATCTTCGTCTTGGACAGCTCCTTGCGTTTCCTCCCTCTCCTCCCTCGCGCATTCCTCATTGATCAACACGCCATGTTCCTTCAGCTCCTCACTCTGTGCTATGCCTTCTTCTCCTAAGTACCTGATCATACAATAATTCAAAGACTTAGGTAGTATAAAATTCTCATTAATTAAAACACCAGGTTCATTAAGCAACAAGTTCACCTGTTGTTCTAGTAGCTTGGCACGAGCTCTTGTGATTAGTCCAATCCTTATCTCATTGGATTGATCCTTCTTTGCAATTGGAACAACTTCATTAGCAATTGGGGTAGGTGTAATTGTAGGGATGTCCTCATCAAGCAAACTTTTTATCACCCTTTAACGAGATGATACTTGATACCATCTGATCTCCCTTCAGAATGGTAATTTGCATTATCGCATAGTCTAAGGATCAGATTGCGAGGTTTCCTTTGTTTATAATTAATGGTAAACTTTGTAACTAGATCAGATTATGATACAACTATGGATGTTTGTCTATCACATCGTTCAACCAATGACATGACCTCATTGTCAATTGGCATAAATGCCCATGATCTTTAAATCCTAGATCATCCTCATGACAAATGAGCTAGTTCATTAGAGGTAACTAGAGACACGATTTATTTACATACCACACGTGTATTAACATTTCGTATTAACACAGTTATAGCATAGTATGAAATGTATTGTGAACATATAAGAGATATATCAAACAATACACTTTATTATTTGCCTCTAGCGCATATCTCTTTCAGTTTGCTATAAAGGAGCCAAAACCTGCTTGATGAATATTAATAGATGGATCATTAGAAAACTCTTGCAATAAATTAATAGGTTCATACAAGATGCATTTATCAAGGTCTAGTAGAGGTTCCTTTGTTTCACTTAGCATTTTAACTTCCTCTATTTGTTTACCTTTTGTGATTATTGGTGGCTCAAGCATAGTTGTTTCGTTTTCTTCTTTCATTGGTTCTTTATCTCCTTGTTCCTTATTCCCTTTTATTACCCAAATTCTTTTTTCTTTCTTCTTAAATTTTTTATTTGTTGGTAATGTTGGCTTTTTGGTAAAAATTTAAATGAGGCATTCCCTTTAAATATATCGCCCAAGTATGCTACCCTTTTTTCTGCACTTAGAATTTGCTTGTTATCTCTTGTAAACTCATTCTCAAATATCTAGCTTTTGGATGATAGTGGAAATTTTATCCTCTATTTCTAGTAAAGTGCCTTTGGTGAAGTGGTCTAAGTGTTCAAAAGCTTCCTTCACAAGAAGTTCTTTGATGCAATTTTCAATTCTTTATTTTGTTGAATTAAGTATCATTATTATAACATCTACTTCCCTATCATTTCCTCGGTAAGTGCCAAAGACATTTTTAAGAGCAAGTGCTGACCCTGCAGGTGAGGATAAAGTGTAACTTCCCTCTGTAGCTCTAACAAAGAATTGTTATACCATCCATCTAATCCATAATAAAAGAAAGGTTCATATTATTCTCCCCACAAGGAATAGGATCCGCACTATGCCTTTTATTTATTCTTTCCCAAGCATCTCTTAGTGTTTCTCCAAAGTGTTCTTTAAAGGAAGTAGTAGACCTCTTAGGAAGGGTTGGTCCGGTTTGGTCCATAATGCTCAAGTTGCAAGTAAGGTTGATAATAATTTATGTGTTTTTGTGTTTTAAAGGAAAACTAAAAAGCAAAAGACTAAAAGCAAGAACAAAGAAAATTACTTTGAAAATCTTAAGGATAAGGAAAAACTCACAGTGGTGCAACCTCCCCAAGATTATGTATTCGCACAAAGTTGGTGTTGACGCTGCTAGAAAATGTTCTTCAGTTGCAGTGGAAATTATCCAAGCACTTCCACTGTGAAATCTCTCTAGCAATTTGATGCAGTCCCGTCCTACGGACATGCCTACATCTACACCAACAAGTCCCCGAAGTGGACCAATGACTCGTGCCCGAGACAAACTTATACAAGCTAAGGTTAACTCGCTCCTCTCCTCGTGTGACTTTGATACATCTTGGATGGCTTGATTGATGTAGCCCATCCTACGGATGCCTCTACATCTACACCACCAAGTTCCCCAAGTGGACCAATGACTCGTGCCCGAGCTAAACTACTACAAGCTAAGGTGAACTCGCTCCTTGTCTCATGTGATTTCGATACATCATTGGATGCCTTTCTACTTCAAGCCAATACCCTATGCATCCTTAGACATGAGCCCCATGAAAAAATAAATGCCAAGAGAAGGAGCCAAGCCATCACAAGACGGAGCTCTAGACCAAACCAGCGCCAGGATTGGCGGACCAAAAACCTCATCGGAATTACCGGTGCACATCCCGGTGGACTAGACCCCGGACCAGAATTTCCAGCGCACACCGGAACCAACCGGCGCACGCCGAAACACGCATGTGTAGGCCATTCTGGTGGCCGACCAGAACAACCAACGCGGACCGGAATTTCTGGTGCCTAGCCCGGCGCGACCAGACTTATCGCCGGAACACCTCCAGACTTAAGTCAGCTATGGGTTTGATCCCCGAGAATATTTCCTTTTCGTCCAGTTTTCCCCTTTTATGCCCATTTTACCACTGTTTTAGTGGCTGGCCTATATATAGCCCCCACACCCCCTTGTATTACACAGACTTGGATAATTGAAATTAGAAGACACCCTTGTGGATCTCCCTAATTTCTAGTCTCATACTCCTTGAGAAAGGAGCACCAATTATCCCCACCTCGTTGGATTTTGCATCGTGCCTCCCTCATTGTACAAGGCCTTAGCATCGGAGCCCCTTCCCAAGACATCAAGATCTCACCAAGACTACCCACTTGTCGTGCTGGTTCGAGTGAGAGATCTTCTCCTGACATCGATCCTAGGGATTGCGCCGGACCGTTCACCGCCGGCGTGAGCTATAGGTGTGTATCGTGTCTTTGTGTGTGCATGTGTTCATTGTGTTCTTCGTGCGTGAGTTCATGGATTTCACCCTCTCCCTCATCCGCCTCCTCGATTTCAAGGGATTCATGAAAGATCGGGCCATCCCCGAGGTTTGCCCTCAACATATTGGTATCAAGAGCTTTGTTGCTCACAAATTTCCCCATTAATTTTTCTTCTATCCACCAAAAATTCGAAAATCCCCAAAAAAGAGCCCCAAATTGCCTTTGGATCAAGCTCTGGATTTGGTGCATTTTTCGCGGTTTTGTTCCATAGATCTGTTGCTTTGGGTGTCGATCTGCCTTCCTAGAACCTTCCCCTAGCCCAATTTGGACATATTTCTGAAGAATTTCGAGATTTGACTTTTTTAAGTTCGTCACGAAATCATTTCGGCGAAATTTCCGTTCAGCCGGTTCCCACGCTGAAATTTTTGGCGAAAATATCGGTGCCAGAACCGGCACCGTCGGGTGCTTCGTCGAAATCAATTTTTGACACAATTTTGTTTGTTTTCCTTCTTGTGTGGTTCGTGCCTCGTGTGCGTGTCGCCCCAACTAACTTCACGCTTACGCAAGTCATCACATACCACGCTCCTCGACACCGCGACGCCCGAACATCATCCCCAACACCGGTAGCAAGTCATCAATACCGAAGGTATAACTTGCTCCACCTTGTTAACCCTTCTTCCTTGTGTGTATCTATCCTATGAGAGCATCTCATCTTGTGTTTGCCTAAGCATTATGCACTTTCTCTTTTGGCGAACGAGTTGTGGTCTCTCCTTGCGTTGGCACGACACCGAGCGTAGTCTTTGTTAGGACATTTTGTGCTCATTTTCATAGTCGTGATAACCACATACGTCTCCTCGTGTGTGTATCCTTGTGTTTTGTAGATCATATAATTTTTGCTTTTGATCTTTGGTTCTCTACCAGCTTTAACAATAACCTTTTCTTTGGATCATTTCGTTTGGTTTTCCACCACCCTAACCTTCCACCAATAGCTTTTGAGAGTATAGTTCTTTATTTAGTGTGAGGTTTCTTTGCAATTTCACTTTGCACACTTATAGTTCTCACGTGTGGTTTCTAGCTCGGTGCAATCCCCAAGATGAGGTAAAAGGCTAACACCACCATATTCCACTTGCATATACAATCCTTGTGAGTTTTGCATTATGGTTAGGCACTGTGAGTCGAGCCAACCACCTCCACAAGAAGAAGAACAAGGCCCGTACATGACGCGTGCAAGCCACTACATCATCCGGTATGAGTTACGCGAACATTGCGAGGCTCTTGAGTCGCGACAAGATGAACAAATTGGTGAGGCTCAAGCCGAGTTTAATAACATCGACCACCGCTTCGATGGCCTCGAAATACAAATGCAACCCATGCATCACAACTTTGGCCATCAAAATGAAGCGCTCCAATGCTCCGTCACTGAAACAAATGACAAGCTTTGACTCCTCATCGATGAAATGACAAGACCGCGTTCATGCGCATCAAGCTCGTCGTGTCACTATTCTCCTCTTCGCCAAGATCATCACCCAAGTGCTCCAAGACGCAATGACGCCCCCGTGGCGAAGATGGAAACTCTTCGCACTATGTACCTTCCCCACGGGACGCCGCAACGTCAAGCTATGATGGTGATTTCTCCGCAAGGCCCCAAGCAAGGAGAGAAGGACACCATCATCACGCAAGGGCACTAGTGACCCAACAAGCACAACCACAAGTGGAACCTCGAGTACAACCTCAACTACATCGCCATCATCCGCGAGACATTCTTGACTCTACAAACTTGGAAAATCAAGCTCGTCATCGACGTGAAGCTCTTCAAGACCCTCATCTTCGTCATCACCGTCATGAACGTCAACACTACCACCATCGTAACCATGGCGAGCCTCCTCCACGACATCAAGACAAGGAGCATCAAATGGTTCATACTGAGCGATGCCCACCACGTCATGAGGCTCAAGACCATGATCTTCATCGCGAGGCCCAAGTGCCTAACCTGCAACACCAACCAAGGAATGATACTCCTCTTTGTCAACAACAACCTCAAGAGGCTCCACATCCTCATAATTGTCACGAGGCCCAAGTTCCTCCTCCTCGTCAACAACCGCGCCAAGAGCAAGAGCAAGTTTCACCACCTCAAAATGTGGCTCCTCAACCGCAAGTGCATCAACAAGGTCACCAAGATCGTCGCAATGATTGCATGGAAGATGCAGCACACCGTCATCTTGGCAACAACCGCTATCGTGATTGCAATGATGAAGAAACCTTTAACAAGCTCAAGTTCATGATGCCCAAGTTCACCGGCTCCAATGATCCTGAAGAATAGCTATCATGGGTGCTCAAGGTCGACAAAATCTTCTGTATGCACAACTATAGCAATGATAAGATGGTCGCCATGGTCTCGCTTGAGTTTGATGATTACGCCCACCTTTGGTGGGAACAAGTTCAAGTTGCTCGTGATGCAAGAAAAGAGCCTCCAATCACAACTTGGCATGACATGAAGGCTCATATGAGATCCCGCTTTGTTCCTTCACACTACATGCATGACCTCTTCAACAAGCTTCAATTGCTTAGTCACGGGACAAAGACCGTGGAAGAGTACTTCAAGCAAATGGAACTCAACATGATCTACGTCAACATCGAAGAGCATGAGGAGCAAACAATGGTGTGTTTCCTCATCGCCTTGAATCATCCAATCAAGCGCATCATCGAGTTTCAAAAATACAACAACATGGTTGAGCTTGTGCACATCGCAACAAAGGTCGAGCGTCAAGTCCAAGAGGACATCAAGTACAACAAGCCCAAGACGTATTTCACCTACAAGCAAGCTTCAACCTCTACACCAACAACCTTCAATGGAAGCTCCCCAAGTACCTCCAAGCCTCCCTTCAAGCCCACACTTCCTCAAGGAAAACCATCCCCAAGTGGCAAGCTTACAAAGGATGCCACGCCATTCAACGGCGAATGCTACAAGTGTGGAGACAAAGGACCCAAGATGAAGAAAGATGTGGAGCGCTACATTCAATGATGCAGGACATGCGTTCAAGCTAAGTCTAAGTATAACCCATTTAGTCTATATTCCATCGCCTATATCTCATGCACCTTGGTCCGACATTGCCATGGATTTCACGTTAGGATTTCCTAGGTCTAAGCATGGTCATGATTCTATATTTGTGGTCGTGGATCGCTTTTCTAAGATGGCACATTTATACCATGCCACAAGACAGACGATGCTTCACATGTTGTCAATTTGTTTTTTAGGGAAATTGTCCGTCTTCACGGTGTGCCAAGAACAATCATCTCCGACCGTGACGTCAAATTCATGAGCTACTTGTGGAAAACCCTCATGGCCAAGCTCGGCGTCAAGCTACTCTTGTATTCCGCATCGCACTCGCAAACCAATGGCCAAACCGAAGTCATCAACTGAAGCGTCGGTACTCTCATTCGTGTGTTGATCAAGAAGAACCTGAAGGATTGGGAGGAATGCATTCCCCACGCCGAGTTCACCTACAATCGAGCCAAGCACTCTACAACCAAGATGAGTCCATTCATGATCGTCTATGGTTTCGATCCCCTCACATGCTCGACATCCTACCACTACCTCTCCATGAGCGCACCAACATGGACGTTGACAAGCGTGCCCAAGCTATGAAGAAGCTTCATGAAGAAACAAGAGCTGCAATCGAGCAACAAGTGTAACGCCAAGCAAAAAGGCTCAACAAGGACATGAAAGAGTTGATCTTCGAGGAAGGTGACCGCGTGTGGATACACCTAAGCAAAGACCGCTTCCCCAAAGAACGCGACTCCAAGCTCAAGCCACGGGGAGATGGTCCCTTCAAGGTCCTAAAGAGAATCAACAACAACGCCTACATCATCGACATTCTGACCTCCAAGTACCTTGTGAGCAATCCGTTCAACGCCAAGGACCTTTCGCCTTTCCACGGAGATGTTCAAGATGATAACCATGAAGATTTGAGGATGACTCTTTCCCAAGGGGGAGCTGATGTAGCCCATCCTACGGACGCCTCTACTTCTACACCACCAAGTCCCCCAAGTGGACCAATGACTCGTGCTCGAGCTAAACTACTACAAGCTAAGGTGAACTCGCTCCTTGTCTCATGTGATTACGATACATCATTGGATGGCTTGCTACTTCATTCTAATACCCTATGCATCCTCATATATGAGCCCCATGAAGAAATGCCAAGAGAAGGAGCCAAGCCATCGCAAGACGGAGCTCCAGACCAAACCGGCGCGAGGATCGGCGGACCGATAACCTTGCCAGAATTACCGGCGCACATCCTGGCGGACCGGACCACGGACCAGAATTTCCAGCGCACAACGGAACCAACCGACGCACACCGAAACCATGTGCCATTCTGTGGTCAATCAAACGACCGACCAGATTTCGCCTGCCCGGGCGTGGATCGACTTATCACCGGAACACCTCCATACTTAAGTCAACTATGGGTTTGATGCCCGAGAATATTCCCTTTTCATCCAGTTTTCCCCTTTTATGCCCATTTTATCTCTGTTTTAGTGGCTGGCCTATATATAGCCCCCATACCCCCTTGTATGACACTGACTTGCATAATTGAAATTAGAAAGACTCCATTGTGGATCTCCCTCATTTCTAGTTTTCATGCTCCTTGAGAAAGGAGCACCAATTATCCCCCACCTCGTTGGAGTTTGCATCGTGCCTACCTCATTGTACAAGGCCTTGGCATCGGAGCCCCTTTCCAAGACGTCAAGATCTCACCAAGACTCCCCACTCGCTGTGCCAGTTCGAGAGAGAGATCTTAGGGATTGCGCCGGAATGGTCATGCCGTTGTGAGCTATAGTTGCGTATCGTGTCTTCATGTGTGTGTGTGTGTGTGTTCATCGTGTTCTTCGTGCGTGAGTTCGCGGATTTCACCCTCTCCCTCACCCCTTCCTCCTCGATTTCAAGGGATTCGTGAAAGATCGGGCCATCCTCGAGGTTTGCCCGCAACATTGATACTTGATGCAAATACTCTATGAATTCTCAGCTATGAAGC
Organism: Avena insularis; assembly: GCA_023614405.1. Classification (NCBI taxonomy): domain Eukaryota; kingdom Viridiplantae; phylum Streptophyta; class Magnoliopsida; order Poales; family Poaceae; genus Avena; species Avena insularis. The sequence continues at coordinate 371,169,760 of CM042690.1, forward strand.
CCCCATGCATCACCAAGTCCCCACAGATGAAGTACAAGGAGCCAGACAAGAAGAAGTTGTTGCTGAAGCTGATCACACCAGAGTCTCCGACCTAGAAGATCGGAATCTCCGGACCGGCACGCCAGAGTCTCCGTCCCATCTCCGGATCAGCCTCTGGACCGAGCCCGGGAACAATCTGAACACCTCTCCAGAGACAGACCAGAATCTCCGGCCTACACTAGAGTCTCCGGTCCTCTACACCGGAATCTCTGGACTACACTTCGACAGGCATGTAAAGGCCTTTGGGCCTTTGGCCTATGTAACCCCAATTCCGCCCAGACTTTAATATTTATTGCCTAAAGTCCCTTGAGCCTGTGGTTGGCCTATAAATAGCCCCCCACCTCTATTGTAAACCCTAGGCTTGATATTTGGAATTAGTGGACACTCCTTGTGGATCTATCTAGTTCTTGTCTCATGCTCCTTTGATAGAGGAGCACCAAATATCCCCCACTTCGTTGGAGTTTTCATCGTGCCTCCCTCGTGTACAAGGCCTTGGCATCAGAGTCCCTTTGCCAAGACATCAAGATCTCACTGAGACTCCCTACTCGTCGTGCTGGTTCGAGAGAGAGAACTTTGCCCGACGCCGATCCTAGGGATTACGTCAGACTAGTCGCCGCTGACATGAGCTATTGGCTTGTATCGTGTCTTCGCGTGAGTGTGTTCTTTGTGTGTGAGTTCGCGGTTTCCATTCCCTCCCTCTTTCCCTCGCACTTCCCTCTTGATTTCCATGGGGATTCGTGAAAGATCGGGCGCCCCCGAGGGTAGCACTCAACATATTGGTATCAAGAGCTTCATTGCTCACGAATTTCCCCTACAATTTTTCTTATATCGACCACAAATTTGAAAATCCCCAAAAAAGAGCCCCAAATTTGCCTTTGGATAGATCTCTTGATTTGGAGTGTTATTTTTGGTTTTGATCTAACCAAATCTTGTCTTAGGTGTTGGTCCAGCTTTATCCTGCGTTTTCCCAGCTCAATTTTATCAATTGTTCCCGAATTTGAGAACCCAAGGCGTGGATTTCCGCTCAAGAACACGAGCAATTCGAGCTGGTACCTACACCGGAGTTTCTAGCCCTGTAGACCGGAGTCTCCGGCCCACACCAGAGTTCCTGGCCCCTGGCACCGGAGTTTTTGGCCCTGGCGCCTGATTTTTAATTTTGCCTCTTATTTCACATTGGCTAATTTTCCTCTTGTTTGTTCGTTTCCCGTGTGCGTGTTGTCAACTAACAACAGGCTTCCACACCTTCAACATCCACGCTCATCGACACCATGGCACCGAACATCATCTCGCACCACCGACCGCAAGTCATCATCACCAAGAAGGTATAACTTGTGTCACCTTGTTAACCCTATCTTCCTTTGTGTGTACCTATACCACGAGAGTTGCTCATCTTGTATTTGCTTGAGCATTATGCATTTCTCCTTGGATAGTGAGATTGCAATAGCAATAGCAGGAGTGACTTGGTAGCATCAAGGGAGAGCAAAAAAAAGATTCAAAGAAAAAGAAAATAGTCTCCCATAGAAAAAGAGAGTCTCAAGGTTGTAAGCAAGAGAGAAAGAAGAGCGCCCAAGGCAAGTGCACAAATCTGTTGCTCATTTTTTCCTCTTTGCAAATGAGTCACCGTCTCTCCTTGGATTGGCACGACACCGAGCGTAGTCTTTGTTGGGACATTTTGTTGCTCATTTTCATAGTCGTGTCAATCTAATAATCTCCACATATGTGTATATAGTCGTAGGTTCCCGTCACCCTTTTAAGTTGTTGACCTTTACCTTTGACTTGAGTTTTGTTGGATTTTACCCAATTTTAACTATCCATTTTCTTTTGGTTGGTTCTTTGGCATTCCACAACCGTAACATACCACCAATAAGCATTCGAGAGTATAGTTCTTTCTTTCGTGTGAGGTTTCCTTGCGATTTCACTTCGCAAGCTAATAGTTCTCTCTTGTGGTTTCTACTTCAGTGTAATCCCCAAGGTGGGGTAAAAGGCTAACACCACCATATTATACTTCCATTACAATCCTTGTGTGTTTTGCATGATGGATAGGCATGGGGAGTCGAGCCAACCACCACCCCAAGAAGAAGAACAACGCCCATACATGACACGCGCAAGCCACTACATCATCCAACATAAGTTCCGCAAACGTTGTGAGGCTCTTGAGACGCGGCAAGATGAACATTTCGGTGAGACTCAAGCCGAGTTCAAGAACATCGACAACCGCTTTGATGTCCTCGAAAGACAAATGCATGCATGCAACACAACTTTGGCCATCAAAATGAAGCGATGATGACTGCAAGTGCAAAGATCATTTGTAGCTAGTTTCAAAATAATGATATCAATCCCACAGGGAGCATGAGTCTGAAGTCTAATAATTCTTGAGATAAATATTGCGATAGAAATGCTAGATAGAGTTCTAAGTAACAAGATAAAATGCGAGTAATGTGTAAAATGGTGTTTTGGGGTTTTGGGTATAATAGCAATATTAAAGTAAAGCAAAGTAACTTAATACAGAAAGTAAGTATCGCGTATGTAAGAAAGATTGGAACTGCAGTGGGGAAAAGTGTTCTCAGGGAGTAGCAGATACACCACTAGTATTGTAAAGATCTAAGATAAAGATTATCATCATGAACATTCTCAACTATGTGTGGGAGGAACTCTGAATGTGGGCGAATATGCAACAATCACTGCTCACATCATCCATATAACCATAGTAGTCAGCAATCGACATCAATCGAATTACTGTGCTATTAAGGGACGTAATCCCGTAGGACGTATCCCATGGCATGGATAGTGTTCCGTGAGTTTCTTCAATTTCCGAAGTTGATACATAAGGATTGCTAATAGCTTTATAGTCACTGTAAGTGCTAGCACGCCCCCGTCTACCAACAAGTAGTTCCCTCCATCAAGTCCCCAGCGAGAGGCAAATATTGAGAGGTCGACTTCTCTCAACATCAAGATGTAGAGAATCTAACACATGGTCACAGTGATGAATATCATAATAGACTTTATCTTATTTCAATCTCATACTAGGGTTTCTCCATCTCCCCAAGAACAAATGATCTACTCAGACATGGAGGCAATCAACATCATGGTAATGGTAATGGAAACAATCATAGATGAATAGTACTTCTATAAATCCACAACGAGTATAGGAATTACAACAAGATCTTGACAAGATGTAGATGGGATGGATGAAGATGGTGGTGATGCAGCAGTGGATGATGAAGATCGATGCCTTATACTCCCAGATCTGCGCAGGGTGAAGGTGGATCCCCGATGGATGAGTTCCCCCTCCAGATGCCTTCCGAAGGTGAGGTTTCTGCGATTTCTGGGTGTTCTGTATGTCGTCTCCGGGAACCAATTGCACAGGGTGAAACTATTTAACGAGGCGGAGGCGGCGCTAGCTATACGGCCAGAGCTATACGGGCGGAGAAAATTCTCCCGTCGTATAGTTGGTCGTTATGCTCTCTGCCTCCATTGTTCGCTTCTGGTTTTCTTCTTGTATTATTAATATTTCCCAAATAAGCGATTTACGTTGTTTTTTACTCCTTTTCTCCATAGTACAACTGCTTCAATAATTGTATCCATTGGGTCCATCATTTGTCCTGATCTGGTGAAAACAGACATAAAGTATGCGCGCGAATGCCATAAAATACCAAAATCCTACATCTACAATGCAAAATAATAATGTAAAATATGATGCATATATGCACTCATCAACTTCCCCAAGCTTAGACTCTTTCTCGTCCCGAGCAAGATTTTAGCTTAATGGATGTGATCCTCATATTCATGAAGCTGAGTCGATAAAATAAATGAGGCAATTGCAGCATGTGTTTATCATGTATGATATAGGGGAATAAGTTCATGAATAGTACCTTACTCGAACCATCTGAATAGTATTGGAAGGCTTCCACACCTTAGTTATCAATAGTTCATAAAAGATGAATCTCAACATAATGTAAAAAAAATCGGTTCAACCGAATGAGTTAACGAGGTAGTCCCAAGTGTTTTAGGATCAACATATTCACTTGGGATTCAAAATCTCAAAAGTGTCTCTTTGTCATACTACAATACAGTGGCATATGCATATTTGCTCTTTACACATTCGCTCTTTTTCTTCTTTTCTTTTTTCTTTCCTTTTGCATATACGCTCACACTTTTGTTTTAAGTGTTGTGCAAAGGAGCTAGCCATATATTCCACTTCATGTAGGAATTCAACGTTCAACGATCTCAATTATCAAATTCCAACTATATATGAAGCATTCTTATGACTTACGATTCTACCATGACTTGTTCTCACTCTATTTAGATAGCACTTCATTTTCCTTTGTTCAAGGTTTTTCTTTTTCAACTTAATTGTATAGATAATTTTTCTTTTTAATCAAACTGTAATCTTACAGCATATTGACCAAATTATCTTTATGTGTTCCATTAATACCAATGGTGTGGAAGACTCCTATTGCTATCATCAAGTGCAAGTAAAATCATACTCAAGCCATTCATATATCCATAAAGCAAACACAAACTCAATATTGCTCCATATATAATAATAGACTCGGAATTTCATAAAAGGGATCGACTATTCCTGAAGGGAATTTGATGCAGCCCGTCCTGTGGACGCTACTACATCTACAACGCCAAGTCCCCAAGATCGTCCCCAAGTCAACCAAGAATCTGGACAAGGAGAAGACACCTCCAAAACCGGAGTCTCTAGCCCTGACGCACGGAGTCTCCGGCCTCCAACACCGGAGTCTCTGTCCCAGACTCCAGCCCTGACTCCGGACTCGCCCCTGGAGCGTTCAGTACACCCCTCCAGAGACAAGCTCGGAGAGAGACGTCCACCCCGGAGTCTCCGGCCACACCGGAGTCTCCGGCCCTCAAGCCCAGAGTCTCCGGACTCCAACCCTGGAGTCACCGCCCTTGGACTCTAGCCAAGACTCCAGACTGCCGCCTGGAAGTCTCTACATGCCACCCCGGAGTCTGCCTCGGAGACCATGCTCTGCCCTGGAGTCTCCAGCCCACCCTGGAGTCTCTGGCCCTGCACACCGGAGTCTCTGGTGTAAGTGGAATGGGCCTGCGCGCCTTGAGTTGGGCCTTGGACCATGTACCCCTCTATTCCGCCCCAAACCCTAGTATTATTGCCTAAACTACCCCTAGTTAATTGGATGGCCTATATATAGAGCCCCCACCCCCTCATGTATCCCTTAGGCATAGATGATAGACTAAAGACAACCCCCTTTGTGGAATTTCTAGTTTTGCCTCATCCCCTTCTACCAAAGGGGATCGACTATCGTTGCCACCTCGTTGGAGTTTGCATCGCACTTCCCTCGTTGTACAAGGCCTTGGCATCGGTGTCCCTTTGCCAAGTTGTCAAGACCCTCTCCAAGGTGTTCTTCCCTCTCCACTTGGGATCAAGGGAGCACATTGACCGATCTTTCCTTGCGAGGATTCTATCGGACCGGTGGCCGCCGGCGAAAGCAATCGGCCTTGTATCATGTGAGTTTTGCGTATGTTCATCGTGTTCTTTGCGAGGTGTGCGTCTGCTTCTGCTACCTTCTCTCTTTCCCCTCGCTTTCCCATCGACTTGACCACGAGATCCGTGAAGATCGGGCCACCCACAGGGTTACCTCTTAACATCTGGTATCAGCAGCTTTTGGTTGCCACAGATTTCTCCTTGATTTGGTCTTTTCCCCATAAATTCGTAAATTCCACCAAAAATAGCCTCAATTCGTGTTTTGGATCGATCTATGATTTAAGTGTGTTTTGGTAGGTTTTGATCCGTCGATTACTTGCTAAACTTGTTGATCTACCTTCCCCTGCGTTTCCATGGCCTAATTCATTGATTTCTCCCACCAATTTGAGGTTTTGGTTTGAGTTTTCCACCCAAAATCGCGCCACAGATGAGTTCTGGATGTTCTGGAAGTCCCAGACCGGAGTATCCGGCCCAGGACCGGAGTCTCCGGGGTTAGTGAGCTCATACCGGAGTCTCCGGCCCCCGAGACCAGAGTCTCCGTCCCCCCTGCAGATAACAAAATTGTTTCACGATTTTGAGCATAACTTTTGCATACGAACTCGGATTTTGGTGTTCTTTAGCTCGTTTTGAAGAGGAGAAGGAGATTTACATCATAATATCTGTGGTTTATGTTATATAATTGATGGCCCAAAATATATCGAGCTTGTTGGAGAACCCCAAGAGAAGGTATGATGAGCACAGCAGCAAGTTTTTCCCACAGGTATGAAACCAAGGTTATCAATCTAGTAGGAGCAAGGAAACACCCCAAAGGTGTTGCTAGCTGAACTTTGGCAGGGCGCACTACCGGTGCCAGCAGCAACGTGGAGACCTGCACAACACAACCACAGAACTCTGCCCCCAACTTGCGATGAGGTTGTCAATCTCACCGGTTTTGCTAAAAACAAATAATTAAACGTATCGAGTGGAAGAAAGTAATAGTTTGCAGAAAGTAAACACAAAGCAGTGAACAATAAGGACCGGGGTCCATAGTTCACTAGTGGTGGCTCTCCTTAAGATAGATGACATGTTGGGTGAACAAATTACAGCGAGGCAATTGACAAACATCGAGAAAGCATACAAGCATATACTACTCATCTTGACTCCTTTGAGATTCGATTGGGCATTACAACATTATACATAGACCGCCATCCAACTGGATCTATGACTAATAATCCACCTTTAGGTTATCATCTGAACCCCCTCTAGTATTAAGTTGCAAGCAACGGATAATTTCATTACGAATTGCGTGTAAAGTAAACAATATGATTGTTTTATGAACAAAGGATTGTTGTTTTCTCCCTAGTAGCAACATCACATCTAGTACCTTAGAGATTTCTGTCACTTCCCCAGATTACTAGAGGCATGAACCCACTATCGAGCATAAATACTAACTCTTGGAGTTGTTAGCATCTACTTGGCCAAGATAGCTACTAACAACAGAAAGCATGCAAGATCATTAATAACAAAGACATGATAGAATCAATAATCAATCTGAAATAGCATCTCAATATCCATCGGATCCCCGCAAACACAACATGTAGCAATTACAAATAGATGATCTTGATCATGAATGGAGCTCACAAGATCTCAACGTGTAGCACAAAGGAGGAGAACTAGCCATCCAGCTACTACATGGACCCGTAGTCCAGAGATGAACTACTCACGCATCACACCAGAGGCTTGCATGATGATGAAGAAGGCCTCCAGGGTGAATTCCCCTCTCCGGCAGGGTGCCGGGAAGAGCTTCAGATCCCTCCCGATCTAGGGATGGAGATGACGGCGGCTACAGACTCTTTCGTGGAATTTTGATCGGGTACTTAGGGTTTCTGTATCGGAGGCAATATATAGGCGAAAGGAGAGGCCGGGGGGGTGCCTGGGGCGGCCAGACCACCCCCTGGCATGGGCCAAGCCTAGCCGCATGGCCAGGTGGTGTGGCCGGGCCCCAGCCCCTCTCTGTCTCGTATTCTGGCTCCTGGTGTCCCTCGGTGAAAAACTGACTTTGGCTTTTGTCCCGTCCAATTCCGAGAATATTCATTTTCTGACTTTCCTGGAACCAAAAACAGCAGAAAATAGGCAGTTGGCATTGTGGCTCTTGTTAATAGGTTAGTCCAAGAAATCATGTGAAAAGTACTCCAAAGTGTGGACAAAACATAAGAAAGTAGATAAAACCAAGCATGGAACATCAAAAATTATGGATACGTTAGTAACTTATCAACATCCCTAAGCTTAACTCCTACTCATCCTCGAGTAGGTAAGTGATAAAAAGAAAGAATAATTTTTGAGGTGACATGCACCATCATAAACTTGATCAAAGTATTTGTAAAACATTGATAGCTAGGATCATACTACTTCAATCATAACATGAAAGACAAAGTTCTAACAATAAGGCAAAGCAACTATGTTGCAACATGAAAAGGCATAAACAAAAGATTCATGAATAACCATGCTTTGCAGGACGTTTGTTTGTTTCACATAAAGAAAACATAGCATAGTGGCATTCAGCTTGTCCCTCATAGAGTAGCAAACATAAATGCATAGGAAACCTTCAAAGTTCATAAGAGTGACTAGATACAAATAGTTTAAAACAAGCAATATCAAAGCTATGCATCAATCAACAAGTCTTGGGACAATGCACATAGAACTAAGAATGGCCACTATGCTCTCAAAGTAGGTGCATAAAGATAGAAGGTGGAGACACAACATAAAAGTAAAAGAAAGGCCTTCATACAAGGAAGTAAGGATTCAAGTCTCATAAAGAGCTTCCAAAAATTATGGTACTTATTAGCTTTCAGCTCTCATTGCCCCTATCATAAGCATCTTGAAGGTGATTAAGGTTAAAGTGACACAACTAAGAGGATATGCTTGACAAGTTATAAGCCGAAATCTCATGTCCCTTACTTACGAAGATCGAACCTCATGCTACTCAACTTTAGTCACAAGTAAGCTCTTGTCATTGTAAGTACATATGTATCATAAACAATCGCCAACGGGGTACCCCTTGCACATGATACAGGAGCTATCACATAGTCAAAATGACAAGGCAAGCAGACAATGAGCATCTCAGCGATCTTTTTATTTTCTATTTGCATAGGTTTTTATTGAGGATGCTTCATAGAGTGCTCATTATGGTTATGCTGCAAGTTTCCACCATGATTAGGCATGGCTTAGACTAGCGGCCTAGGCATTTATCTAACACACATACAAACTCCATGATCTTACAAGTTCCCCTTTTATTTCACAATGCCGAGATCCATAAGCAAAAGAACATGATATCAACAGGGTACAAAGTACAGGTGCAATGTTGAAAGCGTTCCCCATGATACATGGTTCTGCTAACTTCAACTTATAAAGCGCAAGCATATACGCAACAAAGATGGACGCAATGGTTCAAGTTTATTAAATGCAAGAAAGTAAAGTGTGCCATCAAGTTCGTGAGAGCTTTAATCACTAGTTTTCTCATAACAAGTTTAATTCGGAAGGTAGACAAAAACTTGAACATACTTGGAATAGCATATGCTAATAGGTAGGTATGATGGACTCTTTGGAATAACTTGGTTTAGGGAGTTGGATGCATGAGTGGAACTCATACCTTGTTGTGGAGGCTAGCAAAACACTGGGAGCGACAAACTAAAAGAGCAATAATGGCCATAATCATGTAGAGCGACAAAACATCATTGATCAAAGCATAAAGTGATACTACAAGTTGAAAACTAAAGGATCATAAAGGCTATGGTGACTTGTGACAGTCATAACATGGTGTGAGCATGTGCCAAGTCAACCCAAATAAAGCATCAAAGGAGAATACCACTATACTATGCTTTAATATGCTAAAACAACGCATGATTCATCCAAGGCACATTAAGAAATCTCAATTGTTTATAACAAGTCATGCTACAACAAAGAATACTAAGCATAAAGCCAAAACAATATCAAGCGTGGCATGACAAAGCATAGGCCAGAGTCAAAAACGAGCTCTTTTTACCACAAAAGCATGAACTTTCCTACTCTTTTCCAAACCAAACCAAACTATTTGCAAACCAATGTAAGAAAGAGGGGGTCCAACCAAATTATTCAGAAAACTAAGCAAACCAAGCAAACTAAAAACCAAAACGAAAACGAAAAAGAAGACGCTCCAAGAAAAACACAAACGTGCATGAAACAATAAAAATGAAGCGTTTGGAAGAAACCTGGAATTTTTATTGATGAAGAAGGGGATGCCTTGAGCATCCCCAAGCTTTGATGCTTGTACTTCTTGGATATTTCTTGGGGTGACACGCGTGGCATCCCCAAGCTTGAGCTTTAGTCCATCCTTCATCTCATTCCTTCCATACACCTGAAAATTTTCCTTCATACAAAACTTCACACAATCTCATTAGCAACATTAGTGCACTTAAGATAAATAAGTCTTAAGGTTCAGTTCTAACACCAAATAAACTTCCATTAGAACACTATATACTGTAGCACTTCCCTCAAAAATCTCAATTAATCAAAAGAACTCAAAAAAGAACCAACAAGAAGCAAATGCAAATAAAGACAGAAATCTGTCAAAACAGACCAGCAGGTAAAGACGAATTTTTTCGAAGACCTTCTGTTGCTAAAATCGAAAAGTGTTGAACTAACTAAAGTTAGATAACAACCTGGGGCAGAAACAAAAAAATTCACGCCTCAAAAGGATGTATAGATATTTTACACGAATTTTTACGGTGAAGCACAGAAATCTGTTTCGGGACAGCAACTTTCCCAATCATTTCTTCTCTCTCATTAGAGGTTACTCTTGGCACAAAAAGAAAATAAAAAGGATAAGGAGTGGTTATTACTGAAGTAATAAAAAGGTTATTACTGAAGTAATAACTTCCAAGACTCATATAAAACTTTTGGGTTATCTCCCAATAAGTACTTTTCTTTAACGCCTTTAAGTTAGGCATAAGAAGCAAGAAAAAGAATCAAGTGTTTGAAGAAACATTAAAACCAAATTCCTTGCCCTTACCTCTCTTACTTTTATTCTTAACCTTGGGGAACATATGAATGCTTGGTGGAGAAACAAAGTGCATGGTGCCCTTTTCCACATCTATTATTGCTCCACGGAGTTTCAATAGGGATCTTCCAAGTGTAATTTGTCCTTTTCCTACACATTCAATAACAAGATAATTAGTAGAAACCATTTTGATGAGGACATCCCTACAATTACACCTACCCCAATGACTACTGAAGATGCTACAACTGTTGCAAGAAAGGATCAGTCCAATGAGATTAGAATTGGACCTATTACAAGAGCTCGTGCTAAGCTACTTGAACAACAGGTGAATTTACTCCTAAACGAATCTGGTACTTTGATTGATGAGAACTTTATACTGCCTAAGTCTATGCATTTATGTATGATCAGGTTCATTGGAGAAACAATCATGGTGCAAGGAGGAGAAGGACTACAAGAGAAGCCCAACATGATGATCACCCAAGGATGCGCGAGGGAGGAGCAGGAGGAAGGCGCAATACAATCAAGGGAGATCATTGAAGAGAAGGAACGTTCAATTCGGACAGACAGAAGTCCTGAAATTCAAACGGACATGGATTCTTCATACGAACTCCAAATCAAGCAAATAAGCACTTGTTGGATATATAATTCCAAGATCTTTCCAATGAGTACTTCCACGCCTAAAAGACCACGGATAATCCAGCCCCCACACCCCGGATAATCCGGCCCTGCTTTGGAGATTCTGCAAAGGACTTCGTGCGCGACGTCCAATACCAGGGCGAATATTTGACCAGACTTTTCCCCCGGATAATCCGGCCCTCTTAGACCGGATAATCTAGCCCAAAAAGTTCCCATCAGATCTGGACGGATCTGACTGTATCAGACACGTTTTCATTTCGCGTTTTTCGGACGTTCTGGCGGCCATATAAGCCTGGGAACACCCTCTAGTTTAGGTTAGACCACGTTAAAACTATTTTGGAGTTGTTTCTTTCATAGATCCTCTAGAATTACCCTATGTTCGAATCTACCAACTATAATTGAGTGTGATCTGTTGTTCCTTGGGAATTAGTAGATTGCATACTACCGTTAATGGTCGCAATTTGCGTGCGAGCGTGGTGTTGTGAATATCCTACAAGGTTCGAGAGTTGTTGCATTGGCATCAGGGATCGAGCGGGAGAGTTCATAGCTACAGGCTAGTTATCTATCATCCACCATCATCACCGCCATCCGCTTACTGAGAAGATCGGGCCACCCCATATCATCTTGGTATCAGATTTCCAGTGTTGCCTCGGTAAGCATCCACAAATCCATCCATAGATGAGAGAGTGTTTTTCGTCCTATACAGAAAAAGCCTTACAAAAAGATTTGCCATAGACTAGATTGCATCGTTTTCGAGTTTTAGTTGTTGATTGTATCTTCTCGTAGATCCGATCTGCAGGTTTTTCCTCGTAGGAGTCTAGTTTTTTTGTTTGTGTCTAGGTTTAGGGTTTGATCTTGTTTTCCGCCGTGTCAACCATCACCGTGTTCCGCAAGTTGTCCTTGTTTGTCTGAGTCCACATAGCGTACCTTTGTTTGCATACCATAGACATAGCCTATCTACATCATCCATGCCTAGGAACGTACCCACGAGACTAGTTGCTTTGCTCCAATAGGCTGCTCATTAGGGTTTGAAGTGCAAAATTTTCGTCCAGGTAGACCGGATTATCCGGCCCCCGACAAACCGGAATATCCGGCCCATAATTGCTTAGAATTGTTGCATCCTGTTTTGCTTTGTGTCAGATAGTTAAAAAAAAGAGAATCAGTATAAAAAAAGAGAAGAAAAGAGCTACAAGCGTGACAAAAAGATATATGAAAGTGTGCATTGTTGGAGGCCTAGTTTCATTATAGCACTAGTAGATTGAGCAATTGTGTGTCTGTTCTATTTGAGCTATTACTAACGTCTCTCTTGTGCATTGCAATATTCCTGTTCATAAATTGCTTTGCCATGTTTATCTCCACCGTGTGTGTTTCTTGGGTTTTTGTACGATCAGCACTAGGACTTGTTTGCGGTGTAGATAGGTTACCATACCTATAGCTCCACCTTAAATAACCTGTGTGTCCTGCGATCATTCTCTATACCTTTGATATTCACTTCATCACATCAAGTGCATCAGTCTTTGATTTCGTTTGGTAGAGCATCTCTATTCACTTTGGAGTGGTAAGATCTCCTTTCTTATTAGTTGTGAGTGAGTTGTGAGAGTTTCCACCATACAGATTTTGATTTTTGCACTAACCTACTAATCATGTCTTCTAGTGATGATGATGTTGTGTTGCAGAAAAAGAAGGATGAGGAGCTTGTTAATTGGCGTGAATATGAGGCTTTAAAGTCCCACTTGACACATGTGTTTACTAACACGACAGATGCCATTGACAAGAATCTCCAAGATATGAACATGAGATTGGATCAGCATGTTGGAACAGTTGATACTATCCAGACGCAAGTGGCTATGCTCAATGTCAATGTCACCACTTTGCAACGTTCCATTGAGGGTTTGACAGCCGCCTTACATAGAAGGGAAGATCCTCCACATGATGATGCCTTTGATGATTTTGATGAGGGTAGCGTCGTGGATGCTGCTCCACATGTTGGCAGGGGACGTGCTATTCCCCCTGCCCATGCACCCGCTCATGGCCGTGGGTTTGCTCCTCTTGGGCGTGCTCAACGTGTTCCCAACCAAGCTGCTGATGATGGTTTGGGCAAGCCAAAATTCTCGATTCCCAAGTTTGATGGTTTTATTGACCCTGAAGATTACCTCACATGGGAGTTGAAGATTGAGAAGGTCTGGCGTTTATTTGACTATCCTGAAGACAAGAAGGTCAAGCTTGCAGCATCTGAATTTGATGGTTATGCTTTGCGTTGGTGGGATGCTCTTGTGCAGCATAGAAGGGAGGACAATGAACTTCCTGTGATGGATTGGCGCGAGATGAAGCAAATCATGAAAGCTCGTTTCGTACCAACCAACTACTTGCGATCAGTATTTGATAAATTGACGCAATTGAAGCAAGGCACCATGACAATTGATGAGTACTACATGGAGATGGAGATGCTTATGCAGCATGCTAGAATTCGTGAGTCCATTGAGATGACCATGCAACGATTCCTAAACAATTTGAAGTTACCGATCAAGAGCATTGTTCGTCATCACAAGTATGAGACCATGAATGAGTTGTTGCATCATGCTAGAGAGGCCGAATCCCAGTTGGCAGAAGAGGCGAAGTCACGTGCTCGTTTTCCGTCCTCCAGCAGATTTTCGGCTAGGTTTACACCTCCTACAGTGATGCCACCAGCTGTTGCTCCTTTTACACCATCGGCCAAGCCAGCAAGTACACCTTCGTTTGGTTCTAATGCTCGGAAACCCGCTGCTCCTGCTGCTAGCTCGGGTTCCAACATTTCTACTACACGTACTCGTGATGTGGTGTGCCATACTTGTGGAGGTAGAGGACACTACAAGAAGGATTGTCCAAACAGCAAGGTTATGTTTGTTAACGAACAAGGCAAAGTAGAGAGTGGAGATGAAGCTTCTGATGATGATGTTGATGATGTCGAGGATGGTGCTAATGCGTATCCTGAGTGTGCTCCAACTATTGTCGTATCTTCACGTATACTTAGTGTGCAACCGGTTGAGGAATCCCAGCGTTGCAACTTGTTCCAAACAAAAGCTCTAGTTGGACCTAACAAGGCTTGCAAGGTCATTATTGATGGAGGTAGCTGCAGAAATCTTGCAAGTAAGGAACGATGTGCCAAACTAAATTTGACATAATTACCTCATCCCAAGCCATACTACATACAATGGTTGAGCAACAATGGTGACGTGTGAATTTTCAAATAGGGCCATACAAAGATTCTATTGATTTTGATGTGGTTCCTATGACTGTTTGTCACCTGCTATTGGGTCGGCCTTGGCTCTATGATCGCCATGTGCAACACAATGGCCGAGCCAATACATATCACTTGGAATTCAAAGGAAAGAAGATTACTATGCAGCCAATCACACCACAAGAAACTGTGAATGATTCTCGCCAGAAGATAGAGGTAAACTTGAAGGAAGATACTACCACTCGGCGAGACTGTGTAACAGCTGTTCCTGATGTAATTGAGCCTACATTGAGTGATATAACGAAAAGTGAGAGAGTGCCTGGGTTATTGATACTAGCCACCAAGGAGGATATGAGAGAGTTTCGTGAGGATCCTACAGCCATGCCACTTGTGCTCATGTATAAGGGCGAGGTATTGGTTTCTAACGACATGACCCCTATTTCTCTTGGTGTCTCTTACATTTTGAGGACTTTGGGGATGTGTTTCTAGAAGACGTACCCGCAGGTTTACCTCCATTGCATGGTATAGAACATCAAGTGGACCTGATTCCTGGCGCCACACTTCCCAACCGTGCACCTTACAAGACTAATCCCGAAGAGACTAAGGAAATTCAGAAGCAAGTACAAGCGTTGCTAGATAAAGGGTACAATCGTGTCTCTCTTAGCCCTTGTGCTGTTCCTGTTATTTTAGTTCCTAAGAAAGATGGTACATGGCGCATGTGTGTTGATTGTAGAGCGATTAATAACATCACTATTCGATATCGTCATCCTATTCCACGCTTAGAGGATATGCTAGATGAATTGAGTGGTGCTGCTGTTTTCTCTAAAATTGACTTGCGTAGTGGTTATCATCAAATTAGGATGAAAGAAGGGGATGAATGGAAAACTGCTTTCAAAACTAAATTCGGTTTGTATGAGTCGTTAGTTATGCCGTTTGGTCTTACTAATGCACCTAGTACTTTCATGCGTTTGATGAATCATGTTTTGAGAGAGTTTATTGGTCGTTTCGTGGTTGTTTACTTTGATGATATACTCATATACAGCCACACCGAATCTGAACATTGCACTCATATTCGACAAGTTTTGCAAGTGTTACGTGATAATAAACTGTATGCTAATCTTGAGAAGTGTACATTTGCAAAAGATAAGGTCATATTCCTAGGATTTGTTGTTTCTAAGCATGTAGTAGAGGTAGATCAATCTAAAATTGAATCAATTCAGAATTGGCCTACTCCAATGAATGTTAGTCAAGTGCGTAGTTTCCACGGTCTCGCTGGTTTCTATAGGCGCTTTGTGAAAGATCTTAGCACCATTGCTGCACCTTTGAATGATTTGACAAAGAAAGGTGTTCCTTTTGTATGGGGCGCGGCCCAAGACATTGCATTTGATACATTAAAACGTTTGCTTACTTCTGCACCATTACTTGCATTACCTGATTTTTTGAAGCAATTTGAAGTTGAATGTGATGCTAGTGGTATAGGCATAGGTGGCGTTTTGATGCAAGAGGGTCGGCCTATAGCTTATTTTTCTGAGAAATTGACGGGTGTTCGTTTGAATTATTCGATCTATGATAAAGAATTGTATGCACTTGTTAGAGTACTTGAGGTTTGGAAACATTATTTGTGGCCAAAGGAATTCATCATCCATTCTGATCATGAAGCATTGAAATACTTGAAAGCTCAATCAAACTTGCATAGAAGATTAGCTAAATGGGTTGAGTTCATTGAGTCTTTTCCTTACATCATTAATTATAAGAAAGGAAAAGATAATGTTGTTGCTGATGCTCTGTCTAGGAAGAACATGCTATTAACCAATCTTTATGTTAAAATTCCTGGATTAGAAGCTATTTGTGCACTTTATGCAGCTGACCATGATTTTGCTGAACCATATCGTTTGTGTGCTCTTAGAAACGCATGGGATAAGTATCATATACATGGTGGATATTTGTTTCGAGCTAACAAACTATGTATTCCAGAATCGTCGTTGCGTTTGTTCTTAGTGCAGGAATCACATGCTGGTGGTTTGATGGGTCACTTTGGGTGTGAGAAGACGTTGCTCATGCTTGCTGATCACTTTTATTGGCCCAAGATGAGGCGTGATGTGTACAGATTTGTGAGCCGATGTATTACATGCCACAAGTCGAAATCTAAGCTGAAGCCTCACGGTTTGTATACACCTCTCTCTGCACCTGCTACTCCATGGGAAGTCATTAGTATGGATTTTGTGCTAGGTCTACCTAAAACTCAGAGAGGTCATGATTCTATATTTGTGGTAGTGGATAGGTTCTCTAAGATGTCTCATTTTATTTCCTGCCACAAAAGTGACGATGCGTCGCATGTTGCTAACCTGTTTTTCAGGAACATCGTGAGATTACATGGAGTACCAAAAACGACTGTTTCTGACCGTGATTTGAAGTTCATGAGCTACTTTTGGAAGACCTTATGGGGGAAGCTAGGAATGAAGCTGCTGTTCAGTACTACATGTCACCTCCAAACAGATGGTCAAACGGAGGTGGTGAATCGAACATTGTCACAGCTGCTAAGGACCATGATTAATAAGAATCTGTGGGAGTGGGAAGAGTGTTTGCCACATGTTGAGTTTGCTTACAACAGGGCGGTGCATTCAACTACTCAGCTTTGTCCTTTTGAGGTGGTGTATGGTTTCAAGCCATTAACGCCACTTGATATGTTGCCTCTGCCATTACATGAGAGAGTTGATATGGAGGCATCAAAACGTGCTGATTATGTGAAGAAAATACATGAGAAGACTCGAGAGCTATTGAGAACAAAGGCAAGAACATTGCTGCTGCAAGGAATCATGCAAGGAAAGAAGTGTTGTTCGAGCCTGGAGATATGGTTTGGGTGCATCTACGCAAGGATAGGTTTCCACTCCTTCAAAAGTCAAAATTGAAGCCACGTGGTGCTGGTCCTTACAAGGTGTTAGCCAAGATTAATGATAACGCCTACTCGGTTGATATACCTATTGAGGAGTTTGGTGGAGTTAGCAATAGCTTCAACATTGCTGATTTGTCACCATATGCTGGAGAAGACCTTGGAGCGTTGAGTTCGACGCCTTTTGAAGGGGGGGAGATGATGAGGACATCCCTACAATTACACCTACCCCAATGACTACTGAAGATGCTACAACTGTTGCAAGAAAGGATCAGTCCAATGAGATTAGAATTGGACCTATTACAAGAGCTCGTGCTAAGCTACTTGAACAACACGTGAATTCTGGTACTTTGATTGATGAGAACTTTATACTGCCTAAGTCTATGCATTTATGTATGATCAGGTTTGTTGGAGAAACAAGCATGGCGCGAGGAGGAGAAGGGCTATAAGAGAAGCCCAACATGATGATCGCCCAAGGATGCGCGAGGGAGGAGCGGGTGGAAGGCGCAATACAAGCAAGGGAGATCATCGAAGAGAAGGAATGTTCAATTCGGACAGACAGAAGTCCTGAAATTCAAGCGGACGTGGATTCTTCATACGAACTCCAAATCAAGCAAATAAGCACTTGTTGGATAGATAATTCCAAGATCTTTCCAATGACTACTTCCATGCCTAAAAGACCCCAGATAATCCGGCCCCCACACCCCGGATAATCTGGCCCTGCTTTGGAGATTCTGCAAAGGACTTCGTCTTGTGACGTTGATCAGGCGGATATTTGACCAGACTTTTCCCCCAGAAAATCCGGCCACCGGATAATCCGGCCATCTTAGACCGGATAATCCAGCCCAAAAAGTTCCCATCAGATCCGGACGGATTTGACATATCGAACCGTTTATCGTTTTATGCTTTTCGGACGTCGCGCCATATAAGCCTAGGAATGCCCTCTAGTTTAGGTTAGACCATGTTAAAACTATTTTGGAGTTGTTTCTTTCATAGAACCTCTAGAATTACCCTGTGTTTGAATCTACCAACTATAATTGAGTGTGATCTGTTGTTCCATTGGGAATTAGTAGATTGCATACTACCGTTAAATGGTCGCACTGCGTGCGCAAGAGCGTGGTGTTGTGAATATCCTACAAGGTTCGAGAGCTGTAGCATTGGCATCAGGGATCGAGCGGGAGAGTTCATAGCTACAGGCTAGTTATCTATCATCCACCATCATCACCGCCATACGCTTACTGAGAAGATCGGGCCACCCCATATCACATTTTCCCTAAGATCTTTGTAAATACTCCTTCAGCTATTCCAATGGGTAATATTGTGGCATTGTTAGCAAGAAATATTTCTTCTCCTCCTTCAGAAAGTCCCCAAAGTTTCAAAGATTCATAGATATCTTTGGGCATAAGACAAAATTCAGACATGATATCACAACAAGCATGAAAAGTTTCATTGTTTATAGCAATCTTTACTGTGGGAAGCCATTTTGAGGGTTCGGAATTTATTGGAATATAGTTATGGTGCTCTCTAAGTGTATTATAGCAATCTTTCAAACTAGCAGTGCTGGTCTCAAGAGTATTCAATCTAGCAAATATGTTTATGAAGGAAGAATCGGATTTGCTAGGCAAGTTGTAAGTAAACACCAACTTCTTTATGGCATTAACAGCATCATCTTCATTGCATTGGAGGAAATCTCCTCCTACTACAGCATCCAAAGCATATCTATAGCAAAGAGCAATTCCAAGGTAAAAGCTGCTAAGGAACAAGCTTTGAGTCATTTTAGGTTTAGTTTTTTCATGTAGATCAGAGATTCTAGACCAAGCTTCTTTGAAACTCTCTTCAATTCCTTGTTTAAAAGTGAAAATCATTTCCTCAGGTGACATAGTGATTGGAGCAATGCTAGACACAATGGCAACTTAAGATAGGAACTAATTTTTTTGTGTTTTTAATAAAGAAAGCAAACTTGTAAAACTAATTTTTTTGTGTTTTTGATAAGAAACAAGCAAACAAAGCAAAAGGTAAACTAAGCAAAACAAAAATAACAAAGTAAAGAGATTGGTTATGAGGGACTCCCCTAGTGAAGATGTCCTTGACTCCCCGGTAATGGCGCCAGAAAAAGAGCTTGATGGCCCAAAATATATCAAGCTCGTTGGGGAACCCCAAGAGGAAGGTATGATGAGCACAGCAGCAAGTTTTCCCTTAGTTATGAAACCAAGGTTATCAATCCAGTAGGAGCAAGGAAACACCCCAAAGGTGTTGCTAGCTGAACTTTGGCAGGGCGCACTACCGGTGCCAGCAGCAATGTGGAGACCTGCACAACACAACTACAGAACTCTGCTCCCAACTTGTGATGAGGTTGTCAATATCACCGGTTTTGCTGAAAACAAAGGATTAAACGTATCGAGTGGAAGAAAGTAATAGTTTGCAGAAAGTAAACATAAAGCAGTCAACAGTTGATTGTAGATTGATGGTAAAAGAAAGGACCGGGGTCCATAGTTCACTAGTGGTGGCTCTCCTTAAGATAGATGACATGTTGGGTGAACAAATTACAGCGGGGCAATTGACAAACATCGAGAAATCATACAAGCATATACTACTCATCTTGATTCCTTTGAGGTTCGATTGGGCATTACAATATTATACATAGACCGCCATCCAACTGCATCTATGACTAATAATCCACCTTCAGGTTATCATTCGAACCCCCTCCAGTATTAAGTTGCAAGCAACAGATAATTGCATTACGAATTGTGTGTAAAGTAAACAATACGATTGTTCTATGAACAAAGGATTGTTGTTTTCTCCCTAGTAGCAACAGCACATCTAGTACCTTAGAGATTTCTGTCACTTCCCCAGATTACTAGAGGCATGAACCCACTATCGAGCATAAATACTAACTCTTGGAGTTACTAGCATCTACTTGGCCAAGATAGCTACTAACAACGGAAAGCATGCAAGATCACAAATAACAAAGACATGATAGAATCAATAATCAATCTGAAATTGCAACTCAATATCTATCGGATCCCCGCAAACACAACATGTAGGAATTACAAATAAATGATCTTGATCATGAACGGAGCTCACAAGATCTAAACGTGATAGCAGAAAGGAGAAGAACCAGCCATCTAGCTAATACATGGACCCGTAGTCCAGAGATGAACTACTCACGCATCACACCAGAGGCTTGCATGATGATGAAGAAGGCCTCCAGGGTGAATTCCCCTCTCCGGCAGGGTGCCGGGAAGAGCTTCAGATCCATCCTGATTTAGGGATGGAGATGACGGCGGCTACAGACTCTTTCATGGAATTTTTGATCGGGTACTTAGGGTTTCTGTATCGGAGGCAATATATAGGCGAAAGGAGAGGCCGAGGGGGTGCCTAGGGCAGCCAGACCACCCCCTGGCATGGGCCAAGCCTGGCCACGCGGCCAGGTGGTGTTGCCGGGCCCCAGCCCCTCTCCGTCTCGTATTCTGGCTCCTGGTGTCCCTCGGTGAAAAACTGACTTTGGCTTTTGTCCCGTCCAATTCCGAGAATATTCATTTTCTGACTTTTCTGGAACCAACAACAGCAGAAAATAGGCAGCTGGCTACTGTGGCTCTTGTTAATAGGTTAGTCCAAGAAGTCATGTGAAAAGTACTCCAAAGTGTGGACAAAACATAAGAAAGTAGATAAAACCAAACATGGAACATCAAAAATTATGGATACGTTAGCAACGTATCACTACTCCATCAAATTTCGTGAGCAAGGCGGAATCCACCAATAAAGGGTGAAGATCGGCGACGGAAGGTATAAACATTTCGCGTCTTCTCCCCACTTGCTTTACTTTGTGAGATACACTATCTTTGCATTCAACAAACACCTATTGAGACTGGTTCCTCCTATGATTGCTTGAGCTATGCACATTTGATACCTTGTAGAATTCCGAGCAAAAGTTGTGAGCGCGCTATTTCATATAGTTACCTTGTATAGTTGTTGGCACAAGAAAGTGGCAAGTGAAAAATAAAAGAAAAAGAGAAAAAATAGAAAAAGAAAAGAAGAAAAAGAAAGAAAGAAAGAAGTGCCTCATAGAATAGGAAGCGCAAGCTCGATGAACATCAAATAGGTGGTACTTTTTGTGCATATCTTGTAGCCCACCAATTTTATTACAATCTAACTAGCGTCTCACCTTGTACTTGTGCGACACGAGCTTATAGTCTTTGCTAGGTAACCATTTGGTTCTTAGCTCACTTTCTCCATCGCACAAGTCCCATTTATCCCACCGTGTGTGTTTCCTTGTACATAATTCCTATCTTGTGGATTGACTTGTTTGCTTTGTGATCATCATGGTTCTTTACTTGCCATTACAACATATTGATTTCGGATTGTTCTTGGACACGCCACCTTTCGTACCTATCCACCATAAGCTTTGTGTGTGTGTGTTTTTAGTGGTTAGTTGGTTTTGGTGTTCCGCGTGAACTTCACTTTGCTTGGTTTTGATTGCTCTCAAGTGTTGCCACTTGCATGATACTATCTTCCAAGGTAAAGTAAGGTTTGACGTTGCATCCCTAACCCGTACCACTTCCATATACACCACTTGGTCTTGTGAATCATGTCTAGGGACTCCAGAACCGAGGATGATATCTATGAAGAATCCATGATGAGCCACCACGACTACGACTCCACAAGTATAGAGGACATGATGGAGCACTACACCGACAATGGCTCCGCGTGCTTTGAGGAACCAGAGCATTGCACCTATGATGGCTCCACATGCATGGAAGACATGGAGCACATCATCAACTATGGCTCCGCAAGCATGGAGTACATGGACCACTACACCGACAATGGCTCCACATGCATGGAGTACTTGGAGCTCTACATCGACAATGGCTCCACATGCATGGAGTACATGGACCACTACACCGACAATGGCTCCCCAAGCATGGACGACTTCGAGTGCTTCAACGACGACGCCTCACCAAGCATGGAGGACATGGCGAGCTTCACCTACTTTGAGGGCTCTTCCATGAGCCATGAATAATATCTCCACCGCTTGGAGATGGATGACTACTATGCCAAGCTAGTGGAGACGCATCATCAGGAAACCATGACCTTCAAGGCCAAGTGTGCCACACCAAAGGGCACCACCTACTTCGATGATCCACCTCCAAGGCGTCAAGCGCCACCACCTACATGGCATCATGCACCACCATCTCCAAGGCGATGAGCGCCATCACCTCCAAGCCATCAAGCGCCACCATCTCCAAGGCGCCAAGAATGACCATCTCCAAGGCATCAAGTGCATCTACCTCCAAGGCATCAAGTGACATCTACTCCAAGAAGATTGGCGGCCAAACATCATCTTCCACACAAGGCGCCACGAAGCAAGAATCTTCATCGACATACATCCTCTAGATATCATCGCCAACATCAAGAGGATATGATGCAGCCAGTCCTACAGACGCTCCTACATCTACACCACCAAGTCCCCCAAGTGGACCGATGACCCGTGCCCGAGCCAAGATCCTTCAAGCTAAGGTGAATTCGCTCCTCTCATCATGTGACTTTGACATACACTTGGATGGCTTGCTACTTCATACCACTACTCTATGCATCATTAGGTACGAACCCCCGCCACGTCGACCCTCGAGCCCTGAAGCTGCCTGAACCGGAGTGTCCGCCTAAATCCATTTGGAGTGTTCGGTGCAGCCGGAGTGTCCAGCACGACTCAGCTGGAGTGTCCGGCCTGCTCTAGCCCCAACCTGGCATGGACATTCAGAAGGCCAGTTCGGACACTACCCGGACACTACCTGGAGTGTCCGGCCACCCCGGACTGTCTAGTCAACTCGACCCGGACTGTCTGGCCTGAAGATGGGCCTGCAAGCCTTAGTTAGGCCCTATGGCCCATGTACCCCTCTACTTCGCCCAGAACTCTACTTTAATGCCTGAATTACCCCTGAACTTGTGGTTGGCCTATATATAGTCCTCCACCTCCATTGTAAACCCTAGGCATGATATTTGCAATTAGTGGAAACCCTTGTGGATCTATCTAGTTCTTGCCTCATGCTCCTTTGACAAAGGAGCACCAAATATCCCAAACCTCATTGGAGTTTGCATCGTGCCTCCGCGTTGTACAAGGCCTAGGCATTGGAGTCCCTTTGCCTAGACGTCAAGATCTCACCGAGTCTCCCATCTCGCCGTGCCGGTTCGAGAGAGAGTCCTCCGCCCATCGCCGATCCTAGGGATTGCACCGGACCGGTCACCACCGGCGTGAGCTATTGGTGTGTATAGTGGTTTTGCATGTGTGTTCATCGCTTTATTTGTGCGTGAGTTCGTCGTGTTCATCCTCCCCTCCTTCCCCCGCACTCCATCCTTGATTTGAGTGGGATTCGTGAAAGATCGGACCACCCTAGAGGTTTGCCTCAATAGGATACAAGACGTCCTTCAAGGCATCTTCGCCATCAATACGGAGAATACATGTTGAGCACCATCCATAATGCTCATCCAAGCTCAAGAAGGCACTACCATCAAAAGAAGAGTGCTAAGGACAAGAAGCATCATCGCGAGCGTCATGTGGATGACCAACTGCGCCATCAACATAAACCTTCGGCAAGGCACGCCAATGACCTCCGTCGACACCATTATAAGGCACCTTCAACTACTAGTGCCACCAAAATGACACCAAGAGCAAGACTTCTTCCACGCCATCAAGCTTCAACGCCAAGACTCCAAGTTCAAGAGGAAGCATCCAACTACAAGAGCTTCAATGCAACTTCTTCTTCAAGCACTCCAGGAATGTCATTCAAGCAAGAGATGGACCTCTACTTTGCCAAGTTAGATGAGGCCATCAAAACCATGATCCCCCAAGATATTTAAGAAAACAAGTTGCTTTGCCAACAAGTGGATGCAAGAGCGAAGATGGCGTCAAGGACCAATACTTCCAATTTGAGTGCCACCACCACAATGGCACCCAATGTACAAGACAACGACAAGGTCGAGAATGGTGAGCATGGGATTTTTCCTTCACCAAAGAAGGCGCATGGAGTTGAGCACACTGAGCCTATCCCCATATGTTTGAGTGATGATGTGGTACCAATCCCATGTGAGTATGAGAGCCACTTAGCCCACTTGAGTGAAAACAAGAGTGAGATGAGTGACTCCACCACACGTGAGATTGAGTACTTCCATTTGGAGGGCATGAGTGATACACCAAGTGAGTTGAGAGTGGTAATCGATAGGTCATGTGAGACCACTTTGATTTCTAACGACTTACCCTCTACCTCTAGTGTGTTTCCTCATGATGTGCTAGGTTCCATGGATCAAGAAGCGCCAAGCTTAGAGATGATGATGCCTCTGAACGAGAAGATGAACATGTGGATGAAGATGATGCCATCCCCATACATGATGAAAAAGTCACCCACATGGAGGCTAATACTACCACAACACCCACTTCTTATGAGAGGTATGAACAAGGTAAAACTAAGGGTGTTGATGATGCCATGATCCCACTAGTGGACATGATGACTTGTGATGATTGGCATGCTATGGATGATGTTGTGATATCACATATACTTCATTGGTATTTCCATGTGATACTTTGCCTTTGCATAATGTTGAGCATGTGAAATTATTTGATTGTGATGATGTTTCCATAGACATGCCATGCTATAAACATTACGTTGATGATATCATTGCTTGCACTTTGTTGAACAATTGCTCTTTCCAATGTTTTTCTTGCAATGATGTTACCAATGGTACCCCTCGAACCATGATTTGTCATGAATGTTTTACAATCTCTCCTATTGCCTGCAATAAGTTGAATAATTGCTCTTTCAGTTGTTTTGCTTGCAACAATAATTCTAATATGGTTTATATTGAGATGGCCCCCATAGCTTTCTCAAATTTTGGAGATTTTGATGATTGCCATGATAACCATGTCCCCCACTTGCATACTCACCATGAACCTATGTTACACTTGCTTGACACTATTGGTGATGTGCACAAGAAGAGATACGTCATGATGGATGATGTGTTTCTCTACCATGCACACACATTCTTACTTTTGTGTATGATGTGTGTAGGTACCCGCAAAAGAATGTCAACCTCGGTAGAGCACGAGTTGACAAAAAGAGCTCTAGAGAGCATCCCCCATGTGAGTTCAAGATCGAACCCAGCTGATGAGGACAGCCCTACAATTACACCTACAGAAGATGCTCCAAATGTTGCAAGGAAGGATCAGTCCAATGAGACTAGAATTGGAACCATTATAAGAGCTCGTGCTAAGCTACTTGAACAACAGGTGAATTTGCTCCTAAACTAATCTGGTAATTTAATTGATGAGAACTTTATACTGCCTAAGTTTATGCATTTATGTATGATCAGGTTCGTTGGAGAAACAAGCATGGCGTGAGGAGGAGAAGGGCTACAAGAGGAGCCCAACATGATGATCGCCCAAGGATGCACGAGGGAGGAGCGGGAGGAAGGCAAGATAAGATCATGAAGAAGAAGTCCAAAGGATCTGCACCGACCAGAGTGTCCGGCCGATACCACCCGGAGTGTCCTGCCTGCCCGAGAGAAGTTTTGGCGTGGACAATCAGTACATCAAATCGGACACTGTCTGGACACCGCCCAGAAACTTCGAAGTTTCCGGCCAGACCGGACTGTCTGGCACACTCCACCCGGAGTGTCCAGCCTGCCGGACTATCCGACCCGTTTCCACCGGACTATCCGGCCACCGACCGAATCCGGTCTGAGTCGGCTTGTATCAGTTTGAGTCGTTTGCGTTTAGTTCGGTTTCTGGCCGCCCCAGCCGCCCTTATAAGCCCTGGGACGACCCCTAGTTAGGGTTAAGACCACGTTAAAATATTTTGGAGTTGTTTCTTTCATAGAAGCTCTGGAATTACCCTGTGATCGATTTTACCAACTATTATTGAGTGTGATATGTTGTCCACCGGGAATTAGTATATTGCAAACTACTGTTCGTGGTCGACGGCTACGCGCGCAAGAGTGTGGTGTTGTGAATATCCTACAAGGTTCGAGAGCTGTTGCATTGCCATTAGGGTTCGAGCGGGAGAGTTCATAGCTACATGCTAGTTATCTATCATCCACCATCATCATCGACAAGTGCTTGCTGAGAAGATCGGGCCACCCCATATTATCTTGGTATCATATTTCCTCGTTGCCTCGGTAAGCATCCACAAATCCATCCATAGATTGGTTCGTGTTTTTCGTCCTATACAGAAAAAGGCCGACAAAAAGAGTTGCCATAGCCTAGATTATATCGTATTCGAGTAATAGTTGTTGGTCGTGTTCCTCGATTAGTCTAGATCTAGATCTATCCTTCATAGATTTGTTTTCTAGTTGTTCTAGTTGTTTCCACCATTATTTTTCCGCCGCAGCAAAGCTAGATCCGATCCATACAAGAGTCCTCATTGTGTACTACTTGGCAAGTCGGAATTAAAAAATAAATTCTACCGTGGCACAGAAACGGACTGTTTCTCTACCGCGAGTCCTTCACTACCACGACTCGGTTTCCTGCCACGGCGCGTTTTCGGCCATTTTTTCTGCCGCGAGTTCTGCCGCGGCACAGTTTTGCACTGTTTTTCTGCCGCGGCAGGAAAATTTTCTACCACGGCACGATTTCGTGTTGTTTTTCTGCCGCGGCACGCGTTCTGCCGCGAGGTATACATTCTCTGCCACGGCACAGTTTTGCCCCGTTTTTCTGCAACGGCAGCCATATAAAAGATTGTGAAATTTTGCAATTTTCGAAAACTTAGCTACAGCTATTCTATTTCCTAAGTGTAGGAACTTTCCATTGAGACTAGTTTCCGCTCTTACAGGCTGCTCGTAGGTTTTGGTGTTGTGCTTTGTACTTTGGCCGTGTGTGATATTAAAAAAGAGAGAGAAAAAAGCATATAGCAAAAGAAAAGCAAAAAGAGAAAGAAGCTATACAAAAGAAAAAGAAAAGAAAGGGATAATTGAGCAAGAGGCCTAGTGATATCTTTGTGCACCGGTAGATTGACCAATCTTGTGCCTGTTTACTTAGAGCTTTGCTAGTGTCTCTCCAATGTAGTTCAACACCCTTCATAGTTGCTGATGAGGATATATACAAGGATTATGATGATTCTGAGTGCTTGAAATGGAAAGAAATATTGAGTCAAATCAATAATGACCATCAGGTGAATTCATTCCTAGTTGACCATGATGCTTTCATTTATAATAACTTTATATTGCCTAAGTCTTTGTGCTATTGATGCAGCTTGTCCTGCGGACGCTACTACATCCACAACGCCAAGTCCCCAAGATCATCCCCAAGTTAACCAAGAAGATGGACTAGGAGCAGCCAGCTCCAGAACGAGAGTCTCCGCCGTCATCGCCCCGGAGAGTCCGCCCGGAACCAGCCGGAGTGTCCGGCGCAGCTGGAGTGTCCGGCCTACCCCAGCCCCAACCTGGCATGGACATTCAGAAGGCCAGTTCAGACACTACCCGGACACTACCCGGAGTGTCCGGCTACCCTGGACTGTCCGGTCACACCGACCCGGACTGTCCAGCCCAAGTGATGGGCCTGCGAGCCAACAGCTAGGCCCTTGGCCCATGTACCCCTCTATTTCGCACCAAACCCTAGTTTTATGCCCAAACTACCCCTGAACTTCTATGCACTTTGACCTTGCATACGCATTTCGTTTGTGATACTTGAGTTGTGCTAATAGTGTTGTGAACAAGAATGGACATGCCACAAATGACATGCTCCTCTATCACACACAAACATATGTTGCTTGGTCTTTGATGTGTGAAGGTACAATTGCATACGTGTCAACCTCTATGGACAAAGAGTTGACAAGACGAATCGAAGAGAGTTACCTAGGGCTATCCTTCAATGAGCTATCTCTATATCATAAGGTGACTTCCTTCTACTTGAGGACTCATGCTATAATCTTCATGAATTGGCTACTCATTGAGTGTTGCTTCGCTTTTGTTGTGAGCTTTGTAGGCTTCATGGAAGGTGAAGGAACATTCAAGAGTTGCCACATCAAGCTTCTCGAGGACGACTACATGGTAGACCCTAGGATCAAGAAGGTCTCTCGACATCATCTTCTTAGGATGAGCATGAAGAGTCGAGGATGACTCTTTTTGAAGGGGGAGCTGATGCAGCCCGTCCTGCGGACGCTACTACATCCACAACGCCAAGTCCCCAAGATCGTCCCCAAGTCAACCAAGAAGATGGACTAGGAGAAGCCAGCTCCAGAACGAGAGTCTCCGCCGTCATCGCCCCGGAGAGTCCGCCCGGAACCAGCCGGAGTGTCCGGTGTGACTCGGCCGAAGTGTCCGGCCTGCCCCAGCCCCAACCTGGCATGGACATTCAGAAGGCCAGTTCGGACACTACCCAGACACTACCCGGAGTGTCCGGCTACCCCGGACTGTCCGGTCACTCCGAACCGGACTGTCCGGCCCAAGTGATGGGCCTGCGAGCCAACAACTGGGCCCTTGGCCCATGTACCCCTCTATTTCGCACCAAACCCTATTTTTATGCCCAAACTACCCCTGAACTTGTGGCCGGCCTATAAATAGATCCCCCACCCCCTCATGTGTCCTTTAGGCATAGATGATAGACTAAAGAAAACCCCCTTTGTGGAATCTCTAGTTTTGCCTCATCCCCTTCTACCAAAGGGGATCGACTATCGTCACCACCTCGTTGGAGTTTGCATCGCGCCTCCATCGTTGTACAAGGCCTTGGAATCGGTGTCCCATTGCTAAGACGTCAAGACCCTCTCCAAGGTGTTATTCCCTCTCCGCTTGGGATTGACGGGAGCACGTTGACCGATCTTTTCCTGTGAGGATTCTATCGGACCGGTGGCCACCGGTGAGAGCAATCGGCCTTGTATCGTGTGTGTTTTGCGTCTGTTCATCGTGTTCTTCGCGAGGTGTGCGTCCGCTTCCGCTACCTTCTCCCTTTCCCCTCGCTTTCCCATCGATTTGACCACAAGATCCGTGAAGATCGGGCCACCCTAGAGGTTTGCCCTTATCATCTGGTATCAGCAGCTTTTGATTGCCACGGATTTCTCCTCGATTTGGTCTTTTCCCCCATAAATTCGAAAATCCCCAATTTCGTGTTTTGGACCGATCTATGATTTGAGTGTGTTTTGGTAGGTTTTGATCCGTGGATTACTTGCTAAACTTGTTGATCTACCTTCCCCTGCGTTTGCATAGCCTAATTCCTTGATTTCCCCCATCAATTTGAGGTTTTGGTACCAGTTTTTCCGCCAAAACTCGTCCTGTTCGTGTTCTAGAAGTTCTGGTTCGACCGGACCGGACTGTCCGGCCAAAACGGACCGGAATATCTGCCCCACCGGAGTTTCCGGCCTAAACTAACCGGAATATCCGGCCCGGCCGGACTGTCCGGCCTATGCGCACCGGACTGTCCGCCCCCCTGCTGACAGAAAAATCTGCTTCACGGTTTTAAGCATAACTTTTGCATACGAACTCGGATTTTGGTGTTCTTTAGCTCGTTTTGAAGAGGAGAAGGAGCTCTACATAATCATATCCATGGTTCATGCTATATACTCCATCCAAATTCCGTGAGCAAGGCGGAATCCACCAATAAAGGGTGAAGATCGGCGAAGAAAGGTTTAAACATTCCGTGACTTATCCCCACTTGCTTCCCTTTGTGACCTACACTATCTTTGCGTTCAACAAACACCTATTGAGACTAGTTCCTCCTATGATTGCTTAGGCTATGCACATTTGATACCTTGTAGAATTCCGAGCAAAAGTTGTGAGCGCGCTATCTCATATAGTTATCTTGTATAGTTGTTGGCACAAGGAAGGGGCAAGTCAAAAAGAAAAGTGAAAAAAATAGAAAAAAAGGAAAAGAAGAAAAAGAGAAAGAAACAAACAAGTGCCTCATAGAATAGGAAGCGCAAGCTCGATGAACATCAAATAGGTGGTAGTTATTGTGCATATCTTGTAGCCCACCAATTTATTGCAATCGAACTAGCGTCTCTCCTTGCACTTGTGCGACACGAGCTTATAGTCTTCGCTAGTTCATCATTTGGTTCTTAGCTCACTTTCTCCGTCGCACAAGTCCCATTTATCCCACCGTGTGTGTTTCCTTGTATATATTCCTATCTTGTGGATTGACTTGTTTTGCTTCGTGATCATCGTGGTTCTTTACTTGCCATTACAACATCTTGAGTTCGGATTGTTCATGGACAGGCCACCTTCCATACCCATCCACCATAAGCTTTGTGTGTGTGTTTTTTAGTGGTTAATTGGTTTTGGTGTTCCGCGTGAACTTCACTTTGCTTGGTTTTGATTGCCCTCAAGTGTTGCCACTTGCACGATACTATCTTCCAAGGTAAAGTAAGGTTTGGCGTTGCATTCCTAACCCCCTACCACTTCCATATACACCACTTGGTCTTGTGATACATGTCTAGGGACTCCGGAACCGAGGATGATTTCTATGAAGAATCCACGATGAGACACCATGCAGATGCCTCCACAAGCATGGATGACATGATGGAGCACTACACCGACAATGGCTCCACATGCTTGGGTGATATGGAGTTCTACAACAACAATAACTCCCCAAGCATGGACGACTTCAAGAACGACAACGACAAGCTCCCCAAGTCGCATCGACCAAGAGGGAGCCTCCACCTCGAGAGCGCTAAGGTCCACCATCACATGGACAAGTTCGAAAGCTCCCTCAACAACTTCAAGAGCGACATGGACAACAACTTCACCAAAACCATGAGCATGATGGCCAAGACTAATGATGCTTTGCGCTCATTACAACGCCTCACCAAGAAGAGTGCCAAGGACAAGGAGCATCGTCGCGAGCGTCATGTGGATGACCAAGTGCGCCATCTACATCAACCTTTTGCAAGGCACACCAATGACCTCCGTCGACACCATCATAAGGAGCCTTCAACTACTCGTGCCACCACCAAAAGGGCACCAAGAGCAAGCTCTCCTCCACGCCATCAAGCTTCATGCCAAGAGTCTACACTTCAAGATGGATGAAGCCAAGGCCACGTATGTGATGAAGTCGATCCGAGCACCGCTCTCGACAACAACATGAGCCTACTTCCACCACTACCACAAGATGGCGACGACAAGGTCAAGAATGGTGAGCATGGGACTCTCTCTTCACCAAAGGAGGCGCAAGGAGTTGAGAGAACCGAACCTACCCCATATTCTTAAGTGATGATGTGGTACCAATCCCATGTGAGTATGAGAGCCACTTAGCCCACTTGAGTGAAAACAAGAGTGAGATGAGTGACTCCACCATACGTGAGATTGAGTGCTTCCACTTGGAGGGCATGAGTGATACACCTAGTGATTTGAGAGTGGTAGTTGATAGGTCATGTGAGACCACTTTGATTTCTAACGACTTACCCTCTACCTCTAGTGTGTTATCCCATGATGTGCTAGGTTCCATGGATAAAGAAGCGCCAAGCTTGGAGATGATGATGCCTCCGACTGATAAGATGTACATGGTGGATGAAGATGATGCCATCCCCATACATGATGAAGAAGTCGCCCACATGGAGGCCAATGCTACCACAACACCCACTTCATATGAGAGGTATGAACAAGGTAAGAATACGGGTGTTGATGATGCCATGATCCCACTAGTGGACATGATGACTTGTGATGATTGGCATGCTATGGATGATGTTTGTGATATCACATATGCTTCATTGATATTTCCATGTGATACTTTGCCTTTGCATAATGTTGAGCATGTGAAATTATTTGATTGTGATGATATTGCCATAGACATGTCATGCTCTAAACGTTACGTTCATGATATAATTGCTTGCACTTTGTTGAACAATTGCTCTTTCCAATGTTTTGCTTGCAATGATGTTACCAATGGTACCCCTCGAACCATGCTTTGTCATGAATGTTTTACAATCTCTCCCGTTGCTTCCAATAAGTTGAATAATTGCTCTTTCACTTGTTTTGCTTGCAACAATAATTCTCATATGGTTTATATTGAGATGGCCCCCATAGCTTTCTCAAATTTTGGAGATTTTGATGATTTCCATGATAAGCATGTTCACCGCTTGCATACTCACCATGCACCTATGTTACACTTGCTGGACACTAATGGTGATGTGCACAAGAAGAGATATGTCATGATGGATGATGTATTTCTCTACCATGCACACACATTCTTCCTTTTATATATGATGTGTGTAGGTACCCGCACAAGAATGTCAACCTCGGTTGAGCACGAGTTGACAAAAAGAGCTCTAGAGAGCATCCCCCAAGTGAGTTCAAGATCGAACCCAGCTCTGATACCTTTTGCATGCTTTGCATATTTCATGTTGACAAATTGCTTTTTCCTATGGTTTGCTTGCAAGCATGTTAATGGTATTCTTTCACCTTGTGACAATCATGTTTTGTTGCTATTGGATATTGATGCTTTGTGTGTTGCCACAAAAATGTTGAACAATTTCTCTTTCCGATGTTTTGTGTGCAACCATAATGCCATTTTGAGCATGTATTGTCATGAGAGCTTCCAAGTCTCTCATATTGTTGTTGCAACAAACATAAGGACCACTTGCTCTTTCATATGGTTTGTTTGCAAACATGTTGTTTTCGCTACCGCTTGCGATACTCATACCCCCATGACTTTGGCTTTTGATGATATGTGTATGGCATCCAACATATCGAACAATTGTTCTTTCCAATGGTTGGTTTGCACACATAATGTTGTTGCTTTGGATATTCTTCCTCATGTGTTTTTGCCGAATTCTCCTAGCTTTGCATCAAAGATGTTGATCAAGATTTTAGTCACTTGCTTTGATTGCCACACTAAGATGTTATATGGAGTTTTTGAGTTCCCACATTTGGATGATGTTCAATTAACTTCTATGCACTTTGACCTTGCATACGCATTTCGTTTGTGATACTTGAGTTGTGCTAATAGTGTTGTGAACAAGAATGGACATGCCACAAATGACATGCTCCTCTATCACACACAAACATATGTTGCTTGGTATTTGTTGTGTGAAGGTACAATTGCATACGTGTCAACCTCTATGGACAAAGAGTTGACAAGACGAATCAAAGAGAGTTACCTAGGGCTATCCTTCAATGAGCTATCTCTATATCATAAGGTGACTTCCTTCTACTTGAGGACTCATGCTATAATCTTCATGAATTGGCTACTCTTTGAGTGTTGCTTCGCTTTTGTTGTGAGCTTTGTAGGCTTCATGGAAGGTGAAGGAACATTGAAGAGTTGCCACATCAAGCTTCTCGAGGACGACTACATGGTAGACCCTAGGATCAAGAAGGTCTCTCGACATCATCTTCTTAGGATGAGCATGAAGAGTCGAGGACGACTCTTTTTGAAGGGGGAGCTGATGCAGCCCGTCCTGCGGACGCTACTACATCCACAACGCCAAGTCCCCAAGATCGTCCCCAAGTCAACCAAGAAGATGGACTAGGAGAAGCCAGCTCCAGAACGAGAGTCTCCGTCGTCATCGCCCCGGAGAGTCCGCCCGGAACCAGCCGGAGTGTCCGGCGTGACTCGGCCGAAGTGTCCGGCCTGCCCCAGCCCCAACCTGGCATGGACATTCAGAAGGCCAGTTCGGACACTACCCAGACACTACCCGGAGTGTCCGGCTACCCCGGACTGTCCGGTCACTCCGAACCGGACTGTCCGACCCAAGTGATGGGCCTGCGAGCCAACAGCTGGGCCCTTGGCCCATGTACCCCTCTATTTCGCACCAAACCCTATTTTTATGCCCAAACTACCCCTGAACTTGTGGCTGGCCTATAAATAGAGCCCCCACCACCTCATGTGTCCTTTAGGCATAGATGATAGACTAAAGAAAACCCCCTTTGTGGAATCTCTAGTTTTTCCTCATCCCCTTCTACCAAAGGGGATCGACTATCGTCACCACCTCGTTGGAGTTTGCATCACGCCTCCCTCGTTGTACAAGGCCATGGCATTGGTGTCCCTTTGCCAAGTTGTCAAGACCCTCTCCAAGGTGTTCTTCCCTCTCCGCTTGGGATCGAGGGAGCACATTGATCGATCTTTCCTTGCGAGGATTCTATCGGACCGGTGGCCGCCGGCGAGAGCAATCGGCCTTGTATCGTGTGAGTTTTGCGCGTGTTCATCGTGTTGTTCGTGAGGTGTGCGTCCGCTTTCGCTACCTTCTCCCTTTCCCCTCGCTTTCCCATCGATTTGACCACGAGATCCGTGAAGATCGAGCCACCCACCGGTTTACCCCTTAATAAAATTCTAATGATGCAAACTTTATTTCTAGTTTGAACTAATGCAAGAATAATAAAACTTATAAGATAGATTACAAGGTCTTAAAGATCTCCCCAAGGTTGGAATCAAGCCAGGCAGGATCAAATAATCCCTTGCGATTATTTGATACCGTGATTGTTGTAGATCACTGGGCGCCATGGCACGTGGTATATTCTTCTCACGGGCTAGCCTAAGGCAGAGGGATTGATTGACAACTTCTAATTCCTTAACACGCAGCTTGTAGAAAAGATTATTCCTCTCCAGCACTTTCACTTGTTCCTTAATGAACTCATTGTTATCTTGGAGTGTTTGTAGCACCTTAAGACTTACGGCAAAACCCGCTTCGGTTGTCCGCTTGATATCTTCATCAAGTTTATCAAGATAAAGCCGCAGCAATCGAAGGTGTTTGGGTGTCCCTAGCTTCTCCTTGTCCAATTCCTCAATCTTCATCTCCAGGGCCTTCAAGTCCCTCTTCCGACATCCATGGTCGGCATCAAGGAACTCTATAGGGATGGTGTTGATCTCCTTGCCTTGGTCGCAGTTGCTCCCGATCTCCATGGGAGCCCTTCTTCTTGACTTCTATCCCTTGATTGAGAGCCCTCTCGTGAAATAAGAGGTAGATTGGTTTCTGTTGATTGCGATTAGAGGGGTAGACAATGGCAGTATATAAGAGGGGTCGGAGTCGGTAAAACTCGTGAGAAACACCAAATTCTCGTCCAAGAAAATAATCCAAATGGAACAGAAAAAGAATTCACGGATTTGGAAATAACCTGCCGCTTAACGACCAACTATACGGGCGCGGCCCGTATAGGTCTGGCCATATAGTTGGTCCTGGACAGATATTTCTAAATATCTCGAGTCCAGGTCGATTAAATCACGACTTAGAACCGACAATAACATTTTTTTTAATAAAAAGAAAGATCGAACGAAAAGTGTCTGAGAGTTTAACGACCAACTATACGGCCAGAATTTTTGCTCTGGTCATATAGTTGCGACAGTATAGTTTCAAACACCAAAAATCAAAAGTGCCTAGGAGTTTAACGATCAACTATACAGCTGGAATTTTTGCTCCGGTCGTATAGTTGCGACCGTATAGATATCGGCACCAAAAAGCAAAACCATCTGAGAGTTTAACGACCAACTATACGGCCGAATTTTTTGCTCCGGTCGTATAGTTGCGACCGTATAGGCTCAGATATCGAAAATAATTTCACGAAGATGATACAGAGAGTTTAACGACCAACTATACGGCGGGAGCTCCTGCTCCGGTTGTATAGCTCCGCCTGTATAGTTGGTAAAACCCCTCTAAAACTTCAGAAAAATACAAGGAATTCGAAAATAGAAATTTCAAAGTAAAAATTGTGAAAATAAATCACTTATTTGGGTAAGAACACTTACCTTGCACTTACCACTTGCTTAATCGGGGATGAAAAGTTCCTCCCACAGCAAGGACTCCTTCTCTCTTGGAGGAATTGACTTTGGTTCATCAAATAATTCTTGTAAATGAAAATCACCAGGACTAAAGTTCCTCTCAATAAGATTGGTGTCCTCCTGGGCAATCATGGACACTGCATCTAACATCTTTATTTATGGCCTCTACATAATCTGCAACTCAAATTCTTGAAGTGAAAGAATCCAACGGATCAGTATTAGCTTATGTTCTTTCCTCTCAAGGAGTTCTTTTAAGCCATCACAATCCGTATGAACTCTCACCTTTGCATAAACTATATAAGAACGAAATTTATCACAAGAGAAAATACAGCATACAGTTCCTTTTCTTCCTTAGGGTAATTCTTTTGGGCACCATTGAGAGTTCTACTAGCATGATAATAATATTAAATCTTCGACCAGTATGTTGTCCAAGAGTTACTCCTACAACATCATCGCTAGCTTCACATATTAAGCCAAAGGTTGTATCCCAGATAGGTGGTTTTATGGTGGGAGCACGAGTTAAAGCATTTTTAAGTTGATCAAAAGCTTCAAGACAGTTATCATCAAAATTGAATATCATTCCCTTTTGCAAGAGGTTAGTCAAAGGTTTAGATATCCCTGAAAAATTTCTAATGAACCTTCTGTAAAAACCCACATGACCAAGAAAACTTCTTATACCTTTAATATCCCTAGGTGGTGGCATTCTCTCTATTGCATCAACCTTAGCTCTATCCACTTCAATTCCCTTACATGATACTTTATGTCCAAGGACTATACCTTCTTCGACCATAAAGTGGCACTTCTCCCAATTTAGAACAAGATTAGTTTCTTCACAACATTACAAAACCTTCTTGAGATTATCCAAGCAACTTGTAAATGAAGTTCCATAGACAGAAAAGTCATCCATAAATATTTCCATTATAAGTTCTATGAAATCATCAAAAATAGCAGTCATACATCGTTGAAAAGTAGCTGGGGCATTACATAGACCAAAAGGCATACGTCGGTAAGCATGTAAATCGTAAGGACTTATGAAAGTTGTTTTAAGTTGGTCAACCAGATGAACAGCTATTTGAGAGAAACCAAAATATCCGTCCAAGTAACAAAAATGAGTATGGTTTTCTAACCTTTCTAAAGTTTGATCTATGAACGGTACCAGATAGTGATCTTTCCTAGTTTCTTTATTCCATTTCCTGAAATCTATGCACATCCTGTGCCCAACAACAGTTCTAGTAGGTATTAGTTCATTGTTTTCATTAGGAACAACAGTAAAACCGCCCTTCTTAGGAACACAATGAACAGGGCTTACCCAATCACACTCTTTAATAGGTACCTGTGTCCAGTAGGCGTACACCTTCTTTTCTTACCACTTCTTTCATTTCAGGCTTCAATCTTCTATTAAATTCTGCAACTAGTTTAGCACCTTCTTCCATGAATATCCGATGGACATCTATCATGGGACTAATGCCCTTCAAGTCATCCATTGAGTACCCAAAGGCTTGGCGATGCTCCTTAAGTATCCTCATGAGTTCTTCTTCTTCTCCTAAAAGTTTAGCACTAATAATAACAGGAAATTTATTGGTATCACCTAAAAACCTGTATTTGATATTATCTCGTAGAGTCTTCAACTCCGGGGGTGGTAGTTCCTCGTCCCCTCTCTTTTCTGGCTCTTCAAAAGCCTCATCAGTTGGAGATCCCAAAATAGGAAGTGAATCAAATTCATCTTCTAGTTCTTCTAAGGACTTGTCCTCCATGACTATTTCTTCATAATTTGGATCTTCATTTAGTTCTTCTTCTCCATTACCAAAGAAAAGAGCTACCATTCCTCAATAGTTCTCGCTTCCTCTTCTTCTTGTGCTTGTGGAGGCTTGTCTTTAAATTTGGAAAAATAGAATTTATTTTCCATTCCCCAAGCTTAAGAGTCAGAATCTCCTTCTTGAAGTAGGCACCTATATCACCCAAAAAGGTTCTTCCAAATATAATAGGGCAAAAAGTGTCATCTGGCATATCAACAACTACAAAATCGATAGGAAAATTTTTGTTGTCAATTGTGACAGTTGCATTGTCAACTACTCCCATTGGAATTCTAAGATTTTTATTGGCTAACATAATTGTTATATCAGTATTCTCAATTGTAACCGGTTCTATTTCTTCTTTTATTTCTAGGTAGAAATCATAAGATGTAACATTAACTTTGGTGCCAAGATCACATAAACCGTAATGAGAGGTTTCTTTAAATATGCAGGGAAGAATAGGCTTACCCACATCTTTTACCTTTGTTTTACCTTCAACCAATATGTAAGTCTCTACATCAAGTTCAACTATGTTACAGTGTGAGTACATAGCCATAATTGCTTCCTTGGTTACCTCTTCATCTTTGTTTTCCTTCAGATGTTCCTTGGCTTCCGGCACGCTTTCCTCTTCCCTCTTTTCCTGTACTGCTTTGACCTGTTCATATTCAAAAATATGCTTTTGTGCAGTGTTAGGGAAAGGCACTTCATATGTTGGTTCTACGGAGGCAAGTGTTGCTTTATCTTCTCTTTTCTTCTCTGGTTCAGGTGGTGGATCATACTTGACTGGACCCTCCTTTGGAGATTTAATATGTTCTATAAAAGCTTTAACAACTTGCAATACAAGATCTGAATCCAGATAAAGTTCTTTAGACAATTCTTTCACATGGCCTTTTTTGTTATAATCATGAATACAATCATGCTCTACTTCTACGCCTCCTTCACTTCCTAGACCAAAATTCCATGAAACTATATGGTCACGAATTCTATTAAGTAAAGCCCAAGCTTTAGGTATAGGAAGATTCAAGGCTCCTTCCACGAAAGAGTCTAGTTCAATTTTATTAGGTTCAATTAAACCACCATAAAAGATATGTAGTAAATACCATTCAGGCAAATCATGATGAGGACATAGTCATAGTAAATATTTAAATCTAATGTAAGCTCTTACTAGTCCTTCATTAGAACGATTCTTCTAAGTCATTATAAGACACCTAATTCCAAAAGATTTTGATAATGGATAGTATTTTGATAGAAATTCAAAAGCTAAATTATCCCAAGTAGTAGTGGCTTCATGTGGTAGAGATCTATACCATGAGAGAGTTGTGGATATGGGGTGGCCCGATCTTCTCAGCAAGCACTTGTCGATGATGATATGGTGGATGATAGATAACTAGTGCGTAGCTATGATCTCTCCCGCTCGATCCCTGATGACAATGCAACAGCTCTCGAACCTTGTGGGATATTCACAACACCACACTCTTGCGCACGTAGACGTGACCACGAACGATAGTATGCAATCTACTAATTCCCAATGGAAGAACAAATCACACTCAATTATAGTTGTAGAATTCGAACACAGGGTAATTTCAGAGGTTCTATGAAAGAATCAACTCCAAAATATTTTAATGTGGTCTAAAACCCTAATCTATGGTGCCCCCATCTATTTATGAGTTTAGGGGGTGGCGGCCTATGGTGGAACCCGAGTTGGGTCCACCCAAACTGGATACAAACCGGCCACAAAGTGGCTCAGCCACATGTTCTGCCGTGGCAAACTTTCACGCGGTTTCTCTATCGCGGCAGCCTGTCGTGACAGAGCTGGACTCGGTTTTCCTGTCGTGGCAGAGAAATGAGGCTTTTCTCTGCGGAAGCAGAGAACTCCCTCCTCTTGTTGATCTTTGTCTTGGACAGCTCCTTGCGCTTCCTCCCTCTCCTCCCTCGCGCATTCTTCATTGATCAACATGCCATGTTCCTTCAGCTCCTTGCTCCGTGCTAGGCCTTCTTCTCCTAAGTACCTGATCATACAATAATTCGAAGACTTAGGTAGTATAAATTTCTCATTGATTAAAACACCAGGTTCATTAAGAAACAAGTCCACCTGTTGTTCTAGTAGCTTAGCACGAGCTCTTGTGATTGGTCCAATCCTTATCTCATTGGATTGATCCTTCTTTGCAATTGGAACATATTCATTATCAATTGGGGTAGGTGTAACTATAGGGATGTCCTCATCATCTCCCCCCCCTTCAAAAGGCGTCGACCTCGACGCTCCAAGGTCTTCTCCAGCATATGGTGACAAATCAGCAACGTTGAAGCTGTTGCTAGCGCCACCAAACTCCTCAATAGGTATATCAACTGAGTAGGCATTATCATTAATTTTGGCTAGCACCTTGTAAGTACCAGCACCACGTGGCTTCAATTTGGACTTGCGAAGTAGTGGAAATCTGTCCTTGCGCAGATGCACCCAAACCATATATCTAGGCTCGAACAACATTTCCTTCCTTGCTTGGTTCCTTGCAGCGGCAATGTTCTTGCCTTTCTTCTCAATAGCCTCTCGAGTCTTCTCATGTATTTTCTTCACATAATCAGCATGTTTTGATGCCTCCATATCAACTCTCTCATGTAATGGCAGAGGCAACATATCAAGTGGCGTCAATGGCTTGAAACCATACACCACCTCAAAAGGACAAAGCTGAGTAGTTGAATGCACAACCCTATTGTAAGCAAACTCAACATGTGACAAACACTCTTCCCACTCCCGCAAATTCTTTTTGATGAGGACATCCATACTATTCCACTATCTCCTACTCCTATTCACAATGAAGATGTTGCTGCAAAGAACAAGTCCAATGAAATCAGGATTGGACCCATGACAAGAGCTCGTGCAAAGCTACTTGAGCAACAGGTGAATTCACTCTTAATTGAACCTGATGTTTTACTTAATGAGAACTTTATACTACCTAAGTCTATGCATCTTTGTATGATCAGGTTTATTGATAACACAAGCGTTGCGCGAGGAGGAGGAGAGTTGCAGCAAGAAGGACAAGCGCTGATTTCCAATATCAACAAGTGCGCGAGGGAGGAGCGGGAGGCATGCGCACTAGGAGGCAATGAGGAAATCACGTATGAGCAAGAGAGAGAGAGATGGCGCACCAAGAATTACATGTTTGAGGTGTTCCATGACGTTTGGACTACGTGCCAATAAGGCCGAACCCATATATGGGTCCGTATGTATCAGTTTGAGTCGAACCGAGTCAGTTTGGGCCAAGATATGGCTGTTTTTAGGCCCGTTTAGAGGGGAGGACGCCCCAGCCCTCATATAAACCTCTGTAGTCGTCACAAGTTAGGTTTTAGACCACATTAAAATATTTTGGAGTTGTTTCTTTCATAGAACCTCTGAAATTACCCTGTGTTCGAATTCTACAACTATAATTGAGTGTGATCTGTTGTTCCATTAGGAATTAGTAGAGTGCATACTACCGTTCATGGTCACGGCTGCGTACGCAAGAGTGTGGTGTTGTGAATATCCTACAAGGTTCGAGATATATTGCACTGGCATCAGGGATCGAGCGGGAGAGATCATAGCTACGCACTAGTTATCTATCATCCACCATATCATCGACAAGAGCTTGCTGAGAAGATCGGGCCACCCCACATAACTTTTTAATCATGGTCCTTAGCAGATGTGACAATGTTCTATTCACCACCTCCGTTTGACCATCTGTTTGGGGATGACATGTAGTACTGAACAGCAGCTTCGTTCCTAGCTTCCCCCATAAGGTATTCCAAAAGTATCTCATGAACTTCACATCTCGGTCAGAAACAATCGTCTTTGGTACTCCATGTAATCTCACGATGTCCCTGAAAAACAGGTTAGCAACATGCAACGTAAATCGCCGCTTTGTGTGGCAATAAAATGAGCCATCTTAGAGAACCTATCCACTACCACAAATATAGAATCATGACCTCTCTGAGTTTTAGGTAGACCTAGCACAAAATCCATACTAATGTCTTCCCATGGAGTAGTCGGTGCAGAGAGAGGTGTATACAAACCATGAGGCTTCATCTTGGATTTCGAATTGTGGCACGTAATGCATCGACTCACAAATCTGTACACATCACACCTCATCTTGGGCCAATAGAAGTGATCAGCGAGCATGAGCAACGTATTCTCACGCCCAAAGTGACCCATCAAACCACCAACATGTGATTCCTGCACTAAGAACAAATGCAACGACTATTCTGGAATACATAGTTTGTTAGCTCGAAACAAATAGCCATCATGTATATGATACTTATCCCATGCGTTTCTAAGAGCACACAAACGATATGGTTCAGCAAAATCATTGTCAGTTGCATAAAGTGCACAAATAGCTTCTAATCCAGGAATTTTAACATCAAGATTGGTTAATAGCATATTCTTCATAGATAGAGCATCAGCAACAACATTCTCTTTTCCCTTCTTATAGTTAATGATGTAAGGAAAAGACTCAATGAACTCAACCCATTTAGCTAATCTTCTATGCAAGTTTGATTGAGCTTTCAAGTATTTCAATGCTTCATGATCATAATGTATGATGAATTCCTTTGGCCACAAATAATGTTGCCAAACATCAAGTACTCTAACAAGTGCATACAATTCTTTATCATAGATTGAATAATTCAAACGAGCACCAGTCAATTTCTCAGAAAAATAAGCTATCGGCCGACACTCTTGCATCAAAACGCCACCTATGCCTATACCACTAGCATCACATTCAACTTCAAATTGCTTCGAAAAATTAGGTAATGCAAGCAATGGTGCAGAAGTAAGCAAATGTTTCAATGTATCAAATGCAATGCCTTGGGCCGTGCCCCATACAAAAGGAACATCTTTCTTTGTCAAATCATTTAATGGTGCAGCAATGGTGCTAAAATCTTTCACAAAGTGCCTATAGAAACCAGCGAGACCGCGGAAACTACGCACTTGACTTACATTCATTGGAGTAGGCCAATTCTGAATTGATTCAATTTTAGATTGATCTACCTCTACTTCATGCTTAGAAACAACAAATCCTAGGAATATGACCTTATCTTTTGCAAATGTACACTTCTCAAGATTAGCATACAGTTTATTATCACGTAACACTTGCAAAACTTGTCTAATATGAGTGCAATGTTCAGATTCGGTGTGGCCGTATAT
Source organism: Avena insularis (assembly GCA_023614405.1). Classification (NCBI taxonomy): domain Eukaryota; kingdom Viridiplantae; phylum Streptophyta; class Magnoliopsida; order Poales; family Poaceae; genus Avena; species Avena insularis. The sequence goes on from CM042690.1 coordinate 371,212,674, forward strand.
GAATATATCATCAAAGTAAACAACCACAAAACGACCAATAAACTCTCTCAAAACATGATTCATCAAACGCATGAAGGTACTAGGTCCATTAGTAAGACCAAATGGCATGACTAACCACTCATACAAGCCGAATTTAGTTTTGAAAGCAGTTTTCCACTCATCCCTTCTTTCATCCTAATTTGATGATAACCACTATGCAAGTCAATTTTAGAGAAAACAGCAGCAGCACTCAATTCATCTAGCATATCATCTAAGCGTGGAATAGGATGACGATATCGAATAGTGATGCTATTAATTGCTCTACAATCAACACACATGCGCCATGTACCATCTTTCTTAGGAACTAAAATAACAGGAACAGCACAAGGGCTACGAGAGACACGAATGTACCCTTTATCCAGCAACGCTTGTACTTGATTCTGAATTTCCTTAGTTTATTCGGGATTAGTCCTGTAGGGTGCACGGTTGGGAAGTGTGGCGCCAGGAATCAGATCCACTTGATGTTCTATACCACGCAATGGAGGTAAACCTGCGGGTACATCTTTTGGAAACACATCTCTAAAGTCCTGCAAAACAGAAGAGACACCAAGACAAATAGGGGTCATGTCGTTAGAAACCAATACCTCGCCCTTATACATGAGCACAAGTGACATGGCTATAGGATCCTCACGAAATTCTCTCATATCCTCTTTGGTGGCTAGTATCAATAGCCCAGGCACTCTCTCACTTTTTGTTATATCACTCAATTTAGGCTCAATTACATCAGGAACAGCTATCACACAATCTCGCCGAGTGGTAGAATCTTCCTTCAAGTTCACCTCTATCTTCTGGCGAGAATCATTCACAATATCTTGTGGTGTCATTGGCTGCATAGTAATCTTCTTCCCTTTGAATTCCTAGTGATATGCATTGGCTCAGCCATTGTGTTGCACATGGCGATCATAGAGGCAAGGCTGACCCAATAGTAGGTGACAAACAGTCATAGGAACCACATCAAAATCAATAGAATCTTTGTATGGCCCTATTTGAAAATTCACACGTACCATATGATTTACCTTCATCTCACCATTGTTGCTCAACCATTGTATGTAGTATGGCTTGGGATGAGGTAAGTATGTCAAATTCAGTTTGGCACATAGTTCCTTACTTGCAAGATTTCTGCAGGTACCTCCATCAATAATGACCTTGCAAGCCTTGTTAGGTCCAACTAGAGCTTTTGCTTGGAACAAGTTGCACACTCATTATACGTGAGGAGATGACAATAGTTGGAGCACGCTCAGGATACGCATCAGCACCATCCTCGACATCATCAACATCATCATCAGAAGCTTCATCTCCACTCTCTACTTCGCCTTGTTTGTTAACAAACATAACCTTGCTGTTTGGACAATCTTTCTTGTAGTGCCCTCTACCTCCACAAGTATGGCACACCAAATCACGAGTACGTGCCGTAGACATGTTGGAACCCGGGCTAGCCGCTAGATCAGCGGGTTTCCGGGCATTAGAACCAAATGAACGTGTACTCGCTGGTTTGGCCGATGGTGTAAACGGAGCAGCAGCTGGTGGCGTGGCTGTAGGAGTAGATCTTGCCGAAAATCTGCTGGAGGATGGAAAACGAGCACGTGACTTCGCCTCTTCTGTCAACTGGGATTCGGCCTCTCTAGCATGGTGCAATAGCTCATTCATGGTCTCATACTTGTGATGACGAACTATGCTCTTGATTGGTAACTTCAGATTGTTGAGGAATCGCTGCATGGTCATCTCAATGGACTCACGAATTCTAGCACGCTGCATAAGTAGCTCCATCTCCATGTAGTACTCATCAACTGTCATTGTGCCTTGCTTCAATTACGTCAATTTATCAAAAACTGATCGCGATAGTTGGTTGGTATGAAACGAGCCTTCATGATTTGCTTCATCTCGCGCCAATCCATCACAGGAAGTTCATTGTCCTCCCTCCTATGTTGCATAAGAGCATCCCACCAACGCAAAGCATAACCATCAAATTCAGATGCTGCAAGCTTTACCTTCTTATCTTCTGGATAGTCAAATAAACGCCAAAGTTTCTCAATCTTCAACTCCCATGTGAGGTAATCTTTAGGATCAATGGAACTATCAAACTTGGGAATTGAGAATTTTGGCTTGCCCAAACCATCATCAGCAGGTTGGTTGAGAACACGCTGAGCACGCTCAAGAGGGGCAAGCCCACGGCCATGAGTAGGTGCATGGGCAGGGAGAATAGCACGTCCCATGCCAACATGTGGAGCAGCATCCACAGCGCTACCCTCATCAAAATCATCAAAGGCATCATCAGGTTGTGGTTTTTGCCTTCTATGTATGGCGGCTGTCAAGCCCTCAATGGAATGCTGCAAAGTGGCGACATTGGCATTGAGTGCAGCCACTTGCGTTTGGATAGTATCTACTGCTCCAATATTCTGATCCAGCCTCATATTTATGTCCTGGAGATTCCTTTCAATGCCATCTGTGGTGTTAGTAAACACAAGTGTCAAATGAGACCTCAAAGCCTCATATTCACGCCAATTGACAAGCTCCTCATCCTTCTTTTTCTGTGACACAACATCATGATACATTGCAAATGTATCTATAATTTTTGATGTTCCATGCTTGGTTTTATCCACTTTCTTGTGTTTTGTCCACACTTTGGAGTACTTTTCATATGATTTCTTGGACTAACCTATTAATAAGAGCCATAGTGCCAGCTGCCTATTTTCTGCTGTTTTTGGTTCCAGCCAAAGTCAGAAAATGAATATTCTCGGAATTGGACGGGACAAAAGCCAAAGTGCCTATTTTTCCGGAAGTCATCAGATGCCAGAATACGAGACGGAGAGGAGCCAGGAGCCACCACACCACCTGGCCGCGCGGGCCAGGCCTGGCCGCGCCAGGGGGTGGTGTGGCCAGCCCAGGCACCCCCTCGGCCTCTCCTTCCGCCTATAAGATGCCCTCGGGACGAAAACCCTAAGTACCCGATCAAAAATCCACGAAGAGTTCAGTCCGTCATCTCCATCCCTAGATCGGGAGGATCTGAAGCTCTTCCGCACCACGAGAGGGGAATTCACCCTGGAGGCCTTCTTCATCACCATGCAAGCCTCCGGTGTGATGCGTGAGTAGTTCATCTCTGGACTACGGATCCATGTAGTAGCTAGATGGCTGGTTCTCCTCCTTTGTGCTTTCATGTTTAGATCTTGTGAGCTCCATTCATGATCAAGGTCATCTATTTGTAATTCTGCATGTTGTGTTTGCAGGGATCCGATGGATATTGAGATGCTATTTCAGATTGATTATTGATTCTATCATGTCTTTGTTATTTGTGATCTTGCATGCTTTCCATTGTTAGTAGCTATCTTGGCCAAGTAGATGCTAGCAACTCCAAGAGCTAGTATTTATGCTCGATAGTGGGTTCATGCCTCGGGTAATCTGGGGAAGTGACAGAAATATCTAAGGTACTAGATGTGCTGTTGCTACTAGGGAGAAAACAACAATCCTGTGTTCATAGAACAATCGTATTGTTTACATTAAATGCAATTCGTAAAGCAATAATCTATTGCTTACAACTTAATACTAGAGGGGGTTCGGATGATAACCTGAAGGTGGATTATTAGTCATAGATACAGTTGGATGGCGGTCTATGTATAATGTTGTAATGCCCAATCAAGTTCCAAAGGAGTCAAGATGATTAGTATATGCATGTATTGCTTTCTCGATGTTTGTCAATTGCCCCGCTGTAATTTGTTCACCCAGCATGTTATCTATCTTAAGGAGAGCCACCTCTAGTGAACTATGGATCCCGGTCATTTTCTTTTACATACAATCTACAAACTGTTTACTGCTTTGTGTTTACTTTCTACAAACTATTACTTCCTTCCATTCGATACGTTTAATCCTTTGTTTTTAGCAAAACCGGTGAGATTGACAACCTCATCGCAAGTTGGGGACAAAGTTCTGTGGTTGTGTTGTGCAGGTCTCCACGTTGCTACTAGCACCGATAGTGCGCCCTGCCAAAGTTCGGCTAGCAACACCTTTGGGGTGTTTCCTTGCTCCTACTGGTTCGATTAAACCTTGGTTTCATAACTGAGGGAAACTTGTTGTTGTGCTCATCATACCTTCCTCTTGGGGTTCCCAACGAGCTCTACATCAACACTGAGCCATCAAGCACTTTTCCCGCTGCTTGGAGTAAAGGACATCTTCACAAGGGGAGTCCCTCATAACCAATCTCTTTACTTTGTTATTTTTGTTTTGCTTAGTTTCTTTTTGCTTTGTTTACTTGTTTCTTTATCAAAAACACAAAAAATAGTTTTACAAGTTTGCTTTCTTATTCAAAAACACACAAAAATGACTACTCTTGAAAACACTAAGTTGTGTGACTTCACTAGCACCAACAACAATGATTTTATGAGCACACCTATTGCTCCACCTGTGCCTCAAGATACTTTCTTTGAGATAAAACCTGCTTTACTCAATCTTGTTATGAGAGAACAATTTTCTAGTATTGGTAATGAAGATGTTGCTGCCCATCTAAATAACTTTGTTCAACTTTGTGAGATGCAAAAGCATAGGGATGTAGATGGTGATATTATTAAGCTAAAATTGTTTCCTTTCTCTTTGAGAGGAAAAGCTAAAGAATGGTTGAATTCCTTAATTAAGAATAGTATTGATTCTTGGACTAAATGCAAAGATGCTTTTATTGGGAAATACTATCCTCCTGCTAAGATTATATCTATGAGAAGTGAAATAATGAAGTTTAAACAATCTGATAATGAGCATGTTGCTCAAGCTTGGGAAAGAATGAAATCTTTGGTAAAGAATTGTCCCACTCATGGACTGATTGCTTGGATGATCATCCAAACTTTTTATGCAGGATTGAACTACTCTTCAAGGAACCTATTGGATTCTGCTGCTGGAGGTACCTTTATGACCATTACTTTGGGTGCTGCAACAAAACTTCTAGACAATATGATGGTTAATTATTCTGAATGGCATACTGAGAGAGCTTCACAAGGTAGGAAGGTAAATTCTGTTGAGGAAACTTCCTCCTTCAGTGATAAGATTGATATTATTATGTCTATGCTTGTTAATGGGAAAGCCCATATTGATCCAAATAATGTTCCTTTAGCCTCTTTGGTTGCTCAAGAAGAGCAAGTTGATGTGAACTTCATAAGAAATAATAATTTTGGCAACAATGCTTATGGTAATAACAATTATAGGCCCTACCCTCCTAATAATACTTATGGCTATAATGATAAACTTGGATTACCTAGTGAAGGAAGAATTTTAGAAGTTGAAAGAGCCACTAAAAACTTCATGCAAATGCAATATGAGCAAAATAAACTATTCACTAAAACTATGGAGGAACAATCTACCATTTAGAAGAACATTAGCCATCAACTTGAGAGTCTAAATAGGGAAATTCCTAGTTTACAATTGAAACTCTCTAATGCTGAAAGAAATATATCATCTTTGTCTAAAGCACAATCCTCTTTGATCAATAAAATGGCTGCCAAACCTAAGTGATGAGGGCAAACCTCTAGGGTGGGCCGATCTTCACGGATCTCGTGGTCAAATCGATGGGAAAGCGAGGGGAAAGGGAGAAGGTAGCGGAAGCGGACGCACACCTCGCGAAGAACACGATGAACACACGCAAAACACACACGATACAAGGCCGATTGCTCTCACCGGTGGCCACCGGTCCGATAGAATCCTCACAAGGAAAGATCGGTCAACGTGCTCCCGTCAATCCCAAGCGGAGAGGGAAGAACACCTTGGAGAGGGTCTTGACGTCTTGGCAAAGGGACACCGATGCCAAGGCCTTGTACAACGAGGGAGGCGCGATGCAAACTCCGACGAGGTGGTGACGATAGTTAATCCCCTTTGGTAGAAGGGGATGAGGCAAAACTAGAGATTCCACAAAGGGGTTTTTCTTTAGTCTATCATCTATGCCTAACGGATACATGAGGGGGGTGGGGGCTCTATTTATAGGCCAGCCACAAGTTCAGGGGTAGTTTGGGCATAAAACTAGGGTTTGGTGCGAAATAGAGGGGTACATGGGCCAAGGGCCCAGCTGTTGGCTTGCAGGCCCATCACTTGGGTCGGACAGTCCGGGTCGGAGTGACCGGACACTCCGGGTAGTGTCCGGGTAGTGTCCGAACTGGCCTTCTGAATGTCCATGCCAGGTTGGGGCTGGGGCAGGCCGGACACTCCGGCTGCACCGAACACTCCGGCTAGATTCGGGCGGACTCTCCGGGGCGATGACGGCGGAGTCTCTCATTCTGAAGCTGGCTGCTCCTGGTCCATCTTCTTGGTTGACTTGGGGACGATCTTGGGGACTTGGCGTTGTGGATGTAGTAGCGTCCGCAGGACGGGCTGCATCAGCTCCCGCCCCTTCAAAAAGAGTTGTCCTCGACTCTTCATGCTCATCCTAAGAAGATGATGTCGAGAGACCTTCTTGATCCTGGGGTTCACCATATAGTCATCCTTGAGAAGCTTGATGTGGCAACTCTTCAATGTTCCTTCACCTTCCATGAAGCCTACAAAGCTCACAACGAAAGCGAAACAACACTCAAAGAGTAGCCAATTCATGAAGATTATAGCATTTGTCCTCAAGTAGAAGGAAGTCACCTTATGATATAGAGATAGATCATTGAAGGATGGCCCTAGGTAACTCTCTTCAATTCGTCTTGTCAACTCTTTGTCCATAGAGGTTGACATGTATGCAATTGTACCTTCACACAACAAAGACCAAGCAACATATGTTTGTGTGTGATAGAGGAGCATGTCATTTGTGGCATGTCCATTCTTGTTCACAACACTATTAGCACAACTCAAGTATCGCAAACGAAATGCGTATGCAAGGTCAAAGTGAATGGAAGTTAATTGAACATCATCCAAATGTGGGAACTCAAAAACTCCATATAACATCTTAGTGTGGCAATCAAAGCAAGTGACTAAAATCTTGATCAACATCTTTGATGCAAAGCTAGGAGAATTCGGCAAAAACACATGAGGAAGAATATCCAAAGCAACATCATTATGTGTGCAAACCAACCAATGGAAAGAACAATTGTTCAATATGTTGGATGCCATACACATATCATCAAAAGCCAAAATCATGGGAGTATGAGTATCGCAAGCGGTAGCAAAAACAACATGTTTGCAAACAAACCATATGAAAGAGAAAGTGGTCCTTATGTTTGTTGCAACAACAATACGAGAGACTTGGAAGCTCTCATGACAATACATGCTCAAAATGGCATTATGGTTGCACACGAAACATCGGAAAGAGAAATTGTTCAACATTTTTGTGGCAACACATAAAGCATCAATATCCAAAAGCAACAAGACATGATTGTCACAAGGTTAAAGAATACCATCAACATGCTTGCAATCAAACCATAGGAAAGAGCAATTTGTCAACATGAAAGATGCAAAGCATGCAAAAGGTATCAGAGCTGGGTTCGATCTTGAACTCACATGGGGGATGCTCTCTAGAGCTCTTTTTGTCAACTCGTGCTCAACCGAGGTTGACATTCTTGTGCGGGTACCTACACACATCATAGATAAAATGAAGAATGTGTGTGCATGGTAGAGAAATACATCATCCATCATGACATATCTCTTCTTGTGCACATCACCATTAGTGTCAATCAAGGATGAAAAATATGCATGGTGAGTATGCAAGTGGGGAACATGCTTATCATGGCAATCATCAAAATCTCCAAAATTTGAGAAAGCTATCGGGGCCATCTCAATATAAACTATATGAGAATTATTGTTGCAAGCAAAACAAGTGAAAGAGCAATTATTCAACTTATTGCAAGCAACGGGAGAGATTGTAAAACATTCATGACAAAGCATGGTTCGAGGGGTACCATTGGTAACATCATTGCAAGCAAAACATTGGAAAGAGCAATTGTTCAACAAAGTGCAAGCAATGATATCATCAACGTAACGTTTAGAGCATGGCATGTCTATGGAAACATCATCACAATCAAATAATTTCACATGCTCAACAATATGCAAAGGCAAAGTATCACATGGAAATACCAATGAGTCATATGTGATATCACAAACATCATCCATAGCATGCCAATCATCACAAGTCATCATGTCCACTAGTGGGATCATGGCATCATCAACACCCGTATTCTTACCTTGTTCATACCTCTCATATGAAGTGGGTGTTGTGGTAGAATTGGCCTCAATGTGGGTGAATTATTCATCCAATATGGGGATGGCGTCATCTTCATCCACCATGTACATCTTCTTGGTAGGAGGCATCATCATCTCCAAGCTTGGCGCTTCTTGATCCATGGAACCTAGCACAACATGAGGAAACACACTAGAGGTAGAGGGTAAGTCGTTAGAAATCAAAGTGGTCTCACATGACCTATCAACTACCACTCTCAACTCACTCGGTGTATCACTCATGCCCTCCAAGTGGAAGCACTCAATCTCACGTATGGTGGAGTCACTCATCTCACTCTTGTTTTCACTCAAGTGGGCTAAGTGGCTCTCATACTCACATGGGATTGGTACCACATCATCACTCAAGCATATGGGGGTAGGTTCAGTTCTCTCAACTCATTGCGCCTACGTTGGTGAAGGTAAAGTCCCATGCTCACCATTCTTGACCTTGTCGTCGCCATCTTGCACCTTGGCTTGTGTAGTCCTCTTGACGTACTCGTCCAACTTGGCGAAGTAGAGGTCTTCGTCCTCCTCATCCATGAGGTTACATGCGTCATCTAGGACGTCAAGTCTTGGCATTGAAGCTTGATGGCGTGGAGGAGAGCTTGCTCTTGGTGCCATTTTGGTGGTGGCACGAGTAGTTGAAGGTGCCTTATGATGGTGTCGACGGAGGTCATTGGCGTGCCTTGCCAAAGGTTGATGTAGATGGCGCACTTGATCATCCACATGACGCTCGCGACGATGCTCCTTGTCCTTGGCACTCTTCTTGTGATGGTGGTGCATTCTTGAGCTTGGTTGAGCCTTATGGATGGTGCTCAACATGTATTCTTCGTCTTCATGGTGAAGATGCCTTCAACGACGTCTTGTATCCTCTTGATGTTGGCGATGATCATGAGAGGAAGTATGTTGATGAAGATTCTTGCTTCTTGGCGCCTCTTTTGGAAGGTGATGTTGGGGCGCCGCTCTTTTTGTAGTTGGTGGCACTTGATGCCTAGGAGGTAGATGCACTTGACGCCTTCGAGGTTGTGGTTCTTGGCGCCTTGGAGATGGTGGTTCTTGGTGGCTTGGAGGTGATGGCGCTCGTCGCCTTGGAGATGGTGGTGCATGACAGCTTGGAGGTGATGGCGCTCGTCGCCTTGGAGATGGTGGTGCATGACGCCATGTAGGTGGTGGCGCTTGATGCCTTGGAGGTGGATCATCGAAGTAGGTGGTGCCCTTTGGTGTGGCACGCTTGGCCTTGAAGGTCATGGTTTCTTGATGAGGCGTCTCCGCTAGCTTGGCGTAGTAGTCCTCCATCTCCAAGCGGTGGAGGTATTCTTCATGGCTCATGGAAGAGCCCTCGAAGTGGATGAAGCTCGCCATGTCCTCCATGCTTGGTGAGGCGTCGTCGTTGTAGCACTCGAAGTCATCCATGCTTGGGGAGTCGTTGTTGATGTAGTACTCCATGTCACCCAAGCATGTGGCGCCATTGTCGGTGTAGTGCTCCATGCATGAGGAGCCATTGTCGATGTAGAGCTCCAATTCCTCCATGCTTGAGGAGCCATAGTTGATGACGTGCTCCATGTGTTCCATGCATGTGTATCCGTCATAGGTGCAATGCTTCGGGTCCTCAAAGCATGCGGAGCCATTGTCGGTGTAGTGCTCCATCATGTCCTCTATACTTGTGGAGTCGTAGTCGTGGTGGCTCATCATGGATTCTTCATAGATATCATCCTCGGTTCCGGAGTCCCTAGACATGATTCACAAGACCAAGTGGTGTATATGGAAGTGGTAAGGGGTTAGAGATGCAACGTCAAACCTTACTTTACCTTGGAAGATAGTATCGTGCAAGTGGCAACACTTGAGAGCAATCAAAACCAAGCAAAGTGAAGTTCACGCGGAACACCAAAACCAACTAACCACTAAAAAACACACACACACAAAGCTTATGGTGGATAGGTATGGAAGGTGGCGTGCCCAAAAACAATCCGAAATCAAGATATTGTAATGGCAAGTAAAGAACCACAATGATCACAAAGCAAAACAAGTCAATCCACAAGAGGAAATATGTACAAGGAAACACACACGGTGGGATAAATGGGACTTGTTCGACGGAGAAAGTGAGCTAAGAACCAAATGATTACCTAGCAAAGACTATAAGCTCGTGTCGCACAAGTGCAAGGAGAGACGCTAGTTCGATTGCACTAAATTGGTGGGCTACAAGATATGCACTATAAGTACCACCTATTTGATGTTCATCGAGCTCGCACTTCCTATTCTATGAGGCACTTGTTTCTTTCTTTCTCTTTTCCTTCTTTTTCTTTTTCTATTTTTTTCACTTTTCTTTTATTTTTGACTTGCCCCTTCCTTGTGCCAACAACTATACAACATAACTATATGAGATAGCGCGCTCACAACTTTTGCTCGGAATTCTACGAGGTATCAAATGTGCATAGCCCAAGAAATCATAGGAGGAACTAGTCTCAATAGGTGTTTGTTGAATGCAAAGATAGTGTAGCTCACAAAGGAATGCAAGTGGGGAGAAGTCGCGGAATTTTTATAACTTTCTTCGCCGATCTTCACCCTTTATTGGTGGATTCTGCCTTGCTCACGGAATTTGTATGCGGTAGATAGCATGAACCACGGATATGATGATGTAGATCTCTTTCTCCTCTTCAAAACGAGCTAAAGAACACCAAAATCTGAGTTCGTATGCAAAAGTTATGCTCAAAACCGTGAAGCAGATTTTTCAGTCAGCAGGGGGCGAACAGTCCGGTGCGCACAGGCCGGACAGTCCGGCCGGGGCGGAGATTCCGGTCTGTTTTGGCCGGACAGTCCGGTCCGGTCGATCCAGAAGTTCCAGAACACGAATGGGACGAGTTTTGGCGGAAAAACTCGAACCAAAACCTCAAATTGATGGGGGAAAACAAGGAATTAAGCCATGGGAACGCAGGGGAAGGTAGATCAACAAGTTTAGCAAGTAATCCACGGATCAAAACCTACCAAAACGCACTCAAATCACAGATCAATCCAAAACACGAAATTGGGGCTATTTTTTGAGGATTTTCGAATTTATGGGGAAAAGGACCAAATCGAGGAGAAATCCGTGGCAACCAAAAGCTGCTAATACCAGATGATGAGGGCAAACCTCTAGGGTGGCCCGATCTTCACGGATCTCATGGTCAAATCGATGGGAAAGCGAGGGGAAAGGGAGAAGGTAGCGGAAGTGGACGCACACCTCGCGAAGAACACGATGAACACACGCAAAACACACACAATACAAGGCCGATTGCTCTCACCGGTGGCCACCGGTCCGATAGAATCCTCACAAGGAAAGATCGGTCAACGTGCTCCCGTCAATCCCTAGCGGAGAGGGAAGAACACCTTGGAGAGGGTCTTGACGTCTTGGCAAAGGGACACCGATGCCAAGGCCTTGTACAACGAGGGAGGCGCGATGCAAACTCCGACGAGGTGGTGACGATAGTCGATCCCCTTTGGTAGAAGGGGATGAGGCAAAACTAGAGATTCCACAAAGGGGGTTTTCTTTAGTCTATCATCTATGCCTAAGGGATACATGAGGGGGTGGGGGCTCTATTTGTAGGCCAGCCACAAGTTCAGGGGTAGTTTGGGCATAAAACTAGGGTTTGGTGCGAAATAGAGGGGTACATGGGCCAAGGGCCCAGCTGTTGGCTCGCAGGCCCATCACTTGGGCCGAACAGTCCGGGTCGGAGTGACCGGACAGTCCGAGGTAGACGGACACTCCGGGTAGTGTCCGGGTAGTGTCCGAACTGGCCTTCTGAATGTCCACGCCAGGTTGGGCTGGGGCTGGCCGGACACTCCGGCCGAGTCGCGCCGGACACTCCGGCTGGATTCGGGCGGACTCTCCGGGGCGATGACGGCGGAGTCTCTCATTCTGGAGCTGGCTGCTCCTGGTCCATCTTCTTGGTTGACTTGGGGACGATCTTGGGGACTTGGCGTCGTGGATGTGGTAGCGTCCGCAGGACGGGCTGCATCACTAAGACTAATGATAAACCCTTTGCAACTACTAATTCCATGCAAGTAAGAATTGATGAAAATGTTTGACTATTAGCTGAATTACATGCTAAGTGGGAAAGAGAAGATGAAATTGCTAGAAACATTAGTGTTTCTACTATTACCACCACTAGTGTTGAGGCTAGTAATAGTCCTACTACTTTAGATGATAAATTTGATTTTGATTTTGATGGTTACAATATCTCTGAAGTTATTAAGTTCCTACAAAAGCTTGCTAAAAGTCCTAATGCTAGTGCTATGAACATGGCCTTTACAAAACACATTACTGATGCTCTCATAAAGATTAAAGAAGAAAAGATGAAACAAAAAGCTTATATTCCTATAAAACAAGAAGATGGTTGGGAACCCATCATTAATATGAAAGTAAATGACTTTGATTTCAAAGCTTTATGTGATCTTGATAGTAGTGTTTCTATTATGCCTAGAAGGATTTATGATATGCTTGATTTGCCTCCACTTGAAGATTGTTATTTGAATGTCCCACTTGATGATAATGCTAAAAGGAAACTCATGGGGAGTCTTAATGATGTTCTTATTATGGTTAACAATGCATATGTCCCCGTTGATTTCTATGTTTTGGATGTTCAATACAATGCTTCTTGTCTTATTACTTTGGGAAGACCTTTTCTTAGAACTGTTGGTGCCATTATTGATATGAAAGAAGGCACCATTAAATATCAACTCCCACTCAAGAAAGGTATAGACACTTCCCTAAGAATAGAGAGAAGATCTCTTTTGCCTCTCCTATGAAAACAAAATTTGGTCTTAATGCTTCTTCATTTGAGAACACTTGATTCTTTCTTGCTTCTTATGCCTAACTTAAAGGCGTTAAAGAAAAGTACTTATTGGGAGATAACCCAAAAGTTTTAGATGAGTCTTGGAAGTTATTACTTCAGTAATAACCTCTCCTTTTTCCTTTTTATTTGCTTTTTGTGCCAAGAGTAACCTCTAATGAGAGAGAAGTAATGATTGGGAAAGTTGCTGTCCTGAAACAGATTTATGTGCTTCAGCATAAAAATTCGTGTAAAATCTCTGAATGTCTTTTTGTGGCGTGAATTTTTGTTCTTCTGCCCCAGGTTGTTATCTAACTTTCGGTAGTTCAACACTTTTTGATTTGAGCAACAGAAGGTCTTCGAAAAAATTCGTCTTTACCTGCTGGTCTGTTTTGACAGATTTCTGCCATTTTCTGCATTTGCTTCTTGTTGGTTCCTTTTTGAGTTCTTTTGGGGAATTGAGCTTTTTGAGGGAAGTACTACAGTAGCTAGTGTTCTAATGGAAGTTTATTTGGTGTTAGAACTGAACCTTAAGACCTATTATCTTGAGTGCACTAATGTTGCTAATAAAGATTGTGTGAAATTTTGTATGAAGGAAAAATTTCAGGTGTATGGAAGGAATGAGTAATGAGATGAAGGATGGACTAAAACTCAAGATTGGGGATGCCACGTGTGTCACCCTAAAAATATCCAAGAAGTACAAGCGTTAAAGCTTGGGGATGCCCAAGGCATCCCCTTCTTCATCAATAAAAATCCCAGGTTTCTTCCAAACGCTTCATTTTCACAGTTGTGTTGTTCTTGGAGCGTCTTCTTTTTCGTTTTCGTTTTGGTTTTTTGTTTTCTTGGTTTGCTTAGTTTTATGAATAAATTGGTTGGACCCCCTCTTTCATACATTGGTTTTCAAATAGTTTGGTTTGGTTTGGAAAACAGTAGGAAAGTTCATGCTTATGTGGTAAAAAGAGCTCGTTTTTGACTGTGGCATATGCTTTGTCATGCCATGCTTGAAATTGATTTGGCTTTATGCTTAGTATTATTTGTTTTAGCATGACTTATTATAAACAATTGAGATTGCTTAATGTGTCTTGGATGAATCATGCGTTGTTTTAGCATATTAAAGCATAGTATAGTGGTATTCTCCTTTGATGCTTTATTTGGGTTGACTTGGCGCATGCTCACACCATGTTATGACTATCTCAAGTCACCATAGCCTTTATGATCCTTTAGTTTTAAACTTGTAGTATCACTTTATGCTTTGATCAATGATGTTTTGTCGCTCTACATGATTATGGCCATTATTGCTCTCTTAGTTTGTCGCTCCCATCTTTTGCTAGCCTCCACAACTAAGTATGAGTTCCACTCATGCATCCAACTCCCTAAACCAAGTTATTCCAAAGAGTCCACCATACCTACCTACTAGCTTATGCTATTCCAAGTATATTCATGCTTTTGTTTACCTTCCGAATTAAACTTGAGTAGCATGAGGAGCGGCCCTCATATACAAGGGACATGAGATTTCTAACTTATACTTCGTCAAGCATGTACACTATAGTTTGTTCACTTTAACCTTAATCACTTCAAGATGCTTATGATAGGGGCAATGAGAGCTGAAAGCTATAAGTACCATAATTTTTGGAAGCTCTTTATGAGACTTGAATCCCTGCTTCCTTCTATGAAGGCCTTTCTTCCACCATTATATTGAGTCTCCACCTTCTATCTTTATGCACTTATTTTGAGAACATAGTGGCCATTCTTAGTTCTATGTGCATTGTCCCAAGACTAGTTGATTGATGCATATCTTGCTATTGCTTGTTTTAAACTATTTGTATCTAGTCACTCTTATGAACTTTGAAGGTGTCCTATGCATTTATATTTGCTACTCTATGAGGGACAAGCTGAATACTATTATGCTATGTTTTCTTTATGTGCAACAAACAAACGTCTTGCAAAGCATTGTTATTCATGAATCTTTTGTTTGTGCCTTTTCATGTTGCATCATAGTTTCTTTGTCTTATTGCTAGAACTTTGTCTTTCATGTTATGATTGAAGTACTATGATCCCAGCTTTGAATGTTTTACAAATACTTTGATCAAGTCTTTGATGGTGCATCTCACCTCAAAAATTATTTTTCTTTTTATCACTTACCTACTTGAGGACGAGTAGGAGTTAAGCTTGGGGATGTTGATACATTGCAAATGTATCTATAATTTTTGATGTTCCATGCTTGGTTTTATCCACTTTCTTGTGTTTTGTCCACACTTTGGAGTACTTTTCATATGATTTCTTGGACTAACCTATTAACAAGAGCCACAGTGCCAGCTGCCTATTTTCTGTTGTTTTTGGTTCCAGGAAAGTCAGAAAATGAATATTCTCGGAATTGGACGGGACAAAAGCCAAAGTGCCTATTTTTCCGGAAGTCATCAGATGCCAGAATACGAGACGGAGAGGAGCTAGGGGCACCACACCACCTGGCCGTGCGGGCCAGGCCTGGCCGCGCCAGGGGGTGGTGTGGCTAGCCCAGGCACCCCCTCGGCCTCTCCTTCCACCTATAAGATGCCCTCGGGACGAAAACCCTAAGTACCCGATCAAAAATCCATGAAAGAGTCTATAGCCGCCGTCATCTCCATCCCTGGATCGGGAGGGATCTGAAGCTCTTCCCGGCACCCTGCCGGAGAGGGGAATTCACCCTAGAGGCCTTCTTCATCACCATGCAATCCTCCGGTGTGATGCGTGAGTAGTTCATCTATGGACTACGGATCCATGTAGTAGCTAGATGGCTGGTTCTCCTCCTTTGTGCTTTCATGTTTAGATCTTGTGAGCTCCGTTCATGATCAAGATCATCTATTTGTAATTCTGCATGTTGTGTTTGCGGGGATCCGATGGATATTGAGATGCTATTTCAGATTGATTATTGATTCTATCATGTCTTTGTTATTTGTGATCTTGCATGCTTTCCGTTGTTAGTAGCTATCTTGGCCAAGTAGATGCTAGCAACTCCAAGAGTTAGTATTTATGCTCAATAGTGGGTTCATGCCTCTGGTAATCTGGGGAAGTGACGGAAATCTCTAAGGTACTAGATGTGTTGTTGCTACTAGGGAGAAAACAACAATCCTTTGTTCATAGAACAATCGTATTGTTTACATTACACGCAATTCGTAAAGCAATAATCTGTTGCAACTTAATCTTGGAGGGGTTCGGATGATAACCTGAAGGTGGATTATTAGTCATAGATGCAGTTGGATGGTGGTCTATGTATAATGTTGTAATGCCCAATCAAGTTCCAAAGGAGTCAAGATGATTAGTATATGCATGTATTGCTTTCTCAATGTTTGTCAATTGCCCCGCTGTAATTTGTTCACCCAGCATGTTATCTATCTTAAGGAGAACCACCTCTAGTGAACTATGGATCCCGGTCATTTTCTTTTACATACAATCTACAAACTGTTTACTGCTTTGTGTTTACTTTCTGCAAACTATTACTTCCTTCCATTCGATACGTTTAATCCTTTGTTTTCAGCAAAACCGGTGAGATTGACAACCTCATCGCAAGTTGGGGACAAAGTTATGTGGTTGTGTTGTGCAGGTCTCCACGTTGCTACTAGCACCGGTAATGCGCCCTGCCAAAGCTCAGCTAGCGACACCTTTGGGGTGTTTCCTTGCTCCTACTGGTTCGATTAAACCTTGGTTTTATAACTGAGGGAAACTTGCTGGTGTGCTCATCATACCTTCCTCTTGGGGTTCCCAACGAGCTCTACATCAACATTGAGCCATCACATTACCATCACTAGTAGACATGATTAGTAGGTCAGTGCAAAAATCAAAATTTGTATGGTGGAAAACTCTCACGACTCACTCACAACTAATAAGAAAGGAGATCTTACTGTTCCAAAGTGAATAGAGATACTCTACCAAATGAAATCAAAGACTGATGCACTTGATGTGATGAAATGAATATCAAAGGTATAGAGAACGATCGCAGGGCACACGGGTTATTTATGGTGGAGCAATAGGTATGGTATCCTATCTACACCGCAAACAAGTCCTAGTGTTGATCGTACAAAAACCCAAGAAACACACACGTGGAGAAAAACGTGGCAATGCAACTATGAAGGGTGTTGCACTACGCTCGAGAGACACTAGCAAAGCTCAAAGTAAACAGGCACAAGATTGCTCAATCTACCGGTGCACAAAGATATCACTAGGCCTCTTGCTCAAATTCTCTTTTTCCACAATTTTTCTTTTTCTTTTGTATAGATCTCTTTTTTTATATACTTTTTGTTTTGCTATCTTGCTTTTTCTCTTTTTTTTGATTTTATAGATAACACACGGCCAATTACAAAGTACAGCACCAAAAATCCTAAGAGCAGCCTGTAGGAGCGGAAACTAGTCTCAATGGGCAAGTTCCTACACCTATGTAGTAGATTGGTTGTGGCTAAGGGTTTTGGAAAAGTGCAAATTGATCACACTTTGTAATTATGGTGTCCTGGCAGAAAAATAGCTCAAAATCCTGTCGTGGCAGAACTAATCCTGCCGTGGTAGAAAACGAAGCAGAAATCCTCTTGTGGCAGCGCGACAAAGAAAAAGCGGAAATCATGCCGCATGGCGGCGTGGCGATGCGTGGCAGCAAATCTATGTCGCGGCTTGGCAAGCAGCCAGTCTTGCAGTGTAAAAAGCGTAAGGACTTTTTTTTAATTATTGCAAACCGACTCGGCCTAGAGTAAAACACAGGGACTCTCAACCTAGATCGGATCTTCTAGATGGTGCGGAAGAACAAGTGATGAACACGACTAGAAAGAAGAAAACAATGAAAGAAAAACTAGATCTAGACTAATTGATGAAAACGACCAGCAATTATTACTCATCTACGATGTAATCTAGGCTATGGTGAATCTTTTTGTGGGGCTATTTTCTGTATAGGACGAAAACACTCTCTAATCTATGGATGGATTGCGGATTGCTTACGGAGGCAATGAGGAAATCTGATACCAACATGATATGGGGTGGCCCGATCTTCTCAGCAAGCACTTGTCGATGATGATATGGTGGATGATAGATAACTAGTGCGTAGCTATGATCGCTCCCGCTCGATCCCTGATGCCAATGCAACAGCTCTCGAACCTTGTAGGATATTCACAACACCACACTCTTGCGCACGCAGCCGTGACCACGAATGGTAGTATGCAATCTACTAATTCCCAATGGAACAACAGATCACACTCAATTATAGTTGTAGAATTCGAACATAGGGTAATTTTAGAGGTTCTATGAAAGAATCAACTCCAAAATATTTTAACATGGTCTAAAACCCTAATCTACGATGCCCCCATCTATTTATGAGTTCAGGGGGTGGCGGCCTATGGTGGAACCCGAGTTGGGTCCACCCAAACTGGATACAAATCGGCCACAAAGTGGCTCGGCCACATGTTCTGCCGTGGCAGATTTTCACGTGGTTTCTCTATCGCGGCAGCCTGCCGTGGCAGAGTCGGACTCGGTTTTCCTGCCGCGGTAGCCTGCCGTGGTAGAGAAACGAGGCTTTTCTCTGCCGCAGTAGAGAACTCCTCCTCTTGTTGATCTTTGTCTTGGACATCTCCTTGTGCTTCCTCCCTCTCCTCCCTCGCGCATTCTTCATTGATCAACATGCCATGTTCCTTCAGCTCCTCGCTTTGTGCTATGCCTTCTTCTCCTAAGTACCTGATCATACAATAATTCAAAGACTTAGGTAGTATAAAATTCTCATTGATTAAAACACCAGGTTCATTAAGAAACAAGTTCACATGTTGTTCTAGTAGCTTAGCACGAGCTCTTGTGATTGGTCCAATCCTTATCTCATTGGATTGATCCTTCTTTGCAATTGGAACATCTTCATTATCAGTTGGGGTAGGTGTAACTGTAGGGATGTCCTCATCAGTTGTACTTGTCAAAGTTTGATTAAAAAGTTTAACCCTTACCTCATCGGCAGTATATCCTGTCAATAGAAAAGTGCCACATATATCTTTAAAACATGCAATATGCTCATATGGACCAGGATCTTCTTCATCTCCAGTAAATTGCTTCTTATGTAGAATAATAAGTAGTAGAGGATTTATTTCAAACCCCCTTGTCTTCTCATTGGAGTTGTCTCTTTTATAAATATCATAGAGCTTCCCAAAGTAGTTGAGTGGGTTAGCACTAATCATATGCTCAAACTCCATCATATTGGTGAAAACCTGTAACTCAAAACAAAATTTAGCAGGACAAAAATAAATAAGCAAAAACTAAAAGACCTATAGCGCTTAGCTCCTCGGCAACGGTGCTAGAAAATAGCTTGACGACTGCAAGTGCACAGATCGTTTGTAGCTAGTTTCGAAATAAAGATATTGATCCCACAGGGAGCAGGAGTCTGAAGTCTAATAATTCTTGAGATAAATATTGCGATAGAAATGCTAGATAGAGTTCTAAGGAACAAGATAAAATGCGAGTAATGTGTAAAAATGTGTTTTTGGGTTTTGGGTATAAGAGCAGTAATAAAGTAAAGTAAAGTAACTTAATACAAAAAGTAAGTATCGCGTATGTAAGAAAGATTGGAACTGCAGTGGGGAAAAAGTGTTCTTAGGGAGTAGCGGATACACCACTAGTATTGTAAAGATCTAAGATAAAGATTATCATCATGAACATTCTCAACTATGTATGTGTGGGAGGAACTCCGAATGTGGATGAATAGGCAACAATCGCTGCTCACATCATCCTCATAACCACAGCAGTCAGCAATCGACATCAATCGAATTACTGTGCTATTAAGGGACGTAATCCCGTAGGACGTATCCCATGGCATGGATAGTGTTCCGTGAGTTTCCTCGAATTCCCAATTTGATACGTAAGGATTGCTAACAGCTTTATAGTCATTGTAAGTGCTAGCATGCCTCCATCTACCAGCAAGTAGTTCCCTCCATCAAGTCCCCACGAGAGGCAAATATTGAGAGGTCGACTTCTCTCAACATCAAGATGTAGAGAATCTAACACATGGTCACAGCGATGAATATCATAATAGACTTTATCTTATTTCAATCTCATACTAGGGTTTCTCCATCTCCCCAAGAACTAATGATCTACTCAGACATGGAGGCAATCAACATCGTAGTAATGGTAATGGAAACAATCATAGATGAATAGTACTTGTATAAATCCATAATGAGTATAGGAATTACAACAAGATCTAGACAAGATGTAGATGAGATGGATGAAGATGGTGGTGATGCAGCAGTGTATGATGAAGATCGATGCCTTAGCCTCCTGGATCTACACAGGATGAAGATAGATCCCTGGGGATAAGTTCCCCCTCCAGATACCTTCCGGAGGTGAGGTTTCTGCGATTTCTGGGTGTTCTGTATGTCGTCTCCTCGAACCAATTGCACGGGGTGAAACTATTTAACAAGGTGGAGGCGGCGCCAGCTATACGACCAGAGCTATATGGGCGGAGAAAATTCTCCTACCATATAGTTGGTCGTTATGCTCTCTGCCTCCTTTGTTCGCTTCTGGTTTTCTTCTAGTATTATTAATATTTCCCAAATAAGCAATTTACATTGTTTTTTACTTCTTTTCTCCATAGTACAACTGCTTCAATAATTGTATCCATTGGGTCCATCATCTGTCCTAATCTTGGTGAAAACAGACATAAAGTATGCGCGCGAACGCCGTAAAATACCAAAAACCTACATCTACAATGCAAAATAATAATGTAAAACATGATGCAAATATGCACTCATCAAGCGCTCCAAAGTTCCTTCGCCAAAACAAATGACAATCTTCGTCTCCTCATCGACGGAATGCCAAACAACACAAGACCTCCCTCGCGTGCATCATGCTCTTCAATCTCGTGCGCCACCGTTCTCCTCTTCGTCATGATCATCATCCAAGTTCTTCACAGTATGTACCTTCCCCACGGCACGCGGTAACATCAATCAATGATGGTGATTTCTCCTCAAGGCCCCAAGCAAGGCGAGAAGGACACCATCATCACGCAAGGGCACTAGTGATGCAACAAGCGCAACCACAAGTGGAACCTCAAGTACAACCTCAATTCCACCACTATCGCCCGCGACACATACTTTACATAAGTGAGGACTCCAACTTGGAGGAACAAGCTCGTCACCGACATGAAGCTCTCCAAGATCCTCCTCTTCATCATCGCCGTCATGAACATCCACGCCAACACCATGGTCATCACGAGGTGATTCCTCCACCACATCGAGACATGGAGCGTCAAATTGTACATGTTGAGCGACGCCCACCATGTCATGAGGCTCGAGACCATGATCTTTGTCGTGAGGCCCAAGTGTCGAACCCGTAACACCAACCGAGGAACAAGCCTCCTCTTCATCGACAACCATGTCAAGAGGCTCCACATACTCAACATCCTCATGAGGCCCAAGTGCCTCAACCTCGTCGTCATCAACTGCGCCAAGAGCAAGAGCAAGCTCATCAACAATGTCACGAGAACCACGTTCCACCTCCCCAAAATGAGGCTCCTGAACCGCAATCACATCAACAAGCTCACCAAGCTCATCGCAATAATTGCATGGAAGATGAAGACCGTCACCATCATGGCAACCACCGCCACCATGACAGCAATGAGGAAGAAACCTTCGGCAATCTCAAGTTCACGATGCCCAAGTTCACCAGTTCAAATGATCCCGAAGAATACCTCTCATGGGTGCTCAAGGTCGACAAGATCTTCCGTATGCACAACTATAGTGATGAGAAGATGGTCGCCATGGCCTTGCTTGAGTTTGATGATTACGCCAATCTTTGCCCTTAACAAGTTCAAGTTGCTCGTGACGCAAGAGAAGAGCCTCCAATCGCAACTTGGTATGACATGAAGGCTCATATGAGATCCCGCTTTGTTCCTTCGCACTACACGTGTGACCTCTTCAACAAGCTTCAATCACTTAGTCAAGGGACAAATACCGTGGAAGAGTACATCAAGCAAATTGATCTCAACATGATCCACACCAACATTGAAGAGTGCAAGGAGCAAACAACGGCACGTTTCCTCATCGGATTGAACCATCCAATCAAGCACATTGTCAGGTTCCAAACATACAATGATATGGTTGAGCTTGTGCACATTGCAACAAAAGCCGAGCGTCAAGTACAAGAGGACATCAAATACAACAAGCCCAAGACATATTTCACCTACAAGCAAGCTTCAACCGCTACACCAACAACCTTCAATGGTAGCTCCTCAAGTACCTATAAGCTTCCCTTCAAGCCCACACTTCCTCAAGGAAAACCACCCCCAAGTGGCAAGAATACAAAAGATGACCCGCCCTTCAATGGAGAATGCTAAAAGTGTGGAGGAAAAGGACACAAGTCGGCCACTTGTGGAAACAAGAAAGTATTGTTCATCCATGACAATGGCGACGAAGAGTACTTGAGTGAAGATGAATTCGATGCAAGAGTCAAAGAAGCAATGACAAGGCCATGTGTGGAAGATGACCAAGAACTCCTCACGTGTGAACATGACGCAAGTCCATCGCTTGTCGTCACAAGGATCTTGACTACTCAAGCACAAGAGCATGAAGATTAACAATCCAACATATTCCAAACCCGTGCCGGCATTAATGGGAAATCTATCAAGGTGATCATTGATGGAGGGAGTTGCCACAACCTTGCAAGCACCGAGTTGTGTGAGAAGCTCAACCTCACCCTCCATCCTCACAATCACCCCTATCATGTCCAATGGCTAAGTGACCAAGGGTCCATCAAGATCAAGCACATCGTCTCAGTAACATTCTCTATTGGCTCATACAAAGACATGGTGGAGTGTGATGTCGTCCCAATGATGGTTTGCCACATGTTACTTGGTCGACCATGGCAATTCGACAAAGGTGATCTACATGATGGTCGCACAAATGTATACACCTTCAAATGGCTTAACAAGACATGTGTTTTGCAACCGATGACTCCTAGACAAAAAATTGCGGATAATGCAAAGGCTTTAGTGAGGGCACAAAACACAACACCTTCTTGTGAGAAGAGTGGTGAGCGAGAGAACCACCATATAGCCAGTGAGAGCCACAAGCCTAACTTGAGTGGAAAAACTAAGAGTGTTCTCCTTGCCACCAAAAGTGAGAAGAGATATGTGAGTAATAACCCATCCATCTTGCACTACGTCCTCGTTTACAAGGGACTAGCGCAAGGAACTAATGACTTGAAAAATATTTCTCCCTCTTTCATGGCAATTTTGCTGGAAGTCAAGGATGTGTTTCCCAAAGAGCTTCCTCATGGACTTCCTCCTCTTCGCGGAATTGAGCATTGCATTGACCTCATACCCGGTGCACCTCTTCCAAACCGCACTGCCTACCGCATGAACCCGGAAGAGACGAAGGAGATCGAACATCAAATCAACCAACTCGTCTCCAAAGGTTTGATCCAAGTAAGCACTAGTCCAAGTGCGGTACCCGTGATTCTTGTTCCAAAAATGGATGATACGTTGCGGTTATGGATGGACTATCGTCCAATCAATGCTATCACCGTGCGTTATTGACATCCTATACCTCGTCTCGATGACATGCTTGATGAGTTGTGTGGAGCCACTATTTTCTCGAAAATTGATCTTCGTAGTGGTTACCATCAAATACGTATGGCGGAAGGTGATGTGTGGAAAACTGCCTTCAAGACCAAACTTGGTCTCTATGAATGGTTGGTCATGCCTTTTGGCTTATCTAATGCCCCATCCACCTTCATGCGCCTTATGAATCATATTTTGCGTTCTCTCATTGGAAAGAGTGTTCTTGTGTATTTCGATGATATACTTGTTTATAGCAAGTCACTTGAGGAACATGTTACACATGTCAAGGAGGTCTTGCAAATCCTTCGACATGAAAAGCTATATGCTAATCTTCCCAAGTGCACTTTTGCTAAAAACAAGTTTATTTTTCTTGGATTTGTCATTTCTTCCAATGGCATTGAAGTCGATGTTTCTAAAGTCAAAGACATTCGAGATTGGCCCATCCACACAAATGTGAGTGAACTTCGAAGTTTTCATGGGTTGGCCGGTTTTTATCGTCACTTTGTGAAAGACTTCTCTACCATTGCTTGCCCGCTCAACAAGTTGACCAAAAAGATTGTCACCTTCTTGTGGGGTAAAGCACAACAAAAAGCTTTTGATCAACTCAAAAAGAGGCTTAACGAAGCACCTCTTCTCGCATTACCGTATTTTACAACAACTTTCAAGATAGAGTGTGATGCTAGTGGTATTAGTATTGCAGGAGTCCTTATGCAAAACAGACATCCTATTGCCTACCATAGCGAGAAACTTGATGGTGCACGCCTCAATTATCCGATTTATGACAAAGAGCTTTTTGCCTTAGTCCGTGTCCTTCAAGTATGGCAACACTACCTTTGGCCTGAGAGCATGTATAATGGGAGGTGCTTATACGAGTGCGTACAAAAATAAACCAACCATTTTGTTAAGCATTGGTGCTTATTTCTATAGAAGAGGTGCCTAGTTAGGCATCTACCTAGTATTAATAAGCACCGGTGCTTAAAGAAAAAACGGTTTATTTTTGTAAGCACTCTTCTAAGCACCTTGCATTGTACATGCTCTAAGGAATTTATCATACATTCCAACCATGAGTCGTTGAAATATATCAAAGGCTAAGCCAACTTGAGTAAAAGACACGCTAAGTGGGTTGAGTTACATTGTCAAGTATAGGAAGGGTAAAGATAATTTAGTTGCCGACGCTTTGTCTCGCAAGCACACAAGGCTTCTTAATCGACTCAAAGTAAATGTGTTGGGTCTTGATGAAATCAAAACTTTGTATGCTTCCGACCCGTTCTTTGGACCAATTTTCGCAAAGTGCTCCATTGACAAAGGAATTGATGATTTCTATTTGCATAAGGATTTCTCTTTAAACAAAACATGGTGGAGGCCTCATGGGTCACCTTGGTCATGACAAGACATTGGACATGCTTTCTACTCATTACTATTGGCCCAAGATGAAGCGAGACGTAGAGCGCTATGTTCAATGATGCACGACATGCGTTCAAGCTAAGTCCAAGTCTAACCCCTTTGGTCTTTATATTCCATTGCCTATTCCTTACGCACATTGGTGTGACATTAGCATGGATTTTGTTTTAGGATTGCCTAGATCTAAGCATGGTCATGATTCTATATTTGTTGTCGTGGATCGCTTTTCCAAAATGGCACACGTCATACCATGCCATAAGATCGACGATGCTTCACATGTTGCCAATTTGTTTTTAGGGAAATTGTCCATCTTCACGATATGCCAAGAACAATCATCTCCGACCGCGACATCAAATTCATGAGCTACTTGTGGAAGACCCTCATGGCCAAGCTCGGCGTGATATGGGCACGATATGCGCGAGCGGGAGGTAGGCGCAAGGGAGATTATCAAGAAGGACGCGAAGATGACTGTGAAGACCGGAGTGTCTGGCCGAATCAAGTCGGAATGTCCGTCCTACTGGAGTGTCCGGCCCATATACACCGGAGTGTCTGGCCTACGAGGTTTTGTCCGATCCAGACGTATCTGCTAGAGTCCGTTTTGTATTCAGTTGTCGGTTCGGGTCTGTCCGACCGGCTATATAAAGAGTCGGTCAGTCTAGAATTAGAGTGAGCTTGAAATTGAATTGTTTGGTCTAAAACTATTGTGTGAGTTTCTTGGTGAGCATCCCTCTGGGGACGGCGATGCTGTGTTATCTATCGTATTGATATTGTCGCGGAGGTTCTTGTGTTCATCAAGGATTGTCGTGTTTTGGTTTGAGGTGTGGTGATCTTCTCCATGTTGCTTGCTGGATTGATTCCTCTTCTTCAGGTGACGTTCATCAGCGTTATTGGAAGGACTCCTATCTAGGTTACTCGTTGTGAAAGATCGGGGCAAAACTCCTAGGATCATCGCCTTGATCCGTATCATGTGGTATCAGAGCACCAGGTTGCTCACAGCAAGATTGTGTTGATTGATCGGCTGAGTGTGTTCTTGGTGGAGATCAGAGGGTTGTGAAGGTGCAGATTGGATCTCGACGTCCGCGCATCGGAGTATCTGATGGTTTCCTCCTGGAGTATCTGGCCGTCCCGGATAGTCCGGCTCTCCAACACCGGACAATCCGGCCCTAAAAATTTTTCTATTCTACAGTCATGCTAGGAAGGATGTCGTCGTGTCAGGGTGATCTTTTTGGCAAACGGAGCACTTCTGGGAAGAGATCTAGTGATGTGTACAATGATTATCTCGACATCTTGAACGGTGTAGTATGTGATGATTCTCAAATCAGGTGGAGACTAGTCCATCTGGCGACATATGATGAATATGAGTCGTGGGAACGTCATATGCAAGATGGTTTTTACAGATGTGATACATATGAGTATTCGGATAATCCTACACGTATGCGTCTTGCATTACTGATATATCGTAAACGTATCTATAATTTTTGATGCTCCATGTTTATTTTGTATCAGCTATCTTATGTTTTGTCTACACTTTGAGGAATTTTTATACATTTTTTAGAACTAATCTATTGACAAGATGCCACAGTACCAGTTGCCTGTTTTCTGCTGTTTTTGGTTTCAGAAACGCTAGAAAAGAAACATTCTTGGAATTGGATGAAACAAAAGCTGAAGTTCCTATTTTTCCTGACATGACACGGAGTCCAAAGGGGAGACGGAGGGGAGCCAGGGGTAGGCACACCCTAGGGAGGCGCGGGTCACCCCTGGCCAGCCACTAGGGGGTGTGGCCACCCTGGCCCACCTCTGGCATCGCCTCTTCGCCTATATATTCCCCCCAGGACAAAAACCCTAAGGAGGAGATCAGAATTCCACGAAAAGTTCCGTAGCGCCGCCGCCACCAAAGAGGAGATTTGGGGGACAGAAGTCTCTGTTCCGGCACCCTGCCGGGACGGGGAAGTGCCCTCGAAGCCATCTCCATCGACTCCACTGCCATCTCCATTATCGTTGTTGACTCCCATGATGAGGAGGGAGTAGTTCTCTCTCGAGGCTAAGGGCTCTACCGGTAGCTATGTGTTCATCTCTCTCTATGCATGATCTTATTGAGATCATGAGCTTTGTAATCTATAGATCTATTCTTCTACTCAAGTGCTTTAATTAATCTCTGCTTATCCCCACGTGTGTGAAGTTGATAGTGTGCACACCGTGTGGCACTTTGGCTAAGGTTACAGAAATACTTATCATGAGTATAATTTGAGTTGGATGTCTCTATGAGATTGTGGTGTTTGTTGGAACCATCTAGCGCTCAAGGTGATAGTGAGGGGTTATCTAGATGGGGAATGCGAACTTTAAGGTGTGTTGTTATAGCCCTACATCGTCCAATCGGAGAGTAGTTCAGGGTAGCATAATGAAGAGAAGATATTTATATGAGAGTGTCCACTAGTGAAAGTATGATCCCTAGGCCTTGTTTCTAAGCATTGAAACACCATTTACAATCAGTCCTGTTACATGTTTGCTTGCTGCCACTCTTATTTCAGATTGCAATTACCACTTGTAATCATCCATATTACTTGTATTTCACTATCTCTTCACCGAACTAGTGCACCTATATAGCTAACAAGTGTATTGGGTGTGTTGGGGACACAAGAGACTTCTTGTATCTTGATTGCAGGGTTGCTTGAGAGGGATACCTTTGACCACTTCCTCCCTGAGTTTGATAAACCTTGGTTGATCCACTTAAGGGAAACTTGCTGCTGTTCTACAAACCTCTGCACTTGGAGGCCCAACACTGTCTACAAGAATAGAAGCGTGTGTAGACATCAATTATGACATGTGGATGAGGAGATAGCTTGATGGTGGGATAAGGAGGTGCGTGAGAAGGATATTGTTGATGCAACTTGGAAGTACTTCAGTAATTTTTTGCGTGGTTGTTTTATGTCTCCTCGTCGTAAGGTATTTTGTACCAAGCCCGTGAAGGCAGTCCAGTAGTCGCTCAAAGTTGCAGTTATGTCTATTCCATCTCATGTAAAAGAGGCTCCAACAGTTGTTCCAATGCAACTGGTCAGTGTGGCAGTGCCTAAATTTTCTGAAGAGAAGCAGCCTGATGTTGAAAAAATTGTTGTGTGCGCTGCAACTGCAGTGGAGGATGTTGTACCATTGAGTGGGCAGAATTTGCAACTCAAGAAGGTACAAGGCGATGCTTGCATGATAGTTGACAAGGGCTAGTGTTGGAATTTATTTCAGGAGCAGTATATGATCAAAGGAAAAGCATGAGTGTTGATTGTTGATGGAGGAAGCTGTACTAATGGCATTAGCAAGGCAATGGTGGCAGCGTTGGGGTTGTCCACATGGCGTATTCCTGAACCTAAGCATCTACAGCAGTTAAATAGCTGCGGTATGGTGAAGGTAACTCATAAGGTGCGTGTGCCATTTACAGTTGGTGATTATGTTGATGAGATTGAGTGTGATGTGTTGCCATTGGAGGTATGTGGGCTGTTACTTGGTCATCCTTGGCAGTACAATCGCAACGTTACACATGATGGAAGAGCAAATACATATTCTTTTGTGCATGGTGGCAAACATCAGATTTTGAAGCCTATGCAGGATAATCACATAAAGTCTGATGTAGAGCTGGTGCTACATAAGGAAAAGGTGCGCAAGGCTAAGCCAAAATCTGGACTAGCTAAGGTGCAGGATGGAGAGCATGATGCACAGTGCAACAATGTTGATATTGCTTTAGCTATGCCTATAGATGACAAGCCAATGGAACTTGTTAGTGACAAGCCAGTTGAAGTACATCCTCTTATTGCTGAGAGGAAGGATGTTGGAGCATATGTTCAGAAGGTTGTTTGTATTGACACAGGTGTTCAGACGGATGATATTTGTGCTCCTGATGTTCCAGTGCATGAGGTGCAGCGGGGTAACAAGAGCAGTTTTGTTAGCACACATGTGAGGCGTTTTGTTGGGACAGTTGTGCAGATGCATAGAGGCAAGGATGGACATGTCCGTCAGTTGTGTGGTCTAGGCATTACTCATCTTATGCCAGGTCATGCAAAGAAGGTCCATGTTCAGCAACCACGAGTTCCGACAAGAGTTGAGAAGAAGAAGACGATGACGCCTAGGTCAAAGCTCGTATGGAGACGCAAGGAGGTGCAGGCGCCAAGGGCTGTTTCAAGTCAAGCACGCCGAGAGGGAGGTTACGGAGTGGAAGGCAAGCTAGACTTGAAGATGACAAAACCGCGTGATGATTTTGTTGATATCACGCCACCCTTTCGAGAAGACCCTCACGCGTTGGGGACATCGCTCCTAGAAGGGGGAGGACGATATGGGCACGATATGCGCGAGGAAGGAGCGGAAGGCAGGCGCAAGGGAGATTATCAAGAAGGACGCGAATATGACTATGAAGACCAAAGTGTCCGGCCGAATCAAGCCGGAATGTCCGGCCCATATACACCGGAGTGTTCATCCTACAAGGTTTCGTCCGATCCGGATGTATCTGCTAGAGTCCATTTGATTCAGTTGTCGGTTCGGGTCTGTCCGACCAGCTATATAAAGAGTCAGTCAGTCTAGAATTTGGGTGAGCTTAAAATTGAATTGCTTGGTCTAAAACTATTGTGTGAGTTGCTTGGTGACCATCCTCCGGGGATGGTGATGTCGTCTTATCTATCATATTGATATTTTCGCGAAGGTTCCTGTGTTCATCAAGGATTGTCGTGTTTTGGTTTGAGGTGTGGTGATCTTCTCCATGCTTGCTTGCCGGATTGATTCCTCTTCTTCAGGTGACATTCATCGGTGTTATTGGAAGGACTCCTATCCAGGTTACTCGCTATGAAAGATCGGGACAAAACTCCTAGGATCATCGGCTTGATCTGTATCACGGCGTCAAGCTAATCTTCTCATCCGCATCACACCCGCAAACCGATGGCCAAATCGAGGTCGTCAACCAAAGCCTCGGTACTCTCCTTTGTGTGTTGATCAAGAAGAACTTGAAGGATTGGGTGGAATGCGTTCCCCACGCCGAGTTCGCCTACAATCGCGCCAAGCACTCTAAAACAAAGATGAGGACATTCATGATTGTCTATGGTTTCGAGCCCCTCAACGCGTTCGACATCCTACCACTACCTCTCCATGAGCACACCAACATGGACGTTGACAAGCGCTCCCAAGCTATGGAGAAGCTTCATGAAGAAACAAGAGCTACTATCAAACAACAATTCCTTCGCCAAGCTTCAAGGTTAAACAAGGACAAGAAGGAGATGATCTTTGAAGAAGGCGACCTTGTGTGGATACACTTGAGCAAGGACTGTTTCCCCAAGGAATGTGATTCCAATCTCAAAACAAGAGGAGATGGTCCCTTCAAGGTCCTCAAGAGAATCAACAACAAGGCCTACATCATCGACATCCTGACCTCCAAGTACCTTGTGAGCAATACATTCCATGTCAAGGACCTCTCGCCATACCATGGAGATGTTCAAGATGATAACCATGAAGAGTCGAGGACGACTCTTTCCCAAGGGGGGAGCTGATGCAACCCATCCTACGGACGTCCCTACATCTACACCAACAAGTCCCCCAAGTGGACCAATGACTCGCTCCC
The DNA here is from genome assembly GCA_023614405.1 of Avena insularis. Lineage (NCBI taxonomy): Eukaryota > Viridiplantae > Streptophyta > Magnoliopsida > Poales > Poaceae > Avena > Avena insularis. The sequence goes on from CM042690.1 coordinate 371,243,212, forward strand.
GAGCCTAACTTTTACAAGCTAAGGTTAACTCGCTCCTCTCCTCGTGTAACTTTGATACATCTTTGGATGGCTTGCTACTTCATGCAAATGCTATATGCATTCTCAGCTATGAAGCCCCAATGCATCACCAAGCCCCCACGGATGAAGTACAAGGAGCAAGATGAGAAGAAGTTGTTGCTAAACTGATCACACCAGAGTCTTTGGCCTAGAAGACCGGAATCTCCGGACCGTCACGATGGAGTCTCTGTCCTAGCTCCGGACCGAGCCTGAGGACAATCTGAACACCCCTCCGGAGACAGACCGGAATATCTGGCCTACACTAGAGTCTCCGGTCCTCTACACCAGAATCTCCGGACTGCACGTCGACACGCATGTAAATGCCTTCCTTTGGCCCATGTAACCCCAATTCTGCCCAGACTTTACTATTTATTGCCTAAAGTACCCTTGAACCTGTGGCTGGCCCATAAACAGGTCCCCACCTCTATTGTAAACCCTAGTCTTGATATTTGGAATTAGTGGACACCCCTTGTGGATATATCTAGTTCTTGCCTCATGCTCCTTTGATAGAGGAGCACCAAATATCCCCCACCTTGTTGGATTTTGCATCGTGCCTCCCTCGTTGTACAAGACCTTGGCATCAGAGTCCCTTTGCCAAGACGTCAAGATCTCATCGAGAGTCCCTACTTGTTGTGCCGGTTCGAGAGAGAGAACTTCGCCTGACGCTGATCCTCGGGATTGCGCCAGACTGGTGCCATCGGCGTGAGCTATTGGCTTGTATCATGTTTTTGCGTGAGTGTGTTCATCGTGTTCTTCGTGCGTGAGTTCATGGTTTCCATCCCCTCCCTCTTTCCCTCGCACTTCTCTCTCGATTTCCACAAGGATTCGTGAAAGATCAGGCACCCCCGAGGTTAGCCCTCAACACAGTTCCTCGGCAATGGCGCCAGAAAATTGTTCTTGATGGAAACAACTTTGTTTACCAATTCGTTGAGACTCCAAGTGCAGAGTGTTGTAGCAAGCGTATTTTCCCCATAAGGATGACTTGAGGGTTTATATCGAACTCTCGGAGAATTGTCTTAGAGATTTGTTCTTCCTCTCCACTTCAAGCAACCTACAAAGCAAAGTTTTGGCTGGTGTCCCCAACTCCACCATGTGGTTGTCAAGCACAAGGTTTCGTATTAGCAATAAGAAATGACAATAATATAAAAATAAAATAACACAAGTAAAAACTAGGAAAACAAAGTAAGAACAATAAAGGATAGTTGTTTTTAGGTTGTGGTTGTGTGTGCAAGTGAAGAAAGTACTTTTGGTATTTTCGGAATACATAGCAGAAAATATAAAGTGTGATAGTGGTGTTGGAAAGGTATTTCTAATGGTTTACAATTGACCGGTGTTCATGGGTTCACTTGTCTACTCTCTTTTTGGGTTGTAATGGACCCAAACAATTCATCAGAGACAAAATATTGGTGGAACTACTACATGTTTTTGATAACCATTCATATGGGCATCACGTCCTAACATAGAGATGATGCAACACAACTCTCTTATACTCCTCAAGAAAAGGAAAACTCCAAGCAATCTTGAATTAAGAATCAACAGAGTATAACCTTAAGTAATTTGACATGATGTTTGAATCACAAATATGCTACCTTGAGCAAACAAGATTATGATAGGGCAACGGTGTTTGATCTTTAAATGAGATGATGATAGTCAATTTGGGTGGAGTTCGGTCTTGACGATCCGACTACACTTGCGAGCACGAGTGCCAATGCAATCGCTAGGCCAATCTCCTGAAGGTTACCGATCTTGCAGAAGCACGATCAGCCTAACCAGCGAGGGTATTAGTTCCTACCTGAAATCAAGAACAAGTAAGAACTAATATTGCAATCAAGATATTGCGGATAAAGATGAAAGCTTTATCGAAATCGATGGGATCATGAATAGGTGCGAAGTACAGGAGGTCTCTGCGACACTCAAGCCTTGGCGAAGTTGAAATGATGGCTAACTTTTAGTCTAAAAAAATCTAAGTGTAAAGTGACGACTATGGGGGGTATTTAAGGAGGAAAAGGTGGGGTTTCGGCCAGCCATAGGTATGGTGGCTAAAGCCAACCATAGAAGGCCTTTTCTCCTCAAATACAAACTCTAAAAAGTGGCTATTAAAATTCCTACGAAAATAACATGGGCCTGGTCCAAAATAAAGGTGACGCAGCACCATATTAAGCTATGGACGAATCTATAAAGTAATATTCTTGAATATTTCATCCAAGTCTTCAATCATCATTATGGTGGCTTCAAAGTTCTGAAGTCTCCACTTGTGGCATCCTCCTCAATCCTCACATGCTTGTTGCCATCTCTATGCATGACCATGCTCCAATGCTTGTCCCTCTCGTCCATGCTAGGTCCATCATTCCTAAGAGTAACAAACAAATCTAATTTAGGCAGCATCATTTTCTCATGTACATGTGGAATAGTTCCAAGAAACGAAAGTACCTGATAGTTAAGTTGCTTGGCACGAGCTCGAGTGATAAGTCCTTGTATTTGTGTAGCTGTAGGTACAACGGTTGTATCAATAGATGGGATATCCACATCATGCTCCCCTTCTTTAATTGAAGTCGTCCTTGACGCAATCTCATCTTCCTCAGCAAAGTAAGGCTTAAAATCTACAATGTTAAATGTAGGACTAACCATACCAAAATCTGCAGGTAGCTCAAGTTTATATGCATTATCAATTATTTTATCTAACACCTTAAAAGGACCAGCAGCACGTGGCATTAACTTAGACTTGCGCAAATCAGGAAAACGATCTTTGCGCAAATGCAACCAAACAAGATCACCAACATCCAACACAACATGCTTTCTCCCTCTATCCCCAGCAAATTTATACTTAGCATTCATGCGTTGTATGTTGTCTTTAGTAGTCTCATGGAATTTTAATATCATTTTAGCATGTTGTGTAGCATCCAAATTATTTTGCACCAAAGAAGGTAATGGCAATAAATCAATAGGTGCACAAGGAACAAAACCATACGCAATCTCAAATGGGCACATCTTTGTGGTAGAATGCAGCGACCGATTATAAGCAAATTCAATATGAGGTAAACACTCTTCCCACAATTTTAAGTTCTTCTTTAAAACATCCCACAACATAGTAGACAAAGTTCCATTGACTACTTCAGTTTGTCCATCAGTTTGGGGATGACATGTAGTACTAAATCATCCCCAACTTAGCCCATAAACATCTCCAAAAGTGGCTAAGAAATTTATTATCATGATCAGAAACAATAGTATTTGGCACACCATGTAAACGAACAATTTCACAAAAGAACAAATCAGCAATATGCGCAGCATCATCGGTCTTATGACAAGGAATAACGTGTGCCATCTTAGAAAACCGATCCACAACAACAAAAATGCTATCCCTCCCCTTCTGTGTACGAGGCAATCCCAAAACAAAGTCCATAGAAATGTCCTCCCAAGGGACACTAGGAACAGGAAGAGGCATATATAAACCATGTGGATTAAGGCAAGGCTTAACTTTTTGACAAGTAGTGCAGCGTGCCACGAATCTCTCAACATATCTACGCATGTGTGGCCAAAAGAAATGTGCGGCAAGAACATCCTCCGTCTTCTTTACACCAAAGTGACCCATCAGTCCTCCTCCATGCGCCTCCGTAACAACAAAAGACGAACGGAACTATCTGGGATTCATAGTTTGTTAGTGCAGAACATAAATCTATCATTGAAGACGTATTTGTTCCATGTTCTACCATCTCTAGAATTCTGCAACACATCTTTAAATTCAGCATCATGCACATATTGTTCCTTAATAGTTTCCAATCCAAATATTTGAAGTCAAGTTGAGATAACAAAGTATAACGGTGCGACAAAGCATCAGCAATAACATTATCTTTACCCTTTTTGTGTTTGATAACATAAGGAAAAGACTCAATAAATTCAACCCACTTTGCATGGTGACGATTCAACTTAGCTTGACTATGAATATGCTTCAAAGATTCATGATCAGAATGTATAACAAATTCTTTAGGCCATAAATAATGTTGCCAAGTTTCTAATGTCCGAACCAGCGCATATAATTCTTTATCATAAGTAGAATAGTTCAGACTAGCCCCACTCAATTTCTCACTAAAATATGCAACAGGTTTGCCCTCTTGTAATAACACACCTCCCAAACCAATTCCACTAGAATCACATTCAAGCTCAAAAGTCTTAGTAAAATCAGGAAGTTGGAGTAATGGAGCATGTCTTAACTTATCTTTAAATATCGTGAAGGCTTGTTGTTGTGCATCGCCCCAAACAAAGGGCACATCCTTCTTGGTAAGTTCATTCAGCGGCGCAGTAATTGATCCAAAATCTTTGACAAAATGCCTCTAAAAACAAGCGAGGCCAAGAAAACTCCTCACTTGGGTGACCGTCTTGGGCTGCGGGCAATTCTCAATTGCTTCAATCTTGGCTGGATCCACTTCAATACCCTGTGATGTAACAACATAGCCAAGAAACGCAACTCAATCGGTGCAAAAGGTGCACTTCTCAAGATTACCAAACAAACATGCATCGCATAAAGCATTGAAATAGCACGCAAATGTTCCAAGTGATCCTCTAAAGATTTGCTATAAATCAGAATATCATCAAAGTAGACTACCACAAAACGTCCAATGAAAGCACGTAAAACTTCGTTCATTAATCTCATGAATGTGCTGGGTGCATTAGTTAAACCAAATGGCATTACTAACCACTCATATAAATCAAACTTAGTTTTAAATGATGTTTTCCATTCATCTCCCAATTTCATACGAATCTGGTGGTAACCACTATGTAAATCAACTTTAGAAAACATGGTAGAGCCACTCAATTCATCAAGCATGTCATCTAAACATGGAATAGGATGACGGTAACAAATAGTAATATTATTGATAGCTCTACAATTAGTACAGATGCGCGAAGAACCATCTTTCTTAGGTACCAAAATAATAGGAACAACACATGGGCTAAGGGACACACAAATGTGATCTCTGCAAGTAGTTCCTGAATTTGGCATTGTATCTCCTTTGTCTCCTCAGGATTGGTTCTATATGGCACATGGTTGAGCAATGTGGCACCAAGAATTAAATCAATTTGGTGCTCAATTCCTCTAATAGGAGGTAGTCCTAGTGGCATCTTAGCTGGAAAAATGTCCTCATACTCCTGCAAAAGGTTAGCAACAACATGTGGCAAAGAAGGAGGCATATCCTCAAATGAAAACAAAACCTCGATGTAGACAATTGCATAACATTGAGTACTGTTCAAATCTAGTTCAGCAATCTCAGTTTTATTTCCAAGCATACATGGACCCTTCAAACGAATTTCAGTAGCATGTTTAGAATCAGATTTAGTGGTCTTTAGTGGTACAATATCTTCAGCAACAATCTGATTCTCACTTTTCTATTTCTCCTCAGTTTTAGCTCTACTAGCTCTAGCAAGATCATCTTTTAAAATTTGTTCAGGAGTCATAGGTTTGAGACCAATTTTCTTCCCATCATGCATAAGAGAATAGTGATTAGTTTTACCATTATGAACAAATTATCTATCAAATTGCCCATGTCTACCAAGTAACATAGAACAAGCTTGCATGGGCACAACATCACAATCAACAAAATCAGAATATGTACCAATAGTAAAATGCACACGTACCATTCTTGTTACCTTGATCTTATGAGAACTCTCAAACCATTGGATGTAATATGAATGTGTGCGTTTGTTGGGAGCGTAAGCTTCTCTACCATGTCAACACTAGCCAGATTATTACAACTCCCTCCATCAATAATGATCCGTATAGCTCTTTCCTTGACAACACCTCGTGTTTAGAACAGGTTGTGGTGTTGATCATGCTCTGCTTTGCTCAATCGCACACTCAACACACATTGTGTAACTAAGCTCTTGTATTAATCAGCAGTTTCAGCTCCCATGACCTCCGTCTCTTCTTCAGAATCAGAAGTATCCCCATCACGTGCAGCAATAAGAGCTAATGTATCTTCATCAAAATCACTTGATGAATCGTATTCACCATCATCGTGCACCATCATAACACGTTGTGTTGTGCACATCCTCTCAATATGACCATATCCCCAGCATTTGCGGCATTTATAATATCCTTCGTCTTGCTTGTGGAGGCCACAGAAGAAGAACTACGAGTAGGGCCATTGGATGATGGCAGTGGAGCAGCCGAAGGCGTTCTTGATGAAGGCGTGGTGGCTTTGAACGTGGTAGGTGATGGTAGTGTACCACGCGAAGAAGGCGCTGATTTTCGGGACGTCCACGATGATGTACGACCTGCAGAATTGTTAGACCTTCTCCATGGTGGTTGACGATCCTGTACTTCACGTTCAGCTTTGCAAGCAAGATGAAACAAATGAGTAATGGCATGATATTCCTTATAGTCTAAGATGTTTTGAATCTCCTTATTTAAACCAAGAAACAAATGGGCCATCATTTGTTCCATATTTTCAACAATACTAGCACAAACCATCCCAGTTTGTAATTCCTGATAATATTCTTCTACAAAAAATCCCTTGTTCTAAACGAGTCATTTTCTTCAGCAAATCTCGTTGATAAGTTGGTGGTACAAAACGAACATGCATAGCAGTTTTTAAAGAAGTCCAAGTATTAGGAATATTAGCATTATTTACGCGACAATATTCAGACCGCCAAAGTGAAGCAAAATCTATAAACTCGCACGTAGGAGCACTAACACGCATATTCTCAGGATATCTTAAACATACAAAACATTGATATACTTCCAATTCCCATATAACATATGCATCAGGATTATATCTACCCTCAAAAGGTGGAATATTTAGCTTAAGCTTAGAAACATGATCATCATTACGTACCGGTGGTCGAGCGTTGCGGTAGTAATACCGAGGACGGCCAGTAGGTTATTTGACATATTCGTCGAACTCATCCTCATCTTCATACTCGTTATCACCATCCTCTTCATATTCCATGAAAGCGTCAGCCGTGGTAGTGGCGGCAGCTCGGGGTGCAGCAGCTTTGGCGGTTGGTACAACAGCTTCGTGGGTTGGAGCATGAGGTGGTGCAGCTGCAGTAGGAGCAGACGAACCAGCAGTATGGTGTGCCACGAGTGGAACACGTCATGCAAGTACCACATTGTCATGTAAACGCTGCTGAGGGCGTGGTGCAGCAGCAGGTGCAGGTAACCTGGTGAGGATCTCCTGAAACTTGGTGTCGAGCTTGTCGTTGAAGGATTTCTCTAGTCCTTCTATCTTGTCAATGGTTTCGTTGAGCATGATGTCAACATTCTTCAGTCTTGAATCAACATCTTTTGCACGTCCTACCAAAAGCTTGGTGAAGTGAGCTTGCATGTCTTCATTCATCATGTTCGTCGGTTCAAGAGGTATATCTACCATGGTTAGTCCTTAAAAGCACAGGTGTATATTCCTACGAGTACAGAAATATGGTGGAAACACGCGTAATCCGTCAAGCAATATACAAAGCTCTTATAAGTTCTTACCAAACAGGAGGAAAAAGGTGTCCGATCTTTTGATGAGATGATGATAATCGATTTGGGTGGAGTTCAGGCTTGACGATCCAACTACACGTGCGAGCATGAGCGCCAATGCAATCGCTCGGCCAATCTCCTGGAGGTTACTGATCTTGCAGAAGCACAATCAGCCTGACCAGCGAGGGTCTTAATTCCTACCTGAAATCGAGAACGAGTAAGAACTAATATTGCAATCAAGATATTGCGGATAAAGATGAAAGTTTTATTGAAATCGGTGGGATCCTGAATAGGTGTGAAGTACAGGAGGTCTCTGCAACACTCAAGTCTTGGTGAAGTTGTAATGATGGCTAACTTTTAGTCTAAACAAAATCTAAGTCTAAAGTGACGGCTATGGGGGTATTTAAGAAGGAAAAGGTGGGGTTTTGGCCAGCCATAGGTATGGTGGCCGAATCCAACCCTAGAAGGCCTTTCCCCCTCAAATGCGGACTCTAAAGAGTGTCTATTAAAATTCCTACGAAAATAACATGGGTCTGGCCCAAAATAAAGGTGACGCGGCACCATATTAAGCTATGGACGAATCTATGAAGTAATATTCTTGAAGATTTCGTCCAAGTCTTCAATCATCATTATGGTGGTTTCAAAGTTCCGAAATATCCACTTGTGGCGTCCTCCTCAATCCTCACATGCGTGTTGCCATCTCCATGCATGAACATGCTCTAATGCTTGTCCCTCTTGTCCATGCTAGGTCCATCATTCCTAAGAGTAACAAACACATCTAATTTAGGCAGCATCATATTCTCATGTACATGAGGAATAGTTCCAAGAAACGAAAGTACCTGATAGTTAAGTTGCTTGGCACTAGCTCAAGTGATAGGTCCTTGTATTTGTGTAGCTGTAGGTACAGCGGTTGTATCAGTAGATGGGATGTCCACATTAGATTATCTTACTATCACAAGATAATTATAGCACATGGATTCACTTTATCCCTAATGAGGCAGCAAAAGGAAGGTAAAACCCATAGTAGATCTTGAATTTGTTGTCACTATTCAATCACTACCACCATGCTACTCCATCTAATACACATTTCTCCTCACACATTCTCTTGCATACAAGTTGGATCAAAACAAGTACTTAAGAACGGGGTACGTGATATGCATCTATCAATACATCTTACACATAATAGGTTCCAATCTCATATATCAAATCATAGAACAAAGATCCACCACATAGGAATTATAAATATGACCATAATCATGTTGGGCAGCGAATATGGTACTAGATCTATGAAGAACAAGAGAGAGAGAGAGAGATCAAGCTACTTCCACAAACCCATAGTCCAGAGGTGGACTACTCCCTCTCTCCATCATGGTGATGATGGTGAAGACGTTGGAGAAGGTAGAGATCCCTCCTGCGGAGTTTCCCACTTCAATCTTCGTTGGTTCTGGCTCTGTTTTTGTGTTTCAATGTTTCTGCGGCGTCTCTCCCTAGGAAATCCCGAGGGGCCCTTTATATAGTGGTTTTTAGGTCAAATGAAGGCGCTGGGAGAAAGATCGAAGTGAATCGATGGTCGAGGAGGAAAAGAGCATGGGTGGCGCGCCCACCCTTACTAGGCCCGCCACCTGGGCTCTTTTGGCCTCCTGGCTCATCTGGTGAGGTCCAAGTGCTCCAGGTGCTTCTCTTGGTGAAATATTGACACTCCCGAAAGCCCAGCCGCATTTGACTTTGTTTAGATCCATGAAAGGCAAAAATACACAAAATAGGGTTTTCCTGTCCTGCAGAGTTATAAACAGAATAAACGGGATCATTGATAAATCCCCATAAATCAATGTAAAACATGAATATAACATCATAAATGTAGCAAATATGTGGGAATTCATAGAAACAAACTACAAAGTTCATGTATGCATTTTACATGAATCAATACTCTTATACTCTTTAATTTACAAAATAAAGTTCTGGTCCATTAATTTGGCTCGAAGGGAGTATCCAAATTGACTAGATCGATTGATTCCTTGATTCGAACCACATTGTACTACTCTATTCATCCTAAAAAGGATGTCAACAATTTATCTAAATTTATATGTATCTAGACATTTTTTTTATTAACAGCAGGAGAACTGCTATATTCATTGCGATAGTAGAAGAGTTTTACAAATGTAAGATGGTCTGCCGAAAACAGAGGTGGGACCTAAGAAATAGCGATATTACATAATAGATGTATATAGACATTACATAATACTCCCTCGGATCGTAGTTCAAAACAGCGACACTTATTTAGGATCTGAGGGGGTACATAGGTACATCCAAATTTGGATAAATTTACGACATCCTTTTCATGATTGAGGGGGTATATTCTTAGAGCATCTCTAGCAGACCCCTTAAAAGGTCTGAATCCGTAAAACTCCGGTGGGTATAAGGGCTCGGCCTAGTTTTTTTTTTACTCGAACAGACCTCATATACGATGCTCAGCCTGTATTTTTTTATAGGGCACCGAAAAACCACCCCTGGGCCTTTATATATAAGGTTTCGACAGGGGATATGGTTCTGGACCCGACGCTTTTTCGCACGCACCTCCGCTACTCCACCACCGCACACCGCTGCTCAAATTCGCCCTCTTCCACGAGAAATTAGCGCCACCGCTAAGCAGATCCGGCACCACACCGCCGCGATGTACCGTCAGGGGAGATCGAGCGGAGTGGGGGTGGCCAGGTTGGTCGTTCCGCCGCTTCGTCCCGCCGCCGTGACATAAGCTCCAACTCGGAGGAGGAGCACCGTCGCTGTGTACCCTCTGACGGCGCGCGGAAGCGCGCCTCCCTCCGCTACATCACCGCCAAGCTCCGGTGCCTCACAAGCTCCGCCGCCGCGAAGTGGAGAAGGCCAACCGCCGATGCCGGTCGGGGGAGGGGAGATCCTCCGGACCGCACACTCGTTTGCCGCCGCTGAAGAAAGAGGAAGAGGAGGAGATCGAGGGCTACAACCTAGCGGCGTACGGCGTCATCATCGGTGAGGAGGACTACGTCGGCGATGCCTCCTTGGACCGCATCACCTCCGTGATCATGCAGCGGAGCGTGGCCAAGGAGGAAGACCAGTGCAGGAAGAAAGGAGCGGGACGTGGAGCTCGAGACCTCTTCCTCAAGCAGGGCTCACCAGCGAGCGCCAGCTCCGCCAAAAGCAGCTGGAGTAGGACATCGAGCGCGCGTTGCAAGCAGAGCAGTTCGTCGACCTCGTCTCTGACAACAGCGAGTGAGCCTTTCGACCTCGTCTCCAACAACAATGAGCCTTTCGACCTCGTCTCCAACAACAACGAGTGAGCCCGTCGCCGATACCGTAGCCGCCGCAACTTGATGCTCCGGTGAGCCTAATTTTGTGTCCTAGGTTAGGGTTAGGCAGCGTCGACAGCAGATCCCGCGTAGTAGAAAATCTGGGCATTTTGTATGTACGATCACAGCCACCTAACAATGAACTATTCGAATCTCATGCGGATGTTTTAAATTTCGTTGTTTATGGTTTCGTTTTTTGGTTTCTATCATGCGTGTCAACTCCGCGGGAGAAAATTGAGCAAAAACTCGCCGCTTATCCACTTTTATATGGTTTAGCAGATAAGAGGTCTGCTAGAGATGCTCTTATAACACATTTTACAAGAGAACCTATGTAAACAGTACTCCCTTCATCCTAAATTTAATTGATTCAACTCTGTCTAGATACACTGTGTAGACACATGTCTCGTATATAGGCAAACCTTAGTCAATTAATTTCGGGCGGAGAAAACAAGTAAAGGGTAGTTGAATACAAAACTGAACTCAGAAAGAAAATGGCTTTTTGCAGACAAACAGTTCACCAATTGCCTACGGGTACCAGATAATCCTTCAAAGACTTCACCTTTTTCTTGCCCCTCAGTTTCCTAAACGCACCGGACTCAATCTGCCGAATCCTCTCCCTGCTGACACCCAAAATATTGCCGATCTCCTGCAAAGTTCTTATCCTATTATCATCGATTCCAAATCTCAGCTTCACGACTTGTCTCTCACGTGGGCTAAGAGTATCCAGTGCCTGATGCACATCCTCTTTCATTGACATTCTATTCAGCATTTCTTCAGCTGTCTCAGCGCTAGGATCAGCTGTAACCTCCTGAAAATGGAAGCAAGTTATTTTTGTGTTTTAGGACAGTAGGCGCATGTGAGATGCAAAATATGAACAAGATTGCACCTGGTAAGTCATGTCTGTGCTTCCAATTTTGCTATCAAGAGATACACTATACTTCGGGAGGTTTACTGCTGCCTCAACTCGTTTGACAGGCATACCAATGTCCACTGCTATTTCCTCGTTCGAGGGTCGTCTTTTAAGTTTCCGGCGAAGTCGTTTTGTGCATTCCTTCACACGATAACTTGCCTCAACCATGTGAGCCTGGTAATCAGAATAAACCAGTGTAAGAAACCAGCTTTGATAAAATAGAGGTATCAAACATTTGGTATGCATTCATACTGTCTAGTAAGCTGAAGCAAATGAAATGAGACAGCTCAAAGACTCAGACTCAAACATGAATCAGAGTTAACCTGAACCATCCATGAACATAAAACATCAAACAAAAAAGTCAACAGGAGTAAATATTGTGGCAATGTGCAATGTTTTCGCGAAACTACTATGCATACGATCAATGGAGTAAATATTGCGGCAATGTGCAATTTTTTCGTGAAACTACTATGCATACGATCAATGGAGTATGAATTTCTTACGACATCGCATCCAACGCTAGTCATGCATGCAGCTGTGTGAATGAATGGTTCGTTTTAATCATCGTACTAAAATAGGACAGCTTTTGTCATACGTATAGCAGCGTTAATGTTTTCGAGTTTTCACTACAGGAAAGAAAAAAAGACAACATTAACTGTTAACAGTGTGTCACGACTCCAGGTGTTGTGCCAGATGTCCTAGAGTAGTATAGCATGGGCCGTGTGTGTTGAGCCATAGGCCAAGTGGAGTGTGTGGGCTGAGGCCTGTCGGACTGTCGATAAAACAGTCGAAGCGTGTAACGAGCAAGGTATGAATGAAATGAATGAACTAGTCTGGTCCTGATCTTCTTCCTCCCCAAGTCTCCCTCCTCTCATGATCCCCTTCCTCCTAGCCACCGGAACCCTAGCTGTGGCAATCATACCGCCAGCGACAGGACATAACACATTGGTATCATAGCTCGGTTCGAACCGGGTGCACTTCCCTACTCGACGTCACCCCAATAACATCGACCAATCGGTCAAATTTTTTCGGAAATTTGTTGTAAATCCGAGATTGGCGTTTGGGGGGTACAGAGGAAGCTGTGACGGCTCCGTCCAGAGTCTCCACCCCGTTCGCGCAGAGCCGATTCGTCCTAGAAGCCATGGAGGAGTTTCAGAAGGCGTTGTTTGCGCGATTCGACGCGATGGATGTGAAGTTCAGTCCTCTGGCGTAGATGCAGACCCACCTCGGTGAGATTGAAGGGAAGATGAACAAGCAGGCCGAATCCTTGGAGCAGATGCAAGTCAAGATCAATATGTCGATGGAGACGCTCGGCAAGGTGCAGGTGGAGCAGAATCGCGTGAGCGGCTCGTTGAAGGGACCTGGGGTGCCGCCTCTGTCGATTCCAGATCGGGACATGTCCGCCATCTTGGGCAAGCCACCAGAGCGCCACGGAGACTATCGGCCACCTCTACCAATCACGCATAGCAGCATGGTGCCGAAGGTAACAATGCCACCACCAACTCCTACACCTGTATATAGGATACTGGAGGAGCAGGGTCTAGTCGTACTGATCGGGAAGAGGGAAGGCGCAGTTGGATGCCGAAAATGGACTTTCCAAGGGTTCGATGGAACAGATATCCGCACTTGGGTCGATACCTGCAACACGTTCTTCTTGTTATACAATATTGCTAAGGGGTTCAAGGTTTCAGCAGCCACAATGTATATGAAAGATAGTGCAGCACATTGGTATCAGGCTTACAAGTTGGAGAACCCCTGCATAATTAGTCTATTACCGGTTCAGCGTATGACCCTAACATGGGGGGATTAATGCTGGTGCAGCGTTTTATCTTGGGTCTGAAGGAAGAACTCCGGGCAGCTGTGGAAGTACAGCTACCAAATACAGTTGCAGAGACAGCTTCATTTGCCATGATACAAGAAGCAGTGCTAGAGAGAAGCAAGCATGGATTTACCAAATCATATACAAAAAGGGCTAGGTACACTGCTCAGAAGGAAGACAATACAAGTACTGGAACTTATCAGCACAAATTTGAAAAAGGAGAGTTGTTGATGTAGCCCGAACTTCGGTCGTTACCACATCATGGTCTCCAACTTATGCCAAGTCGTCACGGACTCCAAAGGTGAATCCGTTCCTCTATGCGAACCCACTTCCTACCCCCTTAAATGGTATACTACTTCATACTCCGTCCCATATCCATGATAGGTTCACACCAACAAGTACGGAGGCATGAAAGGAAGCCTGTAGCACCAAGCCCGACAAGACGGAGGCTTGGAAGAGAAGACGGAAGAAGCAGCAGCTGGAGCACCGGAGTCTCCGGCATGCGCACACCGGAGTCTCCGGCCACACCGGAGTCTCCGGCCTGAAGACCGGAGTCTCCAACCCATAGACCCCGGAGTCTCCGGACCCATCTCCGGACAGACCCCCAGATCGAGCTCGAGAACAGTCTGTCTGCCACTCCGGAGATGGACCGGAGACAGACCGGAGTCTCCGACCCAGACCGGAGTCTCCGGACCACCACACCGGAGTCTCCGGCCTGAGCGTATGGGCCTGCGCGCCGCCAGCTGGGCCTTCGGCCCATGTACCCCTTAGTCCGCCCAGACTTTCCCCTTTTATTCCTAAGGTAGCCTTGAACTAGTGGCTGGCCTATATATAGTGCCCCCACCCCCTCATGTAACCCTAGGCATAGATGATAGACTAAAGACAACCCCTTTGTGGAATCTCTAGTTTTGCCTCATCCCCTTCTACCAAAGGGGATCGACTATCGTCACCACCTCGTTGGAGTTTGCATCGCGCCTCCCTCGTTGTACAAGGCCTTGGCATCGGTGTCCCTTTGCCAAGTTGTCAAGACCCTCTCCAAGGTGTTCTTCCCTCTCCGCGTGGGATCGAGGGAGCACGTTGACTGATCTTTTCTTGCGAGGATTCTATCAGACTGGTGGCCACCGGTGGGAGCAATCGGCCTTGTATCGTGTGAGTTTTGCATGTGTTCATCGTGTTTTTCACGAGGTGTGAGTCCACTTCCGCTACCTTCTCCCTTTCCCCTCGCTTTTCCATCGATTTGACCACGAGATCCGTGAAGATCGGGCCACCCACGGGGTTACCCCATAACATCTGGTATCAGCAGCTTTTGGTTGCCACGGATTTCTCCTCGATTTGGTCTTTTTCCCCATAAATTTGAAATTTCCACCAAAAATAACCTCAATTCGTGTTTTGGATCGATCTGTGATTTGAGTGCGTTTTGGTAGGTTTTGATCCGTGGATTACTTGCTAAACTTGTTGATCTACCTTCCCCTGCGTTCCCATGGCCTAATTCCTTGATTTCCCCCACCAATTTGAGGTTTTGGTTCGAGTTTTTCCGCCCAAAACTCGTCCCGTTCGTGTTCTTGACGCGCAGAAATCGCCCGGACCGGAGTTTCCGGTGTGAGTCACTCCAGACCGAAGTCTCCGGACTCCCAGACCGGAGTCTCCGCCCCCCTCAGACAGAAAAATTGTTTCACGGTTTTGAGCATAACTTTTGCATACGAACTCGGATTTTGGTGTTCTTTAGCTTGTTTTGAAGAGGAGAAGGAGCTCTACATCATCATATCTGTGGTTCATACTATCTACTCCATCCAAATTCCGTGAGCAAGGCGGAATCCACCAATAAAGAGTGAAGATCGGCGAAGAAAGGTACAAAAATTCAGCGACTTCTCTCCACTTGCATCCCTTTGTGAGCTACACTATCTTTGCGTTCAACAAACACCTATTGGGACTAGTTCCTCCTATGATTGCTTGGGCTATGCACACTTGATACCTTGTAGAATTCCGAGCAAAAGTTGTGAGCGCACTATCTCATATAGTTATCTTGTATAGTTCTTGGCACAAGCAAGAGACAAATGAAAAAGAAAAAAATATATATAGAAAAAGAAAGAAAGAAAGAAACAAGTGCCTCATAGAATAGGAAGCGCAAGCTCGATGAACATCAAATAGGTGGTACTTATTGTGCATATCTTGTAGCCCACCAATTTATTGCAATCGAACTAGCGTCTCTCATTGCACTTGTGCGACACGAGCTTATAGTCTTCGCTAGGTAATTATTTGGTTCTTAGCTCACTTTCTCCGTCGCACAAGTCCCATTTATCCCACCATGTGTGTTTCCTTGTACATATAATTCCTATCTTGTGGATTGACTTGTTTTGCTTTGTGATCATCGTGGTTCTTTACTTGCCATACAATATCTTGATTTCGGATTGTTCTTGGACACGCCACCTTCCATACCTATCCACCATAAGCTTTGTGTGTGTGTTTTTTAGTGGTTAGTTGGTTTTGGTGTTCTGCGTGAACTTCACTTTGCTTGGTTTTGATTGCTTTCAAGTGTTGCCACTTGCACGATACTATCTTCCAAGGTAAAGTAAGGTTTGACGTTGCATCCCTAACCCCCTACCACTTCCATATACACCACTTGGTCTTGTGAATCATGTCTAGGGACTCCGGAACCGAGGATGATATATATGAAGAATCCATGATGAGCCACCACGACTACGACTCCACAAGTATAGAGGACATGACGGAGCACTACTCCGACAATGGCTCCGCATGCGTTGAGGACCTGGAGCATTACACCTATGATGGCTCCACATGCATGGAAGACATGGAGCACGTCATCAACTATGGCTCCTCAAGCATGAAGGAATTGGAGCTCTACATCGACAATGGCTCCTCATGCATGGAGCACTACACCGACAATGGCTCCACATGCTTGGGTGATATGGAGTACTACATCAACAATGACTCCCCAAGCATGGACGACTTCGAGTGCTACAACGACGACGACTCACCAAGCATGGAGGAGATGGCGAACTTCACCCACTTCGAGGGCTCTTCCATGAGCCATGAAGAATATCTCCACCGCTTGGAGATGGAGAACTACTACGTCAAGCTTGCGGAGACGCATCTTCAAGAAAGCATGAGCTTCAAGGCCAAGCGTGCCACACCAAAGGGCACCACCTACTTCGATGATCCACCTCCAAGGCGTCAAGCGCCACCACCTACATGGCGTCATGCACCACCATCTCCAAGGCGACGAGCGCCATCACCTCCAAGTCGTCAAGCACCACCATCTCCAAGGCACCAAGCACCACCATCTACAAGGCGTCAAGTGCATCTACCTCAAAGGCATCAAGTGCCATCTACTCCAAGAAGAGTGGCGCCCAAACATCATCTTCCACACAAGGCGCCACAAGGCGCCATAAGGCAAGAATCTTCATCGACATACATCCTCTAGAGATCATCGCCAACATCAAGAGGATACAAGACGTCATTCAAAGCATCTTCGCCATGAAGACGGAGAATACATGTTGAGCACCATCCATAATGCTCAACCAAGCTCAAGAAGGCACCACCATCACAAGAAGAGTGCCAAGGACAAGGAGCATCGTCGCGAGCGTCATGTGGATGACCAAGTGCGCCATCTACATCAACCTTTGGCAAGGCACGCCAATGACCTCCGTCGACACCATCATAAGGCACCTTCTACTACTCGTGCCACCACCAAAATGGCACCAAGAGCAAGCTCTCCTCCACGCCATCAAACTTCAACGCCAAGACTTGACATCCTAGATGACACATGCAACTTCGTAGATGAGGAAGACAAAGACCTCTACTTCGCCAAGTTAGACGCGTACGTCAAGAGGACTACACAAGCCAAGGTGCAAGATGGCAATGACAAGGTCAAGATTGGTGAGCATGGGATTTTCCCTTCACCAAAGGAGGTGCATGGAGTTGAGCACACCGAGCCTATCCCCATATGCTTGAGTGATGATGTGGTACCAATCCCATGTGAGTATGAGAGCCACTGAGCCCACTTGAGTGAGAACAAGAGTGAGATGAGTGACTCCACCACACGTGAGATTGAGTGCTTCCAATTTGAGGGCATGAGCGATACACCGAGTGAGTTGAGAGTGGTAGTTGAGGGCATGAGTGATACACCGAGTGAGTTGAGAGTGGTAGTTGATAGGTCATGTGAGACCACTTTGATTTCTAACAACTTACCCTCTATCTCTAGTGTGTACTCTCATGATGTGCTAGGTTTCATGGATCAAGAAGCGCCAAACTTGGAGATGATGATGCCTCCAACCAAGAAGATGTACATGGTGGATGAAGATGATGCCATCCCCATGGATGATGAAGAAGTCGCCCACATGGAGGCCAACACTACCACAACACCCACTTCATATGAGAGGTATGAACAAGGTAAGAATACGGGTGTTGATGATGCCATGATCCTACTAGTGGACATGATGACTTGTGATGATTGGCATGCTATGGATGATGTTTGTGATATCACATATGCTTCATTGATATTTTCATGTGATACTTTGCCTTTGCATAATGTTGAGCATGTGAAATTATTTGATTGTGATGACGTTGCCATAGACATGCCATGCTCTAAACGTTATGTTGATGATATCATTGCTTGCACTTTATTGAACAATTGCTCTTTCCAATGTTTTGCTTGCAATGATGTTACCAATGATAACCCTCGGACAATGCTTTGTCATGGATGTTTTACAATTTTTCCCGTTGCTTGCAATAAGTTGAATAATTGCTCTTTCACTTGTTTTGCTTGCAACAATAATTCTCATATGTATTCTACTGAGATGGCCCCCATAGCTTTCTCAAATTTTGGAGATTTTGGTAAATGCCATGATAAGCATGTTCCCCACTTGCATACTCACCATGCACCTATTTTACACTTGATTGACACTAATGGTGATGTGCAGAAGAAGAGATATGTCATGATGGATGATGTATTTCTCTACCATGCACACACGTTCTTCCTTTTATCTATGATATGTGTAGGTACCCGCACAGGAATGTCAACCTCGGTTGAGCACGAGTTGACAAAAAGAGCTCTAGAGAGCATCCCCCCAAGTGAGTTCAAGATCGAACCCAGCTCTGATACCTTTTGCATGCTTTGCATCTTTCATGTTGACAAATTGCTCTTTCCTATGGTTTGATTGCAAGCATGTTGATGGTATTCTTTCACCTTGTGACATGTCTCGTTGCTATTGGATATTGATGCTTTGTGTGTTGCCACAAAAATGTTGAACAATTTCTTTTTCTGATGTTTAGTGTGCAACCATAATGCCATTATGAGCATGTATTGTCACGAGAGCTTCCAAGTCTCTCGTATTGTTGTTGCAAGAAACATAAGGAACACTTGCTCTTTTATATGGTTTGTTTGCAAACATGTTGTTTTTGCTTCCGCTTGCGATATGCATACTCCCATGATCTTTGTTTTTGATGATATGTGTATGGCATCCAACATATTGAAGAATTGTTCTTTCCAATGGTTGGCTTGCACACATAATTATGTTGCTTTGGATATTCTTCCGTATGTTTTTTTGCTGAATTCTCCTATTCTTGCATCAAAGATGTTGATCAATATTTTACTCAATTGCTTTGAGTGCCACACTAAGATGTTTTATGGAGTTTTTGAGTTCCCACATTTGGATGATTTTCAAACGAGTTCCATGCACCTTAACCTTGCATATGCACTTTGTTTGCTATACTTGAGTTCTGCTAATAGTGTTGTGAACAAGAATGGACATGCCACAAATGACATGCTCCTCTATCACACACAAACATATGTTGCTTGGTCTTTGTTGTGTGAAGGTACAATTGCATACGCGTCAACCTCTATGGATAAAGAGTTGACAAGACGAATCGAAGAGTTGCCTATGGCTACCCTTCAACGAGCCATCTCTACATCCTAAGGTGACTTCCTTCTACTTGAGGACTCATATTATAATCTTCATTAATTGGCTACGCTTTGAGTGTTGCTTCGCTTTTGTGGTGAGCTTTGTAGGCTTCAATATTGCCGAGGACGACTATATGGTGAACCCCAGGATCAAGAAGGTCTCTCGACATCTTCTAATTTGTGATGAGCATGTAGAGTCGAGGACGACTCTTTTTGAAGGGGGGAGATGATGTAGCCCGACCTTCGTTCGTTACCACATCATGGTCTCCAACTTATGCCAAGTCGTCACGAACTCCAAAGGTGAATCCGTTCCTCTATGCAAACCCACTTCCTACCCCCTTGAATGGTATACTACTTCATACTCCGTCCCATATCCATGATAGGTTCACACCAACAAGTACGGAGGCATGGAAGGAAGCCTGGAGCACCAAGCCCGACAAGACGGAGGCTTGGAAGAGAAGACGGAAGAAGCAGCAGCTGAAGCACCGGAGTCTCCGGCCTGCGCACACCGGAGTCTCCGGCCACACCAGAGTCCCCGGCCTGAAGACACCGGAGTCTCCGGCCTGCAGACCCCGGAGTCTCCGGACCCATCTCCGGACCGACCCCCAGATCGAGCTCGAGGACTGTCTGTCTGCCACTCCGGAGACAGACCGGAGTCTCCAGCCCAGACCGGAGTCTCCTGACCACCACACCGGAGTCTCCGGCCTGAGCGTATGGGCCTGCGCGCCGCCAACTGGGCCTTCGGCCCATGTACCCCTTAGTCCGCCCAGACTTTCCCCTTTTATTCCTAAAGTACCCTTGAACTAGTGGCTGGCCTATATATAGTGCCCCCACCCCCTCATGTAACCCTAGGCATAGATGATAGACTAAAGACAACCCCCTTTATGGAATCTCTAGTTTTGCCTCATCCCCTTCTACCAAAGGGGATCGACTATCGTCACCACCTCGTTGGAGTTTGCATCGTGCCTCCCTCGTTGTACAAGGTCTTGGCATCGGTGTCCCTTTGCCAAGTTGTTATTTCTGGGTCCAATAAGCCAGGAACCATTCAATTCAAAGCTCTCGTAAGAGATCAAGTGATGCTATTATTATTGGACTCGGGAAGCTAGCTCTCACAGTTTTGTGGATCAATCCCTAGTAGACAAGTTGCAATGCCAAACCACGAAAATTTCAACACTCAAGGTGAAGGTAGCCAATGGAGATTTTATGTTCTGCAATGAAGTTGTGCCCAAGATGCAGTGGTGGTTGCAAGGCCATATTTTTGCTCGTGTACGAGGGTATTACCCCTAGGAGGCTATGGTGGGATTTTGGGCATGGATTGGCTAGAGAAGTGGGGCTTAATGAATTGTGATCGGGAACACAAGTGGGTGGAGTTATCCTACAACAAACAAACAATTAGGTTGACTGGCATTCCTTCAGTGGCAAATCAAGAGATTCATGCAGTCACAGTAGAAGAATTAACCAAAAGTCTGAAGGGTAATGACATTTGGGCTATGGCAGAACTTTCTATGGTTGAGAATGAGGTTCAGATAACTTTTCTTGTCCCTACAGAGATTCAGACACTGTTGCATAAATCTGCTGCAGTGTTCCAGGAACCAAAAGGTCTACCTCCTCACAGATAATTTCACCATGCCATCAATCTAATGCCAGGGTCTCAACCAACTAACTTTAGTCCTTACAGATATTCTCCATTGTAGAAAGATGAGATAGAAAGGCATGTAAAGGAAAGTTGCAGAGTGGCATAGTAATTCCTGTCAAGATAATAGCGATGGCCCTCTTTCAAAGCGAAGAGAACCGGACCCCAGACATCTGAATGAACGAGATCAAAAGGGCGCTCGGACACTGACTCACTGTGAGGATATGGGAGCCGAATCTACTTACCAAGACGACAACCCGGACAATCCAAAGAAGCATTTTTAGAGATAGACCCTAGAACACCGCGATGAACTAAAGATGAGAGACGGGAACCACATAAATGTCCAAGATGACGATGCGACTGCTGAAAAGAGCTGGTAGAGGCAACAACAGGGGCCGAGAGACTGGCAACTATGGCAGCGGAGGGAAGACAGAGCCAATCAAGCTCCCAGAGGCCATCATGGCGTCGGGGGCCAGCACCAAGTAGAGTGCCGGTGCGACGATCCAGTACGGAACAGGAATCGAAGTCGAGAGTGACCCTACAATGAGAGTCAACAACCTGACTACCAGAAAAGAGCTGCATGGTAAGTCGGGGAATATGGGCAACAGAAGGAACATGAAACTCTGAAGTGCTAAGAGTGCCTCGTCTAGCGAATGGGAGGGGAGTACCATCAGCAGTAAGAACACGAACAGGAGACTCGACAAATCGAATGGAGGTCTCGAGTTCGAGTCCTGTGTGGCGCAATTTTTCTTCAAATTTGTTGGTGCCCTCCTCTGTCCATGTATTGGCCTCTTGAGCCATACCTTTGAGTTTACACGTGTTGACTTGTCTTCCCATCACACGTGAGGGGGGGAGGGTTGTTGAAGTGTATATGTGGATTACCTATCTCTTTCCATCAGATCGGTCTTTTGGAATAGTTGATTAGTGCATGAAGTTTGACAATTCCAAGTGTCAATGCTTCCCCTGTCTTATTGGTTCAAAAGAAAGATGGCAGTTGGAGATTCTGGTTGGATGCTATCACAATAAAAAGCAAGTTTCCTATTCCCATAGTGGATGAATTGTTGGATGAGTTAGCAGGCACCAAAGTATTCTCCAAGCTGGACTTGAGGGCTGGATACCACCAAATTAGGATGGTGCCATCAATGAGCTGAAGACAGCTTTCAAAACCCACAATGGACAGTATCAATTCAGAGTAATGCCATTTGTCCTTACTAATGCACCAGCAACCTTTCAGTGTGTCATGACCTCTGTGTTTGCTCCATTTGTCAGAAAGTTCGTCTTGGTATTTATGGATGACATCTTGTTATACAGTCAGTCTGTTGAGGAACATGTCCATCATCTCACATTGGTTTTCCAAGTTCTGCTAGACAATCAGCTTTATGCCAAGAAGAGCAAGTGCTCCTTTGCCCAACAAAGACTGGAATATTTGGGATATATTATATCTGACAAAGGTGTTGCTACAGATCTAGAGAAACCCAAAGCCATGCTGGCATGGCCAGTGTCATCTAATGTTACTGAACTCAAGAGCTTCTTGGGGTTGACTGGATACTATAGAAAATCTGTCAAAAACTATAGAATCATTGCCAAGCCACTCACTATGCTCCTGCAGAAACAGAGTTTTGAATGGGATCCAACAGCCCAACAAGCTTTTGAGGCACCAAAGAGGCCATGAGCATGACACTTGTGCTAGCTATGCCAGATTTCTCTAAATCCTTCTGGATTGAAACTGATGCATGTGATACATGCAAGATGGACACCCAATAGCATACCAGCAAGGCACTGAGTGTGAACAATAAGAAGCTATCTATTTATGAAAAAGAGTTCTTGGCAATCGTGATGGCTGTTGACAGGTGGAGGCCATACTTGGCTAGGGGCCCCTTTGTGATCAAAACTAACCATCAGAGTTTATGCCAATTGGAGGATCAAATCTTGCAATACTGATCTCCAAAAGAAAGCCATGACAAGGTTGGTAGGGCTGAACTTTTCTTTCCAGTATAAGAAAGTAGCTGAGAACAAGGTGGCAGATGCCCTGTCTAGGGTGGGCCATGCCTTCTCCCTGTACTCTGTGTCAGCTGGGGTACCAGTGTGGATACAAGAGGTATTACACTCTTGTGCTGCGGACAACGAGGCTCAACTGTTGTTGCAAGAACTTCCTTTTGACGGGTATGAGCTGCAGCAAGGTCTTATCAGACTTCATGCCAAAATATGGGTTGATGCAAATGTGGGGCTACAAACCAAACTGATTCAAGCATTCCATGCAAATGCACTTGGGGGACATTCTGGTATTCAGTCCACTTATCAGAGAATTAACAAGTTGTTCACTTGGCCTGGTCTCAAAAGTGCAGTACAAGACTTTGTGAGCCAATGCACTATATGTCAACAAGCAAAACATGAAAATTGCAAGACCCCTGGGTTGTTGCAGCCACTCAGGATACCCAAGGGAGCTTGGCAGGAAATTTCCTTGGATTTCATCGAAGGACTTCCTAAATCAGTTGGGTATGATGTGATTCTGGTCATTGCGGATAGATTTACAAAGTATGCACATTTCATTCCTCTTAAACACCCATACTCTGCTCACACAGTGGCCAAGGTTGTTTTCAACAATGTGGTCAAATTGCATAGTATGCCCATTTCATTTGTTTCAAACAGAGACAGAGTATTTACTAGTACCTTCTGGAAGGAATTGTTTGCCATGTTTGACACAAAGCTATAGATGAGCAGTGCCTATCACCCTCAGAATAATGGGCAAACTGAGAGAGTAAATCAGTCATTGGAGATGTATCTGAGATGTGTAGCCAATGAACAACCCAAGCAATGGTACACTTGGTTACCATTGGCAGAATTTTGGTACAATACTTCTCACCACTCTGCTATTTGTTGCTCCCCATTTAAAGCCTTGTACAAAGAAGAACCACATTATGGTATGCTTCCAGACTTGCAAACTGCTACCAACACTGAAGTTAAGGATTTCTTGGCTGAGAGACAGTCTGCTTCTGAGATGTTAAAATATCAGCTGGAAAAAGCATAGTTGAGGATGAAACATTATGCTGACAAGAACAGATCTCCAAGGGAAATCCAGGTTGGGGATTTAGTGTTTTTGAAGCTGCAGCGGTATGTGCAACAGTCACTGGTTAGAAGACAATTTCCCAAGTTGTCCTATAAGTTCTATGGGCCCTACAAGGTTCTATCCAAAATTGGATCTGTTGCACACAAGCTGGAGTTACCTGCTACAAGTCAGATACATCCTGTGTTCCATGTTTCTCAGCTTAAACCCTTCAAACAAGATTTCACAGCAGTTTCTTCTAATCTGCCTGTGCAAGTGCAGTTGGATGTGCAAGATGTGGAGCCTGAGGAGATTCTGGAGAGACGTCTATGCAAGAAAGGCAATGCAGCTTATGTTCAGGTCAAGATCAAGTGGACATCTTTGCTGGCCAGTGCAGCTACTTGGGAAGATTACGATGTGCTAAGGGCTCGCTTTCCACATGCACTAGCTTGGGGACAAGCTAGTTCTTTAGGGGGAGGTGGTGCCCCAAGCTAGTTCTTTAGGGGGAGGTGGTGTCACGACTCCAGGTGTTGTGCCAGATGTCCTACAGTAGTATAGCATGGGCCGTGTGTGTTGGGCCGTAGGCCAAGTGGAGTGTGTGGGCTGAGGCCTTTCAGACTGTCGATATAACAGTCGAGGCGTGTAACGAGCATGGTATGAATGAAATGAATGAACTAGTCTGGTCCTGATCTTCTTCCTCCCCAAGTCTCCCTCCTCTCCTGATCCCCTTCCTCCTAGCCACCGGAACCCTAGCCGTGGCAATCATACCGCCGGCGACGGGACATAACACAGTGCCATATGCCTTACCGCGTCAAGAAACTGGCATCGATGCATTATACTATGCAATAAATACAGTAGTTCTTTCAGCGTTTGCACATAGACTAGCACTATCACCAATTTGAATGGGTTTACCCATATTGCAGCCTCTCATGAGTAGTCTAACTTAATTTTGCTCGCGCTATGAATTAGGCACCAAGTCACAATCAGCAAGAGCACGGCCAGTGTGGTAAAGAAAATGGTGCAGCAAAACATGCAATCAGCGAAAGAAAGATGGGGAACATACTGGTAAGCGAAATATCTGGGTTTGCTCGGAAACAGATTTTCGCATTGCTTGTTTGATCCACCAGTGAGAATATGTAGAGAACCTAAAACCCTTTGATGCATCAAACTTTTCAGCACCTCTTATAAGGCCCTGCATTCCTTCCTGTAATGAAGACCTAAAAATAAAATACCCATGCTAAATACAGCATGGCAGTAACCATTCTTATCCACAGAAGCTAAAAAATACATATACATACCTGAATAAGATCATAAAGCTCCAATCCTGGACCTTCAAACTCTCTGGCAATAGAGATTACAAGTCGCACATTAGATGTTACCATTCTGTTCTTGCAATGAATACCATGATCCAGACGTTTCCGCAAAGCGCTCTCATCAGTTCCAGCAGCGGCTGCCCACTGTGGGAAGGTTGGTTGACCACCATTGTACTCTGCAAGCGCTGCTTGGATTGCCTCCAGCTTCAAGAGATCCTGCATCAATTCAAGGAAATCCAGCATAATTAATTCCAAAACTGACTCAACTTGAAAAGAAAAATATACTACATCCAGTTCAAAATAGATGTTGTTTCTAGTTTCCAAATAGATGCTGCTTTAGGTTTTTTAGTTATTATTTTGCCACTAAATGACCATATTAATTGCATATTTGTGGTGAATGGTGATGTTAAGACTTGGCAGTAGGTATAAATCAATAGAGGTAAACCGCATAAAAAATATTCAGACGAAATACATTGCAACTTCAGAAATGTCAAGGATCTCTATGTTCCACTTAAACAAAAAATTACAGCAATACTACTGGGAAATTTCAAAGTGTACACAATGTATAATTTAGAGACACCGCCAAAAATAATCTTCTGCAAGGACTATTGTATTGGCAGATGTGCGCAAAACTACATATTGAGGTTTTCCTTGCATGAAGGGCTTCTATCTCATGATAAATGCATAAAAGTCCCTCGACATTTCACTTGATCTAATTCTCATCCCCTGCATCGGAGTACTAATCTACATATGACACAGACAGATACATATGTAGATCCCCTCCAACTACGCCTATGTGTGGCATACATATTGAAAAGTGAGTTCACTTCTAAACCCTTCCCTATAGTTTGAAATAGTGTTATTTGAATGTGAACTGTTTCTAGTCAATTGCCAAAATTTCATCATTTCATCAAGCAAAATCTATACATTAATATTTCATCAAATGGCATTGAAGTGTAGTACCCAAGAGCTAATTTTGCCCATGAGAAATTACCATACAAACGGCAAATCTAATTCATTCTTATTTGCTTTATAAACTGCCGCATCCTGATTCGCGGACACCAGGGAGACACTCCCCTTTGAGTTCGGCCAAGGGCACAATGCGGCGCAACCAACAAGAGAGATCCCAACTCGCAAGCACACAAGTTCCTCAAAGAAAAAACTCGCAAGCACACAAGGAGACACAGTGGTCTTTACCCAGGTTCAAGTCGTGTTCTGCGGCAACCAACGCCGCGTGGAGTACTCGCACGACGAGGGGATGCAGAAATTGTGGCGGCTGAGCCCCTTCCCGTGATGCGCCCATGACTTCTCAATCGGCGAGATGTTCTTGACGTTCCTACGCATAGAGTAGTACCGTGGGCCGCATGTAAAAGAAGGACATGAAAAGAAAGGTTGTAGCCTTCCCTAAGTCTTGCTCGTGTAAACATGGCGCTTGTGCTTTTGCTGAAGGAAAGAGTACTTAGCTTCAGTGTTGTCGTTTCCGTTGTGTTGTCTCTTCCTTTGATCTCTGATGTAGCCCGTCCTATGGATGCTCCTACATCTATACCACCAAGTCCCCCAAGTGGACCCATGACTCGTGCCTGAGCCAAACTCCTCCAAGCTAAGGTGAATTCGCTCCTCTCATCATGTGACTTTAACACATCCTTGGATGGCTTGCTACTTCATGCAAATACACTATGCATTCTCAGCTATGAAGCCCCGACGCATCCCCAAGCTCCTATGGATGAAGTGCAAGGAGCAGGTCAAGAAGAAGAAGTTGCTGCAGCTGCTCAGACCGGAGTCTCCGGCCTGACAGATCGGAGTCTCCGGACCATCTCCGGACCGACCCCCAAATCGAGCTCGAGGACACTCAGATGACCACTCTAGAGACGAACCGGAGACTGACCGAAATCTCCGATCCACCACACCGGAGTCTCTGGACCGAGCGTCGCCAGGCATGTAAAAGCCTTTGGACCTTCGGCCCATGTACCCCTTAGTCCGTTCAGGACTTACCTTTTATCCCTAAAGTACCCCCTGACTTAGTGGTTGGCCTATATATAGTCCCCCACATCTATTGTAAACCCTAGGCATGATATTTGGAATTAACGGACACCCTTGTGGATCTATCTAATTCTTGCCCCATGCTCCTTGATTGAGGAGCACCCAAATATCACAAACCTCGTTGGAGTTTGCATCGTGCCTCCCTCGTTGTACAAGGCCTAGGCATCGGAGTTCCTTTGCCTAGACGTCAAGATCTCACCGAGTCTGCCTACTCGCCGTGCCGGTTCGAGAGAGAGTCCTCCGCCTGACGCCGATCCTAGGGATTGCGCCGGACCGGTCACCGTCGGCGTGAGCTATTGGTGTGTATCGTGGTTTTGCGTGAGTGTGTTCATCGTGTTCTTCATGCGTGAGTTCGTCGTGTTCATCCCTCTCTCCTTCCCCCGCACTCCACCCACGATTTGAACAGGATTCGTGAAAGATCGAGCCACCCTCGAGGTTGACCCTCAACATATTGGTATCAAGAGCTTCGTTGCTCATGAATTCCCCCACAAATTTTTCTTCTATCCACCAAAAAATCGAAAATCCCCAAAAAAGAGCCCCAAATTTGCCTTTGGATCGATCTCTTGATTTGGAGTGTTATTTATGGTTTTAATCTGACCAAATCTTGTCTTAGGTATTAGTCCAGCTTTATCCTGTGTTTTCCAAGCCCAATTTAGCCATTTTTTCGCGGATTTGACCCAAGGCGTGGATTTCTGCTCAAGAACACGAGCAATTCGAGCTCTGTCCCCAGACCGGAGTCTCCGGCCCACACCGGAGTTTCTGGCCTGAGCACACCGGAGTCTCCGGCCTGCACCGGAGTTTCCGGCCCAGAGACACCGGAGTCTCCGGCCCTGACCCCTAATTTTGACAATTTTGCCTCTTACTTCGCATTGGCTAATTTTCTCTTGTTTGTTCGTGTTCCTTGTGCGTGTCGTCAACTAACAACAAGCTTCCACATCAACAACTTCCGCGCTCATCGACACCACGGCCCACGAACATCATCCCGCACCACCGACGTCAAGTTCATCATCACCAACGAAGGTATAATTTGCGTCACCTTGTTAACCCCTATCTTCCTTTATGTGTACCTATCCCACGAGAGTGGCTCATCTTGTGTTTACTTGAGCATTGTGCATTTGTCCTTGGATAGTGAGAGTGCAATAGCAATAGCAAGTGTGACTAGGTAGCATCAAGGGAGAGCAAAAAAAAAATACAAAGATACAAAGAAAAAGAAAAATAGTCTCCCATAGCAACAGAGTGTCTCAAAGCTTGTAAGCAAGAGAGAAAGAAGAGCGCCCAAGGCAAGTGCACAAATCCGTTGCTCATTTTTCTTCTTTGTAAACTAGCCACGATCTCTCCTCACATTGACACGACACCGAGCGTAGTCTTTGTTACGATATTTTGTTTGCTCATTTTCATAGTCGTGTCAATCCCATTAATCTCCATATGTGAGTATATAGTCGTAGGTTCCCGTCACCCATTTTGAGTTGTTGACCTTTGACTTGAGTTTTTGTTTGGATTTTACCCACTTTTGACTATCCCTTTTCTTTTGGTTGGTTCTTTGGCATTCCACAATCCTAACCTACCACCAAAAGCTTTTGAGAGTTAGTTCTTTCTTTAGTGTAAGCTTTCTTTGAGATTTCACTTTGCACGCTTATAGCTCTCACTTGTGGTTTCTAGTTCGGTGCAATCCTCAAGGTTAGGTACAAGGCTAATACCACCATATTCCACTTCCATATACAATCCTTTTGTGTTTTGCATGATGGATAGGCACGGTGAGTTGAGCCAACCACCTCCCCAAGAAGAAGAACATGGACCGTACATGACGCCTCCAACGTAATCCAGGGCATCCACGTCCTCAAAGTAAGTAGCGGTCGCAGTCTTGTAGGCGTGCTCGAGGGAGCGCAAGGCCTCTACCTCGTCGCAACGAATCGTGATGACCCCGCCGCTGCCTCCAGGCATCTTGACCATGTCGTTGGCGTGGTGAGTGGTTGCCATGAACTTGGCCAGTGCGGGGTAGCCGAGGATGACATTGTACAGGAGGCCGATGTGTGCCACGTCGAAGTCGATGAGCTCGGTGCGGTAGTTGTCGCGTGTCCCGAACGTGATAGAGAGGCGCACCTGCCCAATGGGTATGGTGGATCCGTTGGTCAATCCGGAGAAAGGCATGGTCGGCATCAGCCTGTCGTACGGCACCTGCAGTTGGGCGAAAGTCTCGGTGGAGATCACGTTCAGGCCTGCACCTCCATCGATGAGGGTCTTCGCGGCTGCGATGTTGTTGATAGTGGGGGTGCAGATCATGGGGACAATGCTCATGGGCCTGGTGGAAGTGGGGCGGTCACGGGCATCGAAGGTGATGGCACAATAGGACTACTTGAGCTTTGGGGATGGAACCCCTGGTCTGGCAGCCGCAACCTCGCGAGTGAGTAGCTTCAAGTGCTGGTTGGACGTCGGGGCCTGGGAACCACCAAGAATGCAGGCTATGGCCTTGGTAGCCCCGAGGATTCTCGGCACGTCCTTTCTCCTGTGGATGAGGGTGATGCTGCACGGTGTTGGTCTGGTGGCTTGTCGAAGGGGGATTGCGGCCGCCGGAGTTGTTGTTCCAGCGCTCACCCCCACTTTTGTCGCCGCTCGGGCCGCCTCGCTCGCCGCCTGGTCTTCCCCTCCTCTGGTTGCTACACATGTCGCGGAGCTTCTTGAGCTCGTAGCAGTCGTCGGTGAGGTGCCCATGTTTCTTATGGAGGTGGCAGTACGAGCTGTCGTCCCGCTCTCTTTCACCGTTCCCCTTGCGAGGACTCTTCCGGTCTGGCTCTGCGGCCAAGACGATGGCGGTCTTTTGCTTGGGGTCTTTGTTCTTGCCCTTGGATGAGCCTGAGGCCTTGGGGTAGTTTCTGCCATGGTGAGGCCAAACATTCGCCCCGCCTCCGCCTTGGCGCACTTTTCAGCCATGACGAAGAGCTCGGCAGCCATGGTGAGGCTCTCACCTCGGATGTCAATCTTCTCCCTCATCTTGACGTCCTTCACGCCCTCGGAGAAAGCGGTGGTGACGTTGGAGTCCAAGATCTTGGGGATCTTGTTGCGGACTCGGTTGAACTCTGCAGGAACTTGAAGAGGGTCTCTCCAGGTTGCTGGCGTACCTGGCGGAGGTCATAGTAAGTGAGCGGGCAGTCGTGTTAGCTAAATCCAGTGCAGTTTGTCAGGTTAGTTTTAGTGAAAGTCTGAAATAAAGTTCAGGTAACGTGTGCTTGTACATGTTAACACTGACAGTAGTTGGCTTAGGTTCAGTTTCAGTTTAGACTTGGTCTAGTAGCTGCATTGGATACTTGTGGGGATGGACACGACCTGTTCATGCAGCTAGCTTGTAGGGGAGATGGACCTGAGCGGTAGTGGGATGGCACTACCTAGTAAGCTCGTTTACTGATCCTAGTTTTCAGGATTTTTAGTTGTAAGCAGAGAATAAATAGAGAAGGAGAAAACAGAAAACGTTGCAAGATGTGTGCAACACAAACCACCTGTGTCCACTGTGTTCGTGTGTGCTTTCTCTGTGTTTGGCTCTAGTTTGATCCATTGCAGGACTTCAACTGGTATCAGAGCGACTTAACCCCTGGGACCATGTCGCATGCACCAGGGAGAGGACGTGGCGGCCGTGGAGCCGGCGGCACCCCTCCACCGGCTGCGGGAGCACCGCTACCTGGCGCGGCCAGGGGGCGCGGCGGTACCCCACCTCCACCGAGAGCATCGGTGACCCCTCCACCCGCAGCACGACGTCGCTCACCGAGTCGTGGGCGCTCCATGGGGCGGCAGGGAGGCGGCGAGGTGATGCGTGAGCCCGCTGGCGGCAGCGGCACCCACCTCGCGTTCCCGATGTTGAAGCGCGGTGAGTACACACACTGGTCCATGGTGATGGAGGTCAACCTGTAGGCTGCGGGGCTGTGGGACGCGATCGAAGACGACGACGTCTCCCAGCGAGAGGACAAGCAGGCGCTGGCGGCGCTGCTTCGTTCGACCCCCGCCGAGATCCATCCGATGTTGATCGGAAAGGGAAGCGCCAAGGCAGCGTGGGAGGCGATCCGTGTGCACAAGCACGGCAACGATCAAGTTCGCGACACACTCGTGCGCCGACTTCGAACAGAGTTCGAGTCTATAACGTTCAAGCCTAGGGAGCGTATCGACGAGTTCGGGGTAAGGATCACGAACCTCGCATCCTCCCTGCGCTCCCTTGGGGACGCCTGCGACGACGAGAAGATCGTCAGAAAGTTCCTCTCCGTCGTGCCCGAGCGACTCGCCCAGATCGCCTTCTCGATGGAGACGATGATGAATCCAGCGGAGCTGACCGTCAAGGAGGTCGTCGGGCATCTCCGTGTTGTCGAGGAGCGTCTCGATGATGAGAAGACGGACACCGGTGGCCAGCTGCTCCTCACAAAGGAGCAGTGGGAGGAGAAGTACAAGCAGGGCCGCGGCGGTGGCTCTGGCAGGAACGCGAGCGGCAACAACCGTGATCGCTGGGACAGCGGTGGTAGCCACTCCACGGCTCAGGCCAAGGGCAAGGCAGGCGCTCTAGGCTCAGGCGACGGCGATGTTGACCGCGACAAGTGCCGCTACTGCAGGAAGAAAGGGCATTGGGCGCGCGAGTGCAGGAAGAAGCAGCGTGACGAGGCAGCAGCAGCTGCTCATCTCACGCAGAAGGAGGAGGAGGACGAGCCTGGCCTGCACATGGCCACCATCGTCGAGCTCCAGGTCGCCACGGCGACCTCCGACGCATCTCCAACACTCCCAGACCCAGGGACACCGCTCCCCGGCGAGCAGGTGTTCCTAAACGAAGAGCGCGTGCGCGTCGAGTTCAGAAAGACGGCCAACGACACCGATGTTGCCTGGTACCTCGACACCGGGGCATCCAACCACATGACGGGAGATGCCTCCGTCTTTGCTCACCTGGACAAGACCGTCTCAGGGAAGGTGCGCTTTGGGGATGGCTCCGTCGTCAACATCCATGGGCGTGGCACAGTTCTGTTCGCCATCGACAGCGAGCGACACCGCCAACTCATGGACGTGTACTAGATCCCCAGGCTCAAGTCAAACATTGTGAGCATTGGGCAGCTCGACGAGAGCGGCTTCCCGACGCACGTCGAGGGCGGCTATATGACCGTCCACGACACCGACAAGGCTCTCGTCGCCAAGGTGCCACGCTCGAGGAACAGGCTCTACATCGTCCATCTGAGGATTGTGCAACCCGTGTGCCTGGCAGCGCACATAGATGACGAGGCCTGGCGCTGGCACTCACGCTTTGCCCACCAGAGCTTCGACAGCCTGGAGAAGATGTCCAGGAACAGCATGGTCCGTGGCATGCCAGCCATCCACCATGCCGAGCAGCTGTGCGAGGCCTGCATTGCAGGCAAGCATCGCCGAGCTCCTTTCCCTGTTGTGGCTAAGTTCAGAGCCATGGAGCCGTTGGAATTGGTCCACGGCGACCTTTGTGGCCCAATCACGCTGGCGACGATCGGCGGCAAGCGCTACTTCCTGTTGTTGGTCGATGATCACAACAGGTACATGTGGCTGATGCTGTTGAGGACGAAGGACGAGGCTGTTGCTGCAATTCGTCGTTTCCAGGCTGAAGCAGAGAAGGAATCAAAGAGACCGTTGCGCGTGCTTCGCACTGACCGCGGTGGTGAATTCACCGCGACAGAGTTCGCGGAGTGGTGCTCTACCCACGGCATCTCGCGCCATCTCACCGCTCCTTACTCGCCGCAGCAGAATGGCGTGGTTGAGAGGTGGAATCAGACCATCGTCGTCACCACCAGATGCATGCTCAAGGCAATGAGCGTGCCAGCGGAGTTCTAGGGAGAAGCAGCCTTGGCAGCGGTCTTTGTCCTCAACAGGTCCATGACCAAGAGCCTGGAGGGGAAGACACCGTTCGAGGGTTGGCACGGGAGCAAGCCAGCCGTCCACTTCCTCCGCGTCTTTGGCTGCAGAGCATACGCAAA
Source organism: Avena insularis (assembly GCA_023614405.1). Lineage (NCBI taxonomy): Eukaryota > Viridiplantae > Streptophyta > Magnoliopsida > Poales > Poaceae > Avena > Avena insularis. The sequence goes on from CM042690.1 coordinate 371,276,686, forward strand.
GGAGACGAAGCCCGACCTAAAGAAGCTCGACGACAGGTCCCGCCCGATGGTGATGCTTGGGTACGAGCCCGGCAGCAAGGCCTACCGCCTCTTCGACCCGGTGAAGAAGAAGCTCCACGTGTCGTGCGACGTCATCTTCGATGAAGGAGCAGCCTGGAATTGGGGGGAGCACGCCGGCAGCGACTTGACCTTGACGATGGAGAGCTGGACACTGTCGTCGCCTTCGACAGTTAAATTCAGAGAGGCAATCTCTGAATCTGCTGGAGTTGACACATCTCTAGGGAAGCAGGCCACATCTCCTTCCGATGGGCCGCCACTGGTGGACCGGCCCACCTCGTCGACTCTAGAGCGGCTCGTCCGCTTCGTCTCGCCACCAGCACAAGGAGGGGAAGAGCACCTGGATGCATGTGTTGACCCACAAGCCGCCCACCGCTATCGCTCGATTGAGGATCTCATCGATCCGGCAGCGGCGAATCCGGGGAGGGCGGAGCGCCTCCTGCTCACGCCCACCGGCGAGCCCTCGACGCTCGCTGAAGCAGAAGGAGAGGAGGCATGGCGCAAAGCGATGCACGACGAGCTGGAGTCTATCGAGGAGAACGACACCTGGACATTGACAGAGTTGCCGCTAGGCCACAAGCCCATCAGCTTGAAGTGGGTCTACAAGCTGAAGCACGACGCTGGCGGCAATGTCATCAAGCACAAAGCCAGGCTCGTCGCCAAGGGCTACGTCCAGCGGCCAGGGATCGATTTTGATGAAGTTTTCGCCCTTATCGCCTGCCTGGATTCAGTTCGTCTTCTGCTCGCCGTCGCCGCTTAGTTCAAGTGGCAAGTCCATCACATGGACGTGAAGACGGCGTTCCTTAACGGCGAGCTAGGGGAGGAGGTGTACGTCTCTCAGCCGCCAGGATTCATCGACGGCAAGAACTCCAGCAAGGTCATGCGCCTCCACAAGGCTCTCTACGGCCTTCGTCAAGCTCCGCGTGCTTGGAACACCAAGCTCGACGCCGTCCTGGCATCGCTCGGTTTCACCAGGAGCGATTCAGAGCACGCGGTGTACACCCGCGGCAACGGCGACTCGCGGCTTCTCCTTGGCGTCTATGTCGACGACCTCATTGTCACGGGAGCATGCGACGCCGTGATCTCGGAGTTCAAGCGACAGATGTGTGACCGTTTCAAGATGAGTGACCTGGGCTTGCTCACCCTCTACCTCGTCATCGAGGTGAGGCAGGAGCCAGGACACATCACACTAAAGCAGAGCGGCTTCGCCTCCAAGCTGCTGGAGAAGGCGGGGATGGCAGATTGCAATTCCGTTCACATTCCGATGGAGCCTCGCCTCAAGCTGTCAAATGAGAGCTCCAATCTGGCGGTCGAAGCCACGCTCTACCGCAGTCTCGTCGGCAGCCTCCGCTACCTCGTGCACACGTGGCCAGATATCAGCTTCGCCGTTGGCATGGTGAGCCGATTCATGGAGGCACCCACCACTGAGCACATGAGTGCTGTGAAGCACCTTCTCCGCTACATCGCCGGCACGATCAACCACGACTGCACCTACGTCACTACAACTGATGGTGCGAGCCTAGAGGGATTCAGTGACGTGGACATGGGTGGCGACGTCGACGACAGAAAGAGCACCTCAGGTACTCTGTTCTTCTATGGCAAATCACCAATCTCTTGGCAATGCCAGAAGCAGAAGGTGGTCTCTCTGTCCTCATGCCAGTCAGAGTACATGGCTGCAGCTACTGCTGCGTGCCAGGGTGTTTGGCTTGGTTGTTTGCTCGGCGATCTTCTGGGTTGTGATCCTCTCATCGCCAAGTTATTCATGGACAACAAGTCTGCGATTCAACTCTGCAAAAAACCAGTGTTCCATGATAGAAGCAAGCACATCGAGGTGCGCTATCACTTCATCAGAGGTTGTGTCGAAGATGGGAGTGTGTCTGTCGGTACATTGGGACTAAAGATCAGCTCGCAGACATTTTCACCAAAGCACTTGGGCGTGTTCGGTTTCAGATGCTCCGCGAGAAGATCAAGGTAACCAAGATCAACTGACTGAGCTGCATCTGGTTTAGGGGGAGATTGTTAGCTAAATCCAGTGCAGTTCGTCAGGTTAGTTCTAGTAAAAGTCTGAAATAAAGTTCAGATAACGTGTGCTTGTACATGTTAACACTGACAGTAGTTGGCTTAGGTTCAGTTTCAGTTTAGACTTGGTCTAGTAGCTGCATTGGATACTTGTGAGGATGGACACGACCTGTTCATGCAGCTAACTTGTAGGGGAGATGGACCTGAGCGGTAGTGGGATGGCACTACCTAGTCAGCTCGTTTACTGATCCTAGTTTTCAGGATTTTCAGTTGTAAGCAGAGAATAAATAGAGAAGGAGAAAACAGAAAACGTTGCAAGGTGTGCGCAACACAAACCACCTGTGTCCACTGTGTTCGTGTGTGCTTTCTCTGTGTTTGGCTCTAGTTTGATCCATTGCAGGACTTCAGCTCGTACGTCCCCTTGAAGTTGGCGATGAAGAGGGAGTTGAGCTCCGCCCATAAGTCGATTGATTCCTCGGGAATGTTCATCAGCCAGGTGCTGGCCATGACGCGGTCATCTCCTCACGCGGCCTCGACGCCCGTGGTGTAAAGCTGCAGGAACTCGCACGGGTTGGTTGTTCCGTCGTAGCACGCAGGCGTCTCCGGGCGAAACTTGTGGGGCCAGACCACGCGGCGGAGACCTTTGGTGAGGGCGAGGTAGCCGTTGGCTTGGACCGCCTTGTCGTTGGCGAGGGTCGCGCGGTTCTGCTGACCCACAGTGGCGGTTTCCTCGGCGAGACGGTCCTCGCGCCCACCTGGCCGCGTCGCGGCCGCGGGAGGCAAGACGATCTGGCAGTTGTTCGTGGGTGGTGGAGTGACGTTCTCGGGCTTGGGGGCGCCTTCGTAGTGGCGAGGCGGGAGCGAGCCCCCCGCCCCCGGCGTCCCGTCCTCGGCCCGAGCCCCCGGGCCCTCTAGGGAGAGGGTAGCGACATCGAGGAGTCCGGCTATCCGGTCGGACCACCTCCCCTTGCCTAGCTCGGTCGGCGGGTGGATCAGGAGCTCATGCACCATGCGTCTGGCAGCCTCCGGGGTGAGACGCTCGAGGTGGCCGCGCGATGACGCGGTGCGGGAGAGCAACGTGGGACCGCACGAGGAGGAAGTGGGCTCCCATGACGGGAGGTAGGAGGAGCCCCCTTCATCCTCCGTCCACGGGGCCTACTCGGAGGAGGTGCACCGCGGAGGCAGCTCCGTCTGGGCCTCTCTCGCCACGCGACGGAGGGCTCGCTCAGCGCGGGCCTCGTTGCCAGCCGACATGTCGTTGAGGTCGATGAAGGTCTTGAAAGCACGCCTCAGCCCCCTACCTGGCGCACCAAATATTGGAGATTTGTCCCACTAAGGAAACTAGGGTCCAACGATCCCTTGGTTCGAGAGGGGGCTGAACACACGGCTCCAAGGAAACTCGGCGACGGCAGCGGTGGCGGAGCAAGCACACGACAGAGAGGTGACTCGGGTTTTTTTACCCAGGTTCGGGACCCTCGTGAGGAGGTAAAGCCCCTACTGCTTTGTAGTATTGCTCGCGTGCTTCGTGAGGGTACAATGCATGATGAAAGTCTAGGGTTTTAGATCTCAAGGATCGATCCCACCTAAGGTAGGAGAAGGGCATCTTATATAGGGCGGCGTCGGGCCTCTTCCCCCGGTCCATCGGTGGGAAGGGTCACCACAGTGCCGCTCCTCCGAGTCTCGGTCTACAGGACCGCTTTGGTGGACTAAGTCTTGGGCACCGGGAGCTTCTCAGTCCACCCGCAAAGTGGCCTTCCTTTTCCCCGTTTGTCCTCGTCTGGCGTTGCCCGTTGTCTCCCTTGCACCTAAACGGCAAAGTGGGGCGCCTACCATGTTGAAGTCATTTGTCCTGTTGCAAAAAAGGTGGTGGACCGGACCTTCCTTTACCGAGGCAGATGGAGGGCGCAGAGCCGCCGCCCCTTGTCAGGGCCTGCCTCGCCTGTTGGCCGTGGTGAGATTACCAATGGGCCCTGGAGCGTGCTCCAGAGCATCCAAGGACAGGTTGCGCGCTGGAGCTCTGCAGGAGGGAGGATTCTCCTCTAGAGGGCGTCTCCTCGCGAAGCGGAGCCTCGCGAGGGAACACCTGCCCGTGCCGTCTCCAGAGGCATCGCAGCCTCCTGTAGGCTCGGTTCTATCAGGTGTTGGGCCTGCTAACCGTCGGGACGTGGCACCCCGGTTGCCAGGGCCCCGACAGGGGCAGCTCGCTAGCTACCCCCACAGGATCCGACCCCACAGAGCTCGCGGGATGTGTCCGCCCCTCCGTGTCGTACGTGGAGTCATCGTGGAGACAAGCTAGGGGTGCACACGCGGGGCGGTTGGTCCGAAGTGCGCCGCCTGGGCGTGCGCTTGCGCCCAGAGAGTCCATATCCACGTCGTTGGTCCCGCCTAGGGCCATAGCAGCATAATGCTGGTGACGACAGAGTTGGGGAAGGTTGACGAACGCCTTTGCCCCTACATGGTGTGCCAGATGTAGCTTACTAATTCTCTGACACCGGGGAGCCACTCTCCCCTTTGAGTTCGGCCAGGGGCACAACGCGATGCAACCAACATGAGAGATCCCAACTCGCAAGCACACAAGGAGACACAGTGGTTTTTTACCCAGACTCAGGCCGCATTGTGCGAAACCCTACGTCCTGCAACTATGGTGTATATGATGAGCACAGATCTAGTGAATCATGCCTTCCTTCCCTTTCTCTCTACCGTGTCCTCTTTTTCTCTCTCGCCTTCCCCCTACCCTTCCTCACCTCCCCATTTTATCTCCCACGGGGATTACATAGGTCGGCCTGGAAGGAAAAACGACACGAGGGCAGAATGTGGCGCCCTCAACCTGATCGAGCCTGGCAGGTGTGGCGTCGTGTCAAGGCCAGGTGTCAATCGCCTTAGATGCATGGACAGGATGGTATGAGTCGTCATGTCGCGGTTACCCTGCCTAGGGTAGTGGAGCGGGCTTGTCAGTGATCACCGGACAGGTGGCGCGGAGGTACTGCAGGATGGCCCCGCGAACATCCTTTCGTTCCCGGGCAGTCTGTCTTCTTCCAGGATGGCTTGTCCCTTTGAAAGAGGTTCTTGACGAAGATTTGCATGCCGCTCTTCCCCAAAGATCTCACCGGGGTTCTCCATGTGAGGGCCATTGTCCCCGAGTCGGGGTCGCTTAACAGTCCGCGGACCACCTGAAGGAAAAGTGCATGCCCCCCATCCCACAGAGACGACATACATGTTTCACCCATCCTGGCCCACAATTGCATGATGTAACGCAGCTAAAAGTTTAAAATATGTCTAGTCATCCAAAGAAGCAAAAGTAGTTAAACTATAATACTCTAACAAATTTTAGCTGATCCACTGGCTGAATGCATGTATCTGGAAACAATAGTGCAGTCTATTTCTGAGTATACTCACTGATTTCAGAAGGCCTAATAGAACCTAAAATATGACCAGAGTAAAGATCAACGTCCTGGAACATAAACTGAGATGCAAACTGTAAGATTGTTTGTTTTTTCTTACATCAGCTGTGGAAGTGTCTACATAGGTAGAAACTAAAGCATGACAAAAAAAACATCAAATGCCAAAGCAAACTATCGAGTGGAGAAGATCCAATAGTCAATACATATTAGTTGTAATATGGTGGTCTCATCTCTCTCACCTGAATACCATTTGAGAGCTCAACCTCTTCCTTTGCTGTAAGAAGTTTCCGGCCAGTCATCTTCCACAGGGAGCCTAAAGGATTCATACTAGTCGACGGACCCTTGGATCGCTTCTTCTTCAGCGATGTTGCTAGTTTTTGTGAACTACAAACTGTTGCAGCTGCCTTTACTGTTGCTCTTGTTCTCCTAGCTCTTCTCTCAGATTGACGAACAGATTTGACAGCTATGATCTTAGTATCATTGGCATCATCATCTAGTTCAGCTTCATCACTGAGAATGCCATGTGGTTCTAAGTCCTCCAATAGAAAACCGTCACTATATTCATTTAGACTGATCGATAACATTTCGGAGCGAAGGATTTCTCTCACCAAGTAGTTTTCCACTTCCCTTTTTGGTCTAAACATGGCTCGGGAACTATTTTTTTGTACCATCTGAACAACTTCTTGGGCAGCTTCGGCAGCTGCTCTTGCAAGAGCAACTGCCTCTGCAGCTGCAGCAATTACAGTTGCCTCTTTGTTCAGAAATGTTCCTGATGCCAGAGCTGACTCGAAATTTCTCTGTTGACAGATGTTTTAAAAAATAATGGGATCAAAATTTGACATTAATAAATAACTAGTAATGCCACAAGACCTATAATTAGCACCTGATTGCATTTTCTGAAAACCAAATAATGATACTAGCAGTAGAACTAGCTACAAACTGGTACATATGTAATGTGAAATTGCATCTGCCTGTAGAGAAATCATATGCAAAATTCATATCAAATGCCACAAGTATCATTATTCCATGTCCATCAATTTGTTGTGGTATTCCACCATAAATGGTCACTGATTAGCTCCAATTCTCACCCAGAAACAACTTAATGTAGAGAGCTTCAATATTTGCAGTAAAATTCAGGCAATCACGCCCGTTCATTTGTTCAATCAAACTTTCTGTATCGGTTAAATTCACTGTAAAACGCAACGCAAAATAACCAAGCAGAGTATGTAACCTCGAAAACAGGCGTGGAGTCCGGAGACGAGTAAACGAGGCGGAGCGGCCCTCCGGTGGCGCGGTCAGCGTCGACGGCTGCTGCACCAGCAGAGGTAACGGCACCCTGGACACGGAGGGGGCTGCGGCCGGAGCACCTGCCGGAGTGGGAGGATGAAGACGACGGCGAAGGGTGGTGGTGCGCGTGGGTAGCCGAGGACGGAGATGGGGCCCACTTGAAGTGCGGCGCTAGGCACGCCATTGGGGAGCCAAGGCTGATCGGGAGGCTCACCTCGGGTCGGTGGTCTCCATGGGCGGGGAGGGAGGAAGAGGGGGGACGGAGGCGAGACCAGGCGACGGTGTTGATCGATTCCTTAGATAAGAGCATCACGAACAGCCTAAACGGCCGAAACCCGCGAAATTCCTGCGGATTTAACGATTATGGGCTGGGCCTGCGAGATAAGAGAATCTCTAGCGGACTCGTTATCTGTCCGGAAACACATATACGGATCACGAAAATCGTGTTTTTCTCTTACTAGAAAAACCAGCAAAGAGCCCGTGCGTTGCTACGGGCTAATATTTCTTAGTCAACGTCATTAAATTTGTATCATATAAAACACTCACACCCATGCGAAGGGCACTCTATTGACACGTCTCGCTTGTCTCACCAACGCTGAGAGAATTTCCTCATCAAAAATTAACTCCATCCTCATAGCCTCCAATCCTTCACCTTCCACCAGCATAGAACTCTGGCCCTTCTCTTCCTCATAGTCCTCCACGCAACATGTCCACCTCGATTGTGGACCTGTCGACCCCTCATTTTTCGCAATAATTATGTTATTTTCTTGACATTTTGACTCATTTATTGCAACAATTATGTTGTCTTCTTGACATATTGAGCAGTGTAGTATTATTGCATGTCTATGCAGAGTCGAAGTTGTGTAGTGCCACTAAACTACCAAATAAAAAACAAGCGCATTATCGGTCATTATTTATTTTTAGAACTTTTTACAGGACGAATTTACCGAGTTAGTAATAATTATTTTCAGTCATATATATACATTCTCGTTTTACATGGAAGTGTTCTGTGCGAGCTGACTTTTTTTAAGCATGCTCGTCCGAGCTGACTATAAGTAAACTATTTGTACTAAATAGTTGTACCGCTGAATATCTAGTGTTTCTTCTCCACATATATATATATATATATATATATATATATATATATATATATATATATATCCATGAATACTTTTTTTTGAATGGTATTTTATTTGTATTACAAATACACAACCAATATTTTATTTGTATTCAGAAGAACGACAAATACACAACCAGTATTTTATCTGTATTCAGAAGTATGACAAATACACAAAGTCACACAGAATATAATTTAAAAATTTGAAGGACAATTCATAAGAGATAGGAATCTACTTGTTGGAAAGCTAGCTAGTACCAAAACAATAACACGGTGTGGCACTGTTGCTGTCACATGAGATTAAGAAAACGCAGCAAGAACCTGCAGTTTAACTCACCTAGCCCGTGCAACCACGGCTTGGCGTTGATTTCTCATCCAAGCGGCAAATTCGTTCTTGATGAGGAACACCATGCCCACCAGCTCCTCCCTCCGCCATCCTCACCTCGCCTTTCAGCCGCCTCCCTTCCTCCCTCTCCCCTCGCCGCCCTCCCCTCATGGACGCTCTCTCCTCCCCACGATCATGTCTGTCCCCCTCCCGTGATGATATCTCGAGGAGGCGTGCACTGGATCTAGATGCGATTGTGCCTCCTCTCTGCACCTCTATTAGATGACTTCCCAGACCGATGACTATCCCACCGAGCTCCTCCTTCCGAGCATCTTCCAGCGGGCCTCTAGTCGCCGTCGGCTTTGCATCTCCATAGGCGCCACCGCTCTTCCTCGGTGTTCGTGGGTAGCAAGCTCGTCCATAGCGCCGCACTGCGATGTCGGGATGAGTCTCGAGAGGGCCTTCCCATCATCGCCACCCGTCGATCTCTAGCAATCGGCGCCTCCCTCATCCGGCTTGGGGAACGGAACCTTCCGCTTGATCTCCCCTCCCCTAGATCCGCCATCCGCTTGCCCTGCCACTTGGACCCGCCGCTGGTCGACCACCACCAGAGTCGCTGACGCGTCGTGGCTTGAGATCGGCGCGGAGGAGCGGGGAGGGTGCCGGGAGCCATGGGCGTAGGTGGAACAGTCCAGTTGTTGACTTTGCGGTGGCAAGTGGTGTAATTTCAGCAAACAGTCAGGGGCAAAACCGTAATTTAAGGGCAGACGGAAATTTCCCTCCGCTGACGAACGTACCACTACGTAAATTAGTAGATAGATGCCCGTGCGATCGTACGGGAGAGAAAAAACTACGTTATGAAGATACAGAAAGAAAAATGATGTGTTTCCTCAGACGATCCTGTCGTCCCGTCGTCCTCCTCGTGCGCCGTTGGATCGGACGCGATCCAACCGTTCAGCGCGCGCCACATCCACCCGTTCCCGAACATCTCGGAATCGTCCCAAAACCCCGCCTCGTGTGTTGCTTCATTCGGGCGCTTTCTCTGCGTTTCGGCGGAGGAGGCGGCAAGAGGCGGAGGCGGAGGCGACTGAGCATCATGGCGAGGCCGCTCGTCGACGGCGAGTGTTGTGGTCGGGGATGGTGCCGCCGGCGGTCAGATCTTCTGGTTCGTCTTGCTCACCTCCTTACTTCCGTCTTCTCTCCCAGCGCGCGCGCTCGATTTCCCCTTCGATTCTCTAACCCTAGGTAGCCACCGTGTGCTAAGGGCAAAAATCTCGGATGGTGTTGTTGAAGAAGAAGACCGGTCGAAAGGGGAAGCTAACCGGCGCGGCCTTATCCATGGCGATGAGTTCATCTTCGTCTCCGCCAGTTAGGCTTTTCCTCCATTTTTGATGTGTTCCCCTTCGTGATGTTTCCTGTGTACTCTGTACGGTAGGATTGATGTTCTGGTGTCTGTAAGGAATTGCTCCTGCAGCTAATATATCTATAACTTGCTAGGTTTTTCTCCTACATCTACTAAATATGTAAGGAATCTTCGGTTGATTTTTGATTTTTATGCAATGTTGCTTGATGTGGTGCCCCATACAACTAGTTATGCATGTGCCCTCCCATTTGTTTCAGTAGCTTTTATAGGCAGACTTGTCCTTAGTTTTTCTTTTTTTGCTACAATGTTGCTTGTTGTGGTGCCCCGTTCAAATAGTTTTGCTACAATGTTTCTTAATGTGATGCCCCATAAAACTACTTTTGCTACATTATGCATGTGCCCTACTATCAACACCCGGATTTTTAATCCCAGATGTCTGTTATGCCATACATCGCAATCCCAGGATTACCATTTTTGCGAGACATAACAGATTGGATATCACAGTACATCATCAATTACAAACCATAATAAGGTCTTACACAAATAAAGGATCTCATGATCTAGTCTTACTACAATCAAGTAGCAGAATAAATAACATAGATGTGGGGTCCATCTTTAGAGTCACAGGTAATACTAACGATGGGAGATGATCCTAGTTGTCGTAGCCATCCTGCTGTCCTTCTTCAGGGTAGTTCTCCTCATAGTCTGGCCATAGGATTAGCCAGGGATAAAGCCATGAGTACTTTTTAAGTACTCACAAACTACCACTAACAAGTAAGTTAGTTCTAGTAGAAATGTTAAGTCCTAAGTCTATTTGTAAAGTTAAGTTTGAAACCTAAGCTGAGTTCAGAAACAAAGAAAGATAAAATAAAGTTTGAAAACACCTAAGTGGGAACTTAGTTGTCATAGTCATAACTCTGTTGTGGTCAAGTCATGTCACAATTCATTTCATAAGTCATTTTGAAAACATCTGACAACGGAATAGTATGGCCACTCCAACTGTCCATAACCGCGGACGCGGCTATTCGAATAGTTTGACACTCTGCAGAGGTGGTACACTTTCACCACAAGATTCGATACATCTGTCAGGGATAACCCTGAACATCATACTTAGTATGCAGATAATCAAACATAACCTTTTCTTTACACGCTCTAGTATAAGCACCTCCCCTATGAGCATGGTCAAGCCATGACAATCTCTCATCCTAGGCACTGCATAGGTGGACAACATTGAGAGGTAGCCTCAGCTCAAACCTCTCCCACGAGGGAACTAATACTAATGCATATAAACTTCCGGCTAAGCCTTACCCAATTCAGATATTGTGGTTGTACGGTAAAATTAGAATGGTATCGCATCCGAACGCAACCATCAGTTTTTATAAAAGGGTTAAGGCTCATGCCTCAACATTTTCATCATCATCATAAACCATTGGTGTTTCTCAACACATGTCAAAACATCTCAATAGAATGACTCATCATTCCAAGGTTTTCACAAATCATTTTCACCAAGTATTCTCATCTAAAGTGAATCAAGTTTTGGGTTTAGTTCCAACTACTAAGTTAAGAGTGTTCACTAAGGTGGGATGCTAATCTCAATCTCATGCCATGGAATGACATCTAAGTCTAACTAGATAGGTCAAGTTTTATACTCTTTATCCTACCTTTAAACAAGTAAAGGACTTTGGTAAAGTAAAGAAAGTAAAGCTTGTAAATAAAACTTGGAGTAGGTATAAGTCAAAGGGTATAACCAAAGCATGCCTAATGCATTTGCTTAGGTTATCTATCTTAAGTCTACTTGCTAACAATAGCTTGCAAGGTTTAGCTTGCATTGTTAATGATGGCTTGCAAGTAATCACTTGCATGGTTAACTTGTATAATGCTAGCTTGCCTTGGTTGGTGCAGTGGTTGAAATTCTCTTCCTCCTCTTCTTGGTAGAACTCCTCCTCCTCGTAGACTTGGTCGGTACTATCGTCTATAAATACACACGGAATACCCAATCACCAAACAATGCTTAACTAGTCCACTTAGCACACTAAGGCACACATTTGATGGTCTATTATCATCACAAGCATCACAAGGTTTAATGAACTAGCTTCATTCTTTTTATTTAAGAAAAGTAATTTCTACTCATTGAAATTAACTAAGATTTAATATTCTCCAATTAAAATATGGTATCATGTGGACACATGTCATCACCACATATTCTAACATATGGGAATATGATTTAAAGGTTGGATCATATTTTAATAAGTTTAAGTTTAATAATTAATGATTTAAAGTGACTAGAAATGCCTATATAGCATTATTTTGGTACTATTCCAAAGTCACTGCATGTAAACCTTAATATTATTACATATTCAGATAGGTATGGTTAAATGTGATTTTTGAGAGTTGGAATCAACTCAAAAGCTATTATGGTTGATTTTTGAAAAATGTTTGAATGTAGAAAAGTCACTGTTTTGTTATTTTTGCTATATGTGATCTATAACTCTAATTGATTTAAATCCAACGGGCTTGGATAGAGTTTTTAATTATCTTTCTAACAAAATTGGAATCACTCAATTTGGATTTGTATAACTCTCTGAATTGATTTTTAAACTAAAGGACAGAACTAAGTTTTAATTAAAATAGGAAAACATATATTTGAATTACTGGGTCAGCGCGGGAAACTAAATGGACCGGCCCATGTACACTCCGCGACGCTGAGGACAGTTGACAAGGGGGTCCCGTCTATCAGTGACTCATTAAACGCGAAGCGGTACGGGGCGATAAGGACCACACGATTAGAACACAGATCTACGGCTCACGGTCGTCGTCGATGACGGACACGTCGCCGACGAGACTGAACCCTAGCGCGGTCGGTGGGGGTACGGTGGGGGCATACCAGGGATCCAGCTAGTGCGGCGAGGCGGGCAAACGAACGAGACGATGACGGCGGACTCAGGCGAAGTCACGGCAGGGGCTGATGTGGACGAAATCGACGGGAGCTTCTCCTCCTCTATTACGGCTGGCTCCGGTGGAATTTCGGCGATGGGTTGCTCGAGCGGCTCCGGAGAGAGAGGGGAAACGATAAGTGGAGACAGGGGAGTGGTATGGTGTGACGATTGAGGCTGGGGGAGGTCTCCTTATATAGGCTCGTCGAGGGGACCGAAGGGTGTGGGCGGAGCTCGTCGGTGACGACGGCATAGGGGGCTACCGGCGTGGGCGAGGTAGGTGGACGGTGGGCGGTTCCCTGGCGATCATCTAGAGCTTAATGGCGATGCGGGGGCGGTGGCTAGCGGTCGGGGGCTTCACGCGCTCTGAGGGACAGGGGCGGTGCTCGACGGTGCTCCTGGCGATTGTGGGTCGCGCGGCGGTGCACGACCATGTCTAGCGGGGTGAGGTGGTCAAGGCGGAGCGGCGTGCGTGGTCTGCGGTCGAGGCGCGGCGTGTGGCGTGCTGGCGGTGAGGGCGCTCTGTCGTGCTCTGGCGACACGCAGAGACAGTGCGCGGCGATTCCTCGGTGGTCCAGGGGCTGGCAGTGATCGTGGGGTGGACCGTGGGCGGTGGTGAGGTCACGCCTCACTCCCTAGAGCTGCGGAGAAGGGCCGGCGGTCTGCTGCGAGCTACGCATGCTCGACCGGCGAGCATGGCGTCGGGGTGGCATGGTACTGGCGCTATGGACTAGGGGATGGGGTGATTACGGTTTGGTTAGAGCTAGGAGGGACATGGGGAGTAAGTGGGGTTCAAATGGGTGGCAAACTTTTGTAGAAACAGTGATATCACTAGTGAGTTCTGTGCATGCCAAGTGTTCGACCAAATGGCCACATGAACAAAAGATTTGAATTTTTTAAAGATTTTTGGTGGAGTGGTTTATCTTATGCTTAAGCATATGTGGTTGCTTGGGATTTTCAAATGGAATTCATTTGAGTGGTTTTTGAAAAAGTGTGATCTATACATATGAACTACATTCAATTTTCCAATGTCATTTAAATTTAGAGTTCAAAGGTTTTTGGAAGATCACAAAGTGGGCCTTGGCACATCTCTACTTGTACTAGCAAGAGGTACAAAGATCCACAATTGTTTCTGTTTGAATTTGAGTGCTAGGAATAGTCAAAGTGGGCTAGGTGATTAAAATGGCAAAAGTGACCATTTCCGTATTTAATTCTTTTTTATTTCTTTTTCTTTGGGATTTGCTTGGGAATGATCTAGGTGATGTGACATTCATCATAGAACCATTTTACAACCATTAGAACAAACAATCATGGCATTTCAAACAACTCCTATTTTAAATGCACACACATATGAATGCTTAAAGATTTTAAATAGAAAAAGGTTTTGTTAACCCTAAATTGGGTAGATTTGATCACTTGGATTAAAGTTTTGGGATGTTACAAACCTTCCCCACTTAAACAAAATCTCGTCCCGAGATTTAAGAAAGAAAACTAGGAACTAAAGAGATCTGGGAACTCAGTCCTAATGTAATCTTCTCGCTCCCAAGTGGCTTCTTCTTCGATATGGTTGCTCCATTGAATCTTGAGAAATTTGATACTCCGGGTCCTGGTGGTTCTGTAGGCTTCCTCCAAGATACGGATGGGCACTTCACGATACGTCAGATCCTTGTTGATATCAACAGCTCGGTGATCGATATTCTTGAAAACTTCAGTCTTCTCCGGCACTTCTAAGCATTTGCGAAGTAACGAGATATGGAACATATTGTGGATGGCTGACATCTCTTCTGGCAGTTCTAGTTGATAAGATACTTCTCCTCGGCGATTCATAATCTTGAAAGGTCCGATATATCTGGGGGCTAACTTTCCTTTCAAACTAAAACGTTGGGTTCCCTTCAATGGTGAAATCTTGAGATACACAAAATCTTCGACATTGAAAGTCAGGTCTCTCCTTCTCTTGTGAAGGTGTTCGCAATTCGCTGCGGCAACAAACCTGTAGAGCTCCTGAATAAAAATGACCCCTGTGAGCTTCGGGACATTTACAAAGCTGGCAGCACCAGGGCTGAGGTAGCTACTGCAGTAGCTTTACTTGAATCGTGCGCCAAAATGGATGAGGCAATGATAATCCGGACATGGGACCTTCTTTGCTTGGCTCTCGTAGTTGCTCTTAAGAGCTCCAACAACATTAGCATTGAATATCTTGCCTCCATGGTTGACCCCACCAAGACCGATGAGTATGCTTGGGATGAGCACCTTCTGGATTTAGATATGGTACAAGTGGATCATATTCAGAAGCAAAAGGCGATGCCACTGAAGCTCACCGAGGGAGAGACAAAATATGAGTTCTGGATCACTGGCCCTTCTGCTTTCCTTGGTGTATGTTATTCCTCTTCATGCCTTTTTTAGTTTAGTTTATGATTCATTCAACTTCTTGTTTTTGTGCCTTACTAGTTTGTTGTTCCATTGCCTATAACAGATTGCATACATGGACCATTGATGAGTGCATATTTGCATCATGTTTTGTATTATTATTTTGTATTGTAGTTGTAGGATCTTGGTATTTTACGCGTTCGCGTGCACATTTTATGTCTATTTTCACCAGGATCAGGACAAATGATTGATACAATGGACACAATTCTTGGAGCAGTTGTACTGGGGAGAAAAGGAGTTAAAAACAATGTAAATCGCTTATTTGGAAAATATCAATAACACTAGAAGAAAACCCGAAGCGACCAAGGCATCTAGAGGGTTTAACGACCAACTATATGACCGAAATAATTTTCCCAGTCGTATAGTTCCGGTCATATAGTTGGTGCCACCACCGCCTCCTCAAATAGTTTCACTGATATGGGGTGACCCGATCTTCTCAGGAAGCACTTGTCGATGATGATGGTGGATGATAGATAACTAGTGCGTAGCTATGATCTCTCCCGCTCGAACCCTGATGCCTATGCAACAGCTCTCAAACCTTGTAGGATATTAACAACACCACACTCTTGCCCATGTAGCCGTCGACCATGAACTGTAGTTTGCAATCTACTAATTCCCAATGAAACAACATATCACACTCAATTGCAATTGGTAGAATTTGATCACAGGGTAATTCCAGAGGTTCTATAAAATAAACAACTCCAGAATAATTTTAACGTGGTCTCAACCTAACTTGGTGTGGCGCCCCATCTATTTATGAGTCTAGGGGGCAGCGGCCTAAGGTGGGATCCGAGTTGGTCCCACCCAACTACGATACAAACCGACCCAAAGAGGGTTCGGCCACAGGACTCTATTGTGGTAGAGTTTCAGTCGGTTTCTCTGTCGCGATAGCCTTTTCTCTGTCGCGGCAGAGAACTTGCTTCCCTTGTTGATCTTCATCTTGGACAGCTCCTTGCGCTTCCTCCTTCTCCTCCCTCGCGTATTCTTCATTGATCAACACGCCATGTTCCATTAGCTCCTCGCTCCTTGCTACGCCTTCTTCTCCCAAGTACCTGATCATACAATAATTCAAAGACTTAGGTAGTATAAAATTCCATTAACTAAAACACCAGGTTCATTAAGAAACAAGTTCACCTATTGTTCTAGTAGCTTAGCACTAGCTCTTGTAATTGGTCCAATCTTTATCTCATTGGATTGATCTTTCTTTGCAGCAGTTGGAACATCATCATTAGCAATTGGTGTAGGTGTAACTGTAGGGATGTCCTCATCATCTCCCCCCTTCAAAAGGCGTTGACCTTGACGCTCCAAGGTCTTCTCCAGCATATGGTGATAAATCAGCAATGTTGAAACTGTTGTTAACTCCACCAAAATCATCAATGGGTATATCAACTGAGTAGGCATTATCATTAATTTGGGCTAACACCTTGTAAGGACCAGCACCACGTAGCTTCAACTTGGACTTACGAAGTAGTGGAAATCTATCCTTGCCCAGATGAACCCAAACCATGTGATATGGGGTGACCCGATCTTCTCAGCAAGCTCTTGTCGATGGTAATAGTGGATGATTGATAACTAGTGCGTAGCTATGATCTCTCCCGCTCGATCCCTGATGTCAGTGCAACAGATCTCAAACCTTGTAGGATATTCACAACACCACACTCTTGCGCATGCAGCCATGACCACAAACGGTAGTATGCAATCTACTAATTCCCAATGGAACAACAAATCACACTCAATTATAGTTGTAGAATTCGAACACAGGGTAATTCCAAAGGTTCTATGAAAGAAACAACTCCAAACTATTTTAACGTGGTCTAAAAACCCTAACTATGGCGCCCCATCTATTTATGGGTTCAGGCGGCGGCCTATGGGGGAACCCGAGTTGGTTCCACCCAACCTAGATACAAACCGGCCACAAAGTGGATCGGCCAAGCTGGCTCTGCCGTGGCAGAGTCCTAGCCACTTTCTCTGTCGCGGCAGCCTGCCGTGGCAGAGAAGGACTCGGTTTTCCTGCCGCGGCAGCCTGCCATGGCAGATAAACGAGGCTTTTCTCTGCCGTGGCAGAGAACTCCTTCCTCTTGTTGATCTTCGTCTTGGACAGTTCCTTGCGCTTCCTCCCTCTCCTCCCTCGCACATTCTTCATTGATCAACACGCCTTGTTCCATTAGCTCCTCGCTTCGTGCTACGCCTTCTTCTCCTAAGTACCTGATCATGCAATAATTCAAAGACTTAGGTAGTATAAAATTCTCATTAATTAAAACACCAGGTTCATTAAGAAACAAGTTCACCTGTTGTTCTAGTAGCTTAGCACGAGCTCTTGTGATTGGTCCAATCCTTATCTCATTGGATTGATCCTTCTTTGCAATTGGAACATCTTCATTAGCAATTGGGGTAGGTGTAACTGTAGGGATGTCCTCATCATCTCCCCCCTTCAAAAGGCGCCGACCTCGACGCTCCAAGGTCTTCTCTAGCATATGGTGACAAATTAGCAACGTTGAAGCTGTTGCTAGCACCACCAAATTCCTCAATAGGTATATCAACTGAGTAGCCATTATCATTAATTTTGGCTAGCACGTTGTAAGGACTAGCACCACGTGGCTTCAATTTGGACTTGCGAAGTAGTGGAAATCTGTCCTTGCACAGATGCACCGAAACCATATCTCTAGGCTCGAACAACACTTCTTTCCTTGCTTGATTTCTTGCAGTAGCAATGTTCTTGCCTTTCTTCTCAATTGCCTCTCTAGTCTTCTCATGTATCTTCTTCACTTAATCAGCACGTTTTGATGTCTCCATATTAACTCTCTCATGCAATGGTAGAGGCAACATATCAAGTGGCGTCAATGGTTTGAAGCCATACACCACCTCAAAAGGACAAAGCTGAGTAGTTGAATGCACAACCCTATTGTAAGCAAACTCAACATGTGGCAAACACTCTTCCCACTCCCGCAGATTCTTTTTAATCATGGTCCTTAGCAGCTGTGACAATGTTCGATTCACCACCTCCGTTTGACCATCTGTTTGGGGATGACATGTAGTACTAAACAGCAGCTTCATTCCTAGCTTTCCCATAAGGTCTTCTAAAAGTAGCTCATGGACTTCACATCACGGTCAGAAACAATCGTCTTTGGTACTCCATGTAATCTCACGATGTCCCTGAAAAACAGGTTAGCAACATGCGACGCATCATCGCTTTTGTGGCAGGCAATAAAATGAGCCATCTTAGAGAACCTATCCACTACCACAAATATAGAATCATGACCTCTCTGAGTTTTAGGTATACCTAGCACAAAATCCATACTAATGTCTTCCCATGGAGTAGTAGGTGTAGAGAGAGGTGTATACAAACCATGAGGCTTCAGCTTGGATTTCGACTTGTGGCAAGTAATGCATCAGCTCACAAATCTGTACACATCACGCCTCATCTTGGGCCAATAAAAGTGATCAGCGAGCATGAGCAACATCTTCTCATGCCCAAAGTGACCCATCAAACCACCAGCATGTGATTCCTGCACTAAGAACAAACACAACGACGATTCTGGAATACATAGTTTATGAGCTCAAAACAAATATCCATCATGTATATGATACTTATCCCATGCATTTCTAAGAGCACACAAACGATATGGTTCAGCAAAATCATGGTCAGTTGCATAAAGTGCACAAATAGCTTCTAATCCAGTAATTTTAACATCAAGATTGGTTAATAGCATATTCTTCCTAGATAGAGCATCAACAACAACATTCTCTTTTCCCTTCTTATAGTTAATGATGTAAGGAAAAGAGTCAATGAACTCAACCCATTTAGCTAATCTTCAATCCAAGTTTGATTGATCTTTCAAGTATTTCAATGCTTCATGATTAGAATGTATGATGAATTCCTTTGGCCACAAATAATGTTGCCAAACCTCAAGTACTCTAACAAGTGCATACAATTCTTTATCATAGATAGAATAATTCAATCAAGCACTAGTCAATTTCTCAGAAAAATAAGCTATAGGCCGACCCTCTTGCATCAAAACACCACCTATGCGTATACCACTAGCATCACATTCAACTTCAAATTACTTCGAAAAATCAGGTAATGCAAGTAATGGTGCAGAAGTAAGCAAATGTTTCAATGTATCAAATGCAATGTCTTGGGCCGCGCCCCATACAAACGGAAGACCTTTCTTTGTCAAATCATTCAAAGGTGCAGCAATGGTGCTAAAATCTTTCACAAAGCGCCTATAGAAACCAGCTAAACCGTGGAAACTACGCACTTGACTTACATGCATTGGAGTAGGCCAATTCTGAATTGATTCAATTTTAGATTGATCTACCTTTACTCCATTCTTAGATACAACAAATCCTAGGAATATGACCTTATCTTTTGCAAACGTGCACTTCTCAAGATTAGCATACAATTTATTATCACGCAACACTTGCAAAACTTGTCTAATATGAGTGCAATGTTCAGATTTGGTGTGGCTATATATGAGTATATCGTCAAAGTAAACAACCACAAAATGACCAATAAACTCTCTCAAAACATGATTCATCAAACGCATGAAAGTACTAGGTGCATTAGTAAGACCAAATGGCATGACTAACCACTCATACAACCCGAATTTAGTTTTGAAAGCAGTTTTCCACTCATCCCCTTCTTTCATCCTAATTTGATGATAACCACTACGCAAGTCAATTTTAGAGAAAACAGCAGCACCACTCAATTCATCTAGCATATCCTCTAAGAGTGGAATAGGATGACGATATCGAATAGTGATGTTATTAATCGCTCTACAATCAACACACATGCGCCATCTACCATCTTTCTTAGGAACTAAAATAACAGGAACAACACAAGGGCTAAGAGAAACACAAATGTACCCTTTATCCAGCAACGCTTGTACTTGCATCTGAATTTCCTTAGTTTCTTCGGGATTAGTCCTGTAGGGTGCACGGTTGGGAAGTGTGGCGCCAAGAATCAGGTCCACTTGATGTTCTATACCATGCAATGGGGGTAAGCCTACGGGTACATCTTCTGGAAACACATCCCCAAAGTCCTGCAAAACAGAAGAGACACCAAGAGAAAGAGGGGTCATGTTGTTAGAAACCAATACCTCGCCCTTATACATGAGCACAAGTGGCATGGTTGTATGATCCTCACGAAATTCTCTCATATCTTCCTTGGTGGCTAGTATCAATAAACCAGGCACTCTCTCACTTTTCGTTATATCACTCAATTTAGGCTCAATTACATCAGGAACAGCTGTCACACAATCTCGTCAAGTGGTAGAATCGCCCTTCAAATTCACCTCTATCTTCTAGCGAGAATCATTCACAATATCTTGTGATGTCATTAGCATCATAGTAATCTTCTTCCCTTTGAATTCCAAGTGATATGTATTGGCTCGGCCATTGTGTTGCACATGGCGATCATAGAGCCAAGGCCGACCCAATAGTAGGTGACAAACAGTCATAGGAACCACATCAAAATCAATAAAATCTTTGTATGGCCCTATTTGAAAATTCACACGTACCATATGATTTACCTTCATGTCACCATTGTTGCTCAACCATTCTATGTAGTATGGCTTGGGATGAGGTAAGTATGTTAAATTCAGTTTGGCACATAGTTCCTTACTTGCAAGATTTATGCAGCTACCTCCATCAATAATGACCTTGCAAACCTTGTTAGGTCCAACTAGAGCTTTTGTTTGGAACAAGTTGCAACGTTGGGATTCCTCAACCGGTTGCACACTAAGTATACATGAAGAGACGACAATAGTTGGAGCACGCTCAGGATATGCATCATCACCATCCTCGGCATCATCAACATCATCATCAGAAGCTTCATCTCCACTCTCTACTTCGCCTTGTTCGTTAATAAACATAACTTTGCTGTTTGGACAATCTTTCTTGTAGTGCCCTCTACCTCCACAAGTATGGCACACCACATCACGAGTACGTGTTGTAGACATGTTATGTAACATCCCGAAATTTTCCTATTTTGGAATGTTAAATTAATAAGTTGATTTAATTGTTTGATCTTGTTGAAAATTTTGAATGAAAAGAAATTTTTGTTGATTGTTTGAAATTTTACCAAACCACATTAAAAGAATGGGTTAATATGGCTATCACATTGGTTGAGAAGTTTTGAACAAATCCAAGGCATTTGCGTTTTCTTTGCATTCATAATCCTTGCTTTACTACAAAATCCTTAAGTTAAAACCCCATTTGCAAAGCCCTATTTTGAAATCACCAAAATACTCTTACAAGAGTACAAACAAGGATCCTATGATGGTCTACGGAATTTTAGAAAATTTTGGAGACAAGAATCAACTCATTTGGAGTTACAAAACAAAAGATATGAAATAATTAGTAAAACAGAAAATATAAAAGGGAAAAAACAAGGAAACCTGACCTACCGGGCTAGCCGAGCCGGTTCATCCCTATCTACCACGCGCGCCAGGCGCGGGCAACGCGCAGCAGCAGCAACCGCATGGGCCCAGCAAGCACCGCCAGCTGCCAGCCCGCTACCCCCTCGCGCCGCTGACACCTCGGCCCCACCTGTCATCCCCGACCTGAGCCCTCTATGTTCATGCTCTTCACAGACTCTACCAGACTAGCAAATTCCAAGTAAATCGCAACCGAATTCGGCAGATTCTATAACCCCTACGCCATGAAGTCCGCCCATGAATACTCCCAAACCAATCCCTGCTTGTTTTCGCAAAAAAATTGCGGACCCTAGGCGCAGTTCGAGCTCGAATAGATCTCGCCGGAGCCGCCCGTCGCCAAACTTCAGGAGGTCACGATAGTCGATGTTTCGGGGCTCCCCAACCTCTCTTTTCCCTCAATCTTGTACCCCTCATCATACCACGTGGCCCTGATTTTTTTCCCATGATTTGTAGCCGCCACCCACCTTCAATTGCTCGCCAGAGCCATTGGAACCTCGCTGGAAGCCGCGAGGACCAGCGGAGATGTGCCACCATCCTGGGAAACGAAGCATGACTTCAAGGCCACATGAGTAATCTCTGTGACATGCCTCACCTCGTCGCACTCTTTGTAGCCTCTGGGGACCATCAGAACCGTTGCCACCATCGCCACCCGAGTCGCGTCGCTGCCCACCATCGTCATCGTCGCCACCAGCTTGCCATCATCGACGAGTGTCGTCCGATCTGACCTGGGTGGACCATCTCTTCGAGTCGAGCCAAGCCGAGCCGCAAGCTTGGAGCTCAAGCCGAAGCCAAGCCGACCAGCGAGCCCACCTCCTGCACCATTTGATCAAGATCCAGAGGTTGCAGAGGATCCACTTAACCAAAGAGGTATCAGTGAATCTGATCTCGCCACGTCAACCCCACATATCTGTCTTTTTGTTAATTGATTTAAATAGACAGAAAATAGTGTAACATTGTAAAAATCATAATAAAATATCTACATGACCAAAAATCATAAATAATATACCGTTGGAAATATCTTTAAGTGTATAACATTATTCCGTGATCAGATATAATTTTCATCGTATTTGTTTTCTGTATTTATTTAATTCATTAAATAGTCCTTTTTATAGTATTTAAATTATAGAAAAATAATTATAACTCCAAAAAATGCAAATAATATATCGTTGAATTCAGCAAATTATGTAGAACAAGATTATGCTAATATATCTGACTTGTACTACATATATTTACTGTAGTAATTTAATTGGTTTAATAGCCCATTTAGACAAAATAAATATAGTAAATTATCTGTAGATCAGAAAAATACAAGTAAGGTATATGTGGATTTATAATTTAATATACGACATTAATATGATGTTAGATATAATTTTAGTAGTGTATAATTATTGTAGTAATTTAAATAGTTTTAATGGCCATTTAGATTATTAAATTCATAATAAATTATTTATAGATCATAAAAATATAAATAATATGTCTATGGATTCACAATTTCACGTAGAATACAGATCTGGTTTTAGATATAATTTATGATGTAGTAAATATTTTAAATGATTTAAACTCTATTAAATAGTAAATAAATCATAGAAAAAGATCTACAACTTCAATGAGGGTGAATCCAATTCCTAGTGGTCCGTATTAATGTCCTCTATCTATTAATACCAATAACCAAATTTAATTCGACAATTAGGATGGAAGTTGCAGCAGAACTACTAAAACCCCTTATTTGGTTATCAAGATTTAATAATAAATACCCTATTGCATTAAATGATCTCCTACATGCATCATATGATCTAATACCATTCAAAGAACTATTATTAAATCATCATGCATGTTTGTTGTATTGTATTGTTGCTATGTTTGCAATTGTGTTGGTTAGAGTTATTTTGTCCTCTCGTTAGATTGTTCGGAGAGTGCGATTTCTACAGAAGAATTCAATCATTACTCATAATACAAACATAAGGCAAGTTACACCACTTGTACATATTTATGTCCTAGTTTTGACTATCGATACGTCCAAAACGTATCTACTTTCCCGAACATTTTTGCCATTGTTTCTCCTCTATACTTGTGTGATTTGGATGCAACTAATGTGAACTGACGCTGTTTTCAGCAGAATTGCCTTGGTGTCTACTTTTTGTGCAGAAAATCAACTATCAGGAAAAATCCCGGAAAGTATGCCAAAAATCCTATTTTACCCAAAGACTCCAGGAGCCAAAATACGAGACGGAGAAGAGCCATGGGGTGGCCACACCACCTGCTGGCGCGGGCCAGGCCAGGCCACGCCAGGGGGTGGTGTGGGCCCCCCAGGCACCCCCTCGACCTCTCTCTTCGCCTATACGGAGTCTTCTGACCTAAAAACTTTGGGGGGTTCAACGTTTTTCCACGAAAAGTTCCACTGCACCGCCGCCACCGAAGGGGAGATTCAGGGGACAGAAAGTCTCTGTTCCAGCACCCTGCCGAGACGGGGAAGTGCCCCCGGAACCATCTCCATAGATCTCCACCATCATCTTCATCGACCATCCATGTTTCCCCCATCTATGAGTGAGTAATCCCCGCTGTAGGCTATGGGGATGGTAGGGATTGGATGAGATCGTTCATGTAATGGCATCAGATTGTTAGGGCATAGTGCCTAGTATCTCTATTAGTGCTTTATGACTTTATTGCAACCTTGTTGTGCTTAATGCTTGTCACTAGGGCCCGAGTGCCATGATTTCAGATCTGAACTTATTGTTGATTCATCATGATAGTATTGTTTTGGGTCTTATCTACAAGTTGTTTATACACGTCGTTATCCGGAACCTATGATCCCGAAGTGACAGAAATCAGGGTAGACGGAAGGGAAAGGCTTTGATTTGAGGATCACGTGTGTTCACGGAGTGTTAATGCTTTGCTCCGGTGCTTTATTAAAAGGAGCACCTTAATTGCCAGTAGTTCCCTAGAGGCCCCGCTGCAAACGGGCTAGCAGGACAAAAGATGTTGTGCAAGTTCTCATTGCGAGCACGTATGACTATATATGGAACACATGCCTAGGATTGTCTAGTACTTGGATGCTTTATCTTATTTATCTGCAATTGCCCTATGTTCTGATTGCTATGTGAATTGTCTTGTCCATGCAATGCCCGTCCATCCATCCCTATGCCTACCACACTCTAATCCCACTGTTTACTGCTTTTGTTACTATTGTCTTTGCTTTACTACTGTTGCTGCTTTACTATTCCTACTACAAAACTGTTGCTACTGATAAACTGCTATGAGCAAGATTGTTTCCAGGTGCAGCTAAATTGACAACTCAGTTGTTAAGACTGATAAGTATTCTTTGGCTCCCCTTGTGTCGAATCAATAAATTGGGTTTCACTTCTCTCGAAAATACTGCGATACACCCCCTATACTTGTGGGTCATCAAGACTATTTTCTAGCACTATTGCCGGGGAGCATAGCTTTATTTATCAAGTTCACTTGGATTCTCTATTGTTCGCTGCTTTCCATCCA
Organism: Avena insularis; assembly: GCA_023614405.1. Lineage (NCBI taxonomy): Eukaryota > Viridiplantae > Streptophyta > Magnoliopsida > Poales > Poaceae > Avena > Avena insularis. The sequence continues at coordinate 371,301,544 of CM042690.1, forward strand.
TCATGGGTAAGTCTCGTGATGGCAAGGTTCCTATTTTACCATCCACTACAAGAAGAGGTACGGTTCTGAACACCTCTACCGCTCTTGATTCACCGTCTGTTCTGAGTAAGTTCCTTACACCACCACATACACATGCTACACATACTGCTACTACTGCTGAATCTGAAACTTCTGATGCTTATGATGCTGCTTCTACTGTGCTTGATAATAGTGGTTCATTAGGTCCTTTCCTAGATGCTACGATTGCTAGAACTATAGTTGGAAATACCGAAACTCCTAATGAACACACTGCTACACCTGTTAGCTCACCTGAGTCTAGTGAGAGTTATGATGCTAAAGAAGATTATGTTGAGATGACTGATGAGTTTATTGAAGAATGTAGGAACACCCATGATAGGAGAGCCGCTAAGAATCTCCTTGAGAGGCGTACTATTAGACCCAAATTATCTCCTGCTGCTAAGTTTGCTGCTTCTCCCATAAACATTATAGATGAAGATTATGATTTCTCTCTCGATCTATCCTACATAGCTATTATCGAGAAAGAACCTTTTGGCGGGACTAAGAATGAAAGTGCGGTAGCACATATGAATGAACTTTCTACCATGAGTGGCTTGTTTTCTGATGATATTAAAATGCGTACTTACTTTGTTGCTAAGATTTTCCTGTTTTCACTGAAAGGAGAAGCTAAAACTTGGTTTGGTAATTTACCTCCTGGATCTATTGATAACCCTGAGTTCTTGTTTAATACTTTCCTATAGAAATATTTCCCTCCTAGTGCTAGACATGCTGTTTTGCAGGAACTTTTTGATTTTAAACAGGGAGAAAAAGAGGTATTGCCCGAATCTTGGGCAAGGTTTTGTGCTTTGATTCATGCACAGGCTAGAAGTCCATTACCTAAGAATGAACTACTTGATATATTTTATAATGGACTAACCGAAGAATCTAGGACATACCTAGATAGTTGTGCTGATTGTGTTTTCAGGAATAGGACTCCCAAGGAAGCTGAGGAATTAATGGCTAAAATAAGCAAGAATTATGAAGATTGGACTCCTCCTAAACAAGCTATACCTGAAGTAATTGTACCTGAACCATCTATTCCTGTGCCTATTCCAACATCAAAGAAGAGGGGAGTTATTGAATTAAATGATGAAGTGATGAAGGAAGCTAAGAAATGTCTTAAGGAGAAGGGAATTAAAGCTGCAGACACTTTGATGAAGGTGATATTCCTTACTTGAAACCTCCTGATCAATGCTTAGAAGAATTTGATATCTTTATTGTTAAGCAAGATAACTTTAATAAAAGGGTGCAAAATCATCTAATGGAAAACACTAGAGCTATTGTTGAGTTGAAAGATATTGTGGAAAGAACCTCTAATGATGTTAAAATGATTGTTAAACACTTTCAAATGGTTCAAACTCAAATAGATCAACTCGTTAAAGTGCAAAACGACTTGCTAGTTAATGCTGCTAAAGAAAAACATGCTTATGAAATTAGAACTAGAAGTGGTGCTGCTACCCAGGATCCTCTATATCCCGAGGGGCATCCCAAAAGAATTGAGCAGGATTCTCAACAAGCTGAAAATAGTGGTTCTACTCATAAGAAAAGGAAAAAGAAACATAAAACTATTGTAGAACCCTCTGAACCTGCTATAGATCCTAATAGTATATCTATCTCTGATGCTGAAACTGAAAGTGGTAATGAAGAAAATGAAGTTCCTAATGAAGGAAAAGTTGAAGAAGAACCTGAAAATCACACTAAGAATACTAAATACACTAAAGAAGATTTTATTGCTAAGAAACATGGTAGTGAAAGAGAACCTTGGGTCCAAAAACCTATGCCTTTCCCTGATAAGAAACACAAGTTAAAGGAAGATCAACACTATAATAAGTTTTGTGAGTGGATGAAACCTTTATTCTTGCAAATTCCTTTGACTGATGCTATTAAATTGCCTCCTTACTCAAAGTATATGAAGGACATTGTCTCGAATAAAAGGAAGATCCCTAATGAAGAAATCTCTACTTTGCTTGCTAATTATTCCTTCAATGGTAAGGTTCCTAAGAAACTTGGAGACCCAGGGATTCCAACTATCCCTTGCTCTATTAAGAACAGTTATGTTAGAACTGCTTTGTGTGATTTGGGAGCTGGAGTTAGTGTTATGCCTTTCTCTCTCTATAAGAGGCTTCGGCTTGAAAAGATACCAACTGATATATCTTTGCAAATGGCTGATAAGTCTACCACTATTCCTGTGGGTATATGTGAGGATGTACCTGTTCAGGTGGCTCATAATTGTTTGATATTAACTGATTTTGTTGTGCTTGAAATGCCTGAAGATGATAATATGTCTATTATTCTTGGGAGACCTTTTCTTAATACTGCAGGAGCTGTTATTAATTGTAATCAAGGAAAGGTGACCTTCAATGTCAATGACAAGGAACATACTGTCTATTGCCCCAAGAAGATTGAAAGGACTTATGGTTTAAATTCAATTGAATATGTTGAAGGCATTCAAGTTGGATAAATATATTGTCCCATACCAATTTTTTTTTTGAAACTATTATGATTGGGACCATTGCTATCAAAGTTGAGGTAACATAATCATTAGTGGAATACAAAGTTTTGTCTCATATGCAATTGTTTTGGTAGCAAGACTTGATCAACCTTGCTAACAAAAGGATTCCATTGAACAAAACAATGTTTTCATTATGATTATCTCCGTTTATTTCTATCCTTTGTATTTTAGTTTTTGCTTTCGTTTAGTTTTCTTTGTGTTGTTAGTTTGCTTGCATACTAGAATTTCTGTAGTTCTAGCCTTGTTTTGTCCTTGCATCATGTTTCCAAAAAGAAAAAAAATCTGTCTGTCAGAAAAATCATTCTTCTATTTCTGAAAATTGCCCAAAAATAAATTGTCTCGAAAAATTCCAGAAAATTCATATTAAATTTTTACGTGAAAAAGGGGTAGAGGAGTACCTGGTAGGTACCAGGGGGCCCACCAGGCAGGCACACCATGTGGTGGCGCGGCTAGACCTGGGTGGCGCCATGCCCTGGTGTGGGCCACCCCTGGCCCCCCACTACCTCTCTCACCTGCCACTTTCTTCTCTCTCCCGAGTAAGCTCCAGTTCATAGCTCGAAATCGCGTTCTCTGTGTGCTTGCCCTCAATTTCTTCGATCTCTTTGCTCAGGCCATCTTTCTTGCTGAAATTTGGAGCAATTGTTCCTTGGTATGTGACTCCTCCCCTTGTCCAAGTAGATTTGTGTTTAGTGGATTGTATGTTGAGTATTTTGCTGCTGTAGGTGACTGGTTTTGAGAGCTTGTAAGCTTTTTTGATGCTTAGAGATATAGTTTTGATGCATGTTTAGGCCTCTTGCTAGTCCCTATGAGTAGAATCCTTCATTATATTTACTTTGCAATCACTTGTTTAATAGGTGTTTAAATTTCAGAATACCAAGCATGAACAACCACACTTTTGGAGAGATATTTGAGAGTGATGCACCTAGGAGGTCAAGGCCCTAAAGAACAACCTCTCAAGCTAGGCCATCATATAATGAAGACCTCATTGCATCACGTATTGGCAGTGAAAGAGATAATGGAGATGATCACCCATCCTCTTTTGCTTGTTTTACTTTCTTGCAAGCTGCAGGTATTCTTGATGATTTCTTACTACTGATTGAGAGGGTTGGCTTGACCTCTTATATGCAAGATGAGAGTGCACAATACGCTATGCTCACCAAAACTTTTGTTGAGAGCTTCTCATTTTCTAACACATCCTATCATTCTACTGTCTCATTTAAAATCTATGATATGCCCTTCACCATGCCTTTGGAGAGATTTTGCAATATTGTAGGTGTGCGTATGACAGGGACCATGAAGAAAATTCAAGGGCAGCCCGCTGATTTGTTGGAGCTTTACCGAGGGGTGACCAATGATGATGACCGCGTGGCGCAACGCGGAAAGATAAGAAATATCCAACTCCCTACTCTTAGATACTTTGCATACTACCTTGCCACTAGTGTTTTGGGTAGGGAGAAAACTAGTAATATCTCCAACTATCACTTAGCTTTCCTTGCTGCCGCGCTCAACAATGATACTCGGTACAATCTTGGCTCTCTTATTGCTCACCGCCTAGCTGCTAGGGGGCCTATCTATGGGGGCATCATTGCTTCGCGTGTAGTTGATGCATTAGATCTTTCTGTGGCTCCTGATGATGTTATGCTAGCACCACAGAGGCTCGACCTTGTTGCTATGAAAACTCATCACTTTGTCACTGCTACCTCTGATTTGAACAATCTAGTATATAGGATGCTTTTCATTGACGGGGATGAAAGGGAGATCCTTTTGCCCTAGCCTGCTTTGTTCAGTGTTGACAGGAGACCATGGTCGCGCTCCAAGGAGGAGGTGGACGAGCAGCTTCGCTTGTTGGGTTTCCACGAGCAGCACCAGGAGGATGTGCCCTCCTATGATTATTCTGCACATTACGGAGGGATGTACTCTGGCTCGCACCAGGACGAGGGTACCTCCTCGGCGTACCCCGGTGACACTTCATCTTGGCCAGCCTGGGATTGATACCCACTTAGGCCAAAAGCCTAAGCTTGGGGGGGAGGTACGCCGACACCGCACTCATCTCCATATCATGTTGTGTTGGTTCTTTGTATATTCATGCTTTCGTTCTCTTTTTAGTTTTCGTTCTTCTTTGCTTTTGCTTTCTAAAACACAAAAAGACCAAAAATATTTTTGTTGTTTCTCTTTGGTTTGCTTCTTCTTTTTGCTTTGGTTTGCTTGTTCCTTTTTGCTTTGTTTGAACTATTCGAAAACCCAAAAAGATTTTGCTTTGCTTGTTTTTCTCTTTTGGTTCTTATTTAAAAATCGAAAACACCAAAAATATTTGTCGTTCTTCTTTGGTTTTTGCGAGTTGGCTATAGGGTTCAGCAGTTCTCAGTGGATTATTGGTTTCATATTATTATTCAAGCCATATAAGTAAAGAGCAATAATGAGGATCAATGACAACTTGAGGCGTGGTAAGAGGCTGGTAACGAACTCTATTTGTCTTCATTTTTGTACATATACTCATCATCGTGAGCTTGCTTAGTCCGTTCATGTAGAGTGTATGTTTTCTTTGGATGCTTAGTAGTTCTTGCTTTCTTGTGATTAGCTCCAGCTCGCTAATAGTTTGTAGCATGTCTTATGAATGTTTGCTTGCATTACTTTATTCATAAATTGGTATGACACTGTGGTATCCTCCTCTGAATGTTTCATTTGATCGACTTGGCACATGCTCACGCATGCACATGACTGTAATAATCAGTTAAGCCTTGAAGATTTATTTTGCCTTGAGGATCTTGAATCATTTTCATACCATGAGTAGTCTTGTTTTGTTGCAAGCATGATAACGACAACTATTGCTCTCTCATTTGTCGCTCCCTTACTTTTGCTAGCCTTCACTTCCACTGAGTGTCTTACTCATGTTTCCAATTCCCTAAACCAAATATTTCCAAAGTGTCCACCATACCTACCCATTAGCATCATTTGCTACTTCCATGCATATTCAATATGCCTTGTTTTCTTCCGAATAAAATGTTTGCTTGTTATGAGAAAGTTAGTTAGTAAAGCTCTCACAAACTTGATGGCACACTTTATTTTCTACACTTAATAAACCTGAACCATTGCGTCCTTCTTTGTTGCGCATATGCTTGCGCTTTATGAGTTGAAGTTAGCAGAACCATGTATCATGGGGACCGCTTTCAGCGCTTCATAGGTACTTTGTACCTAGTTGATATCATGTTCTTTTGCTTAAGGATCCCGGCGGTGTGAAATAAAAGTGGAACTTGTAAGATCATGGAGTTTGTATGTATGTTAGAGAAACGCCTGGGCCGCTAGCCTAAGCCATGCCTAATCATGGTGGAAACTTGCAGCATAACCGTAATGAGCATTCTATGAAGCATCCTCAATAAAAATCTATGCACATAGTAAATAAAAAGACCGCTGAGATGCTCATTGTCTGCTCGCCTTGTCATTTTGATTATGGGACAGCTCCTGTATCATATGCAAGGGGTACCCCGTTGGCGGTTCTCTATGATACGTATGTACTTACAATGACAAGAGCTTACTTGTGACTGAAGTTGAGTAGCATGAGGATCGGTCTTCGTAAGTAAGGGGCATGAGACTTCAATTTATAACTTGTCAAGCATATCCTCTTAGTTATGTCACTTTCACCTTAACCACATTAAAGATGCTTATGATAGGGGCAATGAGAGCTCAAAGCTAACAAGTACCATACTTTCAGCCTTTGGAAGCCTTTCAAAATTATTCAAAACCTTTTTCTTCTACTTGTTGAGTCTCCACATATTCTTTGAGCACCTTCTTGAGAGCATTAGTTGTCATTTTTTGTGTTTGTTCCATTACTTGATTACTTGTGTTATGACTTTGATGCTTGTATCTTTGATATCTTTACTTCTAGTCATCACTTGAACTTCCGAGGTGCCTTGGCATTCATAATCAAAGGCAAGCAAGATACCACGCTATCATACCTTTCTATGAGCATTGTAATGTTGCTTATGTTTGTGCTTCATGCTACTTATTATTCTTGAGTTGGAATCTCTTCATAGCTTGCAATAACTATTAAGTAGACTCAGTTGCATACTCTTTATTATGAATTGTCTAGGTAGTTGATCACATTGCTGAGAATATTTACATCATATGAAGCAAATGTGTTCGTGAAAGTTCTTTTATCGCACTCAGTTTTCAACTGAATTGCTTGAGGACAAGCAATAAGCTAAGCTTGGGGGGAGTTGATACATCCAAAACGTATCTACTTTCCCGAACACTTTTTCTATTGTTTCTCCTCTATACTTGTGTGATTTGGATGCAACTAATGCGAACTGACGCTGTTTTCAGCAGAATTGCCTTGGTGTCTACTTTTTGTGCAGAAAATCAACTATCAGGAAAAATCCCGGAAAATATGCCAAAAATCCTATTTTACCCGAAGACTCAGGAGCCGAATCACGAGAGACGGAGAAGAGCCACGGGTGGCCACACCACTGGCGCGGGCAGGCCAGGCCTCGCCAGGTGGTGTGGGCCCCAGCACCCTCGACCTCTCTTCGCCTATAAGGAGCCTTGACCTAAAAACTCGGGGTTCACGTTTTCACGAAAAGTTCATTGCACCGCGCCACAGAAGGGAGATTCGGGAACAGAAAGTCTGTTAGGCACTCACGGATGAGGAAGTGCCCCCGTAGCCATCTCCATCGATCTCCACCACCATCTTCATCGACCATCCATGTTTCCCCCATCTATGAGTGAGTAATCCCCCACCGTAGGCTATGGGGATGGTAGGGATTGGATGAGATCGTTCATGTAATGCCATCAGATTGTTAGGGCATAGTGCCTAGTATCTCTATTAGTGCTTTATGACTTTGTTGCAACCTTGTTGTGCTTAATGCTTGTCACTAGGGCCCGAGTGCCATGATTTCAGATCTGAACTTATTGTTGATTCATCATGATAGTATTGTTTTGGGTCTTATCTACAAGTTGTTTACACACGTCGTTGTCCGGAACCTATGGTCCCGGCGATGTAAATCGGGTAGCCGGAAGGGAAAGGCTTTGATGTGAGGATCACGTGTGTTCATGGAGTGTTAATGCTTTGCTCCGGTGCTTTATTAAAAGGAGCACCTTAATTGCCAGTAGTTCCCTAGAGGCCTCCGCAAACGGGCCGGCAGGACAAAAGATGTTGTGCAAGTTCTCATTGCGAGCACGTATGACTATATATGGAACACATGCCTAGGATTGTCTAGTACTTGGATGCTTTATCTTATTTATCTGCAATTGCCCTATGTTCTGATTGCTATGTGAATTATCTTGTCCATGCAACGCCCGTCCATCCATCCCTATGCCTACCACACTCGAATCCCACTGTTTACTACTTTTGTACTACTGTTGCTGCTTTACTATTCCTACTACAAAACTGTTGCTACTGATAAACTGTTGTGAGCAAGATTGTTTCCAGGTGCAGCTGAATTGACAACTCAGTTGTTAAGACTGATAAGTATTCTTTGGCTCCCCTTGTGTCGAATCAATAAATTGGGTTTCACTTCCCTCGAAAATACTGCGATACACCCCCTATACTTGTGGGTCATCAACTATGCATGTTTTGCTCTTCAAAATAGTAGTATGCATGTGTAGTATTGTTTTGGTAGATTTTCTTAGTATTATTTTACAAGTGCGGTTTTGTAGTATGCCATGAGAAGCTCTATACTTAGGAATTTCCATCCTAATAGGTTCCCCTGTTTTGCTAAGTATTGCTTGCTATGCTATATATATAAAGTATCATTGGGGGGTTCGAAAGTCTGAAAATTTTCTAAGTATAAAAGCTCGCTCGAGCGAACCTTTTCCTCTCAAAACCCTCCTTCAAAATAAAACTAAGTTTTCTTCTGGCGGAATGGTTGTCGGGTCAATGAGTGGAACTTTGGTGGAGGACGGCCGCCCAAGAATCAAAGAAGTCTGCCATGTTTCAGAATTCAGAAGCTTCTAGTGCAACCACAGTATATATGGGCTCTGTCTTGGCCTAGTACTTAGTAGGAAACCTCACTGGGTACCAATATTTGGAGGTTCTTGGCACGGTGGGATCCAACAGGTAGAGGGGCTACTAAGGGAAAGCCTCGCCATGGTCTTGTCTGTAAAAGGACTTGATCATGGATTGTGGGGAAAGTGCACAACCTCTCAAGAGTATTGCAATCTGATCGATCAGCCGAGTTCACGGAAAAGAACACTTTGAGCATCTGAAGGATGGAGCCTCTGAAGGATCTTCCTCTCTCTTTTCAAACTTAAAGTTTTCTAAAACCCCGTGGCATGAGTAATATCGCCAATGGGTGGGATCTTGGGAACTTGGTGAGTAATATCCAAGTGTTAGGTTGTTTGGGCACTTGGTGAGTAATATCATCGTGTTCCATTCGACCCTATATTACTTAAACAATGTTTACAAAGTAGGGTAAAATTCTCCCTCTTTTCTTCTTACTTAGAGAAAATTGGCTTTATGCAAATGAACCCCAATGCCTACTACTAGCCTTGCATGTAGAGTTAGTCTTATTCTTTCCTTGGTGTAATTTTCCAATACATTCAAAGTATTGACTAACTCATTTGGCTGCATGTTTCATGTGCAGAATTTGGAGATCGTTGAAAGGTGCGCTAGGATCGCAGGTCTTCACTCAACCTGCCTGCGACATTGATGGGACTCCGAGTTGTATACATTTTTCTTCTGTTGTAATAATGTAAACTCTAGATTATTCGATTCATGTAATAAAGACTTGTGTTTTACATGATATTTCATCGACAGTGAGTGCTAGCTATTTATCCAGGGACTAGCATGTTAATCATAGGGACTTAGGATCCTTATCGGATCCTAGGTCATAACATGTTGGAACCTGAGCTAGCAGTAGGAGCAGCAGGTTTCCGAGAATTAGAACCACCAAACGAAGGAGTACTTGCTGGTTTGGCCGATGGTGTAAAAGGAGCAGCAACTGGTGGCGTGACTGTAGGAGGAGTAGATCTGGCCGAAAATCTACTGGAGGACGGAAAACGAGCACGTGACTTCGCCTCTTCTGCCAACTGGGATTCGGCCTCTCTAGCATGGTGCAATAGCTCATTCATGGTCTCATACTTGTGATGACGAACTATGCTCTTGATTGGTAACTTCAGATTGTTGAGGAATCGCTGCATGGTCATCTCAATGGACTCACGAATTCTAGCACGCTGCATAAGCATCTCCATCTCCATGTAGTCCTCATCAACTGTCATTGTGCCTTGGTTCAATTGCGTCAATTTATCAAAAACTAATCGCAAGTAGTTGGTTGGTACGAAACGAGCCTTCATGTGATGAGGACATCCCTACAATTGCACCTACCCCAATTGCTAATGAAGTTGTTCCAATTGCAAAGAAGGATCAATCCAATGAGATAAGGATTGGACCAATCACAAGAGCTCGTGCCAAGCTACTAGAACAACAGGTGAACTTGTTTCTTAATGAACCTGGTGTTTTAGTTAATGAGAATTTTATACTACCTAAGTCTTTGAATTATTGCATGATCAAGTACTTAGGAGAAGAAGGTGAAGCACGGAGCGAGGAGCTAATGGAACAAGGCGTGTTGATCAATGAAGAATGCGCGAGGGAGGAGAGGGAGGAAGCACAAGGAGCTGTCCAAGACGAATATCAACAAGAGGAGGAAGTTCTCTGCCGCGGCAGAGAAAAGCCTCGTTTCTCTGCCATGGCAGGAAAACCGACTAGGACTCTGCCACGGCAGAGCCAGTCTTGGCCGAGCCACTTGTGGCCGGTTTATATCCAGGTTGGGTGGAACCAACTCGGGTTCCACCATAGGCCGCCGCCCTTTGGACCCATAAATAGATGGGGGCGTTGTAGGTTAGGGTTTAGACCACGCTAAAATATTTTGGAGTTGTTTCTTTCATAGAACCTCTGAAATTACCCTGTGTTCGAATTTACCAACTATAATTGAGTGTGATCTGTTGTTCCATTGGAAATTAGTAGATCGCATACTATCGTTCGTGGTCAAGGCTGCGTGTGCAAGAGCGTGGTGTTGTGAATATCCTACAAGGTTCGAGAGCTGTTGCATTGGCATCAGGGATCGAGCGGGAGAGTTCATAGCTACAGGCTAGTTATCTATCATCCACCATCCCCATCGACAAGTGCTTGCTGAGAAGATCGGGCCACCCCATATCATCTTGGTATCAGATTTCCTCGTTGCCTCGGTAAGCAATCCATAATCCATCCATAGATTAGAGAGTGTTTTTAGTCCTATCCAGAAAAAGCCCCACAAAAAGAGTTGTCATAGACTAGATTGCATCGTAGACGAGTAATAGTTGCTGGTCGTGTTCATCCTTTAGCTTAGATCTCGATCTGTTTCTTTGTAGTTTTGTTCTTCTCTTTGTTTTTAGTCATTTGCCACCATTGTTTTCTGCCACCATCAAGTCAGATCCGATCTACTCTAAGAGTCATAGTCTTCTACTCTTGGCTGAGTCGGAAATTTAAAAAATACTTTCCCTTAGGTTATATTTGCAGTTGCGGCCGAGATTTCGGTCTCTTTTTTTGCCACGGCAGGACTTTTCGGGTTACCAAGTCTGCCACGGCAGGATTTCGATGTTTTTCTCTGCCACGGCAGGACTTTTTGAGTTACCAAGTTACTGCTCTGCCACGGCAGGATTTTGAGCTGTTTTTCTGCCACGACACCATAATTACAAAGTGTGATCGATTTGCACTTTTCCAAAACCCTTAGCCATAGCCAATCTACTACATAGGTGTAGGAACTTTCCTACTGAGACTAGTTTCCGCTTCGGCAGGCTGCTCTTAGGACTTTTGGTGCCGTACTTTGTAATTGGCCGTGTGTTATCTATCAAAAAAAAGCAAGATAGCAAAAGGAAAAGTATCAAGAAAAAGCTATACAAAAGAAAAAAAAGTTGTGAAAAAAAAGAGAATTGGAGCAAGAGGCCTAGTATTATCTTTGTGCACCGGTAGATTGAGCAATCTTGTGCCTGTTTACTTTGAGCTTTGCTAGTGTCTCTCGAGCGTAGTGCAACACCCTTCATAGTTGCATTGCCACGTTTTTCTCCACGTGTGTGTTTCTTGGGTATTTGTACGATCAGCACTAGGACTTGTTTGCGGTGTAGTTAGGATACCATACCTACAGCTCCACCATAAATACCCTGTGTGTCTTGTGATCGTCCTCTATACCTTTGATATTCACTTCATCACATCGGTGCATCAGTTTTTGATTTCGTTTGGTCGAAGCATCTCTATTCACTTTGGAACGGTAAGATCTCCTTTCTTATTAGTTGTGGGTGAGCTGTGAGAGTTCCACCATACATATTTTTTGATTTTTGTGCACTAACCTACTGATCATGTCTTCTAGTGATGATGATGTTGTGATGCAGAAAAAGAAGGATGAGGAGCTCGTCAGTTGGCGTGAATATGAGGCCTTGAAGTCCCACTTGACACGTGTGTTTACTCACATAACAGATGCCATTGACAAGAATCTCCAGGATCTGAATGTGAGATTGGATCACCATGTTGGAACGGTGGATACTATTCAAATACAAGTGGCTACGCTCAATGTCAATGTCACCGCTTTGCAGCAGTCCATTGAGGGTTTGACAGCCGCTTTGCATAGAAGGGAAGAGCCTCAACATGATGATCCTTTGATGATTTTGATGAGGGTAGCGCTGTGGATGCTGCTCCACATGTTGGCATGGGACGTGCTATTCCCCTTGCCCATGCACCTGCCCATGAACCTGCCCCTGCACCTGCCCATGCACCTGCTCAGGGCCGTGGGTATGCTCCTCTTGGGCGTGCTCAACATGTTCCCAACCAAACTGCTGATGATGGTTTGGGCAAGCCAAAATTCTCAATTCCTAAGTTTGATGGTTCCATTGATCCTGAAGACTACCTCACATGGGAGTTGAAGATTGAGAAACTCTGGCGCTTATTTGACTATCCAAAAGATAAGAAGGTCAAGCTTGCAGCATCTGAATTTGATGGTTATGCTTTGCGTTGGTGGGATGCTCTTGTGCAACATAGGAGGAAGGACAATGAACTTCCTGTGATGGATTGGCGCGAGATGAAGCAAATCATGAAAGCTCGTTTCGTCCCAACCAACTACTTGCGTCCAGTTTTTGATAAATTGACGCAACTGAAGCAAGGAACAATGACAGTTGATGAGTACTACATGGAGATGGAGATGCTTATGCAGCGTGCTAGAATTCGTGAGTCCATTGAGATGACCATGCAGCGATTCCTAAACAATTTGAAGTTACCAATCAAGAGCATTGTTCGTCATCACAAGTATGAGACTATGAATGAGTTGTTGCATCATGCTAGAGAGGCCGAATCCCAGTTGGCAGAAGAGGCGAAGTCACGTCCTTGTTTTCCATCCTCCAGCAGATTTTCGGCCAGACCTATTCCTCCTACAGCTGCATCACCAGCTGCTGTTCCGTTTACACCATCGGCCAAGCCAGCAAGTACACCTTCGTTTGGTTCTAATGCTCGGAAACCCGCTGCTCCTGCTGCTAGCTCGGGTTCCAACATGTCTACTGCACGTACTCGTGATGTGGTGTGCCACACTTGTGGTGGTAGAGGTCACTACAAGAAGGATTGTCCAAACATCAAGGTTATGTTTCTTAATGAACAAGGTGAAGTAGAAAGTGCAGATGAAGCTTCTGATGTTGATATTGATGATGGCGAGGATGGTGCTGATGCATATGCTGAGCGTGCACCAACTATCGTCATGTCTTCACGTGCACTTAGTGTGCAACCGGTTGAGGAATCCCAGCGTTGCAACTTGTTCCAAACAAAAGCTCTAGTTGGACCAAATAAAGCTTGCAAGGTCATTATTGATGGAGGTAGCTGCAGAAATCTTGCAAGTAAGGAATTATGTGCCAAACTAAATTTGACATACTTACCTCATCCCAAGCCATACTACATACAATGGTTGAGCAACAATGGTGAGATGAAGGTAAATCATATGGTACGAGTGAACTTTCAAATAGGGCCATACAAAGATTCTATTGATTTGGATGTCGTTCCTATGACTGTTTGTCACCTCCTATTGGGTCGGCCATGGCTCTATGATCGCCATGTGCAACACAATGGCCGAGCCAATACATATCACTTGGAATTCAAAGGAAGAAAGATTACTATGCAGCCAATGACACCACAAGAAATTGTGAATGATTCTCGCCAGGAGATAGAGGTGAATTTGAATGAAGATACTACCACTCGGCGAGATTGTGTGACAGTTGTTCCTGATGTAATTGAGCCTAAATTGAGTGATATAACGAAAAGTGAGAGAGTGCCTGGTTTACTGATATTAGCCACTAAGGAAAATTTGAGAGAATTTCGTGAGGATCCTACAGCCATGCCACTTGTGCTCACGTATAAGGGGGAGGTATTGGTTTCTAACGACATGACCCCTATTTCTCTTGGTGTTTCATCTGTTTTGCAGGACTTTGGGGATGTGTTTCCAGAATACGTACCCGCAGGTTTGCCTCCCTTGCGTGGTATAGAACATTAAGTGGACTTGATTCCTGGCGCCACACTTCCCAACCGTGCACCCTACAGGACTAATCCCGAAGAAACTAAAGAAATTCAGAAGCAAGTACAAGCGTTGTTGGATAAAGGGTACATTCGTGTCTCTCTTAGCCCTTGTGCTGTTCTTGTTATTTTAGTTCCTAAGAAAGATGGTACTTGGCGCATGTGTGTTGATTGTAGAGCGATTAATAACATCACTATTCGATATAGTCATCCTATTCCACGCTTAGAGGATATGCTAGATGAATTGAGTGGTGCTGCTGTTTTCTCTAAAATTGACTTGCGTAGTGGTTATCATCAAATTAGGATGAAAGAAGGGGATGAATGGAAAACTGCTTTCAAAACTAAATTTGGTTTGTATGAGTGGTTAGTTATGCCGTTTGGTCTTACTAATGCACCTAGTACTTTCATGCGTTTGATGAATCATGTTTTGAGAGAGTTTATTGGTCGTTTCGTGGTTGTTTACTTTGATGATATACTCATATACAGCCACACCGAATCTGAACATTGCACTCATATTAGACAAGTTTTGCAAGTGTTACGTGATAATAAACTATATGCTAATCTTGAGAAGTGTACATTTGCAAAAGATAAGGTCATATTCCTAGGATTTGTTGTTTCTAAACATGGAGTAGAAGTGGATCAATCTAAAATTGAATCAATTCAGAATTGGCCTACTCCAATGAATGTAAGTCAAGTGCGTAGTTTCCACGGTCTCGCTAGTTTCTATAGGCGCTTTGTGAAAGATTTTAGCACCATTGCTGCACCTTTGAATGATTTGACAAAGAAAGGTGTTCCTTTTATATGGGGCACGACCCAAGACATTGCTTTTGATACTTTGAAACGTTTGCTTACTTCTGCACCATTGCTTGCATTACCTGATTTTTCGAAGCAATTTGAAGTTGAATGTGATGCTAGTGGTAAAGGCATAGGTGGCATTTTGATGCAAGGGGGTCGGCCTATAGCTTATTTTTCTGAGAAACTGACTGGTGCTCGTTTGAATTATTCTATCTATGATAAAGAATTGTATGCACTTGTTAGAGTACTTGAGGTTTGGCAACATTATTTGTGGCCAAAGGAATTCATCATACATTCTGATCATGAAGCATTGAAATACTTGAAAGCTCAATCAAACTTGCATAGAAGATTAGCTAAATGGGTTGAGTTCATTGAGTCTTTTCCTTACATCATTAATTATAAGAAGGGAAAAGAGAACGTTGTTGCTGATGCTCTATCTAGGAAGAACATGCTATTAACCAATCTTGATGTTAAAATTCCTGGATTAGAAGCTATTTGTGCACTTTATGCAACTGACCATGATTTTTCTGAACCATATCGTTTGTGTGCTCTTAGAAACGCATGGGATAAGTATCATATACATGATGGATATTTGTTTCGAGCTAACAAACTATGTATTCCAGAATCATGTTGAGGCTCTTCCCTTCTATGCAAAGCGGCCGTCAAACCCTCAATGGACTGCTGCAAAGCGGTGACATTGACATTTAGCGTAGCCACTTGTGTTTGAATAGTATCCACCGTTCCAACATGGTGATCCAATCTCACATTCAGATCCTGGAGATTCTTGTCAATGACATCTGTCGTGTGAGTAAACACACGTGTCAAGTGGGACTTCAAAGCCTCATATTCACGCCAATTGACGAGTTCCTCATCCTTCTTTTTCTGCATCACAACATCATCATCACTAGAAGACATGATCAGTAGGTTAGTGCATAAAATCAAAAATCTGTATGGTGGAACTCTCACAGCTCACTCACAACTAATAAGAAAGGAGATCTTACCGTTCCAAAGTGAATAGAGATGCTCTACCAACAAAATCAAAGACTGATGCACTTGATGCGATGAAGTGAATATCAAAGGTATAGAGAACGATCACAAGGCACACAAGGTATTTATGGTGGAGCTGTAGGTATGGTATCCTAACTACACCACAAACAAGTCCTAGTATTGATCGTACAAAAACCCAAGAAACACACACGTGGAGAAAAACGTGGCAATGCAACTATGAAAGGTGTTGCACTACGCTCGAGAGACACTAGCAAAGCTCAAAGTAAACAGGCACAAGATTGCTCAATCTACCGGTGCACAAAGATAACACTAGGCCTCTTGCTCAAATTCTCCTTTTTATACAACTTTTTCTTTTTCTTTTGGATAGCTTTTCCTTGATACTTTTCCTTTTGCTATCTTGCTTTTTTTTGATAGATAACACACGGCCAATTACAAAGTATGGCACCAAAAGTCCTAAGAGCGACAGATGGAAACTAGTCTCAATAGGCAAGTTCCTACACCTATGCAGTAGATTGGCTGTGGCTAAGGGTTTTGGAAAAGTGCAAATCAATCACACTTTGTAATTATGGTGTCGTGGCAGAAAAACAGCTTAAAATCCTGTCGTGGCAGAGCGGTAACTTGGTAACTCAGAAAGTCCTGACGTGGCAGAGAAAAACACAGAAATCCCACCGTGGCAGACTTGGTAACCCGAAAAGTCCTGCCATGGCAGAAAAAGAGACCGAAATCCTGCCGTGGCAGACTCGGTAACCTGGAAAGTATTTTTTTTTAGTTCCGACTCAGCCAAGAGTAGAAGACTAGGACTCTTAGAGTAGATCGGATCTGACTTGATGGTGGCGGAAAACAATGGTGGCAAACGACTAAAAACAAGAGAACAAAACTACGAAGAACAGATCTAGATCGAAACTAAAGGATGAACACGACCAACAACTATTACTCGTCTATGATGCAATCTAGTCTATGGCAACTTTTTTTTGGTGGGCCTTTTTCTGGATAGGACTAAAAAACACTCTCTAATCTAATGATGGATTGTGGATTGCTTACCGAGGCAACGAGGAAATCTGATACCAAGATGATATGGGGTGGCCTGATCTTCTTAGCAAGCACTTGTCGATGGTGATGGTAGATGATAGATAACTAGCCTGTAGCTATGAACTCTCCCGCTCGATCCCTGATGCCAATGCAACATCTCTCAAACCTTGTAGGATATTCACAACACCACGCTCTTGCGCACGCAGCCGTGGCCACGAACGGTAGTATACAATCTACTAATTCCCAATGGAACAACAGATCACACTCAATTATAGTTGGTAAATTCGAACATATGGTAATTTCAGAGGTTCTATGAAAGAAACAACTCCAAAATATTTAATGTGGTCTCACCCTAATCTACGACGCCCCCATCTATTTATGGGTCCAAAGGGCGGCGGCCTATGGTAGAACCCGAGTCGGTTCCACCCAACCTAGATACAAACCGGCCACAAGTGGCTCGGCCAAGACTGGCTCTGCCGTGGCAAAGTCCTAGTCGGTTTTCCTGCCACGGTAGCCTGCCGTGGCAGAGAAACGAGGCTTTTCTCTGCCGTGGCAGAGAACTTCCTCCTCTTGTTGATCTTCGTCTTGGACAGCTCCTTGCGCTTCCTCCCTCTCCTCCCTCGCGCATTCCTCATTGATCAACACGCCATGTTCCTTCAGCTCCTCACTCTGTGCCATGCCTTCTTCTCCTAAGTACCTGATCATACAATAATTCAAAGACTTAGGTAGTATAAAATTCTCATTAGTTAAAACACCAGGTTCATTAAGAAACAAGTTCACCTGTTGTTCTAGTAGCTTGGCACGAGCTCTTGTGATTGGTCCAATCCTTATCTCTTGGATTGATCCTTCTTTGCAACTGGAACAACTTCATTAGCAATTGGGGTAGGTGTAATTGTAGGGATGTCCTCATCACCAATCTTGATGTTAAAATTCCTGGATTAGAAGAATGTTCTATGAAAGAAACAACTCCAAAATGCTCTTAGAAACGCATGGGATAAGTATTATATACATGATGGATATTTGTTTCGAGCTAACAAACTATGTATTCCAGAATCGTCGTTGCGTTTGTTCTTAGTGCAGGAATCACATGATGGTGGTTTGATGGGTCACTTTGGGCGTGAGAAGACGTTGCTCATGCTTGCTGATCACTTTTATTGGCCCAAGATGAGGCGTGATGTGTACAGATTTGTGAGCCGATGTATTACATGCCACAAGTCAAAATCTAAGCTGAAGCCTCACGGTTTGTATACACCTCTCTTTGCACCTACTACTCCATGGGAAGACATTAGTATGGATTTTCTACTAGGTCTACCTAAAACTCAGAGAGGTCATGATTCTATATTTGTGGTAGTGGATAGGTTCTCTAAGATGGCTCATTTTATTGCCTGCCACAAAAGTGACGATGCGTCGCATGTTGCTAACTTGTTTTTCAGGGACATCGTGAGATTACATGGAGTACCAAAGACGATTGTTTCTGACCGTGATGTGAAGTTCATGAGATACTTTTGGAAGACCTTATGGGGGAAGTTAGGAACGAAGTTGCTGTTCAGTACTACATGTCATCCCCAAACAGATGGTCAAACGGAGGTGGTGAATAGAACATTGTCACACCTGCTAAGGACCATGATTAAAAAGAATCTACGAGAGTGGGAAGAGTGTTTGCCACATGTTGAGTTTGCTTACAACAGGGTTGTGCATTCAACTACTCAGCTTTGTCCTTTTGAGGTGGTGTATGGTTTCAAGCCATTGACGCCACTTGATATGTTGCCTCTGCCATTACATGAGAGAGTTGATATGGAGGCATCAAAACGTGCTGATTAAGTGAAGAAAATACATGAGAAGACTCGAGAGGCTACTGTGAAGAAAGGCAAGAACATTGCTGCTGCAAGGAATCAAACACAAAAAGGAGTGTTGTTCGAGCATGGAGATATGGTCTGGGTGCATCTACGCAAGGATAGGTTTCCACTACTTCGAAAGTCAAAATTGAATCCACATGGTGCTGGTCCTTACAAGGTGTTAGCCAAGATTAATGATAATGCCTACTCGGTTGATATACCTATTGAGGAGTTTGGTGGAGTTAGCAATAGCTTCAACGTTGCTGATTTGTCACCATATCTTGGAGAAGACCTTGGAGCGTCGAGGACGACGCCTTTTGAAAGGGGGGGAGATGATGAGGACATCCCTACAGTTACACCTACCCCAATTGCTAATGAAGTTGTTCCAATTGCAAAGAAGGATCAATCCAATGAGATAAGGATTGGACCAATCACAAGAGCTCATGCCAAGCTACTAGAACAATAGGTGAACTTGTTTCTTAATGAACCCGGTGTTTTAGTTAATGAGAATTTTATACTACCTAAGTCTTTGAATTATTGCATGATCAGGTACTTAGGAGAAGAAGGTGAAGCACGGAGCGAGGAGCTAATGGAACAAGGCGTGTTGATCAATGAAGAATGCGCGAGGGAGGAGAGGGAGGAAGCTCAAGGAGCTGTCCAAGACGAAGATCAACAAGAGGAGGAAGTTCTCTGCCGCGGCAGAGAAAAGCCTCGTTTCTCTGCCATGGCAAGAAAACCGACTAGGACTCTGCCACGGCAGAGCCAGTCTTGGCCGAGCCACTTGTGGCCGGTTTTTATCCAGGTTGGGTGGAACCAGCTCGGGTTCCACCATAGGCCGCCGCCCTTTGGACCCATAAATAGATGGGGGCATCATAGGTTAGGGTTTAGACCACGTTAAAATATTTTGGAGTTGTTTCTTTCATAGAACCTCTGAAATTACCCTGTGTTCGAATTTACCAACTATAATTGAGTGTGATCTGTTGTTCCATTGGAAATTAGTAGATCGCATACTACCGTTCGTGGTCAAGGCTGCGTGCGCAAGAGCGTGGTGTTGTGAATATCCTACAAGGTTCGAGAGCTGTTGCATTGGCATCAGGGATCGAGCGGGAGAGTTCATAGCTACAGGCTAGTTATCTATCATCCACCATCCCCATTGACAAGTGCTTGCTGAGAAGATCGGGCCACCCCATATCATCTTGGTATCAGATTTCCTTATTGCCTCGGTAAGCAATCCACAATCCATCCATAGATTAGAGAGTGTTTTTAGTCCTATCCAGAAAAAGCCCCACAAAAAGAGTTGTCATAGACTAGATTGCATCATAGACGAGTAATAGTTGCTGGTCGTGTTCATCCTTTAGCTTAGATCTCGATCTGTTTCTTCGTAGTTTTGTTCTTCTCTTTGTTTTTCGTCGTTTGCCACCATTGTTTTCCGCCACCATCAAGTCAGATCCGATCTACTCTAAGAGTCCTAGTTTTCTACTCTTGGCTGAGTCGGAAATTTAAAAAAAAAATACTTTCCAGGTTACCGAGTCTGCCACGGCAGGATTTCGGTCTCTTTTTCTGCCACGACAGGACTTTTCGGGTTACCAAGTTTGCCACGAAAGGATTTCGATGTTTTTCTCTGCCACGGCAGGACTTTCTGAGTTACCAAGTTACCGCTCTGCCACGGTAGGTTTTTGAGCTGTTTTTCTGCCACGACACGATAATTACAAAGTGTGATCGATTTGCACTTTTCCAAAACCCTTAGCCACAGCCAATCTACTACATAGGTGTAGGAACTTGCCTATTGAGACTAGTTTCCGCTCCGACAGGCTGCTCTTAGGACTTTTGGTGCCGTACTTTGTAATTGGCCGTGTGTTATCTATCAAAAAAAAGCAAGATAGCAAAAGGAAAGGTATCAAGAAAAAGCTATACAAAAGAAAAAGAAAAGTTGTGAAAAAAAGAGAATTGGAGCAAGAGGCCTAGTATTATCTTTGTGCACGGCTAGATTGAGCAATCTTGTGCATGTTTACTTTGAGCTTTGCTAGTGTCTCTCGAGCGTAGTGCAACACCCTTCATAGTTGCATTGCCATGTTTTTCTCCACGTGTGTGTTTCTTGGGTATTTGTACGATCAACACTAGGACTTGTTTGCGGTGTAGTTAGGATACCATACCTACAGCTCCACCATAAATACCCTGTGTGCCTTGTGATCGTCCTCTATACCTTTGATATTCACTTCATCACATCAGTGCATCAGTTTTTGATTTCGTTTGGTCGAAGCATCTCTATTCACTTTGGAACGGTAAGATCTCCTTTCTTATTAGTTGTGAGTGAGATGTGAGAGTTCCACCATACAGATTTTTGATTTTTGTGCACTAACCTACTGATCATGTCTTCTAGTGATGATGACATTGTGATGCAGAAAAAGAAGGATGAGGAGCTCGTCAATTGGCTTGAATATGAGGCTTTGAAGTCCCACTTGACACGCGTGTTTACTCACACGACAGATGCCATTGATAAGAATCTCCAGGATCTGAATGTGAGATTGGATCACCTTGTTGGAACGGTGGATACTATTCAAACACAAGTGGCTACGCTCAATGTCAATGTCACTGCTTTGTAGCAGTCCATTGAGGGTTTGACAGCCGCTTTGCATAGAAGGGAAGAGCCTCAACATGATGATGCCTTTGATGATTTTGATGAGGGTAGCGCTATGGATGCTGCTCCACATGTTGGCAGGGGACGTGCTATTCCCCCTGCCCATGCACCTGCCCATGCACCTCATGGTCGTGGGTATGCTCCTCTTGGGCGTGCTCAACGTGTTCCCAACCAAACTGCTGATGATGGTTTGGGCAAGCCAAAATTCTCAATTCCTAAGTTTGATGGTTCCATTGATCCTGAAGACTACCTCACATGGGAGTTGAACATTGAGAAGCTCTAGCGCTTATTTGACTATCCAGAAGATAAGAAGGTCAAGCTTGCAGCATCTGAATTTGATGGTTATGCTTTGCGTTGGTGGGATGCTCTTGTGCAACACAGGAGGGAGGACAATGAACTTCCTGTGATGGATTGGCGCGAGATGAAGCAAATCATGAAAGCTCATTTCGTCCCAACCAACTACTTGCGTTCAGTTTTTGATAAATTGACGCAACTGAAGCAAGGAACAATGACAGTTGATGAGTACTACATGGAGATGGAGATGCTTATGCAGCGTGCTAGAATTCGTGAGTCCATTGAGATGACCATGCAGCAATTCCTAAACAATTTGAAGTTACCAATCAAGAGCATTGTTCGTCATCACTAGTATGAGACCATGAATGAGTTGTTGCATCATGCTAGAGAGGCCGAATCCCAGTTGGCAGAAGAGGCGAAGTCACGTCCTCGTTTTCCATCCCCCAGCAGATTTTCGGCCAGACCTATTCCTCCTACAGCTGCGTCACCAGCTGCTGTTCCGTTTACACCATCGGCCAAGCCAGCAAGTACACCTTTGTTTGGTTCTAATGCTCGGAAACCCGCTGCTCCTGCTGCTAGCTCGGGTTCCAACATGTCTACTGCACGTACTCGTGATGTGGTGTGCCACACTTGTGGTGGTAGAGGTCACTACAAGAAGGATTGTACAAACAGCAAGGTTATGTTTGTTAATGAACAAGGTGAAGTAGAAAGTGGAGATGAAGCTTCTGATGTTGATATTGATGATGGCGAGGATGGTGCTGATGCATATGCTGAGCATGCACCAACTATCGTCGTGTCTTCACGTGTACTTAGTGTGCAACCAGTTGAGGAATTCCAGCGTTGCAACTTGTTCCAAATAAAAGCTCTAGTTGGACCAAATAAAGCTTGCAAGGTCATTATTGATGGAGGTAGCTGCAGAAATCTTGCAAGTAAGGAATTATGTGCCAAACTAAATTTGACATACTTACCTCATCCCAAGCCATACTACATACAATGGTTGAGCAACAATGGTGAGATGAAAGTAAACCATATGGTACGAGTGAACTTTCAAATAGGGCCATACAAAGATTCTATTGATTTTGATGTGGTTCCTATGACTGTTTGTCACCTCCTATTGGGTCGGCCATGGCTGTATGATCGCCATGTGCAACACAATGGCCGAGCCAATACATATCACTTGGAATTCAAAGGAAGAAAGATTACTATGCAGCCAATGACACGACAAGAAATTGTGAATGATTCTCGCCATAAGATAGAGGTGAATTTGAAGGAAGATACTACCACTCGGCGAGATTGTGTGACAGCTGTTCCTGATGTAATTGAGCCTAAATTGAGTGATATAACGAAAAGTGAGAGAGTGCCTGGTTTATTGATATTAGCCACTAAGGAAGATATGAGAGAATTTCGTGAGGATCCTACAACCATGCCACTTGTGCTCATGTATAAGGGCGAGGTATTGGTTTCTAATGACATGACCCCTATTTCTCTTGGTGTTTCATCTGTTTTGCAGGACTTTGGGGATGTGTTTCCAGAAGACGTACCCGCAGAGCCACGGCAGAGCCAGTCTTGGCCGAGCCACTTGTGGCCGGTTTGTATCCAGGTTGGGTGGAACCAACTCGGGTTCCACCATAGGCCACCGCCCTTTGGACCCATAAATAGATGGGGGCGTCATAGGTTAGGGTTTAGACCACGTTAAAATATTTTGGAGTTGTTTCTTTCATAGAACCTCTGAAATTACCCTGTGTTCAAATTTACCAACTATAATTGAGTGTGATCTGTTGTTCCATTGGGAATTAGTAGATCGCATACTACCGTTTGTGGTCAAGGCTGCGTGCGCAAGAGCATGGTGTTGTGAATATCCTACAAGGTTCGAGAGCTGTTGCATTGGCATCAGGGATCGAGCGGGAGAGTTCATAGCTACAGGCTAGTTATCTATCATCCACCATCCCCATCGACAAGTGCTTGCTGAGAAGATCAGGCCACCCCATATCAGAATTAGTAGATCACATACAACCGTTCGTGGTCAAGGCTGCGTGCGCAAGAGCGTGGTGTTGTGAATATCCTACAAGGTTCGAGAGCTGTTGCATTGGCATCAGGGATCGAGCGGGAGATTTCATAGCTACAGGCTAGTTATCTATCATCCACCATCCCCATCGGCAAGTGCTTGCTGAGAAGATCGGGCCACCCCATATCATCATGATTTGCTTCATCTTGCGCCAATCCATCACAGGAAGTTCATTGTCCTCCCTCCTATGTTGCACAAGAGCATCCCACCAACGCAAAGCATAACCATCAAATTCAGATGCTACAAGGTTGACCTTCTTGTCTTCTGGATTGTCAAATAGGCGCCAGAGTTTCTAATCTTCAACTCCCATGTGAGGTAATCTTCAGGATCAATGGAACTATCAAACTTGGGAGTCGAGAATTTTGGCTTGCCCAAACCATCATCATCAGCTTGGTTGAGCACACGCTGAGCACGCCCAAGAGGGGCAAGCCCACGGCCATGAGCAGGTGCATGGACAGGGGGAATAACACGTCCCCTACCAACATGTGGAACAGCATCAACAATGCTACCCTCATCAAAATCATCAAAGGCATCATCATGTTAAGGATCATGCCTTCTATGTATGGCAGCTGTCAAACCCTCAATGGAACGCTGCAAAGTGGTGACATTGACATTGAGCGTAGCCACTTGCGTTTGGATAGTATCAACCGTTCCAACATGCTGATCCAATCTCATATTCATATCCTGGAGATTCTTGTCAATGGCATCTGTCGTGTGAGTAAACACACGTGTCAAGTGTGACTTCAAAGCCTCATATTCGCGCTAATTAACAAGCTCCTCATCCTTCTTTTTCTGCGACACAACATCATCATCACTAGAAGACATGATTAGTAGGTTAGTGCAAAAATCAAAATCTGTATGGTGGAAACTCTCATAGCTCACTCACAACTAATAAGAAAGGAGATCTTACCATTCCAAAGTGAATAGAGATGCTCTACCAAACGAAATCAAAGACTGATGCACTTGATGTGATGAAGTGAATATCAAAGGTATAGAGAACAATCGCAGGGCACACAGGTTATTTATGGTGAAGCTATAGGTATGGTATCCTATCTACACCGCAAACAAGTCCTAGTGTTGATCGTACAAATACCCAAGAAACACACACGTGGAGAAAAACGTGGCAATGCAACTATGAAGGGTGTTGCACTATGCTCGAGAGACACTAGCAAAGCTCAAAGTAAACAGGCACAAGATTGCTCAATCTACTGGTGCACAAATATATCACTAGGCCTCTTGCTCAAATTCTCTTTTTCCACAATTTTTCTTTTTTCTTTTATATAGCTCTTTTTGCTTTTTCTTTTGCTATATTGCTTTTTCTCTCTTTTTTAATTTATAGATCAAACACGGCCAATTACAAAGTACAGTACCAAAATCCTAAGAGAAGCCTGCAGGAGCGGAAACTAGTCTCAATGGGCAAGTTCCTACACCCATGTAGTAGATTGGCTGTTGCTAAGGTTTATGGAAAAGTGCAAATTGATCACACTTTGTAATTATGGTGTCGTGGCAGAGAAACAGCTCAAAGTCCTGTCGTGGCAGAACAAATCTTGCCGTGGTAAGCTGGCAGAAATCTGCCATGGAGTAGTGGCGCAAGAACAAAAAAGGAACCCATGCATAAGAAGAAAGGCGGGCGTGGGGCAAAGCAACTTGTGCCACGACAGACAGGCACGCGGCAAAGGCGTGTGTCGCGGCAGAGAAAACGTGTCGCGGAAGGACTAATTCAGTCCGTTTCCGTGCCGCGGCAAAAAACGGTGGCAACTTTTTTTTATATTGCAAACCGACTCGGCCTGGAGTAAGACACAAGGACTCCTCAACCTAGATCGGATCTGCTAGAGGCGCGGAAGAACAGGTGATGAACACGACAAGAAAGAAGAAAACAATGAAAGAAAAACTAGATCTAGACTAATGGATGAACACGACCAGCTACTATTACTCGTCTACGATGTAATCTAAGCTATGGCGAATCTTTTTGTGGGGCTATTTTCTGTATAGGACGAAAACACTCTCTAATCTATGGATGGATTGCGGATTGCTTACCGAGGCAACGAGGAAATCTGATACCAAGATGATATGGGGTGGCCCGATCTTCTCAGCAAGCTCTTGTCGATCGTAATAGTGGATGATTGATAACTAGTGCGTAGCTATGATCTCTCCCGCTTGATCCCTGATGCCAGTGCAACAGATGTCGAACCTTGTAGGATATTCACAACACCACACTCTTGCGCACGCAGCCGTGACCACAAACGGCAGTATGTAATCTACTAATTCCTAATGGAACAACAGATCACACTCAATTATAGTTGTAGAATTCGAACACAGGGTAATTCTAGAGGTTCTATGAAAGAAACAACTCCAAAATATTTTAACATGGTCTAAAAAAACCTAACTACGACGCCCCATCTATTTATGGGTTTAGGGGGCGGCGGCCTATGGGGGAACCCGAGTTGGTTCCACCCAACCTAGATACAAACCGGCCACAAAGTGGATCGGCGAAGCTGGCTCTGCCGTGGCAGAGTCCTAGCCACTTTCTCTATCGCGGCAGCCTGCCGTGGCAGAGAAGGACTCAGTTTTCCTACCGCGACAGCCTACCGTGGTAGAGAAACGAGGCTTTTCTCTGCCGCGGCAGAGAACTCCTTTGATACGGATCAAGCCGATGATCCTATGTTTTGTCCCGATCTTTCATAGCGAGTCAACTCGGATGGTAATATTCCAATAACGCCGATGAACGTCACCTGAAGAAGAGGAACGAATCCAGCAAGTAACATGATGAAGATCACCACGCCTCAAACCACAGCTCGATAATCCTTGATGCAGACAAGAACCTTCGCAGCAATAATAATTTGATAAACGGTATCGCCGTCCCCGGAGGGATGATACACGGTGGAGCACAATATAGTTTTTAGACTAAACAACTGAACTCCCCTAAACCCTAGGTGGCTGGCTCCTTTATATAGGAGGCCTGCAACTAGTCGGTTGGCTAGACCCAAACCGAACACACAAACGGACTTGAACCTAACATGGACTCGGACTCAATAACATAGCAACAATATTTGACACAACCTTAGACTTATCATTACATATCATAGGTCGTCCTGGCGTGCCAATCATCAATGGGATGCGCCTGCATCACCTAGCTTGGTGGAGTCCTGAAATTAGGCTTCACCTCCTCCTTCATGCCCATATCATCATCCCCCCCTTCAAGAAGCGTTGTCCCCAACGCTTGTGGGTCGGGTCGGAAAGGTGGCGTGATATGAACAATCGCTTCACGCGTCTTCGCCATCTTCAAGTCTTGCTTGCCTTCCTCACCACATCCTCCCTCTTGGCCTGCTCCACTTGATACAGCCCTTGGCGCCTGCACCTCCTTGCGTCTCCATACGATCTTGGACCTAGGCGCCATCGTCTTCTTCTTCTTCTTCTCAACTCTTGTTGGAACCCGTGGTTGCTGAACATGGATCTTCTTTGCACGACCTGGCATAAGATGAGTAATGCCTGGACCACACAACTGTCGAACATGTCCATCCTTGCCTCTATGCATCCGCACAACTGTCCCAACAAAACGCCTCACAGGTGTGCTAACAAAACTGCTCTTGTTATCACATTACACCACATGCACTGGAACATCAGGAGCACAACTTTCATCCGTTTGAACACCTGTATCAACACAAATAACCTTCTGAACACATGCTGCAACATCCTTCCTCTCAGTAATAAGAGGATGCACTTCAACTGACTTGTCACTAACAAGTTCCACTGGCTTGCCATCTACAGGCATAGCTGAAGCAATATCAACATTGTCGCACTGTGCATCATGCTCTCCATCCTGCACCTTAGCTAGCCCAGATTTTGGCTGAGCCTTGCGCACCTTCTCCTTATGCACCACCAGCTCTACATCAGACTTTATGTGATCATCCTGCATAGGCTTCAAAGTCTGTTGTTTGCCACCATGCACAAAAGAATATGTATTTGCTCTTCCAGCATGTGTAACATTGCGATCATACTGCCATGGACGACCAAGTAACAACCCACATACCTCCAATGGCAACACATCGCACTCAATCTCATCAACATAATCACCAACTGTAAATGGCACACGCACCTTATGAGTTACCTTTACCATACCGCAGCTATTGAACCACTGTAGATGCTTAGGTTCAGGAATACGCCATGTGGACAACCCCAACGCTGCCACCATTGCCTTGCTAATGCCATTAGTACAGCTTCCTCCATCAACAATGAACTTGCATGCTTTGCCTTTGATCATACACTATGCCTGAAATAAATTCCAATGCTGGCCCTTATCAACTGTCATGCAAGCATCGTCTTGTACTTTGTTGAGTTGCAAATTCAGCCCACTCAATGGTACAACATCCTCTAAAACAATCACCTTGTCCTTTATCTCTGATGGTGCCAAAAATTTAGCACGTAAAAACTTTTTGTAGTCCTCCCAAACAGTATTTATTGAGACACCTCGCGTACGTGTGTCCACATTCCAGCACCGGAAAATTCGCGCATCCTCACGCCTTTTTGCAAGATGAAAAGCGATAGTGTCGTCAAACTGCAGATCTGGAGAAAGATCAACACATAAGCGAAAACCAGCTTGCATTGTCTCTTCCCATATCTTGTATTTTGGCGAGGTTGCAGTATGTAGAAGCCTCCACTTCAATTACTAGAATCCCAGCGCGCACAATTTTTCAGGTCTAGATAATCATTGTAGACGCCTTGTGCTAAAAAATCACTAACCTTACCCTCAAGATCCATCTCTGAACTTTAGCAGAACTCTGACCAAAAATCACACAGCCGAAACAGACACAAATGCCTGTAGCTATCGATCCCAGGCAAAAAATCGTCCCTGTAGCGAGCAGAGATGGGCCACGCACAGCGATGTCACGCGGATAGTAATTCTTGTTTTTTTTCAGAAGCAACTGCGGCGTCTGTGTTGTCTGAGAAAACGGTCGATCCGAACCAGATGATCGCAGCCGGGACGTGGACTTGTGGCTGGATGCGATCAAGGCGATCGTGGCCAAGAGTACCAGGTCGCGGAACCAGGCGAACGAACCGAATGGGCCATCCCACGCTGGAGGACAGACCACGCTGTGGTCGAGCGAGCACGATCGTGCCAGGCGGGCGTGGAGTACTTTCGTCGATCACCAAAAGTCCTCGCTCAGGGACAGAGGAGGTCTGTCCCTAGGCGCATGGCGAGCTTTGCACCTTTTTTTCTAGTTTGATTACCGATCGGATCTAGAAACTGACACAGATCTCACGTGTGTATCCCTTGCCTTTCACGTACCAGCACACAAACCGATCAGCTCAGCTCGATGCTTGATGGAAAAAAATCCAAACAATCTTGATGTCACGTGCCGGCAGAAAAATCGAAACAAGACTTCCCGATCCAAAATTCCTGGCACCTTTTCTTTTGCTGGTTCGGGCACTTGGCCAATCACACGTACCAAACAATTCTAAATCGTGTCCACCAACACAATCTGCACTTTCCTTTTTCTTTTAAACTCCCGAAAATAACCAACTCTTTTTTTTCTCTGCACGTATGTCAGGCCACGATCGGATCTTGAGGCGCACGACCGGCCTCCTTCCTCCTTTTACTCCAACTGTCTTGATCCGATCGATCACCACCACGCGCTGCACAATCGGATCTGTTTCTGATCGATTCCAAACATGTCTCAGTTCGGATCCGATCTCAATCTCTAAACAAAACTCATCTGTAAACTACTTGTAGAAAAATAGTCCACAGATGATCAAAAACACATTGTGATCAACGAAAGCTCTGATACCACCTGATACGGATCAAGCCGATGATCCTACGTTTTGTCCCGATCTTTCACAGCGAGTCAACCCGGATGGTAATCTTCCAATAACGCCGATGAACGTCACCTGAAGAAGAGGAATGAATCCAGCAAGTAACATGATGAAGATCACCACGCCTCAAACCACAGCTCGATAATCCTTGATGCAGACAAGAACCTTCGCAGCAATAATAATCTGATAAACGGTATCGCCGTCCCCGGAGGGATGATACACGGTGGAGCACAATATAGTTTTTAGACTAAACAACTGAACTCCCCTAAACCCTAGGTGGCTGGCTCCTTTATATAGGAGGCCTGCAACTAGTCGGTTGGCTAGACCCAAACAGAACACACAAACGGACTCGAACCTAACATGGACTCGGACTCAATAACATAGCAACAATATTTGACACAACCTTAGACTTATCATTACATATCATAGGTCGTCCTGGCGTGCCAATCATCAATGGGATGCGCCCGCATCACCTAGCTTGGTGGAGTCCTGAAATTAGGCTTCACCTCCTCCTTCATGCCCATATCATCGATGTGGCAAACACTCTTCCCACTCCTGTAGATTCCTCTTTATCGTAGTCCTTAGTAGCTGTGACAATGTTCGATTCACCACCTCCGTTTGACCATCTGTTTGGGGATGACATGTAGTACTGAATAGCAGCTTCGTTCCCAGCTTTCCCCATAAGGTCTTCCAAAAGTAGCTCATTAACTTCACATCACGGTCAGAAACAATCGTCTTAGGTACTCCATGTAATCTCACGATGTCCCTGAAAAGCAGGTTAGCAACATGCAACACATCGTCACTTTTGTGGTAGGCAATAAAATGAGCCATTTTAGAGAACCTATCCACTACCACAAATATAGAATCATGACCTATCTGAGTTTTAGGTAGACCTAGCACAAAATCTATACTAATGTCTTCCCATGGAGTAGTAGGTGTAGAGAGAGGTGTATACAAACCGTGAGGCTTCAGCTTGGATTTCGACTTGTGGCATGTAATACATCGGCTCACAAATCTATACACATCACGCCTCATCTTGGGCCAATAAAAATGATCAGCAAGCATGACCAACATCTTCTCATGCCCAAAGTGACCCATCAAACCACCAGCATGTGATTCCTGCACTAAGAACAAACGCAACGACGATTCTGGCATACATAGTTTGTTAGCTCGAAACAAATAGCCATCATGTATATGATACTTATCCCATGCCTTTCTAAGAGCACACAAACGGTATGGTTCAGCAAAATCGTGGTCAGTTGCATAAAGTGCACAAACAGCTTCTAATCCAGGAATTTTAACATCAAGATTGGTTAATAGCATGTTCTTCCTAGATAAAGCATCAGCAACAGCATTCTCTTTTCCCTTCTTATACTTAATGATGTAAGGAAAAGATTCAATAAACTCAACCCATTTAGCTAATCTTCTATGAAAGTTTGACCGAGCTTTCAAATATTTCAATGCTTCATGATAAGAATGTATGATAAATTCCTTTGGCCACAAATAATGTTGCCAAACTTCAAGTACTCTAACAAGTGCATAAAATTCTTTATCATAGATAGGATAATTAAAGCGAGCACCAGTAAGTTTCTCAAAAAATATGCTATAGGGCGACCCTCTTGCGTCAAAACGCCACCAATGCCTATACCACTAGCATCACATTCAACTTAAAATTGTTTCGAAAAATCAGGTAATGCAAGTAATGGTGCAGAAGTAAGCAAATGTTTCAATGTATTAAAAGCAATATCTTGGACCGCACCCCATACAAAAGGAACACATTTCTTTGTCAAATCATTCAAAGGTGCAACAATGATGCTAAAATCTTTCACAAAACGCCTATAGAAACCAGCTAAGCCGTGGAAACTACGCACTTGACTTACATTCATGGGAGTAGGCCAAATCTGAATTGATTCCTACCCCATTCTTAGATACAACCAATCCCAGAAATATGACGTTATCTTTTTCAAATGTGCACTTCTCAAGATTAGCATATAGTTTATTATCATGCAACACTTGCAAAACTTGTCGTATATGATTACAATGTTCAGTTTCATTGTGGCTATAGATAAGTATATCATCAAAGTAAACAACCACAAAACGACCAATAAAATCTCTCAAAACATGATTCATTAATCGCATGAATGTACTAGGTGTATTAGTAAGACCAAACGGCATGACTAACCACTCATACAAACCAAATTTCGTTTTGAAAGCAGTTTTCCACTCATCCCCTTCTTTCATCCTAATTTGATGATAACCACTATGCAAATCAATCTTAGAGAAAATAGCAGCACCACTCAATTCATCTAGCATATCCTCTAAGCGTGGAATAGGATGACAATATCGAATAGTGATGTTATTAATCGCTCTACAATATACACACATGCGCCATGTACCATCTTTCTTAGGCACTAAAATAACAGGAACAACACAAGGGCTAAGAGAGACACGAATGTACCCTTTATCCAGCAACACTTGTACTTGTTTATGTATCTCCTTGGTTTCTTCGGGATTGGTCCTGTAGGGTGCACGATTGGGAAGTATGGCGCCAGGGATCAAGTCAATTTGGTGTTCAATACCACGCAATGGAGGCAAGCCTACAGGTACATCTTCTAAAAACACATACCCAAAATCCTGCAAAACAGAAGAAACACCAAGAGAAACAGGGGTCATGTCGTTAGAAACCAATACCTCGCCCTTATACATGAGCACAAGTGGCATGGCTGTAGGATCCTCACGAAATTCTCTCATATCTTCCTTGGTGGCTAATATCAAAAGATTAGGCACTCTCTCACTTTTCGTTATATCACTCAATGTAGGCTCAATTACATCAGGAACAGCTGTCACACAATCTTGCCGATGTATAGGATCTTCCTGCAAATTCACTTCTATCTTCTTGCGAGAATCATTCACAATGTCTTGTGGTGACATTGGCTGCATAATAATCTTCTTTCCTTTGAATTCCAAGTGATATGTATTGGCTCGGCCATTGTGTTGCACATGGCGATCATAAAGCCAAGGCCGACCCAATAGAAGATGGCAAACAGTCATAGGAACCACATCAAAGTCAATAGAATCTTTGTATGGCCCTATTTGAAAATTCACACGTACCATATGATTTACCTTCATCTCACCATTGTTGCTCAACCATTATAGGTAGTATGGCTTGGGATGAGGAAAATATGTCAAATTCAGTTTGGCACATAATTCCTTACTTGCAAGATTTCTGCAGCTACCTCCATAAATAATGACCTTGCAAGCTTTGTTAGGTCCAATGAGAGCTTTTGTTTGGAACAAGTTGAAACACTGAGAGTCATCAATAGGTTGCACACTAAGTATACGTGAAGATACGACAATAGTTGGTGCACGCTCATGATAAGAATTTGCACCATCCTCGCCATCAGCTTCATCTCCACTCTCTACTTCACCTTGTTCATTGACAAACATCACCTTGCTGTTTGGACAATCCTTCTTGTAGTGTCCTCTACCTCCACAAGTATGGCACACCACATCGCGAGTATGCGCAGTCGACATATTGGAACCCGAACTAGCAGCAGGAACAACGGGCTTCCGAGCATTGGAACCAAACGAATACGTAGGTGCTAGTTTGGCCGAAGGTGAAGGAGGACTAGCAACAGGTGGCACCACAGGAGGAGGCGTAGATCTGGCCGAAAACGGCTGGAAGATGGAAAATGAGACCGTGACTTAGACTCCTCAGCTAGCTGTGACTCGGCCTCTCTAGCATGGTGCAACAGCTCGTTCACCGTCTCCTACTTGTGATAACGAACAATGCTCTTGATTTGAAACTTCAAATTGTTGAGAAAACGCTGCATTGTCATCTCACGTGATTCATGAACGTTAGCACGTTGCATAAGCATCTCCATCTCCATATAGTACTCATCAACTGACATTGTTCCTTGCGTCAACTGTGTAAGCTTGTCAAAACTGATCGCAAGTAATTGGTGGGGACAAAACGATCCGTCATAATGCTCTTCATCTCACGCCAATCCATCACAGGAAGTTGATTATCGTTCCTTCTATTCTGCACAATAGCATCCCACCAACGCAAAGCATATCCATCAAATTCTGACACTGGAAGATTGACCTTCTTGTCTTCTGGATAAACAAACAAACGCCAGAGCTTCTCAAGCATCAACTCCCAAGTAAGATAATC
The DNA here is from genome assembly GCA_023614405.1 of Avena insularis. Taxonomy (NCBI): domain Eukaryota; kingdom Viridiplantae; phylum Streptophyta; class Magnoliopsida; order Poales; family Poaceae; genus Avena; species Avena insularis. The sequence continues at coordinate 371,335,274 of CM042690.1, forward strand.
CCCGGGATCAAGTGAGCCATTGAAAGAGGGAATTGAAAACTTAGGCTTGCCCAAACCATCATCAGCTTGATTCGGAACACGCTGAGCACGTCCCAAAGGAGCATAACAATGGCCATAAAGAGGGGCAGCAGCAGGTGCAGGGGGAATGGCACGTCCCCTGCCACGATGTGGGGCAGCATCAGCCGCACTACCCACATCAAGATCCTCAAACACATCATCATGTTGGTGTGCGTGTCCTTGCTGAATTGTCGCTTGAATAGCCTCAATTGAACGCTGCAAGGTGGCAAAGTTGACATTCATTGCTATCAGTTGAGTCTGAATATTATTGATTGCTCCAGTATTCTGCTCCACTTCATCTTGCATGTCCTTGATATTCCCATCAACAGACTCGCGCCAATTAACAAGCTCCTCAAGTTGCTTTTTCTGTGACACAACTTCATCATCACTCAAAGACATGATTAGTAGGTTAGTGCAAAAATCAAAATTTGTATGGTGGAACTCTCACAACTCACTCACAACTGACAAGAAAGGAGTTCTTACTGTTCCAAAGTGAATAGAGATGCTTTACCAAACGGAATCAAAGACTTATGCACTGATGTGGTGAAGTGAATATCGAAGGTATAGAGAATGATCGCAGGGCACATAGGTTATTTATGGTGGAGCTATAGGTATGGTATCCTATCTACACCGCAAACAAGTCCTAGTGCTGATCGTACAAAAACCCAAGAAACACACACGTGGAGAAAAATGTGGCAATGAAACTATGAAGGGTGTTGCACTACTCTCGAGAGACACTAGCAAAGCTCAAAGTAACATAGGCACAAGATTGCTCAATCTACCGGTGCACAAATAGATGACTAGGCCTCTTGCGCAAATTCTCTTTTTCTATTTTTCTTTTGTGTAGCTTCTTTTGCTTTTCTTTTGCTAGTTTGCTTTTTCTCTTTTTTTTGTATATATATCACACACGGACAAAGTACAACACCAAAATCCTAAGAGCAGCCTATAGGAGCGGAAACAAGTCTCAATAGGCAAGTTCCTACACCTATGTAATAGAATGGCTGTGGCTAAGTTGAAGGAAAAGTGCAATTTTTTGTCACACTTTGCAATTATGGTGTCGTGGCAGAAAACCAGCTCAAAATCGTGCCATGGCAGAAAAAAATTCCTGTCATGGCAGAGAAACAGGGCAAAATCCTGTCGCGGCAGAGCACAGATGCACGACCAAAGAACACGCAAAAATCGTGCCGCGACAGAACGACAGCAGGAAACTGGCGTGTGGCAGAAGAAATCGTGCCGTGTCAGAGTTCTGATCCGGGGTGGACACGGTGTCGCGACAGAGAAACGGGGCGATTTCGTGCCGTGGCAGAAATCGGTAAGATTTTTTTAAATCAAACCGACTCGGCCAAATGTGTTTGACCAAGACTCTAGCTAAGATCAGATCTGTCTATGGCGGCGGAAAAGATGGTGGAAAACGAGTAGAACAAGAAGAAAAACGATGAACAAATCTAGATCTAAACTAAAAGATGAACATGACCAGCAACTATTACTCGAATACGTTGTAATCTAGGCTATGGCAACTCTTTTTGTGGGGATTTTTCTGTATAGGACGAAAAACACTCTCTAATCTATGGATGGATTGTGGATTGCTTACCGAGGCAACGAGGAAATCTGATACCAGGATGATATGGGGTGGCCCGATCTTCTCAGCAAGCACTTGTCGATGATGATGGTGGATGATAGATAACTAGTGCGTAGCTATGATCTCTGCCGCTCGAACCCTGATGCCAATGCAACAGCTCTCGAACCTTGTAGGATATTCACAACACCACACTCTTGCGCACGTAGCCGTCGACCACGAATGGTAGTTTGCAATCTACTAATTCCTAATGGAACAACAACTCACACTCAATTGCAGGTGGTAGAATTCGATCACAGGGTAATTCCAGAGGTTCTATAAAAGAAACAACTCCAAAATAATTTTAACGTGGTCTCAACCTAACTTGGTGTGGCACCCCATCTATTTATGAGTCTGGGGGGCGGTGGCCTAAGGTGGGATCCGAGTTGGTCCCACCCAACTACGATACAAACTGACCCAAAGAGGGTTCGGCCACAGGACTCTGCCGTGGCAGAGTTTCAGTCGGTTTCTTTGTCGCGGCAGCCTGCCGTGGCAGAGTTGAGCCCGATTTCCTGCCGCGGCAACCTGCCGTGGCAAACAACTGGTGCTTTTCTCTGCCGCGGCAGAGAACTTGCTTTCCTTGTTGATCTTTGCCTTGGACAGCTCCTTGCACTTCCTCCCTCTCCTCCCTCACGCATTCTTCATTGATCAACACGCCATGTTCCATTAGCTCCTCGCTCCTTGCTATGCCTTCTTCTCCCAAGTACCTGATCATACAATAATTCAAAGACTTAGGTAGTATAAAATTCTCATTAACTAAAACACCAGGTTCATTAAGAAACAAGTTCACCTGTTGTTCTAGTAGCTTAGCACGAGCTCTTGTAATTGGTCCAATCCTTATCTCATTGGATTGATCTTTCTTTGCAGTAGTTGGAACATCATCATTAGCAATTGGGGTAGGTGTAACTATAGGGATGTCCTCATCATTCACCCCGTGCAACTGGATCGGGAGACGATATACAAAACACCCAGAAATCGCTAAAAACGTCACCTCTAGAAGGGATCTAGAGGGGGAACTCACCCAAGGGATCCATCTTCACCCTACGTACATCTGGGAGGCCAAGGCATCGATCTTCGTCTTCATCAACCGCTGCATCACCATCATTTCCATCCATCCCATATTCACCCAGATAGATCTTGTTGTAATTTCTGTACTCGTTGTGGATTTATACAAGAACTGTTCATTTACAATTGATTCCATTACCATTGCCATGATGTTGATTGCCTCCATGTCTGAGTAGATCATTAGTTCTTGGGGAGATGGATAAACCCTAGCATATGATTGAGATAAGATAGACATTATTATGTTATACATCATTATGTGTATGTATTAATTGTCTTGATCTTGATGTTGGGAGTTGTGCACCTCCTTAATATTTGCCTCTTATGGGGACACGATGAAGGGGATTACTTGTTGGTAGACGAAGGGATGATAGCACTTACTGTGACTATAAAGCTGTTGTCATTCTTTACGTACTAACTTGTGGAAATAAGGAGAACTCATAAAGCCATGTCCAGCCACGGGAGAAATCCCTTAATAGCGGGATAATACGATTGAGATCGTTTATCTGTTAGCTATGGTTACGAAGGATAATGTGAGTAGTGATTGCTGCCTATTTGTCCATATATGGAGCTCCTCCCACATACATACGTATCATGAGAATATTTGTTATAATAATCTTGATTGCTTAGTCTAAATTGCTAGTGGTGTATCCACCACTCCCTAAGAACGCATTTTTCCCTATTGCAGTTTCAAGTTCATTTACATACGTGATTCTTACTTTTTGCATTAAGTTTTACTTTATTTTAATTGCCCCATTCAATCAAAAACCCAAAAAACAATTCTACTTTTTTTGCATCTCAAAGTTATTCCTTAAGTACTACATTTATTTTTAGTTAAAAGCATTTTAGTCTTTCGCCTACTGCTCCCTGTGGGATCAATATCTTTATTTTGAAAGTAGCTACAAACGATCTGTGCACTTGCAGTCGTCAAGCTATTTTCTAGCGATGTTACCGGGGAGCTTAGCGCTATAAGTCACTTTACTTTTAGTTATTTACTTTCGTTGTACTAATTTTTAATTTAAGTTGTAGGACCGCAACAATGGACAACACTCAGCATTTAATCCAGCTTGAGGCAGTAAGGAAAATGGGTTCACTCATGGACGCTTTTATAACTGTCAATAAAAGCATAAATCCGGATGGAATTGAGATCCACCCTTTATTATTTGAACTACTGCACTCTAAGAAATTTGCAAAAACCAATGAAGAGAGACCGTATGGACGCTTACAATTCTTTGAAGACATTCTCAGTTCCTTTATATTCGACGACTGTAATCTTGATATGGTTAAAACCCAGTTGTTTAGACAAACTCTCTCTAATAATGTTTGCGACTGGTATAGATCTTTTTGTGCACAAGCACCAAGGACTTGGATGGAATTGACAACAATTTCCTATCAAAATATTACTCAGAAAGCAAAGCTCACAGGATGAGAGGTATTATTATCAGTTTCAAAAATAATCCCGTTGAGGGTTTGTATGAAGGGTATCTAAGGTACAAGAGGTATCTAGATAATTGCCCCCATCATCGTTTGCCTGATTGGTTAATCACTCACACTTTTTATGGAGGGCTTAATAATGAAAATATAATGAATCTAAACACCGCTTCTAATGGTAGTTTTCTATCCTATACCTATGATGAAGCTTGGAAATTAATAATGAAAATGAGGGAGGCAATGAAAAATCTTAAAAACAAGGAGAACATTAAGAATAGCTTTTCTGAATATGTTTGTGTTAACGATTTACTTATAGATGAAAGGACTTGTGCGATGATTAAAACCCTTGGTATTTATTCTTACTCAGTAAAGAAAATTATTGAGAATTATGCAGGGCATTTACAGGTACCTACAAAATGGGAACCCCATAAACCCTTTAAAGAAAAGAAGCGTGTAAGAGCGCTAATGGAAGAGTTCTCCTCTGCACCTATTTAAGAGAATATTAAGAAAAAGCAAAAAGAGGAAGAACAAATAAAGAGAAGATTAAAGAAACCAGAAAAGAACCCCGAAGCAACCAATATAAATAATGTTATATTGAAGGATCTTATGGAAGCACGAACAGTGGATAATGAAGTGGTTATGCTAGACTTTGAAACCTCAGAATTCATCGATTGTAAGGTATGAGGTAACAAAACTTCTAAACCTATGACTCCTATATATTGTGGAGAAACTTTCTTATACGGAATTTGTGAGCCGATTTCAACTATAAATATTATGCCTTCATCACTTTATCAGGAACTTCGCTACAATTTAAATAATCCAGATGTGGAACTGGTAGACACTACTATCAAATTGTCTAATAGAACTAATATAAAAACGGAAGGGGTTATTAGAAACATCTGTGTCTTTATTGGATCACTCATGTACCCCCCTTGATTTTCATATTGTTGACATGCCTCGAGATTCTTTTTGTCCTATTCTTTTAGGCAGGCCTTTTTTTCCATAACCAAAGATCGAGTTGATAATAAGAAAGAGACTATTTCACTGATGTTTGGAGAAGAGGAAATGACATTCCACTTTGCCAAACTAAAGAAGAGGCCATATGAGGTGGAAGATATCAAGGAGGAGAAAACGATTGCCGAGCTGGCCGCAATTCATTTCAGTACTCCACAAGATGAATTAGAGAGGAGCCTAATTAATTGGGAGGAAGCACCAGATGATGAGGAGAGAGAGGCCATGGATGATTACCTTGATTCAGTTCCGAAAGCACAAAATCCACATGACTATGAAGAATTGGTAAGAAAAGGAGATGAAGAACCTCCGCCAATTGAATTGAAACAACTTCCAGACGATATGAGGTATGAGTTTTTAGATAATGAAAATAAATGTCCTGTTATTATTAGCAAAAATCTATCAGAAAATGAAACTAATAAACTCATTTTGGTCTTGGTTAAGCATCATGAAGCCTTTGGATATACTCTAAGTGATATTAAAGGAATAGATCCATCTATTGTAACACATAAGATTACCATGCTTGTTGATGCTGAACCTGTAGTTGATACACAAAAAGGCTTAATCCAAAAATGAAGGAAGTAGTAAGAAAATAGGTTATACGCTTATTAGATGCTGGCATAATATATCCTATTTCTGACAGTAAGTGGGTTAGCCCAGCTCATTGCATACCAAGACAAGGGTGTATTGATGCTGCTATGAATGAGGATGGTGAGCTAGTTCTTGTAAAACCTATTGTTGGATATCGCATGTGCATTGATTTTAGAAAACTAAACCGTGAGACACGGAAAAATCATAAGCCTATACCATTTATGGATAAAATTTTAGAAAGACTTAGTAATAATTCTTATTTCTGTTTTCTTGATGGTTATTATGCATATTCTCAAATTGCTATACAACTGGAAGATCAAGAGAAAACAACTTTCACTTGCCCTTATGGCACATATGCTTATAGACTAATTCTGTTTGGCTTATGTAATGCAGCAGCGACCTTTCAAGAATGTGTTTTAAAAATATTTGATGATTTTGTTGAAAAGACTATGGAAGTTCTAACAAATGATTTTGTTGTTTGTGGAAAAACCTTTGATAATTGCTTCTATAATCTAACCACAGTTTTGCAGAGATGCATGCAATCAAATTTGGTTTTGAATTGGGAACAATGTCGTTTCATGGAAAGAGAAGGTAAAGTTTTGGGGCATAAGGTTTCAGAGAAGGGTATAGAAATAGATAAAACTAATATAAATGCTATAGAAAATCTTCCAATACCTCAGGACATTAAAAACATAAAAATGTTTCTGGGACATGCAGGTTTTTATAAGAGTTTTATAAAATATTTTGCTAAAATAGCTATGCCTCTCACCAACCTTCTTGAGAAAGAAACTCCATTCTACTTAGATCATAATTGCATTGCGGCTTTTGAGAACCTTAAAAACAAATTAGTTTCAACACCCATCATGCAATCTCCAAAATGGGATGAACCTTTCGAAATCATGTGTGATGCTAGTGACTATGCTTTAGGGGCTGTGTTAGGACAGTGAGATGGAAAGAATTTAAATGTTATTTATTACGCTAGTAGACCTCTTAATAAGATTCAGAAAAAGAGCTCCTAGCTATAATTTTTGCTTGCAATAAATTCAGATCTTACATCATTAATTCTAAGGTAATAGTTCATATGGATCACCAAGCTTTGTGTCACCTCCTTGTGAAAAAGGATGTGAAGCCTAGGTTGATTAGGTGGGTTTTATTACTACAAGAATATGATTTGGAAATAGTAGATAGGAGGGGTAAGGATAATCCGGTAGCAGATCATCTCTCTAGGATGGAGGGAATAATTACTAACCCCGTACCTATAAATGAGTCATTTCTGGGAGAATATTTAGCAAATGTTGAAATTGTTGATCCTTGGTATGCATATTATGCTAACTATCTCGTAGTAAAATTTATACCTCCTGGTATGACAAGAAATCAAAGGATGAAATTCTTTAATGATCTTAAATATTACTTTTGGGATGATCCGTATCTATATTGTCATGAAACCTGACAAAATGATTTGGAAGTGTGTTCCTAACCATGAAATGAATGCAATTTTGCAAGCTTGTCATGACAACCCATATGGAGGACATCATGCAGGCAAGCGAACTGCAACAAAGGTACTTCAGTCCAGATTCTATTGGCCCACCTTGCTCAAGGACGCACATATGTATATAGAACACTGTGATGCTTGCCAAAGAAGAAGTAATATAGGTACAAGACAAGAGATGGCAATGAATTATAGTCTTATAATTGAACCCTTTGATGTATGGGGAATGGATTACATGGGACCTTTTATAGAATCAAATGGTTACACTCATATTCTTGTTGTTGTCGATTATGTTACTAAATGGGTTGAAGATATTCCAACAAGTCATGCAGATGCAGCTGCCTCAGTGAAGATGGTCAAGGATGTTATATTCCCTAGGTTTGGAGTCCCTAGATTTTTAATCACTGACGGTGGTTCTCATTTCATGAAAGGAACTTTCGGGAAAATCCTTAGCAAATATGGAGTACTCATCGTGTTGCTTCACCATATCATCCTCAAACGAGTGGTCAAGTGGAACTCTCCAATAGAGAATTAAAAACCATACTCGAGAAGATGGTGGAAAAGTCAAGAAAAGATTGGTCATACAAGTGAAATGACACTCTATGGGCATACCATACCACGTTTAAAAATCCAAGGGGTATGACACCTTATAAGATGGTATACAGTAAGGCATGCCATTTACCTTTAGAATTAGAACACAAAGCTTTTTGGGCAATCAAGAACCTAAACTATGATCTTAAGGCAGCAGGAGAAAAACATTTATTAGATATTCATGCTTTAGATGAGTTTAGAAGTGAGGCTTATGAGAATGCTAGATTGTTTAAAGAAAAAGTGAAAAGATGGCATGATAGAAAAATAAAAAATAAGACCTTTAAAAATGGAGATAAAGTGTTGCTCTATAATTCTCGTCTTAAGTTGTTTCTAGGGAAGCTTAGATCGAAGTGGGAAGGCCCTTATATAGTTGAAGAAGCCTATTCATCGGGAGCAGTGAAGCTCCAAGGAAAAACACCCTCTCTTTCATGGGTGGTAAATGGACAACGCTTGAAGCATTATCGAGTAAAAGAAGATATAAGTGCAATCACCATACAAGTGATCACCCCAGAAGAGGTGATTAAGCAAAGATATACAAGGAATGGCAACTGCAAGAAGAATGGACTCAAGACGAAATGAGCAACACTACGGTCAAGCTATTGACCATAAAAGAGCACTTCATGGGAGGCAACCCATGCGAAGTAAAGGTTTGAGTAAGTTTTTAAATTTTTAATTAAGTTTTAATTGAGGTTGTGTTAAATAAGGAACATTTGAAGTTCTAGCAAAGAAAAAAGGAAGATTGATAATGCCAAGTTTGGTCGAAAATTTAAGCTGTCATTTTTCTGTCAAAACTTGATATTTCGTTAAGTTTCAGATTAATAAAGAATCCTTGGAGAAGAAGGAAATTTTTGGTGGATCTAGAAGGTTTAACGACCAACTATACAGCGGGAATAAAAATTCCGGCCATATAGTTGTGGTCGTATAGTTTTTTCCAACATCACCCCTTCCTTGCATGAAATGTACTGATAGTTTAACGACCAACTATACGGCAGGAATAAAAATTCTGCCCATATAGTTACCGTCGTATAGATATCGATGCCTTCGACAAAGCTCTTTTCTGGGTGCTGATAGTTTCACAACCAACTATACGGCGGGAACAAAAATTCCGGCCGTATAGTTATGGTCATATAGATATCGACCCATCTCCAAAAAATTTATTCAGAATACAGAAGGTTTAATGACCAACTATACGGGGGAATAAAAAATTCTCGCCTGTATAGTTCCAGCCATATAGTTGGTTCCATTGTAGAAGAAAATCTATAGTCGGTTCATAACTATACGGCGGGACCTATATGGGTCTCGCCCGTATAGTTTCTCGTTACAGACGACGGCTAGGGTTTTTGACCTCCCCTTTTAAAGCTAATCACATTTAACCTTTTTCATTAAGTTCTCGCAGAGCTACAGCCTCCAGCCTCAAAAAATCCTCGCGATCCCTATACAAGCCCTTTCTAACAATATCTGTCCAGCAAAACCATGCAGCCCTTCCATGTCAACAAGATTTGGAGGAAGAAAGAAGAGAAGCCCGTGAAGAGGATCGAAGAAGTAGAAACTAAAGGATCATCATCATCGTCCAACCCGGAGATCAAGCCTCTCCCAAATTGGGAGGACATGTTCCCACAAAGGATGGAGATGATGAGGCAAGCTGAGGGGGGAAAGAGCAAGGATGAGTATTTCCCTAATCCCTATCGTCACAACATAGGATCCTATTATAAACATCCTCATGGTCCATCACCTCTTAAACCTAAGAAAGTGCGGCAAGATGAGATTCATGATAAGATCTATGAGTTGGAAAAATCTTTGAAGGCATGTGTTGAAACAATTGGAGAAGGGATTGATTCCTACTAGATGATAAGCAAAGACCTTGAGAAAAAGGTCGATGACATCGATGGTAGAGTTGGTTTCTTGATTAAAACTGTTTTTGAGTTGAAAGATGAGAAGGAATTCCTCCATAAGAAAATTTTGAAGCTTCAATATGACATGGCTGAGCTCAACATCCAGTTTGCAAGCATAATTAAAGATGGTAACATAGAATAAGAGGGTAATATTGTTCCTACCTAGGAGGAGGAATAAGTACCAACAAGGAGTTATTTGATCCCACCTGGCTTGATTCCAAGCTTGGGGAGATCTTTAAGACCTTGTAATCTATCTTATAAGTTTTATATTACTATTTTAGTTTTGCATTAGTTCGAGTTTAGAAATAAAGTTTGCATCACTTGAATTCCCTTAAGGAATAGTCGATCCCATTTGTGAAATTCTGAGTTTATTATCATATATGGAGCATTATTAAGTTTGTGCTTGTCTTATTGGATATATGAATGGCTTGAGTATAATTTTACTTGCACTCGATGATAACAATAGGAGTCTTCCACACCATTGGTATTAATGGAACATATAAAGATAATTTAATCAATATGTTGTAAGTTCATGGTTTGATTTATAAAAGTAAAAATAATCTGATTAGTCAAGTTGAAAAAGAAACCTTGAACAAAGGGAAATTAAAAGTGCTATCAAAATAGAGTGAGAACAAGTCGAGGTAGAATCTTCAAGTCATAAAGATGCTTCATATACAATTGGAATTTGGTAATTTAGATCATTAAACTTTGGATTCCTACATGAAGTGGAATGTATGGCTAGCTTCTTTGCACAACACTTAAACAAATGTGTGAGCATATATAAAAAAAGAGAAGAAGAAAAATAGCTAATGTGCAAATATCAAATAGGCATACACCACTATATCGTGCTATGACAAAGAAGCGTTTTGAGATTTTGAATCCCAAGTGAATATGTTAATCCTAAAACACTTGGGACTACCTCGCTAACTCATTCGGTCGAACATAATACTTTTACATCATGTTGAGATTCATCTTTTGTGAACAGTTGATCACTAAGGTGTGGAATCCTTCTAATATTATTCGGATGGTTCAAGTAAGGTACTATTCATGAACTTATTCCTATGTATCATATATGATAAACATATGCTGCAACTGCCTCATTTATTTTATCGACTCAGCTTCATGAATATGAGGATCACATCCATTAAGCTAAACTTTCTCGGGACGAGCAAGAGTCTAAGCTTGGGGAAGTTGATGAGTGCATATTTGCATCATGTTTTATATTATTATTTTGCATTGTAGTTGTAGGATCTTGGTATTTTACGGCATCCGCATGCACATTTTATGTCTATTTTCACCAGGATCAGGACAGATGATGGATACAATGGACACAATTCTTGGAGCAGTTGTACTGGGGAGAAAAGTAAACAAAAACAACGTAAATCGCTTATTTGGGAAATATCAATAATACCAGAAGAAAACCCGAAGCAACCAAGGCATCCAGAGGGATTAACGACCAACTATACGACCGAAATACTTTTTCCAGCTGTATAGTTCCGGTCGTATAGTTTGCGCCGCCACCTCCTCCTCAAATAGTTTCACCCCGTGCAACTGGATCGGGGAGACGACATACAGAACACCTAGAAATCACTAAAAACCTCAGCTCCTGAAGGGCTCTAGAGGGGGAACTCGCCTAAGGGATCTATCTTTGCCCTACGTAGATCTGGGAGTCCAATGCATCGATCTTCATCTTCATCAACCGCTGCACCACCATCATCTCCATCCATCCCATCTTCACCCATCTAGATCTTGTTGTAATTTTCGTACTCGTTGTGGATTTATACAAGAACTATTCATTTACAATTGATTCCATTACCGTTGCCATGATGTTGATTGCATCCATGTCTGAGTAGATCATTAGTGCTTGGGGAGATGGAGAAACCCTAGCATATGATTGAGATTATTATGTTATACATCATTATGTGTATGTGTTAATGGTCTTCATCTTGATGTTGGGAGTTGTGCACCTCCTTAATATTTGCCTCTGATGGGGACACGATGAAGGGGATTACTTGTTGGTAGACGGAGGGATGATAACACTTACTGTGACTATAAAGCCGCTGTCATTCTTTACGTAGTAACTTGGGGAAACAAGAAGAACTCATAAAGCCATGTCCATGCCACGGGAGAAATGCCTTAATAGCGGGATAATACGATTGATGTCGTTTATTTGTCAGCTGTGGTTATGAAGGATGATGTGAGCAGGTGTTGCTGCCTATTTGTCCATATATGGAGCTCCTCCCACATAAATACGTATCATGAGAATATTTGTTATAATAATCTTGATTGCATGGTCTAAATTGCTAGTGGTGTATCCACCACTCCTCGAGAATGTCTTTTTTCCTATTGCAATTTCAAGTTCTTTTACATACACGATTCTTACTTTCTGCATTAAGTTTTACTTTATATTAATTGTCTCATTCAATCAAAAACCCCAAAACAATTCTACTTTTCTTGCATCTCAAAGTTATTCCTTAAGTACTACGTTTAGTTTTAGTTAAAAGTATTTTAGTCTTTCGCCTACTGCTCCATGTGCGATCGATATCTTTATTTCGAAACTAGCTACAAACGATCTGCGCACTTGCAGTCACCAACCATGTGAGCTTCTCGCGAGACTACCGCCATGTATTGAACAAGTCTCTGCCAAGAGTATGCTTCATGACAAACATTGACTTTGAGTTTGTTGTGGAACACGACCTTGAGCTTAAGATATTGAACAATACTACAGTTTTCAGTTGGCACCCGGTACGGCATTTTTGGCAGCTCTAAACATGTAGTTTTTTGTTTTCTTTTTATGCTTGTTTATCATCTTAGTACATCCTCATTGTGTGCAGTTCCTCCCGCTGTCGGAAACTCCATACAATACTGGTCCTGTTGATGAGCAAGTAAACCAAGCTCCTCCTGGTCCTGTTGTAGATGAAAATGAAGTCAACCTTTTAGCTTCGTTGAATGAATGGCCTGTGTTTCCTAGTAGATAAGAACCGTAGGTATAGAATCTGCTGCATTGATGTTCCAGTATTGCTACATTGCCTTACATAGTTTGCTAACTTAGGCTTAAAATATTGCTGCCATGTATGCATCAGCTTGTTTGCACTAATTTGTCTATTAGTAACATTGAAGCTGCAAAACTGTTTCATTCTTGCTACATTAGGTTTTATAGTTTGCTACATTAGTTTTAATATTTTGCTTCATTAGTTTTCTGTAATTGCTACCTTATTGTACATTAAATTTCCGAGGCTGTACTAGTGATTCAAACAATATGTTTGCATTAAATGATCTGTTTTCCTTCTTTCCTTTGCTGACATGCTTATGTTTAGTTTCTAATGTTTTTGTTTCTTTTGTTTTGTGTTACCAATAGGTACCTGCTCGCTTCAAGCACTTGGTTGAGAAGCATAAGGCCTTTTGGGCATCTGATGTTGAATCAACGGTGAAGAATCTTGCTGTTGGGTTGAAACGGATGCATTCCCAGCGCATGGATTCCCTTTTGGTCGACATTGATTCACAATTGAAAGAAGGAGCTGGTCCTAGCATTGTGTTTCCATCTGATGTAGGACTAGACGATGAAGAAGAACATGAAACTGTGAATAAGGAGCAAGAAACATATGATGGTTTGGACAAGTCTGATGATGTTGAAGCAAGCGCATATGCAGCAAAAGAGGACGTCACTAAAGCAAGAAGGGATGAAGCAAAAGAGGATGATACAAAAGCAAGAGAGGATGAAGCAAAAGAAATTGAGATAGAAGCTAGAGGTGACAAGCAACAAGAGTCTGAGGCGCACACACATGTTGACATCCCGGATATGACACAGACTGCTGTAGTCTTGGATTCATCACCCATTGGAGGAATTGATGTCCCAGAGAAGCAACCTGTTGATAGCCCGGTCAGGTCACCGCGGTGCCGTGACTCGTCCCCTTGTCCTCCACATATAGACCCTGAAGCATGGAATCGTGCTCCTGAAGCTCCAGGGTTCGACTTGCTTTCGCAAGAATCTGTTGATGATGAAGGAGATGCAAGTGACATAGCTACAGGTATACCAGCTATCAACGTACCCGATTCAGTTGTCTCTTTTGCTGCTGAGACGACCAGTGTAGGCCAGCTGAACCATGTATGTTCCTTTATCCCTTGTAGCATTTTTTACTTGTTATGTAGTGCTTTGCATACTTGTTTGGTACATTTTGTTCCTGTTGGTCTCCCCAACATTTGTCGTGTGCATAAAAAATGACTTTTTTTTTGTCTTTGCAAGGTGTTGTGACTGTTGATGGAAGCATTGGGATGGTGACACATGAGAAGAAGACGAGGTTCAAGAGGGCAGCAAAGGTTGAACTTACACCTCTAAAGGTTAAGAAGATCAAAGTCTCTAAAGATCAGGATGAAATCTATTCCAAGTTTGTCTTAAATGGAAGGACAACGAAGAGGCTCACAAAGAAGAGGAAGGACGAGGGCCATGGGCGGTGAGTTTTTTGTCAGCTATTTTTTTGCTTCAGAAGCTATTGAATTCTGCTACAATTGTTTTAACTTTTAGCTCATTAAGTGTATATTTTTTGCTACAATGATTAGATGTCTTGTGTTCTTTCCTATTTTTCTATGGATGCTTCATTAGTTGTTTATTTATGCTACAATTGTGTTATCCAGTAGCTTATCTACTATTAAAAAGTTGCTACATCCATATTCCTTAGTTGATTTTTCATGTTTTTGGATATGCTTCATCTTTTTTTTTTGCTTCATAAGCTATTGATTTCTGGTACAATTGTTTTAACTTTTAGCTCACTAAGTGTATATTTTTGCTACACTGATTAGATGTCTTGCAATCTTTCATGTTTTTGGATATGCTTCATCTTTTTTTTGCTTCATTTATGTTACTTAGTAGCTTGTTTAGTACATATTACTTTCTACATGACTATCCTGTTTTGTGTTCTTCCTTCAAATTGTGCAGCATCTTTATTAGGGGGCAGATTATTTGTTGTGCTTCAAATGATGACTTTTTGTTTCTTGCTTGCAGGAAATGTTTTGTGCAAATTGGATGCTACTTTTGCACATACAAGGGTATTAAAGAATCTTTGAAGCTGCGAGCATATCTTAGTACCGAGTTGATGGACGTGTGGATTGAGAAGTTCAACCATGAGGCTTTGATTGTTTGCAAAAACAGTGCATGCCAGAAAAGGAGATATGCGTTCACGCATCACATTGTGGTGAGTAAGACCTTGCATAGTACTTTTTGGTACATTTTTGTTTTGCTTCGTCATCTAACTTTGTTTTTGTTACCTTGGATAACAGGAAAAACTGATTGCTGATCCCAAGACATTCAACGCAGCAGGTTGTATGGACGAGTTCAATGAATAGTGTGCAAAGTACAAGATTCTCAAATGTGATATTGTGAGTTATTTTTACTTTTTTATTTTGCTGCTCTTCTCTTCATTTTTTGCTAATCTTCTCTTCATCTTGTAGCAAGATCTGCTGAATGTACCTCTACATGCCGCTTAATCTGATTTTGTTTACATGCTGCGATATAGCTCTACTTTCCTACTATGAGAAATGAGCACTGGGATGTACCTACTGTCAACTTAATGATGAAGCAATACCACATCTTTGATTCGATGAAGATGGACAAGGGGGCTGGTGTCTTGGATGGTCTTGCACGGAATCTAGTTAGCACTGTAGCAAGACATATGGATGCTATGTTTCAGTAGCTTCCTTCCTTTCTTAACCATCCTTTGTTCTTTAATGGTGCAGTTTTTGAACTTCACCACTCTTGTCAATGCGTCAAAGAAAGCACCTAAACTTGAAGACATGGAGCTATACCTTCTCAAAACTCCTGATCATCCGCAACAAGTAACATTGTAAGTTTTCATCTTTTAGCATCTCATTTTTTTCAAATGATTCCATCATTAGTTTATTGCTCACATTGTGTTTCTTATTTCCTTCTTTTCTTCAGTTTTTAAATTTGACTACGGTTTCTTTGGCATACTGTTCATGGAGAATTTCAATGGCAAGGTCATGGCAGAATTCGACAACAACTATTGCCCGGATCTTCGCAGGACCCTTGCAGTAGATATCATTGAAGTAAGGGAAAACAAAGAGTCGGTTAAGAAGCTCATGGAGGAGGAGTTGAACCCAAAGTAGCTTAGCATATGTAGCAGCAGTAGTGTGAAAAAAGCATTTTGTTAGCTCAAACACTTTCGTTGTCTATTTGACCGCTGCCTTTTGATGTAACTATGAATGATGGTTTGGTGTACTCGCATAACTAGTTTTTGTGCTGTTAACACAAATGGTAATGACAATCTGGTGTTGATGATTATTTCCTCCTTTTGTCTTTTCCTGTCCTTTGCTGCAATAATTGTACATATTTTTCCTGTACAAATTCTAAGATCCTTCATGCTTCTAGTAAAAGAACATGTTTGCTACATTTGTGTTATATAAATGCTACAATTCATTGTATTAATTGCTCCAACAGTACATAGGAAATGCTACCTATGCACACCAGAATTTTGCATCGAATTTTATGACAACACATGCCAGATTTATTTATGTTATTGCTACATATGAATAATAGACATGCTAGGAATATAATTAATCCCATAAACAAGTGAAATTCTACTTGAGGTATTCATCCCAAAAATTATGAAATATGGACATATTTGGATTTTTGCTACATTATAAGAGCAGAAATGCTAGCATGGTTGAACTTTGTTGCTCACAATGTAATAAATAATTGCTGCTAGATAATGTTC
Source organism: Avena insularis (assembly GCA_023614405.1). Classification (NCBI taxonomy): domain Eukaryota; kingdom Viridiplantae; phylum Streptophyta; class Magnoliopsida; order Poales; family Poaceae; genus Avena; species Avena insularis. Next base: position 371,351,741 of record CM042690.1, read on the forward strand.
CAGGATGACGATAATCAGAAATTGTACAGACAATATGGAGAACTTTTCATGCTAATAAGAATAAAAATAGTTGCTACAACTGTTCACACATGTTGCTGCACACACACTCAATATCTTTTGCTATGTAGCATATTATGGCTGTGGTAATATCTTTTCCTATGTAGCACTATTACATGTGAATGGTGACTGTGTGTATGGAAGAAAAAATAGCTACTCAAACCTAGAGATTCAAATCTATCTTCGCAGAATTTCCCGACATCAAAACATGGAATTAGGACACATTCTTGCACCGTGTGACCGTCTTGATGGCAGTATGGGCACTTCTGCGTCCTTGGCTTCTGCTTGGTTGTTCCCTTCTTTGTCTTATTCTCCTTGGGATGTTGTTCGCCTTCCTTTGCTTTCTTCCTTCTCTTCGTATTCTTTTCGTCCTGAATCTCAACCAATGGCTTTCTTCTAACTGACTTCTCCTTCGGACGCCCCTTTGGCTTAACTCGTGCTAGGTTCTTCAGCATGCTACTTGGACCATCATCTCGAGCTTCTTGCTATTGCTGTTGTGTGCCTGTAGTTTGCTATTCACCATGCTGCGGAGGTAAGCCTTCTTCAGGAGCCACACCATTTTGTCCTTCATTTTGCTACACGTCATCTAGAGGACTCCTCATGGCACCAACAATTTTTCTTGCTTCATCAATCTTGGTAGACACAACCCTATATGTTTCGTCATTGAAGCATGCATCCGATGCCAAGTCATTAAACTTCCTACATAATGAGTTATACTTGAGAGTATTTGTGCCCGACACACCAAATCTTGCTGCATTTGAACCAGGATCAGGGGCAGGTGTTGCTGCTGCAGGAGACCAACGTTGGAGCACGTATCGGTCTGGTATTCACTGCACGTTCAGTGCACCATCACTCTGACGATGTGCGGGCATATCAGTCCACACATCTCAAATTTGTTGCAGCCACAAAAGTATATACCCTCTTCAATGGTTGCTTCAACCCGATATGTTTTGAGATCGAATCTGAGGTTTGGTACAAGATTGAAACACAGCATTCCTGCCTCTACATGGATGGGATAAACCTTGTTGATGCTTCAAGTATCTTCTGGAACCTGCCAAAAACCTCCCTTGTGTAGAATTCAAGACCATGCTTTTCAATGCTCCAACTACAAGAAAAATAAGTTTCGCACATTGTCAAAGAATGCTATCATAGTTATTTCAAGCAAAAACACATTACTAAAGCAAAAAACACATTATTGAAGCAAAAAACACAGAGCAAAAACACATTACTGAAGCAAAAACAGTACATCACTCACCTTCCCTAGAGTGGCGTTGTTGTCGTATCCATTATAAAGCATGCATTGTCTTGACGATCCAGCATCAGGTTCTGGCACAACTCATATTGCTGCACAAAGTTCCATATCATGTCACTTGGCCGAACTAGTGTTTTGAAGTAGCTATTTAGGCCTTCGGATCTGCTAGTTGTGCTGGTGAATGGGAAGAAACTTCTCCTGAAATATACTGGTGCCCATGTGTTCCTTGTTCTCCACATGTTTTGCAGGTGAGTGTTCTCAGCCATCTCAAAGGTTTGCAGCATTGTCTGCCAGCAGACCTCAAACCCAGCAACCATGTCAGTGCCATAGATACACGCGTAGAATGCTTCTCTGAATGGATGACCCTCTCTCAAGTGAGGTCCGAGCTTCGTTCTTGCTAGACGCAACACATGGAATAGGCAGCATTTGTGAACTGCATCAGGAAACACATTTTTGATCACCCTGCCCATTGCTTGGTCCTGATCAGTCATGATATGGTTAGGGCACAACCCATTTGCAGCTTTCTTCACTTGTTTGAAAACCCATTCAAAAGTTTCAATTGTTTCATCAGGCAGGAGATCACATCCCAAAACTATTGTGTGTGTGATTGTTGATACCCACAAGCGGAGCAAATGGAAGGTTGTATTTGTTCATGCAAAAGGTCGTGTCGAAGAACACACAGTCTTTGTACTTGGGGTATGGTGCCCTTGTCCTTCCATCAACCCAAAAGAGTGCTCGCACATCATTGTCCTTATCTACCTGCTTCTCAAAGAAGAACTAAGGGCATTCCACCTTTCTCATCTTGAAGTAGACAATCGTCATGCTCAAATCACGCTCTAAAACTTCTTCTCGCAACATTGTTCTGATGTTGGAAACATCATGCTTCACATACCCAAGGCATCTGGGATCACCCCCATGAACACTGCCGAGGCACCCCATCATCTGCGTTGTAGTTATGTTTTGCTCATGCAAGGTCTAGATTAGCTCGATATCCTCTTCGGAAGCTTTCCTGTGAGAACGATACTACCTACGCTTCCCAATTTGTTGCACCATTGATGGGTATGCTCCTCGTTGAAAACTGTGACAGTCCACTTCCCGTCCCGCTTCCTAACAAGCATCTTTGCTTTACAACCAAGCCACATCAACCTGTTTCTTTGCCTTGAGTCAGTGACATACTTCTTCAAACCTGCTTGCTTGCTGCGAGGTTACTGTGCAGAAGTGTTGCTCATGTCAATTGTAGCATCTTATCTTTGGCAGCAAGACCAGTTGTGCTGCGCTGTTGTTTTGCTTCATCAATAGGCTTCCCAGTGTGCACACACTCAAACACCCTGCTTAGAATAGTGTCCTTTGCTGCTCCCCTTGCCATGCTGTATTTTGTAATTCTTATGTGTGTCCCGAAGCCAAGCTTGTAAGCATAGTCATTATACACTTGTTGCGCCATGTTGAGGTCATCGAAGGTCATACCAACACAAGGAACAATCAGTTGTGAGCAAATATCTTCCCCATGATCTTCAACTGCAATGGAAGCATTGTCACTTGCTACACTTTGAGGCCTAGGTTGAAATTTTGTTCTTTGTTGTCCTTCATCATTGCCTTCTCCAATGTCAGCAGCATAACCTTTCAGAGGCTGGTTCAGGTCAAAACCACCAAGCATGCTATTAGCTACAAATCCCGGCAGTTCAAAATAAGCTTCAGAAATGGAAATCACAAGAGAGCAAGATTCTACAAAATCAACAAATATTGTTGCTACCAAATTAATGTAGCACATAAAATGTTTTTAGTTTGCTTCTGAATCAATTCCTACTAGAATCAATTGCTACAATATTTGCTTTCTGAATCAACTGCTACAACAATAAATTGCTACCAGAATCAATTGCTACCATATTTAGTACATGCAGCAATATTAATTTACTGGCAAATCAACTAAAAAATGCTGCAATATAGTTAATACTAAATTCTATTCTATTTTTGTGCTAACAGCTTTGCTACATTGATTTGTTCCTATGAATCAAAACAATTTTGCTACATATTTACTTAAAGGATCATGCTCAGATTTATACATGCAACATCATGATTCTGAAGCAAGTGCTTCTGCTACATTGTGGCATGAAGCAACAAATTTGTGTTTCCTTCTTCCCATGTCAGCATCCTACATTGGTTTTGCTCCTGAAGCAAGTTACTGTAGTAAGTTGATAGTAAAAAAGCTGCAGAACCTAATTTTGTTCCTCAACTTCAAACCCTAGCTGCAAAATTTGAAGGAAATCGTTATAGATGAAGTTGGCTGGTCAATCTCGGGGCCTTGATCGAAGAATACACCAGAATTGTTGTACCGGCCGCGCAATTACTGCTGCAACTGAGCTCTGGCGCCGCCGCTCGCCGAATCGATCCTTGTTGCCTCCGTGCTGTAGGGTTCGAAAAGTGCTCGAGGCAATGATTGGCGGTGGATTGGCGTGGTGAGGATGTCCAGGGGTGGGGTACCGGATGGATGTGCGCATGTGAGCCATGGACGCCACCGGGATTTGCTGCAGCTGTCGCCATGGCACCGCCGTGCGCCGACCGGCGAGGAAAAGCTGCGGGGGATGCGCGGGTTTTCTCTATTTTCATTTTGCTGCAATCGGAAGGTTTTTTGCTTCTAAAGCATACACAGGTTTTTAAGGGGTGGCATAGAGAGAGAGTGGACGGCTGCGATCAGGCCGATCGGACGGCTCCTGACCAGGACGATGGGAAGCCCCCATCGTCCGGGGGACGCGTAGCGCGCGCCATACAGAAAGTAACGTGCCATGTCGTAGAACCATTCGGCTACACAAAGTAACATGTGATGTCGCATAACCATTTAGCTTTAGCGTATCCACAATCTGCCACTACCTGTTCTTCCTGCCCCTTCAATCTGGCCATCTAATAAACATGCGCGAGTGGTAGCAAATCCAGGCACCGCCTGAGAAGCCCTTCGACTCCCTCGGAGCCAAGGATTGGAGGAAGCGGAGGATGATAGTTAAATTTTGGGGGAACCCTCCACTTGAAAATGGAGGAGATAACCAAATCGAGTGTGTTAGATAACTGAATCATAAGACAAAAAAGCTAGCACGTTGCAATGGGAGAGAAATTATACATCTCTACTACTTATAAAGGCCCCAACAAGAACTTTCCTAGGGGCACCCCATCTATTATACACCGACAAGGTACAACCGAACGATCCAGCACAAGAAACTTAATCTAATGGTTTACATTAGCCTACAGATCCTCTTTGGTACACTTAGCGAATAGTTCTGACGGACTGGTGCTCTGCCGGACGGAAACTCCAGCCCTCGCATATCGCTTCCCTTATTAATAAAAAAACTGATCGCACCCACGATCATCGCGCCTAACTATCCATGGAATAGCGCCCTCGCTGCCTCCTTCCTGGAGCGTCTGCCCTTGCCATCGCCTTCCTGTACTGCCTGATGAGCGGCGCCCCCGCCGCCTTCCCGGACTGCCTAACGGACGGTGCCCTCGCCATCTCGCCATCACCGCTTCCTGGATGCCGGCCTCGAGGGCGGTCATAGCACCTTCCGGGAGCGCCTGAAGAACGGTGCCCTAGCTGGCGCCCTTGCGGCCTCGGCGAAGACACCTTCACTGTCAATGTCATCCTGTAAAACGGTGATAGACAATCTTTCAATAAAAAAACATTGCATGAATGCTGCACCAACATAAGTCCAGTTATTCAAACTCTGACCATACCGAGACAACACAGATTCAAACTCTTATGACCATAAGTCCAACACACTAACCTTAATATTTATTTCACACCCTCTATTCTTATTATATTAGAATGAATTAGATCAGATTACAAGTCACAGTGAGAATTATATCCCCTCAAATAAGGATGACACAAGGACAAGAAACTCCAACCATTCACTTACTATGCATTCAACTTCAGTTTAACCAAAGTACATACTGATACAATATTTGTCCAGAGCAGCAACAAGGTAGATTCAGAAGGCAGTAGAGTATACTCCATAGCATAATATCATCACAACAACCCATGAGCGCACACTTCAAAACTTGACTTGCTTGAGCACCAGCAACTTATGCAACTCTACCAACCATGAAAAGGGAAGGACTAAAGTTTAGTGCAGAAAGTTGGAAAACATCACTGAAGAAATCATAGCTTTTAGTATTAGAGTGACCAGACCCACCAAAAATGTTAATCAAAAGAACATAAATTACTCATGAAACTTGATGGCAGCTCCATATATAATTGAACATGATAAACTTCACTCAAACTACCAAAAAGAATATTTTCAAGTTCGGTCACATTGCTTATTAATATGCTTAGGTCCCAGGAAGCAATAGTTGGTGGCAATATTATCAAACTGGAAGAATTATACGTGGAATTGGTACCTTACTAATGCAGTAGTTGAGTTCAGTACAACTCTGGAGCTTGCAGAAAGCATAGGGGGGTCACTTTGAGGAGAAAAAGGCTACACGAGGAATTGGAGATTAGGTTCAAAGGTTCAGAAATGAAACAAATTAAGTTCATCTCTTCCTGATACTCACCAATTGAACATCATGCATCATACTTTTTTTTCACTGATAAACAAAAATAACAGCTTAATTTTTTGAAATGTTCCATTACATTTTGCTAAATATGTTCTGCAGGTTCGGTGGTGAAGTGACTGCACTAACAACAAACACAGAAACGTTTCTAGAAAAACTAATGTCTCAAATCACCTTCAGCGTGCCAGAGATCACAATTTATTCACACAACTCTACACCTAGGAAGAAAACTAAGAGGTGGTAATGGATGGGTGCTGGTACCAACAAATAGCTCGTGACTGCTGCTCCCTTGCACTCTATATTGCATTCCAATCAGGCATATAGGGTACAAGCTGGTCAACGAGCGATGCCTAGCCAATAGCAGAATTAGCACTAGCAGTATTGCAGGTTGCAGATAGCAGCTGACAGAATGTCCTTATACCCATGTATCTGTTGTAGCTAATGTTGTGAGATGGAGTATGATTAATGTAATCGAAGCGCTGTCTTTTCAAAAGAACTAAATATCCTATTTTAACATGAAAGAAATATGGTATTCATTGTCAAAAAAAACATGAAAGAAAAGCAGGCACAATATCCACTTCTGAAATCATACTTTCTGCAACAGGAGATCATCCTTGGAGGTAACTGCAACGAAACCACAAGTGGTGGAGTCAATGGTAACTGCAAAACCACAATTAAAGTCTGAATGACCTGGGAAGTTTGTATGTAAAACAAACTTCTTTATCCTGTGTATCTGCACCATAACATTCAGGTTAAACCTCGCAATAGAATTCTTGTCTGAATTCTGCAGTGTGCAGGCACACTTACTAAATCAATCCATACCTGTCCATCAAATAAGATATCTATACCATGCGGGAAGTAGTTGTAGAAGTAATCTCCACAAAGAGTAGTCCGAGGGCATAGGTCCGATGCAGAGTATATAACCATTTGGCCCACCTAACATGAGAGCACGATATGATAAGCATTACAAGCAAGAATGCGGTACCAACTTCTTACTGCTTAGGATTTTGGTACTCCATTATATTGTTTGTTCGATAAAGAATAAAGGAAGATCATATATAAGATAAGAGTTGTCACGTATCAAGAGGTAAAGTAATGGTTCGTATATAAAACATATACAGCTAAAATCTGAAACCAACGATGAATTTTGTACTGCATTCTTTACAAGTTCTAATTTGCTGCTAAAGAAAAGACATGGATACTTAACTTCATTTTGCATAGATTTTCTATTTTTTCATTCACCGACTAAAAACAGTGAATAATCTTGTCTACAGTTGGAAAAGTAATATTTGATCTACGAATAATTTCTTAACAGTGCCATAAATTAAGTGGCAGTGTTAAGGTTGAAAGGCACTATAATTAGCATGTATGCCTACAATATGACAGGTACCGGGCCTTCTATTTCTACCGCCTGTTTTAACATGGACCATCAACATGCTACACCTGGGAAATGCATGGTGCTAGACCAAATACTAAACCAATGGGTACATGAAGAACACATGGATCAAGATCAAAAGGACATTAGCTTGGGGAAAACATAGAAAGTGGGTACCTCTCGAGCTGGAAGTACTTGTCAAAGCGGTGGTGCTTGGAAGATTTCTCCTTGCTGAAGGCATGATGGGTGCTATGCAGGGGTGCATCGCTGGAAACAATGAGCATGTGAAGGAGGTGGCAGCGCAGACACCCTAGATGTCTGCATGCAAGAAGATGCACAATAACATCATTCTTCTGAGTGAACCATAGTTTACAAAAGGAAATCTACATGAGCATAAGCTATATCATCAGAAATTTTCATTTTTTGAACTGAACAGATCAGTTATTATACCATGATCTGTTGCAAACAAACTATGAAATACTCTGTCTAGCATTTTCGAAATAAAGTGGAGAGAGGCTGAGTAACACTATTTCTAAAACTCCACTACTTAATTTAAGATTTTGGAATGGCCCTTTCACTATGAGCCTGTAGATGGAATACACTTATTGTTCTGTTGTTACTAGCCTTGATATGACAGCTGTAAATCATGCTTTCAGAAAAATAGTACAATAGGAAGTCATCAGATGTTATGGTTGGAATAGGTTTGATATGTATAGCCTAATGTGCCATATTTTGTTGATAGATGCAACTAACTGTACAGGGCCACAGAACAAACACCACATCTTATGATTATTGGATTGACAGAGGTGTGTATGCATGATTAACCTGCCTATGGAAAGTCTACAGGCCAATACTGAAATAGAAAAACAAAGGAACATTAGAAACAAAAAAATATGATGAAGGGGCGACGAACTACCAGTCGCGAGCGAGGTGAAGAAGGGCGTCGACCGATCATGCCGTACTTGTGCCGCTTGGGGAGGCTCGCGACACGGCCAACCTGCCAGAGCGCCCTCGTCGGCTTTACTTGTCATGAGGGAGTCGGGAAGAGGAAGTTGGCGCTATTGATCCCTCGAACGCCCGTGCGGACGAAGGAGGGATGGTACGCGCCTTCGCCGTCGCCTAGATCAGGGTCGCCTGGCCTGCCAAGAGCGAGCAGCGACAAGGTAGGGGAGGGGCAGTCATCGTGGCAGTGGCGAGAAAGCAAGATAGGGGACGAAACTCATGGCAGCATCGGAGGGGAACCAGGGGAAGGCACGGTCTTCGCCCCGGACCTAGCAGGCGGCGGGGAAGCAGTGGAGGGGCGTCATGCCGGTGGTGGGGAGATAGGGGAATGGGCGGTCGTGAAATAGAGTGAGCTTTTTTTTCTAGAGAGAAGATAGAGAGAGTGAGGAGACTGGGGAGATAGGGGAATGGGCCAGTTTTTTTCTTTTGCAGTGGAAGGGGCGGTTGTGACGAACCAGCATCCGGTAGAAGCCGATAAACTTTTGTCAGTTTTCACATCTTTTAAAGTTTTATTAGGATAGAGATCATCTAGATTCACATGCATCTGTACGCGTTTTAGTAGGTAGGTATAGGTTAATCTAGACAAATGCAAGTCATTTAGTTGTGAATGAAGGGAGTACTCTCCGCAACTTTATCTTTTCATTAAAAAATGCGAGAACAGCATGGTCACTTATTAGACTAATCAACATTAATGAAGTTGGTTTCTCTCCCATCCTACGAGCAGATGAGACCGTAGTGGCTACGGGAATTCGAGCCCCTATCGCCGGATTAGGCTAGATTCACCATCCCATTATTGATACCATGAAGCTTTTTTCAGTGAATAAATACTACTCTCTTCATACTGGTTTAAAGGGCACATATAGCAAATTTCTACGATCTAGGCTTTCTCTGATTAGAACTAATTTGATTGACTCTTCGGCGAAATTTGGTAAAAAAATGATTATGTGTCTAGAAAGTGGGGGGGGGATTTTGGGATTCATGATTTCCAATATATGTTCTTTTTAACTGTGAGGGAGGGACTAGATAATATTGTTTAATAGTTGTTCTTTTTAAGTGTTGCTTCGAACTAGGATTGAATCGTTATATTTTTGTAACTAATGATGATATATTTTGTGTTTCGTGGATTTTGACTAATGTCGTGTGTGAATCATAGCATGTTTACAATGGTGGGTCATGAGACCTTTCTCGGTGGCTCGATAAATAGAGCTATACATAACAATTAACTCGGCTAAAAGTAAATGGAATTTAAAATTGATGTGTTACATCATAGAGACGTGCGTTGGACATGCACGTTTACTAGTTTTAAATAATAGGAGCATATGCAATGTAGAGTCAAAACTCCGTGTCCGGGGTGTAGGCATTCAAACTACTCCCTCGGTCCAAAATAAGTGAGTTGGATTTGGCTAGATTTGCATGTATTTATACGCATGTTAGTATACAGATACATGTGAATCTAGACAAATACAAGTCACTTGTTTTGGGACATAGGGAGTAAGTTCATGTAATTAAAGCCATGACGCGTCTAAATCTTGCACAAATAATTTTTATGTTTTAATTTTTTTTGGTTTACTTCACTCAACAAAATTTCTAAAAATTTCAACATGCCATTTCTGCAAAATAGGGAGGTTAGGAAAGTAGCAGTTTCCTTCCACGCGATGATGGAATAGTCAATAGGCATGGGTTCATTCACGGTTGAGATGGCGCAACTCGTTCCTGTTGGCAGCGACTGATTCATCGTAGATAGGCATAGATAAGAGTTCCTGATAAGGAGGATTAAGGCAGCCGCATCCAGATCCATCTCCTCACGACACATGCTCCGGATACGCATCTTCCCTCCCCCAGTCGATCCTCCTATGCTCCCCATCCATCACCAGCAGTAGCCGCCACCATCGAGGCCTCCTAGGAAGAACTGACTTCAGGGTCAGGAGCGGCAGCGGGGAGACCAGGAGCAAGGGAGGAGGTGGGCTCGCCCTGAGGTGTTGACGTCTCCCATCAAAGGTCAGAGCGGCCTCGTCACGTGAGGAAGCCGGCGGCGGGCGCGAAGAAGCTGACTTGGCGACCCGCTTTTTCTCAGGTCCTTCAGAGTGTGCACGTGCGGCCAGCCCGCTCTTCTCAGGTCCCTTTCCTCCAACCTTTGCTCAAACTCTCTCTCTCTCTCTCTCCCGAGATGTGACAGGAACATCTCCTTCCCTCGTCAGCTCGGCCAGATCCATTCGTCATCCTCTTTCTACATCTGTATCCGTTTCCAATCATTCCAGGCAGCCATCAAATTCTGATTTCGAGGCGACTTGTTGATTTTGGTCGATCAACGAAGTATATAAATTGGTGGAACTCTGTTTAAGAGAGCAATGTGGGACTATTCAAAAAAAAATCGAGAATTAAGAAGTTCAGGATGAATCGGTGCACTAGGTCAGGTTGCCGCGGTGGGTTGGGTCGAACATAAAAAAGTTCCATTGCGGGGGTAAAACAATGCGGCATTGGAATTTTTCCCAACCGGTATAATGGTATTAGTGATTTACCATGGGAAAGAAAAGAAGACATGGTCGGCGGGTTTTTTCTTCCTTTCGGCCTCGTTCGTTTAGTCCATGAGTGGCATGGATTGACTTGGATTGTCGCATGTTTCCAGTTTTCCAGCCCGGCAAGGAAAATTTTCCATTATAGCAAATACGTTGTCTTCGGTTAGGCCCGGACTGGATTCTAGCCCAGCATATCCATCCCATCCTCCACTCAGTCGGCCTGGAAAAAAATTATCGCCACGAGACCTGTGGAATTATTTCCACGAGCGCGAGGAAAGGCCGGGACTGCAAAGCGACAACCTCGGCGGCTGAATCGTAGAGATTAACCGAACAGCTAGAAACTGAGAAGGGGTTAGGAAAAGGGATTAAAGTGGATTATTCTGGTTTGGGTGGCATGTTGGGATCCACCCAATCCATGCTTGGATGGATTCCAGGTGTGGATTAATCCAATGAGAAACGAACGAGGCCTTCAACAGTTATTTAAACTTAGGAGTGGCATCGGTGGGTACTTATGTGTATGGCGAAGGGTAAAATAGTCTAAAAAAGAGTTGGATCGTAAGAAATACTTCATCCTTTATTATTAAAAAATAGGTATAGATATAGATATGCAAACCATGCAAACCAGAAACTTCCTTGAGTTGCCCAGTGTACTTCCATATACAGGTTCTGCCAGCGCTCCTCTCTCCCGAGTCGCTCCTCCCTCGAGCGACTCCGGAGGCCCCTTTCCCCAACCCTAAACTTTCTCCCTGCCCTTTGTCCTCTTGGCCACCGCTGCTGTCGTTGCCGCCGGCGGTGGCAACGACCATCTCGTCAATCTGACGGTGGGAAGGGGAGGTGTTTGAGGCAGCGCTGCATGGGGGTAGGTGGAGCATCGGCGGAGGGCACAGGGCGGCACGGCTGGGTGGTTGGTGCCTAAGGCACTCCAGCGGAGAGGCGACGGGAGGCGGCAGTGTGCCACCGGATGGTGCGTGATCTGGCCCTAGATCTCGATCTGGACCATGATTTGGGCATGCCCCCGAGATGGGATCTAGATCTAGCTCGAAGGGCCTAGCTTGGGCTTCGACGGTGGGTGCTGGCGATGCTCTCGGTCACGCTGGCGATCCTGCAACCAAGTTCTTGTTGTCCCCTCCTATGTTGCCCTCTCATGCTGGATGGTGACTGGCGGCGTGGGGACTGCAAGTCTTGCGAATAAAGGTGGAGGTCATCAGGTTCCTACTATGCCAAGACGAAGATCTGCTGCCCGCCTGCCCTTATTGTTCTGGTCTAGAATGACGTGTTCCAAAAGGCTCCGTCGGTGAACTCCCATGGGCGACTATGCCTGGAGATCGCTAGATCGGAAGGAATTCGATCATGCACATCCATGTTTTTTCTAACCGTTTGGTTTCAGAGGGAGTGTTGCGAAGCTCTGCTAACTGTTACCATCAGGTGTCATGTCTTTGATGATCCACGGTGAAGTCAAATGGAGAGAATGTCATGAAAGGGACATGATGGCTAGCAATGGTGGTTTGAGTCTTCTGGCGTTGTGGAGCTAGCTTGGTGATCTGTGACTTGCAGCAGTGGGGGCGGCAACACACGAGAGGTTCATAGTCTTACCTTGTAGGGCGAAAATCCAAGGTCTGGACTTAGTTGGTTGTGCCTGGCAATGGTCTTGTTAAAGGCATTGTTTTGTGAGCACGATCTCCGTGGTGAAAACCTATGATCGATGATCAAGGCTATGACGGTGCTTGTGCATTGTTTCCTTCTTGGAGGCGTAGCTTTTGGAGAGGATGGATTTCTAGTGATGTCTTGGTGGTGGTTGGTCACTGCTATAAGGCATAAATAGCTATAACGAGACTTATCTTTTTCTGTAATTTTTCTTTCTTTCTTAGGCTGTGTGCATCCGTAATGCCAATAGGGTAATGCATTGTTGCAGAGGCTGGGTATAATTGATATCTTGCAATATTAATATATGCTCCTTTCCAAAAAAAATGCAAACCAGAAAAGAGAATATTCCCTTCATACATCCGTAGTTTGTTCCACCGCAGCATAACCCGAACCCTTAAATTCAACTATTTTTCACATTCTGGACACATATCTCATACATCCACGTGCATATTCACATACAAATATATTATCAATATAAACTGAAGTCTAAAAATTATTAACTATACATTACAATAATAATCCATATTACAATAATTGTTCAAACTAAGTAATTAAACAATAATACAATACTAGAATAGTTTTGAATGCAAATAATGTTTGGAATCACACATGAATGGATAAAAATTAAAATGAATATAAAGTGGCTGCCTAGTGCCTCCCATGCAGTTGCCAATGGTGCTCAATGAGGTAATGTTGAAGCTGGTCATGCATGGTGGTGTTCCCAATACTTAGTAGGTCTGAAGGAAGGCTTGGATGCAATCTGGGTTTCTAGTTGGCTTGACACAGCTAACAATATTTTCATAGAAGAACTCCAAGTTTACATCCCTCTCATCCTCAACAATCATGTGTGAAGAATCACACAACAGGTAATTATATCATTGAGAGTTTTCTTGTGCCAAAAATGAGCAGGACCTCGAACAGTGGCAAATTGTGCTTGCAAAACACCAAAGACTCTCCTATGTCCTTTCGGGCTGCCTCTTGTGTCTTTGTAAATTTAGCTTCTTTCCTAGTTTTAGGATTGAAGATGGTCTTCACAAATGTAGCCCAATGAGGGTAAATACCGTCAGCAAGATAATAACCCTTGTCATAATAAAAACCATTGACAGTGAAGTTGCAAGCGGGAGCTTCACCACTAGCTAGTCTTGCAAAAAGATAAGATCTTTGCAACACATTAGTATCATTTTGGGTTCCCAGCAACCAAAAAAACAATACCAAATCCACAAGTCTTCTGATGCAATGGCTTCTAGCACAATTGTTGCATCATGACTTTTCCCACAACACTACCCGTGTCATGCCTTCGGCCAGCTTTTCCAAGTCCATTGCATACAATCTATACTTCCTAGCATGCCGAGCGAACCTCTTTTCTCTTTCGACGCCATCAACGTAATTGTATCTTCCTTGTTCGGTGCTCGTAGATACTCCGAACCAAATACTCGTATCATCACCTTGGAAAATCTATGAACACTTTCTATAGTTGTATCTTCACCTATGCGAAGGTACTCGTTGGTGTAATCAACCGGAAGCTGAAATGTCCCTCTCGCCAAGGGTTTCTATGATAAGGGGCAGCAGCGGGTCGGTGCTGGATCAGAGGTGAAAACCGTGTATCTACGGGCTGAGAGTGTTTTTCTCGGCCCCCGTAAAAAAAGTTATAGGTCAGGGTGTTTTGCGGTGTTTGGCTTGGCCAAAATTTCTGACCGAAACCATAAAGTGGCAGTTATTGTATAGTTTCGGGATGGATAAGGGGTCGGCTAAAGATGCTCTAAGAGACACTGTAAACGGCCCAGCTTATATTATTTTTTCACGAGGCCCTATGAATGCCTTCGCTTGCCCCCTACTTCTACCGGTAGAAGAGGCGGACATCGGTCCAAACTTGCCTTTCTCTCCCACCGACAACCCTAGCACGACAGCATCGACACCTTCCGTTTTGAGCTTCGATGAGCACATATTGGAGTCGCTGATAGCCCCATGGCATCATTGTGCAGAGTATCTGGCTAGGGGGTGGCCACAGCGGCGGGGGAGCGACAATAGTGGCGGCGGAAGGCGCCAGTGCATCGACGAGCTCCATAAGAAGCGGGTCCGCTCCGTCGGCGTGAAGAAGCGGGCAGCATGGCGGTGGACCAACTAGGGTCTAAGGCCGCCACCGTATCTCCGCCAGTACATGGAGGATCTCCCCGACGAAGCTCTGCCGTTGCCACCTCTGGCTCCTCCATTGCTAGAGCACATCCCAGCCATCCGGATGTACGTGCATGGCAGGGAGTCGTCCTTGAGCGTTCCCCAACACTTCCCCCCACCATTTCCCTAGTGGACTGGGCGCACCCATGAGTCATAGGAGGCTCGCGAGGCGGAGCTCCGAGGCAAATGAGAGGAGTAGCTCTAGGCCATCATGTCGGTCCCCGAGATGGAGCCCCCCGCATGCGCACCCCACGTAAGCCTGATGTCGAGGTCATCATCCTCGATGAGTAGGTGTCGCCGTCCTTCACGTCGTCGTGCCCGTGGAGCTCATTCAGCGAGCTCGATTTTGGTAAAAGGGTGTCACGCCGCTGATGAGTGCAAATATGATGCATATTTAAGCATACAAATTATTCATATTATCACTCATCACATGCTATATCTAGCTACAACTATGCCTATTATGCATGATTACTAGTTCTCAATCATTTTCATAAGTACTTTGCACAACTAGTAGTTTTAGTAGGATTTTATTACCTTTTCCTTGTCTTTGACTTGTGTGTAGGTGCTATGGACAATCATGGATAAAAGGAGCCAAGAAGATTCAATATGGAGAAGTTACAGGCGCCAGACTTAGCCATATGAGATATGAAAAAGTCATATTTTTCATCATCTCATATTTCTTATCCAAGACCATGTTGTTGTATCCCTCATGCATACGAATCCAACGAGCCAAAGAGCACCTTAATCGGAGTTCACATGAAGAAATGGCGGCTAAAACACTTCAGAGTAATTAGGTGGGTTTTATTACTACAAGAATATGATTTGCAAATAGTAGATAGGAGGGGTAAGGATAATCCAGTAGCAGATCATCTCTCTAGGATGGAGGGAATAATTACTAACCCCGTACCTATAAATGAGTCATTTTCGGGAGAATATTTAGCAAATATTGAAATTGTTGATCCTTGGTATGCAAATTATGCTAACTATCTCGCAGTAAAATTTATACCTCCTGGTATGACAAGAAATCAAAGGATGAAATTCTTTAATGATCTTAAATATTACTTTTTTGATGATTCGTATCTATATCGTCATGGACCTGACAAAATGATTCGGAAGTGTGTTCCTAACCATGAAATGAATGCAATTTTGCAAGCTTGTCATGACCGCCCATATGGAGGACATCATGCAAACAAGCGAACTACAACAAAGGTAATTCAGTCCAGATTCTATTGGCCCACCTTGCTCAAGGACGCACACAGGTATGTAGAACACTGTGATGCTTGCCAAAGAAGGGGTAATATAGGTAGGAGACAAGAGATGGCAATGAATTATAGTCTTATAATCGAACCCTTTGATGTATGGGGAATGGATTACATGGGACCTTTTATAGAATCAAATGGTTACACTCATATTCTTGTTGCTGTCGATTATGTTACTAAATGGGTTGAAGCTATTCCAACAAGTCATGTAGATGCAGCTGTCTTAGTGAAGATGGTCAAGGATGTTATATTCCCCAGGTTTGGAGTTCCTAGATTTTTAATCACTAACTTTGGTTCTCATTTCATGAAAGGAACTTTCAGGAAAATCCTCAGCAAATATGGAGTAACTCACCGTGTTTCTTCACCATATCATCCTCAAACGAGTGGTCAAGTGGAATTCTCTAATAGAGAATTAAAAACCATACTCGAGAAGACGGTGGAAAAATCAAGAAAAGATTGGTCATACAAGTGAAATGACACTCTATGGGCATACGGTACTGCGTTTAAAAATCCAATGGGTATGACACCTTATAAGATGGTATACAGGAAGGCATGCCATTTACCTTTAGAATTGGAACACAAAGCTTTTTGGGCAATCAAGAACCTAAACTATGATCTTAAGGCAGCAGGAGAAAAACCTTTATTAGATATCCATGCTTTAGATGAGTTTAGAAGTGAGGGTTATGAGAACGCTATATTATTTAAAGAAAAAGTGAAAAGATGGCATGATAGAAAAATAGAAAATAAGACCTTTAAAAATGGAGACAAAGTGTTGCTCTATAATTCTCGTCTTAACTTGTTTCTAGGGAGGCTCAGACCAAAGTGGGAAGGCCCTTATATAGTTGAAGAATCCTATTCATCAGGAGCAGTGAAGCTCCAAGGAAAAACACCCTCTCTTTCATGGGTGGTAAATGGACAACGCTTGAAGCATTATCGAGTAAAAGAAGATATAAGTGCAGTCACCATACAAGTGATCACCCCATAAGAGGTGATTAAGCAAAGTTATACAAGAAATGACAACTGCAAGAAGAATGGACTCGAGACGAAATGAGAAACACTACGATCAAGCTATTGACCATAAAAGAGCACTTCATGGGAGGCAACCCATGCAAAGTAAAGGTTTGAGTAAGTTTTTAAATTTTTAATTAAGTTTTAATTGAGGTTGTGTTAAATAAGGAACATTTGAAGTTCTAGCAAAGAAAAAGGAAGATTGATAATGCCAATATTGGTCGAAAATTTAAGCTGTCATTTTTCTGTCAAAACTTGATATTTCGTTAAGTTTCAAATTAATAAAGAATCCTCGAAGAAGTAGGAAATTTTTGGTGGATCTAGAAGGTTTAATGACCAACTATACGGCAGGAATAAAAATTCTGGCCATATTGTTGCGGTCGTATAGTTTTTTTCGACATCACACCTTCCGTCCACGAAAGGTACTGATAGTTTAACGACCAACTATACAACGGGAATAAAAATTCCGCCCGTATAGTTGCCGTCGTATAGATATCAATGCCTTCGACAAAGCTCTTTTCTGGGTAATGATAGTTTAACAACCAACTATACGGCTGGAATAAAAATTCCGGCCATATAGTTGTGGTCGTATAGATATCGACCCATCTCCAAAAAATTTATTCGGAATATAGAAGGTTTAATGACCAACTATACGGTGGGAATAAAAAATTCCCGCCCGTAGTGTTCCGGCCATATAGTTGGTTCCATTCTAGAAGAAAATCTATAGTCAGTTCATAACTATACAGCAGGACCTATACGGGCCGCGCCCGTATAGTTTCTCGTTGCAGATGGCGGTTAGGGTTTTTGACCTCCCCTTTTAAAGGTGATCACATCTAACCTTTTTCATTAAGTTTTTGCAGAGCTACAACCTCCAGCCTCGAAAAATCCTCGCCATCCATATATAAGCCCCTTCTAACAATATCCGTGCACCAAAGCCATGTAGCCCTTCCATGTCAACAAGATTTGGAGGAAGAAAGAAGACAAGCCCGTGAAGAGGATCGAAGAAGTAGAAACTAAAGGATCATCATCATCGTTTAACCCGGAGATCAAGCCTCTCCCTAATTGGGAGGACATGTTCCCTAAAAGGATGGAGATGACGAGGCAAGCTGAGCGGGGAAAGAGCAAGGATGAGTATCTCCCTAATCCCCATCGTCATAACATAGGATCCTATTATAAACCTCCTCTTGGTCCGTCACCTCTTAAACCTGAGAAAGTGTGGCAAGATGAGATTCATGATAAGATCTATGAGTTGGAAAAAGCTTCGAAGGCATGTGTTGAAACAATTGGAGAAGGGATTGACTCCTACTAGATGATAAGCAAAGACCTTGAGAAAAAAATCGATGACATCGATGGTACAGTTGGTTTCTTGATTAAAACTGTTTTTGAGTTAAAATATGAGAAGGAATTCCTCCAGAAGAAAATTTTGAAGCTTCAATACGACATGGCCGAGCTCAACATCCGCTTTGCAAGCATAGTTAAAGATGGCAACACAGAATAAGAGGGCAATATTGTTCCTACCTAGGAGGAGGAATAGGTGCCAACAAGGAGTTATTTGATCCCGCCTGGCTTGATTCCAAGCTTGGGGAGATCTTTAAGACCTTGTAATCTATCTTACAAGTTTTATATTACTATTTTAATTTTGCATTTGTTCGAGTTTAGAAATATAGTTTGCATCACTTGAATTCCCTTAAGGAATAGTCGATCCCATTTGTGAAATTCCGAGTTTATTATCATATATGGAGCATTATTAAGTTTGTGCTTGTCTTATTGGATATATGAATGGCTTGAGTGTAATTTACTTGCACTCGATGATAACAATAGGAGTCTTCCACACCATTGGTATTAATGGGACATATAAAGATAATTTAATTGATATGTTGTAAGTTCATGGTTTGATTTATAAAAGAAAAATAATCTGATTAGTCAAGTTGAAAAAGAAACCTTGAACAAAGGAAAATTAGAAGTGCTATCAAAATAGAGTGAGAACAAGTCGAGGTAGAATCTTCAAGTCATAAAGATGCTTCATATACAATTGAAATTTGGTAATTGAGATCGTTAAACTTTGGATTCCTACATGAAGTGGAATGTATGACTAGCTTCTTTGGACAACACTTAAACAAAAGTGTGAGCATATATAAAAAAAGAGAAGTAGAAAAAGAGCTAATGTGTAAAGAGCAAATAAGTATACACCACTATATTGTGGTATGACAAAGAAGCGTTTTGAGATTTTGAATCCCAAGTGAATATGTTAATCCTAAAACACTTGGGACTACCTCGCTAAATCATTCAGTTGAACCGAATACTTTTACATCATGTTGAGATTCATCTTTTGTGAATAGTTGATCACTAAGGTGTGGAAGCCTTTTAATATTATTCGTATGGTTCGAGTAAGGTACTATTCATGAACTTATTCCTATGTATCATATATGATAAACATATGCTGCAATTGGCTCGTTTATTTTATCAACTCAGCTTCATGAATATGAGGATCACATCCATTAAGCTAAACTTGCTCGGGACGAGCAAGAGTCTAAGCTTGGGGAAGTTGATGAGTGCATATTTGCATCATGTTTTATATTATTATTTTGTATTGTAGTTGTAGGATCTTGGTATTTTATGGCGTTCACGCGCACATTTTATGTCTATTTTCACCAGGATCAGGACATATGATGGATACAATGGACACAATTCTTGGAGCAGTTGTACTAGGGAGAAAAGGACTCAAAAACAACGTAAATCGCTTAATTGGGAAATATCAACAACACCAGAAGAAAACCCGAAGCAACCAAGGCATCCAGAGGGTTTAATGACCAACTTTACAACCGGAATACTTTTTCTGGCCGTATAGTTGGCGCCACCACCGCCTCCTCAAATAGTTTCACCCCGTGCAACTGGATCAGTGA
The DNA here is from genome assembly GCA_023614405.1 of Avena insularis. Taxonomy (NCBI): domain Eukaryota; kingdom Viridiplantae; phylum Streptophyta; class Magnoliopsida; order Poales; family Poaceae; genus Avena; species Avena insularis. Next base: position 371,371,465 of record CM042690.1, read on the forward strand.
GACGACATACAGAACACCCAGAAATCATTGAAAACCTCACCTCTGGAAGGGATCTGGAGGGGGAACTCGCCTAAGGGATCCATCTTTGCCCTACGTAGATCTGGGAGACCAAGGCATCGATCTTCATCTTCATCAACCGCTGCACCACCATCATCTCCATCCATCCCATTTTCACCCATCTAGATCTTGTTGTAATTTCCGTACTCATTGTGGATTTATACAAGAACTATTCATTTACAACTAATTCCATTACCATTGCCATGATGTTGATTGCCTCCATGTCTGAGTAGATCATTAGTGCTTGGGGAGATGGAGAAACCCTAGCATATGATTGAGATAAGCTAGAGATTATTATGTTATACATCATTATGTGTATGTGAGTGAAGGCGCCGAGCTACGTATCTTTTCCAAGGCTATCTTCCCAATCGTTAGGCGACTTTCTCTCTTGCAGACCCAGAAATCGAACTAATTAGCGCAACGGCTTCTCAATCCTGGCGAAAGACGAAGGCGGTAAGCGAAGCGCATCTTGATGTTGGGAGTTATGCATCTCCTTAATATTTGCCTCTTATGGGGACACGATGAAGGGGATTACTTGTTGGTAGACGGAGGGATGATAGCACTTACTGTGACTACAAAGCTACTGTCATTCTTTACGTACTAACTGGGGAAACAAGGAGAACTCATAAAGCCATGTCCATGCCACAGGAGAAATCCCTTAATAGAGGGATAATACGATTGGTGTCGTTTATCTGTCAGCTGTGGTTATGAAGGATGATGTGAGCAGCAGTTGCTGCCTATTTTTCCATATATAGAGCTCCTCCCACATACATACGTATCATGAGAATATTTGTTATAATAATCTTGATTGCTTAGTCTAAATTGCTAGTGGTGTATCCACCACTCCCTGAGAATGCCTTTTTCCCTATTGCAATTTCAAGTTCTTTTACATACGCGATTCTTACTTTCTGTATTAAGTTTTACTTTATTTTAATTGCCTCATTCAATCAAAAACCCAAAAACAATTCTACTTTTATTGCATCTCAAAGTTATTCCTTAAGTACTATGTTTAGTTTTAGTTAAAAGCATTTTAGTCTTTCGCCTACTGCTCCCTGTGGGATTGATATCTTTATTTCGAAACTAGTTACAAACGATCTGTGCACTCATAGTCATCAACCATTTGAGCTTCCCGCGAGACTGTAGCCATGTATTGAACAAGTCTCTGCCAAGAGTATGCTTCGTGACAAACAGTGACTTTGAGTTTGTTGTGGAACACGACCTTGAGCTTAAGATATTGAACAATACTACAGTTTTCGGTTGGCACCCGGTACGACATTTTTGGCAGCTCTGAACGTGTAATTTTTTGTTTTCTTTTTGTGCTTGTTTATCATCTTACTACATCATCATTGTGTGCAGTTCCTCTGGCTATCGGAAACTCCGTACAATACTGGTCCTGTTGATGAGCAAGTAAACCAAGCTCCTCCTGCTCCTGCAGTAGATGAAAATGAAGTCAACCTTTTAGCTTCGTTGAATGAATGGCTTGTGTTTCCCAGTAGCTAAGAACTGGAGGTATAGAATCTGCTGCATTGATGTTCCAGTATTGCTACATTGTCTTACATAGTTTGCTAACTTAGGCTTAAAATATTGCTGCCATGTATGCATCAGCTTGTTTGCACTAGTTTGTCTGTTAGTAACATTGAAGCTGCAAAACTGTTTCATTCTTGCTATATTAGGTTTTATAGTTTACTACATTAGTTTTAATATTTTGCTTCATTAGTTTTCTGTAATTGCTACCTTGTTGTACATTAAATTTCTGAGGCTGAGTCACCCGTACACCACGGCAGCGGCGACGATGAAGAAGCTGAGCCGCTGTACTAGTGATTCAAACAATATGTTTGCATTAAATGATCTGTTTTACTTTTTTCCTTTGCTGACATGCTTATGTTTAGTTTCTGATGTTTTTGTTTCTTTTGTTTTGTGTTACCAATAGGTACCTGCTCGCTTCAAGCACTTGGCTGAGAAGCATAAGGCCTTTTGGGCATCTGATGTTGAATCAACAGTGAAGAATCTTGCTGTTGGGTTAAAACAAATGCATTCCCAGCGCATGTCTGCTCTTTTGGTCGACATTGATTCACAATTGAAAGAAGGAGCTGGTCCTAGCGTTGTGTTTCCATCTGATGTAGGACTAGACGATGAAGAAGAACATGAAACTGTGAACAAGGAGCAAGAAGCATATGATGGTTTGGACATGTCTGATGATGTTGAAGCAAGAGCATATGCAGCAAAAGAGGATGTCACTAAAGCAAAAAGGGATGAAGCAAAAGAGGAAAATACAGAAGCAAGAGAGGATGAAGCAAAAGAAATTGAGACAACAGCTAGAGGTGACAAGCAACAAGAGTTTGAGGCGCACACACAAGTTGACATCTCGGATATGACACAAACTACTGTAGTCTTGGATTCATCACCCATGGGAGGAATTGATGTCCCAGAGCAGCAACCTGTTGATAGCCCAGTCAGGTCACCGCGGCACTGTGACACGTCCCCTTGTCCTCCACATATAGACCCTGAAGCATGGAATCGTGCTCCTAAAGCTCCAGGGTTTGACCTGCTTTCGCAAGAATCTGTTGATGATGAAGCAGACGCAGGTGACATAGCTACATGTATACCAGCTGTCAAGGTACCAGATTCTGCTATCTATTTTGCTACTGAGAAGACCAGTGTAGTGGAGCCAGCTGAACCATGTATGTTCCTTTATCCCTTGTACTATTTTTACTTGTTATGTAGTGCTTTGCATATTTGTTTGGTATATTTTGTTCCTGTTGGTCTCCCCTACATTTGTCATGTGCCTAAAAAATGACTTTTTTTGTCTTTGCAAGGTGTTGTGACTGTTGATGGAAGCTTTGGGATGGCGACACATGAGAAGAAGACGAGGTTCAAGAGGGCAGCAAAGGTTGAACTTACACCTCCAAAGATTAAGAAGATCAAGGTCTCTAAAGATCAGGATGAAATCTATTCCAAGTTTGTCTTAAATGGAAGAATGAAGAGGCTCACAAAGAAGAGGAAGGACGAGGGCCATGGGCAGTGAGTTTTTTGTCAGCTATATTTTTTTGCTTCAGAAGCTATTGAATTCTGCAACAATTGTTTTAATTTTTAGCTCATTAAGTGTATATGTTTTGCTACACTGATTAGATGTCTTGTGTTCTATCCTATTTTTCTATGGATGCTTCATTAGTTGTTTATTTATGCTACAATTGTGTTATCCAGTAGCTTATCTACTATTAAAAAGTTGCTACATCAGTATTCCTTAGTTGATTTTTTCATGTTTTTGGATATGCTTCATCTTTTTTTTGCTTCAGAAGCTATTGATTTCTACTACAATTGTTTTAACTTTTAGCTCACTAAGTGTATATTTTTTGCTACACTGATTAAATGTCTTGCAACCTTTCATGTTTTTGGATATGCTTCATTTATGTTACTCAGTAGCTTGTTTAGTACATATTACTTGCTACATGACTATCCTATTTTGTGTTCTTCCTTCAAATTGTGTAGCATCTTTATTAGGGGGCAGATTATTTGTTGTGCTCAAATGATGACTTTTTGTTTCTTGCTTCAGGAAATGTTTCGTCCAAATTGGATGCTACTTTTGCACATACAAGGGTTTTAAAGAATCTTTGAAGCCGCGAGCATATCTTAGTACTGAGTTGATGGAAGTGTGGATTGAGAAGTTCAACCACGAGGCTTTGATTGTTTGCAAAAATAGTGCATGCTAGAAAAGGAGATATGCGTTCACGCATCACATTGTGGTGAGTAAGACCTTGCATAGTACTTTTTGGTACATTTTTGTTTTGCTTCGTCATCTAACTATGTTTTTGTTATCTTGGATAACAAGAAAAACTGATTGCTGATCCCAAGACATTCAACACAGCAGGTTGTATGGACGAGTTCAATGAACAGTGTGCAAAGTACAAGATTGTCAAATGTGATATTGTGAGTTATTTTTCCTTTTTATTTTTCTGCTCTTCTCTTCATTTTTTGCTACTTTCTCTTCATCTTGTAGCAAGATCTGCTGAATGTACCTCTACATGTTGCTTAATTTGTTTTTGTTTACATGCTGCGATATAGCTCCACTTTCCTACTTTGAGAAATGAGCACTGGGATGTACCTACTGTTAACTTAATGATGAAGCAATACCACATCTTTGATTCGATGAAGATGGACAAGGGGGCTGGTGTCTTGGATGATCTTGCACGGAATCTAGTCAGTACTGTAGCAAGACATATGGATGCTATTTTTCAGTAGCTTCCTTCCTTTCTTAACCATCCTTTTTTGCTTCAATGGTGCAGTTTTTGAACTTCACCACTCTTTTCAATGCGTCAAAGAAAGCACCTAAACTTGCTGAAGACATGGAGCTATACCTTCTCAAAACTCCTGATCATCCGCAACAAGTAACATTGTAAGTTTTCATCTTTTAGCATCTCATTTTTTTCAAATGATTCCATCATTAGTTTATTGCTCACATTGTGTTTCTTATTTGCTTCTTTTCTTCATTTTTCAGATTTGACTGCGGTTTCTTTGGCATACTGTTCGTGGAGAATTTCAATGGCAAGGTCATGGCGGAATTCGACAACAACAACTGCCCAGATCTTCGCAGGACCCTTGCAGCAGATATCATTGAAAGGGAAAACAAAGAGTTGGTTAAGAAGCTCATGGAGGAGGAGTTGAACCCAAAGTAGCTTAGCATATGTAGCAGCAGTAGTGTGAAAAAAGCATTGTGTTAGCTCAAACACTTTCGTTGTCTATTTGACCGCTACCTTTTGATGTAACTATGAATGATGGTTCGGTGTACTCACATAACTAGTTTTTGTGCTGTTAACACAAATGGTATTGACAATCTGGTGTTGATGATTATTTCCTCCTTTTGTCTTTTCCTGTCCTTTGCTGCAATAATTGTACATCTTTTTCCTGTACAAATACGGAGATCCTTCATGCTTGCAGTAAAAGAACATGTTTGCTATATTTGTGTTACATAAATGCTACAATTTATTGTATTAACTACTGCAACAGTACATAGGAAATGCTACCTATGCACACCAGAATTTTGCATCGAATTTTATGACAACACATGCCAGATTGTTTTATGTTTTTGCTGCATACGAACAATAGACATGCTAGAAATGTAATTCATCCCATAAACAAGCGAAATTCTACTTGAGGTATTCATCCCAAAAATTATGAAATCTGGACATATTTGAATTTTTGCTACATTATAAGAGCAGAAATGCTAGCATGGTTGAACTTTGTTGCTCACAATGTAATAAATATTTGCTGCCAGATAATGTTCCAGGATGACAATAATTAGAAATTGTACAGACAACATGGAGAACTTTTCATGCTAATAAGAATAAAAATAGTTGCTACAACTATTCACACATGTTGCTGCACACACACTCAATATCTTTTGCTATGTAGCATATTATGGCTGTGGTAATATCTTTTCCTATGTCGCACTATTACATGTGAATGATGACTGTATGTATGGAAGAAAAAATAGCTACTCAAACCTAGAGATTCAAATCTATCTTCGCAGCATTTCCCGACATCAAAGCTTGGAATAGGACACATTGTTGCACCATGTGACCGTCTTGATGGCAGTACGAGCACTTCTACGTCCTTGGCTTCCGCTTGGTTGTTCTCTTCTTTGTCTTCTTCTCCTTGGGATGTTGTTCACCTTCCTTTGCTTTCTTCCTTCTCTTCGCATTCTTTTTGTCCCGAATCTCAACCAATGGCTTTCTTCTAACTGATTTCTCCTTTGGATGCCCCTTTGGCTTAACTCATGCTGGGTTCTTCAACATGCTACTGGGAACATCATTTGGAGCTTCTTGCTGTTGCTTCTGTGTGCTCGTAGGTTGTTGTTCACCATGCTGTGGAGGTAAGCCTTCTTCAGGAGCCACACCATTTTGTCCTTCATTTTTCTGCACGTCATTTAGAGGACTCCTCATGGCAGCAACAATTTTCTTGCTTCATCAATCATGGTATACACAACCCTATATGTTTTGTCATTGAAGCATGCATCCAATGCCAAGTCATTAAACTTCCTGCATAATGAGTTGTACTTGAGAGTATTTGTGCCTGGCACACCAAATCTTGCTGCATTTGAACTAGGATCAGGGGCAGGTGTTGTTGCTGTAGCAGACCAATGTTGGAGCATGTATCAGTCTGGTATTCGCTGCACGTTCAGTGCACCATCACCCTGACAATGTGCGAGCATATCAGTCCACACATCTCAAATGTGTTGCAGCCACATAAGTATACACCCTCTTCAATGTTTGCTTCAACCCGATATGTTTTGAGATTGAATCTGGGGTTTGGTACAAGATCAAAACAAAGCATTCGTGCCTCTACATGGATGGGAGAAAACCTTGTTGATGCTTCAAGTATCTTCTAGAACCTGCCAAAAACCTTCCTTGTGTAGAATTCAAGACCCTGCTTTTCAATGCTCCAACTGCAAGAAAAATAAGTTCCGCACATTGTTAGAGAATGCTATCATAGTTACTTGAAGCAAAAACACATTACTGAAGCAAAAAACACATTACTGAAGCAAAAAACACATTACTGAAGCAAAAACACATCCCTGAAGCAAAAAACACATTATGCAGCAAAAACTCATTACTGAAGCAAAAACACATTACTGAAGCAAAAACATTACAACATTCACCTTCCCTAGAGTGGCGATGTTGTCGTATCCATTGTAAAGCCTGCATTGTCTTCACAATCCAACATCAGGTTCTAGCACAACTCATATTGCTGCACAAAGTTCCATATCGTGTCACTTGGCCGAACTAGTGTTTTGAAGTAGCTATTTAGGCCTTCGGATCTGCCAGTTGTGCTAGTGAATGGGAAGAAACTTTTCCTGAAATATACTGGTGCCCATGTGTTCCTTGTTCTCACATGTTTTACAGATGAGTGTTCTCAGCCATCTCAAAGGTTTGCAGCATTGTCTGCCAGCAGACCTCAAACTCAGCAACCATGTCAGTGCCATAGATACATGCGTAGAATGCTTCTCTCAATGGATGACCCTCTCTCAAGTGAGGTCCGAGCTTCGTTCTTGCTAGACACAACACATGGAATAAACAGCATTTGTGAACTACATCAGGAAACACATTTTTGATCACCCTGCCCATTGCTTGGTCCTGATCAGTCATGATATGGTTAGGGCACAACCCATTTGCAGCTTTCTTCACTTGTTTGAAAACCCATTCAAAAGTTTCAATTGTTTCATCAGGCAGGAGAGAACATCCCAAAACTATTGTGTGTGTGATTGTTGATACCCACAAGCAGAGGAAATGGAAGGTTGTATTTGTTCGTGCAAAGGTCGTGTCGAAGAACACACAGTCTTTGTACTTGGGGTACAATGCCCTTGTCCTTCCATCAACCCAAAAGAGTGCTCACACAGTGTTGTCCTTATCTAGCTTCTTCTCAAAGAAGAACTGAGGGCATTCCGCCTTTCTCATCTCGAAGTATTCAATCATCATGCAGAAATCACGCCCCGAAACTTCTTCCCATAGCATTGTTCTGACGTTGGAAACATCACGCTTCACATACCCAAGACATCTAGGATCACCCCCATGAACACTGCCGAGGTACCCCATCGTCTGCATTGTAGTTATGTTTTGCTCATGCAAGGTTTGGATTAGCTGGATATCCTCTTCGGAAACTTTCCAGTGAGAACGATAATACCTACGCTTCCGAATTTGCTGCACCATTGATGGGTATGCTCCTCGTTGAAATCTGTGACAGTCCACTTCCCGTCTCGCTTCCTAACAAGCATCTTTGCTTTACAACCAAGCCGCATCAACCTGTTTCTTTGCCTTGAGTCAGTGACATACTTCTTCAAACCTGCTTGCTTGCTACGAGGTTACTATGCAGAAGTGTTGCTCATGTCAATTGTAGCATCTTCTCTTTGGCAGCAAGACCAGTTGTGCTGCGCTGTTGTTTTGCTTCATCAATAGGCTTCCCGGTGTGCACACACTCAAACACCCTGCTCAAAATAGTGTCCTTTGCTGCTCCCCTTGCCATGCTATATTTTGTAATTCTTATGTGTGTCCCGAAGCCAAGCTTGAAAGCATAGTCATTATACACTTGTTGCGCCATGTTGAGGTCATCGAAGGTCATACCAACACAAGGAACAATCGGTTGTGAGCAAATCTCTTCCCCATGATCTTCAACTACAATGGAAGCATTGTCACTTGCTACACTTTGAGGCCCAGGTTGAAATTCTGTTCTTTGTTGTCCTTCATCATTGCCTTCTCAAATGTCAGCAGCATAACCTTTCAGAGGCTGGTTCAGGTCAAAACCACCAAGCATGCTATCCGCTACAAATCCCTGCAGTTCAAAATAAGCTTCAGAAATGGAAATCACAAGAGAGCAAAATTCTACAAAATCAACAAATATTGTTGCTACCAAATTAACGCAGCATATAAAATGTTTTTAGTTTGCTTCTGAATCAATTCCTACTAGGATCAATTGCCACAATATTTGCTTTCTGAATCAACGGCTACAACAATAAATTGCTACCAGAATCAATTGCTACCATATTTAGTGCAGCAATATTATTTACTAGCAAATCAACTAAAAATGCTACAATATAGTTAATACTAAATTCTATTCTATTTTTTGCTAACAGCTTTGATACATTGATTTGTTCCTACGAATCAAAACAATTTTGCTACATATTTACTTAAAGGATCATGCTCAGATTTATACATGCAGCATCATGATTCTAAAGCAAGTGCTTCTGCTACATTGTGGCATGAAGCAACAAATTTGTGCTTCCTTCTTCCCATGTCAACATCCTACATTGTTTTTGCTCCTAAAGCAAGCTACTGTAGTAAGTTGATAGTAAAAAAAGCTGCAGAACCTAATTTTGTTCCTCAACTTCAAACCCTAGCTGCAAAATTTGAAGGAAATCCTTACAGATGGAGCTGGCTGGTCAATCTCGGGGTCTTGATCAAAGCATACACCGGGATTGTTGTACCGGCCATGCAACTACTGCTGCAACTGAGCTCTAGCACCACCGCTCGCCAAATCGGATCCTTGTCGCCTCCGTGTTGTAGGGTTCGAAGCAGTGACCAAGGCGACAATTGGCGGTGGATTGGCATGGTGAGGATGTCCAGGGGTGGGGTACCAGATGGATGTGCGTAGGTGAGCCATGGGCGCCGCCGGGATTTGCTGCAGCTGTCGCCATGGCGCCGCCGTGCGCCGACCGGCGAGGAAAAGCTATGGGGGATGCGCGAGATTTGCTCTATTTTCATTTTGCTGCAATCAGAAGGGTTTTTGCTTCTGAAGCATACGTGGGTTTTTAAGGGGTGGCAGAGAGGGAGAGTGGACGGCTGCGATCAGGCCGATCGGATGGCTCCGGACCAGGACAATGGGAAGCCCCCATCGTCCGGGGGACGCGTAGCACGCGCCATACAGAAAGTAACATGCCATGTCGTAGAACCATCTGGCTACACAAAGTAACATGTGATGTCGCATAACCATTTGGCTTTAGTGTATCCACAATCTGCCACTACCTATTCTACCCGCCGCTTCAATCTGGCCATCTAATATACATGCGCGAGCGGTAGCAAAGCCAGGCTCCGCCTGAGAAGCTCTTCCACTCTGATATGGGGTGGCCCGATCTTCTCAGTAAGCGGATGGCAATGATAATAGTGGATGATAGATAACTAGCCTGTAGCTATGAACTCTCCCGCTCGATCCCTGATGCCTATGCAACAACTCTCGAACCTTGAAGGATATTCACAACACCACGCTCTTGCGCACGCAGCCGTGACCATGAACGGTAGTATGTAATCTACTAATTCCCAATGGAACAACAGATCACACTCAATTATAGTTGGTAGATTCGAACACAGGGTAATTCCAGAGGTTCTATGAAAGAAACAACTCCAAAATATTTTAACATGGTCTCAACCCTAACTAGAGGTCGTCCCATAGCTTATAAGGGCTACCGAGCGAGAAACCAAAACTAAATGCAAACGACTCAACAAAACCGACTCGGACCAGAGATTCGTCATGAGGACACTCGTTTAAATCGGCCGGACACTCCAGTCAGGCCGGACACTCCGGGTGAAGTATGCCAGACAGTCCGGTTTGGCCGGAAACTCTGAAGTTTCCGGGTGGCGTCTGGGTAGTGTCCGAACTGGCATACTGAATGTCCATGCCAGTTCGCCTCTCGATCAGGCCAGACAGTACGGGTGGATCTGGCCGGACACTCCGGTCGTGGCAGATCTTTTTGCCTTCGTCTTGATGATCTTCTCTTGCGCCTTCCTCCCGCTCCTCCCTCACGCATCCTTGGGCGATCATCATGTTGGGCTTCTCTTGTAGCCCTTCTCCTCCTCGCGCCATGCTTGTTTCTCCAACGAACCTGATCATACATAAATGTATAGACTTAGGCAGTATAAAGTTCTCATCAATCAAAGTACCGGATTCGTTTAGGAGTAAATTCACCTGTTGTTCCAGTAGCTTAACACGAGCTCTTGTAATAGGTCCAATTCTAATCTTATTGGACTGATCCTTTCTTGCAACAGTTGTAGCATCTTCAGTAGTCATTGGGGTAGGTGTAATTGTAGGGATGTCCTCATCATCTCCCCCCCTTCAAAAGGCGTCGACCTCGACGCTCCAAGGACTTCTCCAACATATGGTGACAAATCAACAACGTTGAAGCTATTGCTAACTCCACCAAACTCCTCAATAGGTATATCAACCGAGTAGGCGTTATCATTAATCTTGGCTAACACCTTGTAAGGACCAGCACCACGTGGCTTCAATTTTGACTTTCGAAGTAGTGGAAACCTATCCTGCGAGACGCACTCCAAACCATATCTCCGTGCTCGAACAACACTTCTTTCCTTGCTTGATTCCTTGCAGCAGCAATGTTCTTGCCTTTCTTCTCAATAGCCTCTCGAGTCTTCTCATGTATTTTCTTCACATAATCAGCACGTTTTGATGCCTCCATATCAACTCCCTCATGTAATGGAAGAGGCAACATATCAAGTGGCGTCAATGGCTTGAAACCATACACCACCTCAAAAGGACAAAGCTGAGTAGTTGAATGCACAACCCTGTTGTAAGCAAACTCAACATGTGGCAAACACTCTTCCCACTCCCGCAGATTCTTTTTAATCATGGTCCTTAGTAGCTGTGACAATGTTCGATTCACCACCTCCGTTTGACCATCTGTTTGGGGATGACATGTAGTACTGAACAGCAACTTCGTTCCTAGCTTGCCCCATAAGGTCTTCCAAAAGTAGCTCATGAACTTCACATCACGGTCAGAAACAATCGTCTTTGGTACTCCATGTAATCTCACGATGTCCCTGAAAAACATGTTAGCAACATGCGACGCATCGTCGCTTTTGTAAGTGCAATAAAATGAGCCATCTTAGAGAACCTATCCACTACCACAAATATAGAATCATGACCTCTCTGAGTTTTAGGTAGACCTAGCACAAAATCCATACTAATGTCTTCCCATGGAATAGTCGGTGCATAGAGAGGTGTATACAAACCATGAGGCTTCAGCTTAGATTTCAAATTGTGGCATGTAATACATCGGCTCACAAATCTGTACACATCACGCCTCATCTTGGGCCAATAAAAGTGATCAGCAAGCATGAGCAATGTCTTCTCACGCCCAAAGTGACCCATCAAACCACCAGCATGTGATTCCTGCACTAAGAACAAACGCAACGATGATTCTGGAATACATAGTTTGTTAGCTCGAAACAAATATCCATCATGTATATGATACTTATCCCATGCGTTTCTAAGAGCACACAAACGATATGGTTCAGCAAAATCATGGTCGATTGCATAAAGTGCACAGATAGCTTCTAATCCAGGAATTTTAACATCAAGATTGGTTAATAGCATGTTCTTCCTAGATAGAGCATCAGCAACAACGTTTTCTTTTCCCTTCTTATAGTTAATGATGTAAGGAAAAGACTCAATGAACTCAACCCATTTAGCTAATCTTCTATGCAAGTTTGATTGAGCTTTCAAGTATTTCAATGCTTCATGATCAGAATGTATGATGAATTCTTTTGGCCACAAATAATGTTGCCAAACCTCAAGTACTCTAACAAGTGCATACAATTCTTTATCATAGATAGAATAATTCAAACGAGCACCAGTCAATTTCTCAGAAAAATAAGCTATAGGCCGACCCTCTTGCATCAAAACGCCACCTATGCCTATACCACTAGCATCACATTCAACTTCAAATTGCTTCAAAAAATCAGGTAATGCAAGTAATGGTGCAGAAGTAAGCAAACGTTTTAATGTATCAAATGCAATGTCTTGAGCCGCGCCCCATACAAAAGGAACACCTTTCTTTGTCAAATCATTTAATGGTGCAGCAATGGTGCTAAAATCTTTCACAAAGCGCCTATAGAAACCAGCGAGACCGTGGAAACTACGCACTTGACTAACATTCATCGGAGTAGGCCAATTCTGAATTGATTCAATTTTAGATTGATCTACCTCTACTCCATGCTTAGAAACAACAAATCCTAGGAATATGACCTTATCTTTTGCAAATGTACACTTCTCAAGATTAGCATACAGTTTATTATCACGTAACACTTGCAAAACTTGTCTAATATGAGTGCAATGTTCAGATTCGGTGTGGCTGTATATGAGTATATCATCAAAGTAAACAACCAAGAAACGACCAATAAACTCTCTCAAAACATGATTCATCAAACACATGAAAGTACTAGGTGCATTAGTAAGACCAAACGGCATAACTAACCACTCATACAAACCGAATTTAGTTTTGAAAGCAATTTTCCATTCATCCCCTTCTTTCATCCTAATTTCATGATAACCACTACGCAAGTCAATTTTAGAGAAAACAAAGACACCACTCAATTCATCGAGCATATCCTCTAAGCGTGGAATAGGATGACGATATCGAATAGTGATGTTATTAATCGCTCTACAATCAACACACATGCGCCATGTACCATCTTTCTTAGGAACTAAAATAACAGGAACAACACAAGGGCTAAGAGAGACACAAATGTACCCTTTATCCAGCAACGCTTGTACTTGCTTCTGAATTTCCTTAGTTTCTTCGGGATTAGTCCTATAAGGTGCACGGTTGGGAAGTGTGGCGCCAGGAATTAGGTCCACTTGATGTTCTATACCACTAATGGGGCAAACCTGGGTACATCTTACGAAACACATCCCCAAAATCCTGCAAAACAGAAGAGACACTAAGAGAAATAGGGGTCATGTCGTTAGAAACCAATACCTCACCCTTATACATGAGCACAAGTGGCATGGCTGTAGGATCCTCACGAAACTCTCTCATATCCTCCTTGGTGGCTAGTATCAATAAACCAGGCACTCTCTCACTTTTCATTATATCACTCAATTTAGGCACAATTACATCAGGAATAGCTGTTACACAGTCTCGCCGAGTGGTAGTATCTTCCTTCAAGTTCACCTCTATCTTCTGGCGAGAATCATTCACAATTTCTTGTGGTGTCATTGGCTGCATAGTAATCTTCTTTCCTTTGAATTCCAAGTGATATGTACTGGCTCGGCCATTGTGTTGCACATGGCGATCATAGAGCCAAGGCCGACCCAATAGTAGGTGAAAAACAGTCATAGGAACCACATCAAAATCAATAGAATCCTTGTATGGCCCTATTTGAAAATTCACACGTACCATATGATTTACCTTCATCTCACCATTGTTGCTCAACCATTGTATGTAGTATGGCTTAGGATGAGGTAAATATGTCAAATTCAGTTTGGCACATAGTTCCTTACTTGCAAGATTTCTGCAGCTACCTCCATCAATAATTACCTTGCAAGCTTTGTTTGGTCCAACTAGAGCTTTTGTTTGGAACAAGTTGCAACGCTGGGATTCCTCAACCGGTTGCACACTAAGTACACGTGAATATACGACAATAGTGGGTGCACGCTCAGCATATGCATCAGCACCATCCTCGCCGTCATCAATATCATCCTCAGAAGATTCATCTCCACTTTCTACTTCACCTTGTTCATTAACAAACATAACCTTGCTGTTTGGACAATCCTTCTTGTAATGACCTCTACCTCTACAAGTATGGCACACTACATCACGTGTACGTGCAGTAGACATGTTGGAACCTGAGCTAGCAACAGGAACAACGGGTTTTCGAGCATTAGAACCAAACGAAGGTGTACTTGCTGGTTTGGCCGATGGTGTAAATGGAGCAGCAGCTGGTGATGCAGCTGTAGGAGGTGTAGATCTGGCCGAATATATGCTGGAGGATGGAAAACGAGCGCGTGACTTCGCCTCTTCTGCCAACTGGGATTCGACCTCTCTAGCATGATGCAACAACTCATTCATGGTCTCATACTTGTGATGACGAACAATGCTCTTGATCGGTAACTTCAGATTGTTTAGGAATCGCTGCATGGTCATCTCAATGGACTCACGAACTCGAGCACGCTGCATAAGCATCTCCATCTCCATGTAGTACTCATCAACTGTCATGGTGCCTTGCTTCAATTGCGTCAATTTATCAAAAACTGATCGCAAGAAGTTGGTTGGTATGAAACGTGCCTTCATGATTTGCTTCATCTCGCGCCAATCCATCACAGGAAGTTCATTGTCCTAACTCCTATGTTGCACAAGAGCATCCCACCAACGCAAAGCATAACCATCAAATTCAGATGCTGCAAGCTTGACCTTCTTATCTTCTGGATAGTCAAATAATCGCCAGAGTTTCTCAATCTTCAATTCCCAGGTGAGGTAGTCTTCAGGATCAATGGAACCATCAAACTTAGGAATCGAGAATTTGGCTTGCCCAAACCGTCATCAGTAGCTTGGTTGGGCACACGTGGACCACGCCCAAGATGGGCAAACCCACGAGCATGAGCAGGTGCATGGATAGGGGGAATAGCATGTCCCCTGCCAACATGTGGAGCAGCATCAACAACGCTACCCTCATCGACATCATCAAAAGCATCATCATGTTGAGGATCTTCCCTTCTATGCAAGGCGGCTGTCAAACCCTCAATGGACTGCTGCAAAGTAGTGACATTGACATTGAGCGTAGCCACTTGCGTTTGGATAGTATCAACTGTCCCAACATGCTGATCTAATCTCATATTTATATCTTGGAGATTCTTGTCAATGGCATTTGTCGTGTTAGTAAACACACGTGTCAAGTGGGATTTCAAAGCCTCATATTCACGCCAATTTACGAGCTCCTCATCATTCTTTTTCTGCAACACAACATCATCATCACTAGAAGACATGATTAGTAGGTTAGTGCAAAAATCAAAATCTGTATGGTGGAAACTCTCACAACTCACTCACAACTAATAAGAAAGGAGATCTTACCGTTCCAAAGTGAATAGAGATGCTCTACCAAACGAAATCAAAGACTGATGCACTTGATGTGATGAAGTGAATATCAAAGGTATAGAGAACGATCGCAGGGCACACATGTTATTTAAGGTGGAGCTATAGGTATGGTATCCTATCTACACCGTAAACAAGTCCTAGTGCTAATCGTACAAAAACCCAAGAAACACACACGGTGGAGATAAGTGTGGCAAAGAAATTTATGAACAGGAATATTGCAATGCACAAGAGAGACGCTAGTAATAGCTCAAATAGAACAGGCACAAGATTGCTCAATCTACCAGTGCTATACAAAAAGGCCTCCAATATTGCACACTTCTATATCTCCTTTTTTTTCCAGGCTTGTAGCTCTTTTCTCTTTTTTTATACTGATTCTCTTTTCTTTTCTTTTTTAACTATATTACTCAATGCAAACGAGCACAACAACTTAGAATAGAACTAGGCCCGATAGTCCGGTTGATTTGCGCCGGAGATTCCGGTTGGGCCGGATAGTCCGGTGTGATTTGGCCGGATAGTCCGGTTTTGCCTGTCGAAAATTTCTGCACTGCAAACCCTAATGAGCAGCCTGTCGAAGCAAAGCAACTAGTCTCGTGGGTATGTTCCTAGGCACAGATGCTGTAGATAGGCTGTGTCAATGGTATGCAAACAAAGGTATGCTATGTGGACTCGGAAAAACGATAAATACTTGCGGAAACGGTAACGGTGGGAACAGCGGAAAACAAGATGAAACCTTAAACCTAGACACAAACGGAAACTAGACTCCTACGAGGAAAAACCCTGCAGATCGGATCTACGAGAAGATACAATCAGGAACTAAAACTCGAAAACGATGCAATCTAGTCTATGGCAAATCTTTTTGTAAGGCTTTTTCTGTATAGGACGAAAACACTCTCTAATCAATTGGATGGATTTGTGGATGCTTACCGAGGCAACACTGGAAATCTGATACGAAGATGACATGGGGTGGCCCGATCGTCTCAGTAAGCGGATGGCAATGATAATGGTGGATGATAGATAACTAGCCTGTAGCTATGAACTCTCCTGCTTGATCCCTGATGCCTATGCAACAGCTCTTGAACCTTGAAGGATATGCAATCTATGACCACGCTCTTGCGCACGCAGCTATGACCACGAACGGTAGTATGCAATCTACTAATTCCCAATGGAACAAAAGATCACACTCAATTATAGTTGGTAGATTCGAACACAGGGTAATTCCAGAGGTTCTATGAAAGAAACAACTCCAAAATATTTTAACATGGTCTCAACCCTAACTAGAGGTCGTCCCATAGCTTATGAGGGCGGCTGGAGCGACCAGAAACTGAAACTAAACGCAAACGACTCAAACTGATACAAACCGACTCGGACCAGATTCGGTCGGCGGGCGGACACTCCGGTCGAAATCGGCCGGACACTCCGGGTGAAGTATGCCGGACAGTCCGGTCTGGCCGGAAACTCTGAAGTTTCCGGGTGGCGTCCGGGTAGTGTCCGAACTGGCATACTGAATGTCCATGCCAGTTCGCCTCTCGACCAGGCCGGACAGTCCGGGTGGATCTGGCCGGACACTCCGGTCGTGGCAGATCTTTTTGCCTTTGTCTTGATGATCTTCTCTTGCGCCTTCCTCCCGCTCCTCCCTCGCGCATCCTTGGGCGATCATCATGTTAGGCTTCTCTTGTAGCCCTTCTCCTCCTCGCGCCATGCTTGTTTCTCCAACGAACGTGATCATACATAAATGTATAGACTTAGGCAGTATAAAGTTCTCATCAATCAAAGTACTGGATTCGTTTAGGAGTAAATTCACCTGTTGTTCCAGTAGCTTAGCACGAGCTCTTGTAATAGGTCCAATTCTAATCTCATTGGACTAATCCTTTCTTGCAACAGTTGTAGCATCTTCAGTAGTCATTGGGGTAGGTGTAATTGTAGGGATGTCCTCATCACACTCCCTCGGGGCCGACGATTGGAGGAAGCGGAGGAGGATAGTTAAATTTTGGGGGAACCCTCCACTTGAAAGTGGAGGAGATAACCAAATCGAGTGTGTTAGATAACTGAATCATAAGACAAAAAAAGCTAGCGTGTTGCAATGTGAGAGAAATTATACATTTTAAATAATAGGAGCATATGCAATGTAAAGTCAAAACTCCGTGTCCGGGGTGTAGGCATTCAAACTACTCCCTCGGTCCGAAATAAGTGAGTTGGATTTGGCTAGATTTGCATGTATTTAGACGCATGTTAGTGTATAGATGCATGTGAATCTAGACAAATACAAGTCACTTGTTTCGGGACATAGGGAGTAAGTTCACGTAATTAAAGCCATGACGCGTCTAAATCTTGCACAAATAATTTTTATATTTATATATTTTTTGGTTTAGCTTCACTGAACAAAATTTCTAAAAATTTCGACATGCCGTTTCTACAAAATAGGGAGGTTAGGAAAGTAGCAGTTTCCTTCCACGCGATGATGGAATAGTCAATAGGCATGGGTTCGTTCGCGGTTGAGATGGCGCAACTCGTTCCTGTCAGCAGCGACTGATTCATGGTCGATAGGCATAGATAAGAGTCCCTGATAAGGAGGATTAAGGCAGCCGCATCCAGATCCATCTCCTCATGCCACACGCTCCGGATACACATCTTCCCTCCCCTAGTTGATCCTCCTCTGCTTCCCATCCATCACCAGCAGTAGCCTCCACCACCGAGGCCAACTAGGAAGAACTGACTTCAGGGTCAGGAGCGGCAGCGGGGAGACTAGGAGCAAGGTAGGAGGTGGGCTCGCCCTGAGGTGTAGACGACTCCCATCAAAGGTTAGCGCAGCCTCATCACGCGAGGAAGCCGGCTGCGGGCGCGAAGAAGCTGACTTGGTGACCCGCTTCTTCTCAGGTCCTTTAGAGTGCGCACATGCGGCCAACCCGCTCTTCTCAGGTCCCTTTCCTCCAACCTCTGCTTAACCTCTGTCTCTCTCCCGAGATGCGATAGGAACATCTCCTTCCCTCGTCAGCTCGGCCAGATTCATTCGCCATCCTCTTTCTACATCTGTATCCATCTCCAATTGTCCTAGACAACCATCAAATTCTAATTTCGAGGCGGCCTGTTGATTTTGGTCGATCAGCGAAGTATATAAATTGGTGGAACTTTGTTTAAGGGAGCAATGTGGGACTATTCAATAAATTTTTATCAGGAATTAAGAAGTTCAGGACGAATCGGTGCACTAGGTCGGGTTGCTGCGGTGGGTTGGGTCGCACAAAAAAAAGTTCCATTGCGGGGGGTAAAACGACGCGGCATTGGATTTTTCCCCAACCGGTATAATGGTATTAGTGCTTTACCACGGGAAAGAAAAGAAAAGAAGACACGGTCGGTGATGAGTGCATATTTGCATCATGTTTTATATTATTATTTTGCATTGTAGATGTAGGATCTTGGTATTTTACGGTGGTCGCGCGCACAATTTATTTCTGTTTTCACCAGGATCAGGACAGATGATGGATCCAATGGGTACAATTATTGAAGCAGTTGTACTGTGGAGAAAAGGAGTAAAAAACAACGTAAATCGCTTCTTTGGGAAATATTAATAATACCAGAAGAAAACCTGAAGTGAACAAGGGAGGCAGAGGGCGCAACGACCAACTATACGGCGGGAGTATCTCTTCCACCCATATAGCTCCGGCCGTATAGTTGGCGCCGCCTCCACCTCGTCAAATAGTTTCACCCCGTGCAATTGGTTCAGAGAGACGACATATAGAACACCCAGAAATTGTGAAAACCTCACCTCTGGAAGGCATCTAGAGGGGGATCTCATCCGCCAGGGATCCATCTTCATCCTGTTCAGATCCGGGAGGCTAAGGCATCGATCTCCATCAACCACTGCTACGTCAACACCATCTTCATCCATCCCATCTACATCTTGTCTAGATCTTGTTGTAATTCCTATACTCGTTGTGGATTTATGCAAGTACTATTCATCTATGATTGTTTCCATTACCATTGCCATGATGTTGATTGCCTCCATGTCTGAGTAGATCTCTAGTTCTTGGGGAGATGGAGAAACCCTAGCATATGACTGAGATGAGATAGAGATTATTATGTTATACATCATTATGTGTACGTGTTAATTGTCTTCATCTTGATATTAGGGAGAAGTGCACCTTCTTATTTTCCTCTTATGGGGACTCGATGGAGGGGATTGCTTGTTAGTAGACGAAGGGATGATAGCGCTTACTGTGACTATAAAGCTGTTGTCATTCTTTACGTACTAACTTGGGGAATCAAGGAGAACTCATCAAGCCATGTCCATGCCACGGGAGAAATCCCTTAATAGCGCGGTAATGCGATGGTTGTCAGTTACTGTCTGCTATGGTTATGAGGACAATGTGTGCAGCAGTTGCTGGCAAATTGTCCATATATGGAGCTCCTCCCACATACATACACACTATGAGAATATTCGTTATAATACTCTCGATTACTTAGTCTAAATTGCTAGCGGTGTATCCACCACTCCCTGAGAATGCATTTTCCATATCGTAGTTCCAAAGTTCTATTACACACGCGATTCTTACTTTCTGCATTAAGTTTTGCTCTACTTTAAATCACCTTGTTCAACCAAAAACCCCAAAACAACTCTAGTTATCTTGCATCTTAAAGTTATTTCTTAAGTACTTCGTTTAGTTATAGTTAAAAGCATCTTAGTATTTTGTCTACTACTCCCTGTGGGATCGATATCTTTATTTCGAAACTAGCTACAAACAATCTGTGCACTTGTAGTCATCAAGCTATTTTCTGGTGTTGTTGCCGGGGAGCTTAGCGCTATAAGTCAATTTACTTTTAGTTATTTACTTTTGTTGTACTAATCTTTACTTGAGTTGCAGGACCACAACAATGGACAATACTCAGCATTTAAACCAGCTTGAGGCAGTAAGGAAAATGGGTTCACCCATGGACGCTTTTATAACTGTCAATAAAAGCATAAATTCGGATGGAGTCGAGATCCATCCTTTATTATTCGAATTATTACATTCTAAGAAATTTGCAGGAACCAATGAAGAAAGTCCATATGGACACTTAGAATTCTTTGAAGACATTCTCAGTTCCTTTATTTTCGACGACTATAATCTTGATATGGTTAAAATCCGGTTGTTTAGACAAACTCTCTCTAAAAATGTTTGCGACTGGTATAGATCTTTTTGTGCAGAAGCACCAAGAACTTGGGAGGAATTGACAACCAAGTTCCTATCAAAATATTACTCTGAAAGAAAAGCTCACAGGATGAGAGGTATTATTATCAGTTTCAAAAATAATCCTAGTGAAGGCTTATATGAAGGATATCTAAGGTATAAAAGTTACCTAGATAATTTCCCCCATCATCGTTTTCCTGATTGGTTAATCATCCATACATTTTATGGAGGGCGAAATATTGAAAATAGGACGAATCTAGACACCGCTTCAAATGGCAGTTTTCTATCTTATACCTATGATGAAGCTTGGAATCTAATAATAAAAATGAAAGAAGCAACTGAAAATTCTAAAGAGAAGGAAAATATTACAAATAGTTTTTGAGAATATGCTTGCATTGACGATTTCCTTACAGATGAGAGGACAGATACGATGATTAAAACCCTCGGTATCGATTCTTACTTAGTAAAGAAAATTATTGAGAATTATGCAGGGCATTTACAGGTACATATAGAATGAGAACCTCGTAAATCTCTCGAAGAAAAGAAGCATGCAAGAGCTCTAATGGAAGAGTTCTCCTCAATACCTATATAGGGAATCTTTGAAAAAAGACAAAGAGAGGAAGAACAAATAAAGAAGAGACTGAAGAAACCAGAAAGGAATTTCGAAGCTACAGATATAAATAATGTTACAATAAAAGATCTTATGGAAGCACGAATAGTGGAAGATGAAGTGGTTATGTTAGACCGTGAAACTTCAGAATTCATCCAAGGTAAGGTTCGAGGTAACGAAACTTCAAAACCTATGACCCCTATATATTGTGGAGAAACTTTCTTATATGGAATTTGTGAACCAATTTCCACCATAAATATTATGCCGTCATCACTTTATCAAAAACTTCACTACAACTTAAATAATCCAGATGTTGAACCGGTTGACACTATTGTTAATTTGTCTAATAAAACCAATATAAAACAGGAAGGGGTGATCAGAAATATCTATGTCTTTATTGACTCACTGATGTACCCCCTTGATTTTCATATTGTTGATATGCCTCGAGATTCTTTGATGCAGCCCGTCCTACGGACGCTTCTACATCTACACCAACAAGTCCCCCAAGTGGACCCATGACTCGTGCCCGAGCCAAACTCCTCCAAGCTAAGGTGAACTCGCTCCTCTCTTCGTGCCAATTCGATACCTCCTTGGATGGCGTGCTACTTCATACCACTACTTTGTGCATTATCAGGTACGAGCCCCCGCCGCGTCGACCCACGAGCCCTAAAGCTGCACCTGTCCTGAAGCTGCCTGAGCCGGAGTGTCCGCCCGAATCCAGCCGGAGTGTCTGGCTCCACCGGAGTGTCCGGCGCGACTCAGCCAGAGTGTCCAGCCTGCTCGAGCCCGGACCTGGCGTGGACATTCAGAAGGTCAAATCGGACCTTTGCCCGGAGTGTCACTCGACTGTCCGCCGATCCGACCCGGACTGTCCGGCCCAAACGATGGGCCTGTGAGCCTAGCTGGGCCCTATGGCCCATGTACCCCTCTACTTCGCCCAGAACTCTACTTTAATGCCTAAACTACCCCTGAACTTGTGGCTGGCCTATATATAGCCCCCAACCTCTATTGTAAACCTTAGGCTTGATATTGGAATTAGTGGAAACCCCTTTGTGGATCTATCTAATTCTTGCCTCATGCTCCTTGACTAAGGAGCACCAATATCCCCAAACCTCGTTGGAGTTTGCATCGTGCCTCCGCGTTGTACAAGGCCTAGGCATTGGTGTACCTTTGCCTAGACGTCAAGATCTCACCGAGTCTCCCCTCTCGCCGTGCCGGTTCGAGAGAGAGTCCTCCGCCCGACGCCGATCCTAGGGATTGCACCGGTCACCGCCGACGTGAGCTATTGGTGTTTATCATGGTTTTGTGTGTGTGTGTTCATCGCGTTCTTCGTGTGTGTGTTCGTCGTGTTCATCCTTCCCTCCTTCCCCTGCACTCCACCCTCGATTTGAAAGGGAATCGTGAAAGATCGGGCCACCCTAGAGGTTTGCCCTCAACATATTGGTATCAAGAGCTTCGTTGCTCACGATTTCCCCCACAAAATTTTCTTCTATCCACCAAAAATTAGAAAATCCCCACAAAAAACAGCCCATATTGGCCTTTGGATCAATCTCTTGATTTGGAGTGTTATTTGTGGTTTTGATCCGACCAAATCTTATCTAAGGAGTTGGTCCAGCTTTATCCTGCATTTCCCCAGCCTGATTTGGCCAGTTTCTCGCGGATTTGAGGCCCGAAGGCGAGGATTTCCGCTCAAGAACACGAGCAGGAAACCCGCGCCGGAGTGTCCGACCAATACCGACCAGAGTGTCCGGCCCGACCGGAGTGTCCGGCCGAAACAGACCGGAGTGTCCAGCCAGACCGGAGTATCCGGCCCAGACAGACCGGAGTGTCCATTTACGCCTTGAGTGCTTTTGCCTCATGTTTCGCATTGGCTAATATCCTTTATTTGCTCGTGTCCCGTGTGCGTGTCAGCAAATACCAGCAAGCTTCCGCATCATCAACTTCCGTGCTCATCGACAGCACGGACCACGAACATCATCATGTACCACCGACGCCAAGTTCATCATCAAAGAAGGTATAACTTGCGTCACCTTGTTAACCCCCATCTTCCTTTGTGTGTACCTATCCCATGAGAGTGGCTCATCTTGTGTTTGCTTGAGCATTGTGCATTTGTCCTTGGATAGTGAGAGTGCAAGAGAAATAACAAGTGTGACTAGGTAGCACCAAGGGAGAGCAAAAAAAATAGAAAAAGATACAAAGAAAAATAGTCTCCCATTGCCAAAGAGAGTCTCAAAGCTTGTAAGCAAGAGAGAAAGAAGAGCGCCCAAGGCAAGTGCACAAATCCATTGCTCACTTTTCCTCTTTGCAAACGAGCCACGGTCTCTCCTTGCATAGGCACGACAACGAGCTTAGTCTTTGTTAGGACATTTGGTTTGCTCATTTTCATAGTCGTGTCAATCCCAACTTTCTCCACGTGTGAGTACATAGTCGTAGGTTCCCGTCACCCTTTTGAGTTGTTGACCTTCGCCTTTGACTTGAGTTTTGTTGGATTTTTACCACTTTTGACTATCCCTTTTCTTTTGGTTGGTTCTTTGGCTTTCCACAATCCTAACCTACCACCAACAAGCTTTTGAGAGCTAGTTCTTTCTTTAGTGTGAGTTTTCTTTGCAATTCCACTTTGCACGCTAATAGCTCTCACTTGTGGTTTCTAGTTTGGTGCAATCCCCAAGGTGAGGTACAAGGCTAACACCACCATATTCCACTTCCATATACAATACTTGTGTGTTTTGCATGATGGATAGGCACGGTGAGACGAGCCAACCACCCCCCAAGAAGAAGATCAAGGTCCATACATGACGCGTGCAAGTCACTTCATCGTCCGCCAAGAGTTCCGTGAACGTTGCCAAGCACTTGAGACGCGACAAGATGAACAATTTGGCGATACGCAAGCCGAGTTCAAGAACATCGACAACCGCTTCGACAGCCTCGAACGACAAATGCATGCAATGCATCACAACTTCGGCCACCAAAATGAAGCGCTCCAATGCTCTGTCGCTGAAACAAATGACAATCTTCGACGCGTCATCGACGGCATGACAAGACCACATTCACGCGCTTCAAGATCTGCAAGTTCTTCGCATCGTCATTCACCTCTTCCACAAGATCTACATCAAAGTGCTCAAAGACGCAATGATGCCCCCGTGGTTGAAGATGGAATCTCTTCGAACTATGTACCTTCCCCACGGCACGCTGCAATGTCAAGCTATGATGGTGACCTCTCTTCAAGGCCACGAGCAAGGCAAGAAGCACACCATCATCACGCAAGGGCACTAGTGATCCAACAAGAGCAACCACAAGAGGAACCGCAAGCGCATCCGCAAGTACAACCGCAAGTCTACCACCATTGACCGCGACACATACTTGACACAACAAGTGATGACTCCAATTTGGAGAATCAAGCTCGTCATCAACGTGAAGCTCTCCAAGATCCTCCTCCTCGTCATCAACGTCATGAACGTCAACAACAACACCATGGTCATCACGAGGCGCCTCCTCCACATCAACAAAACTTGGAGCGTCAAGTGATACAAGTTGAGCGACGCCAACCACGTCAAGAGGCTCATCACCATGTTCTTCGCCGTGAGGCCCAGGTGCCTAACCAACATCACCAACCAAGGAACAAGCCTCGTCTTCGTCATCAACCGCGTCAAGAGGCTCCACACCTCCGCCACCATGAGGCCCAAGCGCCTCAACCACGTCAACAACCGCGCCAAGAGCAAGAGCAAGCTCTTCAACAACAATATCAAGAGCAAGCTCCGCAACAAGGACGCGAGAACCAAGTTCCACCTCCCCAACTACAAGATCATCAACAAGGTCACCAAGCTCGTCGCAATGACCGCAACGATGAAGAAACTTTTGGCAAGCTCAAGTTCACAATGCCCAAGTTCGCCGGATCCAATGACCCCGAAGAATACCTCTCGTGGGCACTCAAAGTCGACAAGATCTTCCGCATGCACAACTATAGCAACGAGAAGATGGTCGCCATGGCTTCGCTAGAGTTTGATGATTACGCCAACCTTTGGTGGGAACAAGTTCAAGTTGCTCGTGATGCGAGACAAGAACCGCCAATCACAAGTTGGCGTGACATGAAGGCTCACATGAGATCCCGGTTCGTCCCCGCGCACTACACGCGTGACCTCTTCAACAACCTTCAAGCGCTTCGTCAAGGGACAAAGACCATGGAAGAGTACTTCAAGGAAATGGAACTCAACTTGATTCGCGCAAACATTGATGAGCGCACGGAGCAAACAATGGCATGTTTCCTTATTGGGTTGAACCACCCAATCAAGCACATCGTCGAGTTCCAAACCTACAACAACATAGTTGAGCTTGTGCACATCGCAACAAAGGCTGAACATCAAGTGCAAGAGGATATCAAATAGAACAAGCCCAAGACGTACTTCACCTACAAGCAAGCTTCAACCGCTACACCAACAAATTTCAATGGTAGCTCATCAAGTACCTCCAAGCCTTCCTTCAAGCCCACACTTCCTCAAGGAAAACTGCCCCCAAATGGCAAGCAAGCAAAGAGTGATACACATTTCAACGGTGAATGCTACAAGTGTGGAGGTAAAGGACACAAGTCGGCCGAATGTGGAAACAAGAAAGTCTTGTTCATTCACGACAATGGTGATGAAGAGTACTTGAGTGAAGATGAGTTTGATGCCCGTGTCAAGGAAGCAATGGCAAGGCAACAAGTGGAAGATGATCAAGAACTCCTCATGTGTGAACATGATGCAAGTCCATCGCTTGTAGTCACAAGGATCTTGACCACTCAAGCACAAGAGCATGAAGACCAACGCTCCAATATCTTCCAAACACGATCCGGCATCAATGGCAAATCTATCAAAGGTGATCATTGACGGAGGGAGTTGTCACAATCTTGCTAGCACCGAGTTGTGTGAGAAGCTCAACCTCACCCTCCATCCACACAAGCACCCCTACCACGTGCAATGGCTAAGTGACCAAGGGTCCGTGAAGATCAAGCATACCGTATCGGTCTCCTTCGCCATTGGTCCTTACAAAGATACGGTGGAGTGTGATGTGGTTCCTATGACAGTTTGCCACATGCTTCTTGGTCGACCGTGGCAATTTGACAAGGCTGCTCAACATGACGGTCGCACCAACATATACACCTTCAAATGGCTCAACAAAACATGTGTTTTGCAACCGATGACTCCTAGCCAAATAATTGCGGACAATGCAAAGGCTTTAGCGAGGGCGCAAAGCACAACACCTACTTGTGAGAAGTGCGGTGAGAGAGAGAACCACCTCATAGTGAGTGAGAGACACAAGCCAAATTCGAGTGGAAAAACTACGAGTGTTCTCCTTGCCACCAAAAGTGAGATGAGAGATGTTCGGAACAACCCATCCATCTTGCACTATGTCCTCCTTTGCAAAGGACTAGCGCAAGGAACTAACGAATTAACCAATGTTCCTCCATCTTTGATGAGTGTTTTGCAGGAATTCAAGGATGTGTTCCCCGAAGAGCTTCCACATGGACTACCTCCTCTTCGCGGCATCGAACATCGCATTGACCTCATCCCCGGTGCACCACTTCCAAACCGCGCCGCTTACCGCACGAACCCGGAGGAGACAAAGGAGATTGAACCTCAAATCAACCAACTCGTCTCCAAAGGTTTGATCCAAGTTAGCACTAGTCCAAGTGTGCAGTGATTCTTGTTCCAAAGACGGATGATACGTTACGGTTATGCATGGACTGCCGTCCAATCAATGCTATCACCGTGCATTTTCGACATCCCATACCACGTCTCGATGACATGCTTGATGAGTTGTGTGGAGCCACGGTTTTTTCGAAAATTGATCTTCGTAGTGGTTACCATCAAATACGCATGGCTGAAGGAGATGAGTGGAAAACCGCCTTCAAGACCAAACTTGGTCTCTATGAATGGTTGGTTATGCCCTTTGGTTTATCAAATGCCCCATCCACCTTCATGCGCCTTATGAATCACATCTTGCATTCTCTCATTGGAAAAAGTGTTGTTGTCTATTTTGATGATATTCTTGTTTATAGCAAATCACTTGAGGACCATATAACATGTCAAGGAAGTTTTGCAAATCCTTCGACATGAAAAGCTTTATGCTAATCTTCCCAAGTGCACTTTTGCTAAAGACAAGTTGATTTTTCTTGGATTTGTCGTTTCTTCGAAGGGAATTGAAGTTGATGTTTCCAAGGTAAAGGACATACGAGATTGGCCCATACCAACAAATGTGAGTGAAATCCGAAGTTTTCATGGGTTGGCCGGTTTCTATCGTCGCTTTGTGAAAGACTTTTCAACCATTGCTTCTCCCCTTAATGAATTGACCAAAAAGAATGTCACCTTCGTGTGGGGCAAAGCACAACAAAAAGCTTTTGATGAACTTAAAAAGAGGCTCACCGAAGCACCTCTTTTTGCTTTACCGGATTTCACAAAAACTTTTGAGATAGAGTGTGATGCTAGTGGTATTGGCATTGGAGGAGTCCTTATGCAAAACGGACGTCCTATAGCCTACCATAGCGAAAAACTTGATGGTGCTCGCCTTAACTATCCGATTTATGACAAAGAGCTTTTTTCCTTAGTTCGTGTCCTTCAAGTTTGGCAACACTACCTTTGGCCCAAGGAATTTATCATACATTCCGACCACGAGTCGTTGAAATATCTCAAAGGCCAAGCTAACTTGAGCAAGAGACACGCTAAGTGGGTTGAGTTCATGGAGTCTTTCCCGTACATTGTCAAGTATAAGAAGGGCAAAGATAATGTAGTTGCGGACGCATTGTCTCACAAACATACAAGCCTTCTTACGAGACTTGAAATCAACGTGTTGGGTCTTGAGGAAATAAAATCTTTGTATGCTTCCGACCCGTCCTTTGAACCAATTTTCGCAAAGTGCTCCAATGACAAGGGAGTTGATGATTTCTATTTGCATAAGGGCTTTATATTTAAACAAAACAAGCTATGCATCCCGAAGTCGTCGCTTCAACTTTTGATTCTCCAAGAATCTCATGGTGGAGGCCTTATGGGTCACTTTGGTCGCGACAAGACATTGGGCATGCTCTCCAATCACTACTTTTGGCCCAAGATGAAGCGTTACGTGGAGCGCTACGTTCAACGATGCACGACATGTGTGCAAGCTAAGTCGCAAGCCAATCCCTATGGTCTTTATATGCCATTGCCTATTCCTCATACACCTTGGTCCGACATTAGCATGGATTTCGTGTTAGGATTGCCTAGATCTAAGCATGGTCATGATTCTATATTTGTTGTTGTGGATCGTTTTTCCAAGATGGCACACTTCATACTGTGCCATAAGACCGACGATGCTTCACATGTTGCAAATCTGTTTTTCAGGGAAATCGTCCGTCTTCACGGGGTGCCAAGGACAATCGTATCCGACCGCGACGTCAAATTCATGAGCTACTTGTGGAAGACCCTCATGGCCAAGCTCGACGTTAAGCTCCTCTTTTCATCTGCATCACATCCTCAAACTGATGGCCCAATCGAAGTTGTCAACCGAAGCCTCGGAACTATCCTTCGTGTGTTGATCAAGAAAAACCTAAAGGATTGGGAGGAATGCATTCCACATGCCGAGTTCGCCTACAATCGAGCCAAGCACTCAACAACCAAGATGAGTCCATTCATGAAACGTCTATGGTTTCGAGCCCCTCACCGCGCTCGACATCCTACCACTACCTCTCCATGAGCGCACAAACATGGACGTCGAGAAGCACGCACAAGCTATGAAGAAGCTTCATGAAGAAACAAGAGCAACTATCGAACAACAAGTCCTTCGCCAAGCTTCAAGGTTAAACAAGGACAAGAAGGAGATGCTATTTGAAGAAGGTGACCTTGTGTGGATACACCTAAGCAAGGACCGCTTCCCCAAGGAACGTGACTCCAAGCTCAAGCCAAGAGGAGATGGTCCCTTCAAGGTCCTCAAACGAATCAACAACAATGCCTACATCATCGACATCCCGACCTCCAAGTACCTTGCAAGCAATACATTCAATGTCAAGGATCTCTCACCCTACCATGGAGATGTTCAAGATGATATCCATGAAGAGTCGAGGACGACTCTTTCCCAAGGGGGGGGGAGCTGATGCAGCCCGTCCTACGGACGCTTCTACATCTACACCAACAAGTCCCCCAAGTGGACCCATGACTCATGCCCGAGCCAAACTCCTCCAAGCTAAGGTGAACTCGCTCCTCTCTTCGTGCCAATTCGATACCTATTGGATGGCGTGCTACTTCATACCACTACTTTGTGCATCATCAGGTACGAGCCCCCGCCGTGTCGACCCATGAGCCCTGAAGCTGCACCTGTCCTGAAGTTGGCTGAGCCGGAGTGTCCGCCCGAATCCAGCCGGAGTCTCCGGCTCCACCGGAGTGTCCGACGCGACTCAGCCGGAGTGTCCGGCCTGCTCGAGCCCGGACCTGGCATGGACATTCAGAAGGTCGAATCGGACACTGCCCGGAGTGTCCGGCCACCCCGGACTATCCGGTCGATCCGAGCCGGATTGTCCGGCCCAAACGATGGACCTGCAAGCCTAGATAGGCCCTATGGCCCATGTACCCCTCTACTTCGCCCAGAACTCTACTTTAATGCCTAAACTACCCCTGAACTTGTGGCTGGCCTATATAGCCCCCCCACCTCTATTGTAAACCCTAGGCTTGATATTGGAATTAGTGGAAACCCCTTTGTGGATCTATCTAATTCTTGCTTCATGCTCCTTGACTAAGGAGCACCAATATCCCCAAACCTCGTTGGAGTTTGCATCGTGCCTCCGTGTTGTACAAGGCCTAGGCATCGGTGTCCCTTTGCCTAGACGTCAAGATCTCACCGAGTCTCCCCTCTCACCGTGTCGGTTCGAGAGAGAGTCCTCTGCCCGACGCCGATCCTAGGGATTGCGCCGGACCGGTCACTGCCGGCGTGAGCTATTGGTGTTTATCGTGGTTTTGCGTGTGTGTGTTCATCGCGTTCTTCGTGTGTGTGTTCGTCGTGTTCATCCTTCCCTCTTTCCCCCGCACTCCACCCTCGATTTGAAAGGGCATCGTGAAAGATCGGGCCACCCTAGAGGTTTGCCCTCAACATTCTTTTTGCCCTATTCTTTTAGGCAGGCCTTTTATTTCCATCACCAAAGGTCGAGTGGATAATTAGAAGGAAACCATTTCACTGAATTTGGGAGAAGAGGAAATGACATTCCACTTCGCCAAACTAAAAAAGAGGCCATATGAATTGGAGGATATCAAGAAAGAAAAGACGATTGCCGAGCTAGCGGCAATTCATTTCAGTACTCCACAAGATGAACTAGAAAGGAGTTTGATTAATTGGGAAGAAGCACAGGATGATGAGAAGAAAGAAGACATGGATGATTACCTTGATTCAATTCTAGAAGCAGAAAATCCACATGACTATGAAGAACTTTTAAGAACAGGAGATGAAGAACCTCCACCAATAGAATTGAAAGAACTTCCAGACAATATGAGGTATGAGTTTTTAGATAATGAAAATAAATGTCCTGTTATTATTAGCAAGAATCTATGAGAAAATGAAACGAATAAACTCATTTTAGTTTTGGTTAAGCATCGTGAAGCTTTTGGATATACATTGAGTGATATTAAAGGAATAAATCCATCTATAGTAACACATAAGATTACCATGCTTGATGATGCTAAACTCATAGTAGATATGCAAAGAAGGCTTAATCCTAAGATGAAGGAAGTAGTAAGAAAAGAAGTTATACGCTTACTTGATGCTGGCATAATATATCCTATTTCTGACAGTAAGTCGGTTAACCCAGCTCATTGCATACCAAGACAAGGTGGTCTTGATGCTGCTATGAATGAAGGTGAGCTAGTTCCTATGAGACCAATTGTAGGATATCGTATGTGCATTGACTTTAGGAAACTAAACCGTGAGACACAAAAGAATCATAAACCTATACCATTCATGGATAAAATTCTAGAAAGACTTAGTAATAATTCTTATTTTTGTTTTCTTGATGGTTATTCTGGATATTCTCAAATTGCCATACAACCGGAAGATCAAGAGAAAACAACTTTCACTTGTCCTTATGGCACATATGCTTATAGATTAATTCCATTTGGCTTATGTAATGCAACAACAACTTTTCAGGAATGTGTTCTAAAGATTTTTGATGATTTTGTTGAAAAGACTATGGAAGTCCTAACAAACGATTTTGTCATTTGTGGAACAACTTTTGATAATTGTCTCTATAATCTGACCAAAGTTTTGTAGAGATGCATGCAATCAAACTTGGTTTTGAATTGGGAGCAATGATGTTTCATGGAAAGAGAAGGTAAAGTTTTCGGGCACAAGGTTTCGAAGAAGGGAATAGGAATAGATAAAACTAATATAAATGCTATAGAAAATCTCCCAATACCTTAGGACATTAAAAACTTAAAAATGTTTCTAGGACATGCTGGATTTTATAAGCGGTTTATAAAGGATTTTGCTAAACTAGCTATGCCCCTTACCAATCTTCTTGATAAAGAAACTCCATTCTATTTAGACCATGACTGCATTGCAGCTTTTGAGAACCTTAAGGATAAACTAGTTTCAGCACCTATTATGCAATCTCCAAAGTGGGATAAACCTTTCGAAATTATGTGTGATGCTAGTGATTATGATTTAGGGGCTGTGTTGGGACAGCAAGATGGAAAGAATTTGAATGTTATTTATTACGCTAGTAGACCTCTTAATATGACTCAGAAACACTATGCTACTATAGAAAAAGAGTTTCTAGCTATAATTTTTGCTTGCGACAAATTTAGATCTTACATAATTAATTCTAAGGTAATAATTCATACGGATCACCAAGCTTTGCGTCACCTACTTGTTAAAAAGGATGCTAAGCCTAGGTTGATTAGGTGGGTTTCATTACTACAAGAATATGATTTGCAAATGGTAGATAGGAGGGGTAAGGATAATCCGGTAGCAGGTCATCTCTAGGATGGAGGGAATAATTAATGACCCTGTACCTATTAATGAATCATTTCTAGGAGAATATTTAGCAAAGGTAGAAATTGCTGATCCATGGTATGCAGATTATGCTAACTATCTAGTAACAAAATTTTTACCTCCCGGTATGTCAAGAAATCAAAGAATGAAATTCTTTAATGATCTTAAATATTACTTTTGGGATGATCCGTATCTATATTGTCATGGACTTGATGGAATGGTTTGGAAGTGTGTTCCTAATCATGAAATGAATGCGATATTGAAGGCTTGTCATGATAGTCCATATGGAGGGCATCATGCAGGTAAAAGGACTGCTGCAAAGGTACTTCAATCCGGATTCTATTGGCCCACCTTGCTAAATGATGCACACATGTATGTGGAGTACTGCGATGCTTGCCAAAGAAGAGGTAATATAGGTAGGAGACAAGAAATGGCGATGAATTATAGTCTAATAATTAAACCCTTTGATGTACGGGGAATGGATTACATGGGGCCATTTACAGAATCAAACAGTTATACTCATATTCTTGTGGCTAAGTGGGTTGAAGCTATCCCAACAAATCATGCAGATGCAGCTACCTTAGTGAAGATGATCAAGGATGTCCTATTCCCCAGGTTTGGAGTTCCTAGATTTTTAATTACTGATGGTGGTTCTCATTTTATGAAAGGGACTTTTAGGAAAATGCTCAGCATGTATGGAGTAACTCACCGCGTTGCTTCACCATATCATCCCCAAAAAAGTGGTCAAGTGGAACTCTCAAATAGAGAACTAAAGACCGTACTCGAGAAGATGGTGGACAAATCAAGAAAATATTGGTCATACAAGTTAAATGACACTCTATGGGCATACCGTACTGCGTTTAAAAATCCAATGGGTATGACACCTTATAAGATGGTGTATGGTAAGGCATGCCATTTACCATTAGAACTAGAACATCAAGCTTTCTAGGCAATCAAGAATCTAAATTATGATCTCAAAGCAGCAGGGGAAAAGCGTTTATTATATATGCATGCTTTAGATGATTTTAGAAGTGAAGCCTATGAGAATGCTAGGTTTTTTAAGGAAAGAGTTAAGAGATGGCATGATAGAAAAATAGAGAATATTTTTTTAAAAGTGGAGACAAAGTGTTGCTCTATAATTCTCGTCTTAAGTTGTTTCTAGGAAAACTCAGATCGAAGTGGGAAGGTCCATATGTAGTTGAAGAAGCCTATTAGGGAGCAAGAAGCTCAAGGAAAAACACCCTCTCTTGCATGGGTGGTAAATGGACAATGCTTGAAGCATTATCGGGTGAAAGAATATATAAGTGCAATCACTATAGAGTTGAGAAACCCCGAAGAAGTGATAAAGCGAAAATATACGAAGAACGACAATTACAAGAAGAATGGACTCAAGACAGAATGAGTGGTACTATGGTCAAGCTATTGACCATAAAAGAGTGCTTCATGGGAGGTAATCCATGTGAAATAAAGGTTGAGTAAGTTTTTAAATTTTCAGTTAAAGTCTAGTTTGAGTATTGTTTTTAATGAGAATTATTCATGCTCTCGCAAAGAAGAAGGAAGATTGATGATGCCAAAATTGGTCGAAGGTCTAAGCTGACATTTCTCTATCAAAACTCGATATTTCATTAAGTTTCAGATTAATAGAGAATACTTGGAGAAGCAGATTTTTTTTGGTGGAGACAGAAGGTTTAACGACCAACTATACTGTTGAGGGCAAACCTCTAGGGTGGCCAGATCTTTCACGAATCCCACTCAAATCAAGGGTGGAGTGCGGGGGAAGGAGGAGAGGATGAACATGACGAACTCACTCACAAAGAACGCGATGAACACACACGCAAAACCACGATACACACCAATAGCTCACGCTGGCGGTGACCAGTCCGACGCAATCCCTAGGATCGGCGTCGGGCAGAGGACTCTCTCTCAAACCGGCACGGCGAGATGGGAGACTCGGTGAGATCTTGACGTCTTGGCAAAGGGACACCAATGCCAAGGCCTTGTACAACGCGGAGGCACGATGCAAACTCCAACGAGGTTTGGGATATTTGGTGCTCCTTTGTCAAAGGAGCATGAGGCAAGAACTAGATAGATCCACAAGGGGTTTCCACTAATTCCAAATATCATGCCTAGGGTTTACAATGGAGGTGGGGGACTATATATAGGCCAACCACAAGTTCAGGGGTAATTCAGGCATTAAAGTAGAGTTCTGGGCGAAGTAGAGGGGTACATGGGCCACATGGACCAGCTAGGCTCGCAGGCCCATCTTCAGGCCGGACACTCCGGTCGAGTTCGGTCGGACACTCCGGGGTGGCCGGACACTCCGGGTAGTGTCCGAACTGGCCTTCTGAATGTCCACACCAGGTTGGTGCTGGGGCAGGCCAGACACTCCGGCTGAGTCACGCTGGACACTTCGGCTGCGCCGGACACTCTGGCTGGATCCGGGCGGACACTCCGGCTCAGGCATCTTTAGGACAGGTGCAACTTTAGAGCTCGTGGATCGACGCGGCGGGGTTTGGTACCTGATGATGCACAAAGTAGTGGTATGAAGTAGCAAGTCATCCAGGTGTATGTCAAAGTCACATTATGAGAGGAGCGGATTCACCTTAGCCAAAAGGAGCTTGGCTCGGACACGGGTCATCGGTCCACTTGGGGGACTCGATGGTGTAGATGTAGGAGCGTTCGTAGGACAGGCTGCATCAGCTCCCCGCCCTTGGGAAAGAGTCTTCCTCGACTCTTCATGGTTGTCATCTTGAACATCTCCATGGTAGGGTGAGAGATCCTTGACGTTGAATGTATTGCTTGAAAGGTACTTGGATGTCGGTATGTCGATGATGTAGGCGTTGTTGTTGATTCGTTTGAGGACCTTGAAGGGACCATATCCTCTTGGCTTGAGCTTGGAGTCGCGTTCCTTGGGGAAGCGGTCTTTGCTTAGGTCTATCCACACGAGATCACCTTCTTCAAATATCAACTCCTTCTTGTCCTTGTTTAACCTTGAAGCTTGGCAAAGGACTTGTTGCTCGATAGTAGCTCTTGTTTCTTCATGGAGTTTCTTCATAGCTTGTGCGCGCTTCTCGACGTACATGTTGGTGCGCTCATGAAGAGGTAGTGGTAGGATGTCGAGCGCGGTGAGGGGCTCGAAACCATAGACGATCATGAATGGACTCATCTTGGTTGTTGAGTGCTTGGCTCGGTTGTAGGCGAACTCGGTGTGGGGAATGCATTCCTCCCAATCCTTCAAGTTTTTCTTGATCAACACACGTAGAAGAGTTCCGAGGCTTCGGTTGACAATCTCGGTTTGTCCATCGGTTTGAGGATGCGACGCGGACAAAAAGAGGAGTTTGACGCCGAGCTTGGCCATGAGGGTCTTCCATAAGTAGCTCATGAATTTGATGTCGCGGTCAGAGACGATTGTTCTTGTCACACCGTGAAGACGGACGATTTCCCTGAAAAACAAATTGGCAACATGTGAAGCATCATCGGTCTTATGGCATGGTATGAAGTGTGCCATTTTGGAAAAGCGGTCCACGACAACAAAAATAGAATCATGACCATGCTTAGATCTAGGTAATCCTAACACAAAATCCATGCTAATGTCGGACCAAGGTCTATGAGGAATAGGCAATGGCATATAAAGACCATAGGGATTAGCTTGCGACTTAGCTTGAACACATGTCGTGCATCGTTGAACGTAGCACTCCACATCGCGCTTCATCTTGGGCCAAAAGTAGTGAGTGGAGAGCATGTCCAAAGTCTTTTCATGGCCAAAGTGACCCATAAGGCCTCCACCATGAGATTCTTGGAGAAGCAAAAGTTGGAGCGACGATTTCGGAATGCAAAGCTTGTTTTTTTAAAGAGAAAGCCCTTATGCAAATAGAAATCATCAAACCCTTTGTCAATGGAGCACTTTGTGAAATTGGTTTAAAGAACGGGTCAGAAGCATACAAAGATTTTATTTCCTCAAGACCCAACACGTTGATTTCAAGTCTCGTAAGAAGGCCTGTGTGCTAGCGAGACAAAGTGTCCGCAACTACATTATCTTTGCCCTTCTTATACTTGACAATGTACGGAAAATATTCCATGAACTCAACCCACTTAGCGTGTCTCTTACTCAAGTTGGCTTGGCCTTTGAGATATTTCAACGACTCATGGTCGGAATGTATGATAAATTCCTTGGGCCATAGGTAGTGTTGCCAAACTTGAAGAACACAAACTAAGGCAAAAAGCTCTTTGTCATAAATTGGATAATTAAGGTGAGCACCATCAAGTTTCTCGCTATGGTAGGCTATAGTACGTCCATTTTGCATAAGGACTCCTCCAATGCCAATACCACTAGCATCACACTCTATCTCAAAAGAGGAGCTTAACGCCGAGCTTGGCCATGAGGGTCTTCCACAAGTAGCTCATGAATTTGACGTCGCGGTCGGAGACGATTGTCCTTGGCACACCGTGAAGACGGACGATTTCCCTGAAAAACAGATTTGCAACATGTGAAGCATCGTCGGTCTTATGGCACAGTATGAAGTGTGCCATCTTGGAAAAACGATCCACAACAACAAATATAGAATCATGACCATGCTTAGATCTAGGCAATCCTAACACGAAATCCATGCTAATGTCGGACCAAGGTGTATGAGGAATAGGCAATGGCATATAAAGACCATAGGGATTGGCTTGCGACTTAGCTTGCACACATGTCGTGCATCGTTGAACGTAGCGCTCCACGTAACGCTTCATCTTGGGCCAAAAGTAGTGATTGGAGAGCATGCCCAATGTCTTGTCGTGACCAAAGTGACCCATAAGGCCTCCACCATGAGATTCTTGGAGAATCAAAAGTTGAAGCGACGACTTCGGGATGCATAGCTTGTTTTGTTTAAATAGAAAGCCCTTATGCAAATAGAAATCATCAACTCCCTTGTCATTGGAGCACTTTGCGAAAATTGGTTCAAAGGACGGGTCGGAAGCATACAAAGATTTTATTTCCTCAAGACCCAACACGTTGATTTCAAGTCTCGTAAGAAGGCTTGTATGTTTGTGAGACAATGCGTCCGCAACTACATTATCTTTGCCCTTCTTATACTTGACAATGTACGGGAAAGACTCCATGAACTCAACCCACTTAGCGTGTCTCTTGCTCAAGTTAGCTTGGCCTTTGAGATATTTCAACGACTCGTGGTCGGAATGTATGATAAATTCCTTGGGCCAAAGGTAGTGTTGCCAAACTTGAAGGACACGAACTAAGGAAAAAAGCTCTTTGTCATAAATCGGATAGTTAAGGCGAGCACCATCAAGTTTTTCGCTATGGTAGGCTATAGGACGTCCGTTTTGCATAAGGACTCCTCCAATGCCAATACCACTAGCATCACACTCTATCTCAAAAGTTTTTGTGAAATTCGGTAAAGCAAGAAGAGGTGCTTCGGTGAGCCTCTTTTTAAGTTCATCAAAAGCTTTTTGTTGTGCTTTGCCCCACACGAAGGTGACATTCTTTTTTGTCAACTCGTTGACAGGACAAGCACTGGTGGAAAAGTCTTTCACAAATCGACAATAGAAACCGGCTAGCCCATGAAAACTTCAGAGTTCACTCACATTTGTTGGGATGGGCCAATCTCGTATGTCCTTTACCTTGGAAACATCAACTTCAATTCCCTTCGAAGAAATGACAAATCCAAGAAAAATCAACTTGTCTTTAGCAAAAGTGCACTTGGGAAGATTAGCATAAACCTTTTCATGTCGAAGGATTTGCAAAACTTCCTTGACATGTGTTATATGGTCCTCAAGTGATTTGCTATAAACAAGAATATCATTGAAATAGACAACAACACTTTTTCCAATGAGAGAACGCAAGATGTGATTCATAAGGCGCATGAAGGTGGATGGGGCATTAGATAAGCCAATGGGCATAACCAACCATTCATAGAGACCAAGTTTGGTCTTGAAGGCAGTTTTCCACTCATCACCCTCAGCCATGCGTATTTGATGGTAACCACTACGAAGATCAATTTTGAAAAAATAGTGGCTCCACACAACTCATCAAGCATGCCATAGAGACGTGGTATGGGATGTCGATAACGCACGTGATAGCATTAATTGGACAGCAGTCCATGCATAATCGTAACGTATTATCCGTTTTTGGAACAAGTATCACGGGTACGGCACTTGGACTAGTGCTAACTTGGATCAAACCTTTGGAGACGAGTTGGTTGATTTAACGTTCAATCTCCTTTGCCTCCTCCGGGTTCATGCGGTAAGCGGCACGGTTGGGAAGTGGAGCACCGGGGATGAGGTCAATGCGATGTTCGATGCTGCGAAGGGGAGGTAGTCCATGTGGGAGCTCTTCGGGGAACACATCCTTGAATTCCTACAAAACAATCATCAAAGATGGAGGAAAATTGGTTAATTCATTAGTTCCTTGCGCTAGTCACTTGCAAAGGAGGACGTAGTGCAAGATGGATGGGTTGTTCCGAACATCTCTCATCTCACTATTGGTGGCAAGGAGAACACTCTTAGTTTTTCCACTCGAGTTTGGCTTGTGGCTATCACTCACTATGAGGTGGTTCTCTCTCTCACCGCTCTTCTCACAAGTAGGTGTTGTGCTTTGCGCCCTCGCTAAAGCCTTTGCATTGTCCGCAATTATTTGGCTAGGAGTCATTGGTTGCAAAATGCAAAACACATGTTTTGTTGAGCCATTTGAAGGTGTATACATTGGTGCGACCATCATGTTGAGCAGCCTTGCAAATTGCCATGGTCTACCAAGAAGCATGCGACAAACTTTCATAGGAACCACATCACACTCCACCGTTTCTTTGTAAGGACCAATGGAGAAGGAGACCGATATGGTATGCTTGATCTTCACGGACCCTTGGTCACTTAGCCATTGCACGTGGTAGGGGTGCTTGTGCGGATGGAGGGTGAGGTTGAGCTTCTCACACAATTCAGTGCTAGCAAGGTTGTGGCAACTCCCTCCGTCTATGATCACCTCGATAGATTTGCCATTGATGCCGGCTCGTGTTTGGAAGATATTGGAGCGTTGGTCTTCATGCTCTTGTGCTTGAGTGGTCAAGATCCTTGTGACGACAAGCAATGGACTTGCGTCATGTTCACACATGAGGAGTTCTTGGTCATCTTCCACTCATTGTCTTGCCATTGCTTCCTTGACTCGGGCATCAAATTCATCTTCACTCAAGTACTCTTCATCACCCCTTGTCATGGACAAGACTTTCTTGTTTCCACATTCGGCCGACTTGTGTTCTTTACCTCCACACTTGTAGCATTCACCGTTGAAAGGTGTGTTGCTCTTTGTTTGTTTGCCATTTGGGGGCAGTTTTCCTTGAGGAAGTGTGGGCTTGAAGGAAGGCTTGGAGGTACTTGAGGAGCTTCCATTGAAAGTTGTTGGTGTAGCGGTTGAAGCTTGCTTGTAGGTGAAGTACGTCTTGGGCTTGTTGTACTTGATATCCTCTTGCACTTGACATTCAGCCTTTGTTGCGATGTGCACAAGCTCAACCATGGTGTTGTATGTTTGGAACTCGACGATGCGCTTGATTGGGTGATTCAAGCCAAGAAGGAAACGTGCCATTGTTTGCTCCATGCGCTCATCAATGTTGGCGCGAATCAAGTTTAGTT
Organism: Avena insularis; assembly: GCA_023614405.1. Taxonomy (NCBI): domain Eukaryota; kingdom Viridiplantae; phylum Streptophyta; class Magnoliopsida; order Poales; family Poaceae; genus Avena; species Avena insularis. Next base: position 371,411,264 of record CM042690.1, read on the forward strand.
CCATTTCCTTGAAGTACTCTTCCACGGTCTTTGTCCCTTGACGAAGCGATTGAAGGTTGTTGAAGAGGTCACGCGTGTAATGCGCGGGGACGAACCGAGATCTCATGTGAGCCTTCATGTCATGCCAAGTTGTGATTGGCGGCTCTTGTCTTGCATCACGAGCAACTTGAACTTGTTCCCACCAAAGGTTGGCGTAATCATTAAACTCAAGCGAAGCCATGGCAACCATCTTCTCGTTGCTATAGTTGTGCATGCGGAAGATCTTGTCGACCTTGAGTGCCCACGAGAGGTATTCTTCAGGGTCATTAGATCTGGTGAACTTGGGCATTGTGAACTTGAGCTTGCCGAAAGTTTCTTCATCGTTGCGGTCATTGCGACAAGCTTGGTGACCATGTTGATGATCTTGTAGTTGGGGAGGTGGAACTTGGTTCTCGCGTCCCTGTTGCGGAGCTTGCTCTTGATATTGTTGTTGAGGCGCTTGCTCTTGCTCATGGCACGGTTGTTGATGATATTGAGGCACTTGGGCCTCACGAGGGTGTTGAGGGTGTGGAGCCTCATGACGTGGTTGATGACGAAGAGGACGCTTGTTCCTCGGTTGGTGATATTGGTTAGGCACATGGGCCTCACGGCGAAGATCATGGTCTTGAGCATCTTGACGTGGTGGGTGTTGCTCAACTTGTATCACTTGACGCTCCAAGTTTTGTTGTGGTGGAGGAGGCACCTCGTGATGACCATGGTGTCGGTGCGGACGTTCATGACGTTGATGACGGATCTTGGAGAGCTTCACGTTGATGACAAGCTTGATTCTCCAAATAGGAGTCATCACTTGTTGTGTCAAGTATGTGTCACGGTCGATGGTGGTAGACTTGCGGTTGCACTTGCGGTTCTTCTTTTGGTTTCTCTTGTTGGATCACTAATGCCCTTGCGTGATGACGGTGTGCTTCTTGCTTTGCTCTTGGCCTTGAAGAGAAAACACCATCATAGCTTGACGTTGCGGCATGCCGTGGGGAAGGTACATAGTTCGAAGAACTTCCATCTTCAACCACGGGTGCATCATTGCGTCTTGGAGCACTTGGGTGAATATCTTGTTGAGGAGGTGCATGACGATGCGAAGAACTTGAAGAGCTTGATGCACGTGAACGTGGCCTTGCCATTCCATCGATGAGGCGTCGAAGATTGTCATTTGTTTCGGTGACGGAGCGTTGAAGCGCTTCATTTTGGTGGCCGAAGTTGTGATGCATTGCGTGCATTTGTTGTTCGAGGCCGTCGAAGCGGTTGTCGATGTTCTTGAACTCGGCTTGCGTCTCGCCAAATTGTTCATCTTGTCGTGTCTCAAGGGTTTGGCAACATTCACGGAACTCTTGTCGAACAATGAAGTGACTTGCGCGCATCATGTACGGTCATTGATCTTGTTCTTGGGGAGGTGGTTGGCTCGACTCACCGTGCCTATCCATTGATGAGGACATCCCTACAATTACACCTACCCCAATTGCTAATGAAGTTGTTCCAATTGCAAAGAAGGATCAATCCAATGTGATAAGGATTGGACCAATCACAAGAGCTCGTGCCAAGCTACTAGAACAATAGGTGAACTTGTTTCTTAATGAACCTGGTGTTTAATTAATGATAATTTTATACTACCTAAGTCTTTGAATTATTGTATGATCAAGTACTTAGGAGAAGAAGGCATGGCATAGAGTGAGGAGCTGAAGGAACATGGCGTGTTGATCAATGAGGAATGCGCGAGGGAGGAGAGGGAGGAAGCGCAAGGAGCTGTCCAAGACGAAGATCAACAAGAGGAGGAAGTTCTGCATGCAGAGAAAATCCTTGTTTCTTCGCCACTACAGCTACTACTCAGGAAAACCGACTAGGACTCGCCACGCAGCAGTCTTGGCCGAGCCACTTGTGGCCGGTTTGTATCCAGGTTGGGTGGAACCGACTCGGGTTCTACCATAGGCCGCCGCCCTTTGGACCCATAAATAGATGGGGGCGTCGTAGATTAGGGTAAGACCACGTTAAAATATTTTGGAGTTGTTTCTTTCATAGAACCTCTGAAATTACCTTGTGTTCGAATTTACCAACTATAATTGAGTGTGATCTGTTGTTCCATTGCGAATTAGTAGATTGCATACTACCATTCATGGTCATGGCTGCGTGCGCAAGAGCGTGGTGTTGTGAATATCCTACAAGGTTTGAGAGCTGTTGGATTGGCATCAGGGATCGAGCGGGAGAGTTCATAGCTACAGGCTAGTTATCTATCATCCACCATCACCATCGACAAAGTGCTTGCTGAGAAGATCGGGCCACCACATATCATCCGTCATGCAAGACACACACATATTGTATATGGAAGTGGAATATGGTGGTGTTAGCCTTGTACCTCACCTTGGGGATTGCACCAAACTAGAAACCACAAGTGAGAGCTATAAGCGTGCAAAGTGGAATTGCAAAGAAAACTCACACTAAAGAAAGAACTAACTCTCAAAAGCTTGTTGGTGGTAGGTTAGGATTGTGGAAAGCCAAAGAACCAACCAAAAGAAAAGGGATAGTCAAAAGTGGGTAAAATCCAACAAAACACAAGTCAAAGGCGAAGGTCAACAACTCAAAGGGGGTGACGGGAACCTACGACTATATACACACACGTGGAGATAGTTGGGATTGACACGACTATGAAAATGAGCAAACAAAATGTCCTAACAAAGACTACACTCGATGTCGTGCCAATACAAGGAGAGACCATGGCTCGTTTGCAAAGAGGACAAATGAGCAACGGATTTGTGCACTTGCCTCGGGCGCTCTTTCTCTCTGTCTTGCCTACAAGCTTTAAGAGTCTCTTTTGCAAGGGGAGACTATTTTCCTTTTTCTTTTGCTTTGTATCTTTTTTCTTTGCTCTCCCTTGATGCTACCTAGTCACACTTGATATTGCTCTTGCACTCTCACTATCCAAGGACAAATGCACAATGCTCAAGCAAACACAAGATGAGCCACTCTCATGGGATAGGTACACACAAAGGAAGATAGGGGTTAACAAGGTGACGCAAGTTATACCTTGATATGGGGTGGCCCGATCTTCTCAGTAAGCGGATGGCGGTGATGATAGTGGATGATAGATAACTAGCCTATAGCTATGAACTCTCCCGCTCGATCCCTGATGCCAATGCAACAGCTCTCGAACCTTGTAGGATATTCACAACACCACGCTCTTGCGCACGCAGCCGTGACCACGAACGGTAGTATGCAATCTACTAATTCCCAATGGAACAACAGATCACACTCAATTATAGTTGGTAGATTCGAACAGAGGGTAATTCCAGAGGTTCTATGAAAGAAACAACTCCCAAATATTTTAACGTCGTCTAAACCCTAACTAGAGGTCGTCCCATAGCTTATAAGGGCTGCTGGAGCGACCAGAAACCGAAACTGAATGCAAACGACTCAAACTGATACAAACCGACTCGGACCAGATTCGCTCGTAAGAGTGACAAAGTGGAAATTCGGTCAGGCCGGACACTCCGGGCGAAGTGTGCCAGATAGTCCGGTCTGGCCAGAAACTCTGAAGTTTCTGGGTAGTGTCCGAACTGGCATACTGAATGTCCACGCCAGTTCGCCTCTCGACCAGGCCGGACAGTCCGGGTGGATCTGGCCGGACACTCCGGTCGTGGCAAATCTTTTTGCCTTCGTCTTGATGATCTTCTCTTGCGCCTTCCTCCCGCTCCTCCCTCATGCATCCTTGGGCGATCATCATGTTGGGCTTCTCTTGTAGCCCTTCTCCTCCTTGCGCCATGCTTGTTTCTCCAACAAACCTGATCATACATAAATGCATAGACTTAGGCAGTATAAAGTTCTCATCAATCAAAGTACCAGATTCGTTTAGGAGTAAATTCACCTGTTGTTCCAGTAGCTTAGCACGAGCTCTTGTAATAGGTCCAATTCTAATCTCATTGGACTGATCCTTTCTTGCAACAGTTGTAGCATCTTCAGTAGTCATTGGGGTAGGTGTAATTGTAGGGATGTCCTCATCATCTCCCCCCCTTCAAAAGGCGTCGACCTCGACGCTCCAATGTCTTCTCCAACATATGGTGACAAATCAGCAACGTTGAAGCTATTGCTAACTCCACTGAACTCCTCACTAAGTATATCAACCGAGTAGGCGTTATCATTAATCTTGGCTAACACCTTGTAAGGACCAGCACCACGTGGCTCCAATTTTGACTTTCGAAGTAGTGGGAACCTATCCTTGCGTAGATGCACCCAAACCATATCTCTAGGCTCGAACAACACTTCTTTCCTTGCTTCATTCCTTGCAGCAGCAATGTTCTAGCCTTTCTTATCAATTGCCTCTCGAGTCTTCTCATGTATTTTCTTCACATAATCAGCACGTTTTGATGCCTCCATATCAACTCTCTCATGTAATGGCAGAGGCAATATATCAAGTGGCGTCAATGGCTTGAAACCATACACCACCTCAAAAGGACAAAGCTAAGTAGTTGAATGCACAACCCTGTTGTAAGCAAACTCAACATGTGGCAAACACTCTTCTCACTCCCGCAGATTCTTTTTGGCCACAAATAATGTTGCCAAACCTCAAGTACTCTAACAAGTGCATACAATTCTTTATCATAGATAGAATAATTCAAACGAGCACCAGTCAATTTCTCAGAAAAATAAGCTATAGGCCGACCCTCTTGCATCAAAACGCCACCTATGCCTATACCACTAGCATCACATTCAACTTCAAATTGCTTCGAAAAATCAGGTAATGCAAGTAATGGTGCAGAAGTAAGCAAACGTTTTAATGTATCAAATGCAATGTCTTGAGCCGTGCCCCATACAAAAGGAACACCTTTCTTTGTCAAATAATTTAATGGTGCAGCAATGGTGCTAAAATCTTTCAAAAAGCGCCTATAGAAACCAGCGAGACCGTGGAAACTACGCACTTGACTAACATTCATCGGAGTAGGCCAATTCTGAATTGATTCAATTTTAGATTGATCTACCTCTACTCCATGCTTAGAAACAACAAATCCTAGGAATATGACCTTATCTTTTTCAAATGTACACTTCTCAAGATTAGCATACAGTTTATTATCACGTAACCCTTGCAAAACTTGTCTAATATGAGTGCAATGTTCAGATTCGGTGTGGCTGCATATGAGTATATCATCAAAGTAAACAACCACGAAACGACCAATAAACTTTCTCAAAACATGATTCATCAAACACATCAAAGTACTAGGTGCATTAGTAAGACCAAACGACAAAACTAACCACTCATACAAACCGAATTTAGTTATGAAAGCAGTTTTCCATTCATCCCCTTCTTTCATCCTAATTTGATGATAACCACTATGCAAGTCAATTTTAGAGAAAATAGCAGCACCACTCAATTCATCGAGCATATCCTCTAAGCGTGGAATAGGATGACGATATCGAATAGTGATGTTATTAATCGCTCTACAATCAACGCACAGGCGCCATGTACCATATTTCTTAGGAACTAAAATAACAGGAACAACACAAGGGTTAAGAGAGACACGAATGTACCCTTTATCCAGCAACGCTTGTACTTGCTTCTGAATTTCCTTAGTTTCTTCGGGATTAGTCCTATAAGGTGCACGGTTGGGAAGTGTGGCGCCAGGAATTAGGTCCACTTGATGTTCTATACCACGCAATGGGGGCAAACCTGCGGGTACATCTTCTGGAAACACATCCCCAAAATCCTGCAAAAATGTAAGAGACACCATGAGAAATAGGGGTCATGTCGTTAGAAACCAATACCTCGCCCTTATACATGAGCACAAGTGGCATGGATGTAGGATCCTCACGAAACTCTCTCATATCCTCCTTGGTGGCTAGTATCAATAAACCAGGCACTCTCTCACTTTTCGTTATATCACTCAATTTAGGCTCAATTACATCAGGAATAGCTATTACACAGTCTCGCCGAGTGGTAGTATCTTCCTTCAAGTTCACCTCTATCTTCTGGCAAGAATCATTCACAATTTCTTGTGGTGTCATTGGCTGCATAGTAATCTTCTTTCCTTTGAATTCCAAGTGATATGTATTGGCTCGACCATTGTGTTGCACATGGCGATCATAGAGCCAAGGCCGACCCAATAGTAGGTGACAAACAGTCATAGGAACCACATCAAAATCAATAGAATCTTTGTATGGCCCTATTTGAAAATTCACGCACATATGATTTACCTTCATCTCACCATTGTTGCTCAACCATTGTATGTAGTATGGCTTGGGATGAGGTAAATATGTCAAATTCAGTTTGGCACATAGTTCCGTACTTGCAAGATTTCTGCAGCTACCTCCATCAATAATTACCTTGCAAGCTTTGTTTGGTCCAACTAGAGATTTTGTTTGGAACAAGTTGCAACACTGGGATTCCTCAACCGGTTGCACACAAAGTACACGTGAAGATACGGAAATAGTGGGTTCACGCTCAGCATATGCATCAGCACCATCCTCGCCGTCATCAATATCATCCTCAGAAGCTTCATCTCCACTTTCTACTTCACCTTGTTCATTAACAAACATAACCTTGCTGTTTGGACAATCCTTCTTGTAGTTACCTCTACCTCCACAAGTATGGCACACTACATCACGAGTACGTGCAGTAGACATGTTGGAACCCGAGCTAGCAGCAGGAACAGCGGGTTTCCGAGCATTAGAACCAAATGAAGGTGTACTTACTGGTTTGGCCGATGGTGTAAATGGAGCAGCAGCTGGTGGCGTGACTGTAGGAGGTGTAGATCTGGCCAAAAATCTGCTGGAGGATGGAAAACGAGCGCGTGACTTCGCCTCTTCTGCCAACTGGGATTTGGCCTCTCTAGCATGATGCAACAACTCATTCATGGTCTCATACTTGTGATGACGAACAATGCTCTTGATTGGTAACTTCAGATTGTTTAGGAATCGCTGCATGGTCATCTCAATGGACTCACGAACTCGAGCACGCTGCATAAGCATCTCCATCTCCATGTAGTACTCATCAACTGTCATGGTGCCTTGCTTCAATTGCGTCAATTTATCAAAAACTGATCGCAAGTAGTTGGTTGGTACGAAACATGCCTTCATGATTTGCTTCATCTCGCGCCAATCCACCACAGGAAGTTCATTGTCCTCCCTCCTATGTTGCACAAGAGCATCCCGCCAACGCAAAGCATAACCATCAAATTCAGATGCTGCAAGCTTGACCTTCTTATCTTCTGGATAGTCAAATAATCGCCAGAGTTTCTCAATCTTCAATTCCCAGGTGAGGTATTCTTCAGGATCAATGGAACCATCAAACTTAGGAATCGAGAATTTTGGCTTGCCCAAACCATCATCAGTAGCTTGGTTGGGCACACGTGGACCACGCCCAAGATGGGCAAACCCACGACCATGAGCAGGTGCATGGACAGGGGGAATAGCACGTCCCCTTCCAACATGTGGAGTAGCATCAACAACGCTACCCTCATCGACATCATCAAAAGCATCATCATGTTGAGGATCTTCCCTTCTATGCAAGGCGACTGTCAAACCCTCATGGACTGCTGCAAAGTAGTGACATTGACATTGAGCGTAGCCACTTGCGTTTGGATAGTATCAACTGTCCCAACATGCTGATCCAATCTCATATTCATATCTTGGAGATTCTTGTCAATGGCATCTGTCGTGTTAGTAAACACACGTGTCAAGTGGGATTTCAAAGCCTCATATTCACGCCAATTGACGAGCTCCTCATCCTTCTTTTTCTGCAACACAACATCATCATCACTAGAAGACATGATTAGTAGGTTAGTGCAAAAATCAAAATCTGTATGGTGGAAACTCTCACAACTCACTCACAACTAATAAGAAAGGAGATCTTACCGTTCCAAACTGAATAGAGATGCTCTACCAAACGAAATCAAAGACTGATGCACTTGATGTGATGAAGTGAATATCAAAGGTATAGAGAACGATCGCAGGACACACATGTTATTTAAGGTGGAGCTATAGGTATGGTATCCTATCTACACCGCAAACAAGTCCTAGTGCTGATCGTACAAAAACCCAAGAAACACACACGGTGGAGATAAGCGTGGCAAAGCAATTATGAACAGGAATATTGCAATGCACAAGAGAGACGCTAGTAATAGCTCAAATAGAACAGGCACAAGATTTCTCAGTCTACCAGTGCTATACAACAAGGCCTCCAATATTGCACACTTCTATATCTCTTTTTTTTATATACTGATTTTCTTTTCTTTTCTTTTTTTAACTATATTACTCAATGCAAACGAGCACAACAACTTAGAACAGAACTGGGCCGGATAGTCCGGTTGATATGCGCCGGAGACTCCGGTTTGGCCGGATAGTCCGGTGTGATTCGGCCGGATAGTCCGGTTTTGCCTGTTGAAAATTTCTGCACTGCAAACCCTAATGAGCAGCCTGTGGGAGCAAAACAACTAGTCTCGTGGGTATGTTCCTAGGCACAAATGCTGTAGATAGGCTGTGTCTATGGTATGCAAACAAATGTACGCTATGTGGACTCGGAAAAATGATAAATACTTGCGGAAACGGTAATGGTGGGAACAACGGAAAACAAGATGAAACCTTAATATGGGGTGGCCCGATCTTCTCAGTAAGCGGATGGCGGTGATGATAGTGGATGATAGATAACTAGCCTATAGCTATGAACTCTCCCGCTCGATCCCTGATGCCAATGCAACAGCTCTCGAACCTGGTAGGATATTCACAACACCACGCTCTTGCGCACGCAGCCGTGACCACGAACGGTAGTATGCAATCTACTAATTCCCAATGGAACAATAGATCACACTCAATTATAGTTGGTAGATTCGAACACAGGGTAATTCCAGAGGTTCTATGAAAGAAACAACTCCAAAATATTTTAACGTGGTCTAAACCCTAACTAGAGGTCGTCCCATAGCTTATAAGGGCTACCGAGCGACCGTAAACCAAACTGAACGCAAATGACTCAAACCGATACAACCGACTCGACCAGATTCGGGCATGGACACTGGTCGAAATTGGCGATTCGGTCAGGCCGACACTCCGGCGAGTGTGCCGGACAGTCCGGTCTGGCCGGAAACTCTGAAGTTTCGGTGGCGTCCGGTAGTGTCCGAATCGGCATATGAATGTCCACGCCATTCGCCTCTCGACCAGGCGACACCGGTGGATCTCGGCCGACACTCCGGTCGTGGCGCATCTTTTGCCTTCGTCTTGATGATCTTCTTGCGCCTTCCTCCCGCCTCCTCCTCGTGCATCCTTGGGCGATCATCATGTTGGGCTTCTCTTGTATCCCTTCTCCTCCTCGCGCCATGCTTGTTTCTCCAACGAACCTGATCATACATAAATGCATAGACTTAGGCAGTATAAAGTTCTCATCAATCAAAGTACCAGATTTGTTTAGGAGTAAATTCACCTATTGTTCCAGTAGCTTAGCACGAGCTCTTGTAATAGGTCCAATTCTAATCTCATTGGACTGATCCTTTCTTGCAACAGTTGTAGCATCTTCAGTAGTCATCGAGGTAGGTGTAATTGTAGGGATGTCCTCACCATACCTTCTTTTATGATGAACTTGGCATCGATGGTGTGGGATGATGTTCGTGGGTCGTGGTGTCGATGAGCGCGGGGATTGTTGATGCGAAAGCTTACTGTTAATTGCTGACACGCACACGGGCACAAACAAACAAGATGAAATTAGCTAATGCAAGATTAGAGGCAAAAATGTCAAAATCAGGCGTTATAGCCGGACACTCCGGTCTGTCTGTGCCAGACACTCCGATCAGGCCGGACACTCCGGTCTGGTACGGCCAGACACTCCGGTCGGGCCGGACACTCCTGTCGGATTGGTCCGGACACTCCGGCGCGGGTTTCCTGCTCGTGTTCTTGAGCGGAAATCCTCGCCTTAAGGCCTCAAATTCGCGAAAAACTGGGCAAATCGGGTTGGGAAAACGCAGGATAAAGCTGGACCAACTCCTAAGACAAGATTTGGTCGGATCAAAACCACAAATAACACTCCAAATCAAGAGATCGATCCAAAGGCAAATATGGGGCTCTTTTTTTTTGGGGATTTTCGATTTTTTGGTGGATAGAAGAAAAATTTGTGGGGGAATTCGTGAGCAACGAAGCTCTTGATACCAATATGTTGAGGTCAAACCTCTAGGGTGGCCCTGATACGGATCACGCCAATGATCCTATGTTTTGTCCCGATCTTTCACAGCGAGTCAACCCGGATAGTAATCCTTCCAATCACGTGATGAACGCAACCTGAAGAAGAGGAATCAATCCAAAAAGTAACGTGATGAAGATCACCACGCCTCAAACCTGAGCACGACAATCCTTGATGAACACAACAACCTCCGCAGCAATAATATGATAAACGGTATCGTCGTCCCCGGAGGGATGATACACGATGGAGCACAATATAGTTTTTAGACTAAACAACTGAACTCCCCTAAACCCTAGGTGGCTGACTCCTTTATATAGGAGGCCTGCAACTAGTTGGTTGGATAGACCCAAACCGAACACACAAACGGACTCGAACATAACCTAGACTCGGACTCAATAACATAGCAACAATATTTGACACAACCTTAGACTTATCATTACATATCGTAGGTCGTCCTGGTGTGCCAATCATCATTGGAATGCGCCCCGCATCACCTAGCTTGGTAGAGTCCTGAAATTAGGCTTCACCTCCTCCTTCATGCCCATATCATCATCCCCCCTTCAAGAAGCATTGTCCCTAACGCTTGCGGGTCGGGTCGGAAAGGTGGCGTGATATGAACAATTGCTTCACGCGTCTTCGCCATCTTCAAGTCTTGCTTGCCTTCCTCACGACATCCGCCCTCTTGGCCTGCTTGACTTGATACAGTCCTCGGCGCCTGCACCTCCTTGCGTCTCCATACGAGATTGGACCTAGGCGCCATCGTCTTCTTCTTCTCAACTCTTGTTGGAACCCGTGGTTGCTGAACATGGAACTTCTTTGCACGACCTGACATAAGATGAGTAATGCCTGGACCACACAACTGTCGAACATGTCCATCCTTGCCTCTATGCATCCGCACAACTGTCCCAACAAAACGTCTCACAGGTGTGCTAACAAAACTGCTCTTGTTACCCCGCTGCACCGCATGCACTGGAACATCAGGAGCACAACTATCATCCGTCTGAACACCTGTGTCAACACAAACTACCTTCTGAACACATGCTGCAAGATCCTTCCTCTCAGCAATAAGAGGATGCACTTCAACTGGCTTGTCACTAACAAGTTCCACTGGCTTGTCATCTACATGCATAGCTGAAGCAGTATCAACATTGTTGCACTGCGCATCATGCTCTCCATCCTGCACCTTAGCTAACCTAGATTTTGGCTTAGCCTTGCGCACCTTCTCCTTATGTACCACTAGCTCCACATCAGACTTTATGTGATCATCCTGCATAGGCTTCAAAGTCTGTTGTTTGCCAGCATGCACAAAAGAATATGTATTTTCTCTTCCAGCATGTGTAACATTGCGATCATACTACCATGGACGTCCAAGTAACAGCCCACATACCTCCAATGGCAATACATCGCACTCAATCTCATCAACATAATCACCAACTGTAAATGGCACATGCACCTTATGAGTTACCTTCACCATACCGCAGCTATTGAACCACTGTAGATGCTTAGGTTTAGAAATACGCCATGTGGACAACCCCAACGCGGCCACCATTGCCTTGCTAATGCCATTAGTACAGCTTCCTCCATCAACAATCAACTTGCATGCTTTGCCTTTGATCATACACTGCGCTTGAAATAAATTCCAACCCTGGCCCTTGTCAACTGTCATGCAAGCATCGTCTTGTACTTTCTTGAGTTGCAAATTCAGCACACTCAATGGTACAACATCCTTTGGAACAATCACCTTGTCCTCTATCTCTGATGGTGCCAAAAATTTAGCACGTAAAAACTTTTTGTAGTCCTCCCAAATAGTATTTATTGAGACACCTCGCGTACGTGTGTCCATATTCCACCACCAGAAAATTCGCGCATCCTCACGCCTTTTTGCAAGACGAAAAGCGATAGTGTCGTCAAACTGCAGATCTGGAGAAAGATCAACACATAAGCGAAAACCAGCTTGCATTGTCTCGTTCCATAACTTGTATTCTGTCGAGGTTGCAGTATGTAGGAGCTTCCACTTTAATTTACTAGAATCCCAGCGCACACAATTTTTCAGGTCTAGATAATCATTGTAGATGTCTTGTGCTGAAAAATCACTAACATTACCCTCAAGACCCATCGTTATTTTCTCCTTTTTCCAAGCCTTCACTAAGTCCTAGACGAAAAAAAAACCCACGCTGGAACACAGACTCTTCTGTGATCGAGCGAACGATCACGCCAGTCGCCAGGGGATGCGCACGTAGCAATTTTTTTAAACTGCCTTGATCGGATCTTTTTTTTCACTGAGTCCTGGCGAGACCTCCAAGCGCGGGCGCATCGAGAGTACCAGGCGCGCGCGCGTGATGACTCTGGACCGGCCCCACGCTGCTGGCGTCCTTATCTCCTTTTCTTTTATTTTTCTTCTCTTCTGTTCTGGCTAGACTTCACGTGATGCAACAACCTCAGCCAAACCCGTGTTTGCCTCGATCTTAACTAACTCGATCCAATTGCAGCGGGCTCCTTGCCTGATCGTTTTCCCGTTCTTTGCCTGTAGAAAACGAGAGACACCCGATCGAATCTCTCCCTCTTTTTTTTATTCAATAACCCATGATCGGATCTGAGGGATGAATTGTAGACCGAAACGGAAGGCCTCCCCCTCGATCGACTAGCTGGAACCTCACGTCAAGATGGAACACTAGCAACCCTCGCCTGAGATTGGAAATAGCACGACTGCCTGATCGTGTACTTCCCTAATCAGAAAACCGCCCGGGTGAAGAATAATGAGCGGATCGATCAACAACAGCAATATTTGAACACGGATCTAATCTAGCCCAAGAACTCGCCTCCCAATCTCTTCCCCAAACACAACTGATCTGTAAACTACTTGTAGAAAAATAGTCTACAGATGATCCAAAAACACGCTGTGATCAACGAAAGCTCTTATACCACCTGATACGGATCACGCCAATGATCCTATGTTTTGTCCCGATCTTTCACAGCGAGTCAACCCGGATAGTAATCCTTCCAATCACGCGATGAACGCAACCTGAAGAAGAGGAATCAATCCAGCAAGTAACATGATGAAGATCACCACGCCTCAAACCTGAGCACGACAATCCTTGATGAACACAACAACCTCCGCAGCAATAATATGATAAACAGTATCGTCGTCCCCGGAGGGATGATACACGATGGAGCACAATATAGTTTTTAGACTAAACAACTAAACTCCCCTAAACCCTAGGTGGCTGGCTCCTTTATATAGGAGGCCTGCAACTAGTCGGTTGGATATACCCAAACCGAACACACAAACTGACTCGAACCTAACCTAGACACGGACTCAATGACATAGCAACAATATTTGACACAACCTTAGACTTATCATTACATATCGTAGGTCGTCCTGGCATGCCAATCATCAATGGAATGCGCCCCGCATCACCTAGCTTGGTGGAGTCCTGAAATTAGGCTTCACCTCCTCCTTCATGCCCATATCAGGCCCGATCTTTCACGAATCCCACTCAAATCGAGGGTGGAGTGCGGGGGAAGGAGGAGAGGATGAACACGATGAACTCACGCACGAAGAACGCGATGAACACACACACGCAAAAACATGATACAGACCAATAGCTCACGCCGGTGGTGACCGGTCCGATGCAATCCCTAGGATCGGCGTCGAGCGGAGGACTCTCTCTCGAACCGGCACGGCGAGAAGGGAGACTCGGTGAGATCTTGACGTCTTGGCAAAGGGACACCGATGCCAAGACCTTGTACAACGCAGAGGCACGATGCAAACTCCAACGAGGTTTAGGATATTTGGTGCTCCTTTGTCAACGGAGCATGAGGCAAGAACCAGATAGATCCACAAGGGGTTTCCACTAATTCCAAATATCATGCCTAGGGTTTACAATGGAGGTGGGGGACTATATATAGGCCAACCACAAGTTCAGGGGTAATTCAGGCATTAAAGTAGAGCTCTGGGCAAAGTAGAGGTGTACATGGGCCACATGGCCCAGCTAGGCTCGCAGGCCCATATTCATGCCGAACACTCCGGTCGAGTTCGGCCGAACACTCCGGGTAGTGTCCGGGTAGTGTCCGAACTGGCCTTCTGAATGTCCATGCCAGGTTGGTGCTGGGGCAGGCCGGACACTCTGGCTGAGTCGCGCCGGACACTCCGGCTGCGCCGGACACTTCGGCTGGATCCGGGCGGACACTCTGGCTCAGGCATCTTCAGGACAGGTGCAGCTTCAAAGCTCGTGGGTCGACGCGGCGGGGGTTGGTACCTGATGATGCACAGAGTAGTGGTATGAAGTAGCAAGCCATCCAGGTATATGTCAAAGGCACATGATGAGAGGAGCGAATTCACCTTATCTTGAAGGAGCTTGGCTCCGGCACGGGTCATCGGTCCACTTGGGGGACTCAGTGGTGTAGATGTAGGAGCATCCGTAGGACGGGCTGCATCATATACGGCGGGAATAAAAATTCCAGCCATTTAGTTCCGGCCGTATAGTTGTTGTGACGCGCCAGAATTATAAATTCCGCCCGTATAGTTGCGGTCATATAGTTGAATACACCTTTGACAAAATAATTTATGGAATACTAAGAGTTTAACGACCAACTATATGGCCAGAATTAAAAATTCCACCCGTATAGTCATGGTCGTATAGTTATCGACCTGTCTTCAAAAAAATTATCGAGGAAACACAGAGTTTAACGACCAACTATACGACCAGAATTAAAAAATTCCGCCCGTATAGTTCCGGCCGTATAGTTAGGTTCTGCCGTAGATCTAATCTATAGTCGGTTCACAATTATACGGTGGGAGCTATACGGGCTGCGCCCATATAATTGCTCGTTACGCAAGGCGGCTAGGGTTTTTGACCCCTCCTTTTAAAGCTGATTGCATCTAACCTTTTTCATTAAGTTTTCACAGAGCTACAGCCTCCAGCCTCGAAAAGTCTTCGCCGTCCCTATACAAGCCCTCTAATAACATCCATGCAGCAAAGCCATGCAGCCCTTCCACGTCAACCAGATCTAGAAGAAGAAAGTTCAGAAGCCCTTGAAGAGGATTGAGGAAGCAGAACCTAAAGGATCATCATCATCGTCCGGCCTGGAGATGAAGGCTCTCCCAAATTGGGAGGACCTGTTCCCACAAAGGATGGAGATGATGAGACAAGCTGAGCAGGGAAGGAACAAGGATGAGTACCTCCCTAATCCTTATCTGATGCAGCCCGTCCTATGGATGCTACTACATCTACAACGCCAAGCCCCCAAGATCGTCCCCAAGTCAACCAAGAAGATGGACCAGGAGCAGCCAGCTCCATAACCGGAGACTCCGCCATCATCACTCGGAGACTCCGCCGTCATCGCCCCAAAGAGTCCGCCCGATGCCAGCAGGAATGTCCGGTGCAACCGGAGTGTCCGGCCCAACCACACCGGAGTGTCCGGCCTACCCCAGCCCCATCCTGGCGCGGACAATCAGTATGCTACATTGGACTCTACCCGGACACTACCCGGAGTGTCTGGCCACCCCGGACTGTCCGGTCCACCCGACCCGGACTGTCCAGCCTAAGTGATGGGCCTGCGAGCCAACATCTGGGCCCTTGGCCCATGTACCCCTCTATTTCGCACCAAACCCTAGTTTTAGGCCCAAACTACACCTGAACTTGTGGCTGGCATATAAATAGAGCCCCCACCCATCATTGTATCCCTTAGGCATAGATGATATACTAAAGAAAACCCCCTTTGTGGAATCTCTAGATTTGCCTCATCCCCTTCTACCAAAGGGGATCGACTATCGTCACCACCTCGCTGGAGTTTGCATCGCGCCTCCCTCATTGTACAAGGCTTACATTTGCGAGTGCGTGAGCGTAGTTGTCAAGACCCTCTCCAAGGTGTTCTTCCCTCTCCGCTTGGGATTGATGGGAGCATGTTGACTGATCTTTCCTTGCGAGGATTCTATCGGACCTGATATGGGGTGGCCCGATCTGCTCAGCAAGCACTTGTCGATGGTGATGGTGGATGATAGATAACTAGCCTGTAGCTATGAACTCCCCCGCTCGATCCCTGATGCCAATGCAACAGCTCTCGAACCTTGTAGGATATTCACAACACCATGCTCTTGCGCACGCAGCCGTGACCACGAACGGTAGTATGCAATCTACTAATTCCCAATTGAACAACAAATCACACTCAATTATAGTTGGTAATTCGAACACAGGGTAATTCCAGAGGTTCTATGAAAGAAACATCTCCAAAATATTTTAACGTGGTCTAACCCTAAAAACCATGATTTACAGGCCTATATAAAGGCTGCTGGATGTCCAACATATAGTTGGGGTCAAAACCAAACATATCTCTAACTTTCCTAACTTAAAAGGACTCTATTTGTAAACTGACGGAAAATGTCTGTCGACTTGTTTTGGTTGCCGCGCATAGCTCGTAACGAACCGGGAGACGTGCAAGTAGCCATTAGAAAGATCTAGGAATTATCTTTCCAACAAGTACTTATTTGCTTAATTCGGAGTTGGTATGTGGAAACCACGTCTGTTTCAATTTCAGTACTTTTGTCTGTCCGAATTGAACCTTCCTTCTTGGTCGCCATCTAACTCTCGGTCGACTTCGTTTTGATGATCTCCTCTTGCACCTTCCTCCCGCTCCTCCCTCGCGCATCCTCAGGCGATCATCATGCTGGACTCCTCTTGTAGCCCTTCTCCTCCTCGTGCCATGCTTATTTCTCCAACGAACCTGATCATACATAAATGCAAAGACTTAAGTAGTATAAAGTTCTTATAAATGAAAGCATCATGGTCAACTAGGAATGAATTCACCTGATAGTCATTATTGATTTGACTCAATATTTCCTTCTAGTTCAGGTAGTCAGAATCATCATAATCCCTGTATATATCCTCATCATCCTCCCTTTCTTCATGAAAAGCCGTCCACGGCTTTGGGTAAGATCAAAGTGGAAGAAACCAAAAGAACAACATGTACGCAAAGTATATGTATATATAACATGTTGTATTATTGTTGGTCACATGAAAAGTATGTCCAGTATACATCAAGCAACTTAAATTGCAGGTATAAGTGAAGTACAAAGAATCATGATCATGGTGAAAATCAACTAAATAGATAGTCTTGTTCTTCAATATTAAATTGAGTTTTCGCAAAGAAGATCTGTGATCAAATTTGTGCACAAGATCAAACCAATTAAATATGTGTGAAAACCAAATTGATTCATGCCATGCTTCAACTGCGCTACTCTGATTATTATTAACATGATCATGTTGTCTAGTATGTAAGATGCAACTCAATTTGCAAATATCAAGGAAGTCTAAAGTAGTAACATAACTAGACAAAGACTTGTGGGACAAACACAATGAATATGAAAACTTGTGTTCTATCCTAGAAAGATTAAAACAATCCAACATAGGTAAAATTACTTGTGTTGGTTGCAATATATCAACTAGACCAGAATGTATTTCCATAATATCTCGAACATGAACTATTGTCCCATAGAAAACATTTTGTGACACATTGCATATATGGCTGAAAACAGCTTGTTTCAGTTCAGCGATTCTATCATAGGTAATGCATATATGATCCACAAGAAAATTTTCATCCATGCTATATTCATCAATTAGATTGAAAGTGAAACAAGGAGAATATGTGCTAGAATTTAGACATGAAATTTCAGAAATCTTATCCATAGCACAACTCATACTCATATGTTCATTTAGCATGATGGAAAACACAATATCAGCAGGTGGTATTCGAGCAAGTATTTCTTTATGTGTAATCAGTACCACATGATCAAAATTGGAATTTGGTAAACTATCACATGGTGCTGAAACAGTAGTGTAAGGCAAATCACAAGGAGACTTCAGTAAAGGAATAGACTCACAATATGTCGCACATGTTGGCTGAAGCTCCAAATCAGTACCAATGTCATCAACAATCTCCTCAGTTGTAGTAGGTACTAAACATCCTCCACAAGTGACAATGCACAGTCCAATGATACAGGTTGTAACATAGACGGCTCCCTTTCTTCAAAAGCAACCTAGATATCACAAGAAACAACACTAGGAGTAGAGATGATTACATTAGTAGAAACCTCATTTGTCTCATCAACTCTCACTCTCGGTTCTTCTACGACATGATCAACACGTGGTTTTATGTTGGTGGTTATAGGTGCACATAGGTTTTGACGCCTAATCTCCTGAAATTGTTTAACATTAGAACGTGATAACCACGTGTGCTTATCATTCCAAAAGATAGTAGGATCAGAACACTCACTACCAAACACAACCTAGAATGATTTACACCACTTTGTTCCCAACATGATATGAGAGAAGTTAAACGCTCTAGGAACGAAAAAACAAGAAATCATCCTGCTAGGGCCATAAATAGTGAGTGGAATAGATGCGATCTGAGTAATTGGTAGTGCATGACCAAAAGTTGCTAACATAAATGGGCATATTAATGCACTTGTACATAATTGTAGCTTTTCAACAATCTCAACACTCACCAAATTTATGGAAGAACAAGTATCAATGGTAGTAGCAGCTTGTCTACCACTAATTTCTGTGATGAAGTGGAACAAACCCGAATTAGGTACCACTCCCGACTCCTCTTCCCAAAATGTGCTGCTGCAATAGTATTGCAATGGAAAGGGATAATCATCTGCATCCTCTTTCTACATCACATCAACACTACTAGAAGACATGATTAGTACATTAGTGCAAGAATCAAAATTTGTATGGTGGAAACTCTCACAACTCACTCACAACTAATAAGAAAGGAGATCTTACTGTTCCAAAGTGAATAGAGATACTCTACCAAACGAAATCAAAGACTGATGCACTTGATGTGATGAAATGAATATCAAAGGTATAGAGAACGATCGCAGGGCACACGGGTTATTTATGGTGGAGCTATAGGTATGGTATCCTATCTACACCGCAAACAAGTCCTAGTGCCGATCGTACAAATACCCAAGAAACACACACGTGGATAAAAACGTGGCAATGCAACTATGAAGGGTGTTGCACTACGCTCGAGAGACACTAGCAAAGCTCAAAGTAAACAGGCACAAGATTGCTCAATCTACCGGTGCACAAATATATCACTAGGCCTCTTGCTCAAATTCTCTTTTTCCACAATTTTTCTTTTTCTTTTGTATAACTCTTTTTTTTTGCTTTTTCTGTTGCTATATTGCTTTTTATCTTCTTTTTTGATTTGATATATCAAACACGGCCAATTACAAAGTACAT
The DNA here is from genome assembly GCA_023614405.1 of Avena insularis. Taxonomy (NCBI): domain Eukaryota; kingdom Viridiplantae; phylum Streptophyta; class Magnoliopsida; order Poales; family Poaceae; genus Avena; species Avena insularis. The sequence continues at coordinate 371,430,686 of CM042690.1, forward strand.
CACCAAAATCCTATGAGTAGCCTGTAGGAACGGAAACTAGTCTCAATGGGCAAGTTTCTACACCTATGTAATAGAATGGCTGTGGCCAAGGTTGAAGGAAAAGTGCAAATTCACACTTTGTAAAATTTCCTGTCATGGCAGAAAAATAGGGCAAAATCGTGTCATGGCAGAAAATCCTGCCGCGGCAGAAAAACACGTCAAAAACGTGCCGCGACAGTGAATCCGAATCGTGGCAGAACAGGACTCGCAGTAGGAAAACAGGTTGTTTCTGTGCTGTGGCAGAGTCGGTAGGAATTTTTTTTTAATTCCGACTCAGCCAAGAGTAAACAACTAGGAATCTTAGATTAGATCGGATCTGACCTTGTGGTGGCGGAAACAATGGTGGATTTGGCTAGAATAAAACTAGAAAAAAACAGATCTACAAAGAATAGATCTAGATCTAAACTAAAGGATGAACACGACCAGAAACTATTACTCGTCTACGATGCAATCTAGGCTATGGCAACTCTTTTTGTGGGGCTTTTTCTGTATAGGACTAAAAACCCATTCTAATCTATGGATGGATTGTGGATTGCTTACCGAGACAACGAGGAAATCTGATACCAAGATGATATTGCTCACCGAGTAAATCCAGCGCTCTGATACCAAGATGATATGGGGTGGCTTGATCTTCTCAGTAAGCACTTGTCGATGGTGATGGTGGATGATAGATAACTAGCCTGTAGCTATGAACTCTCCCGCTCGATCCCTGATGCCAATGCAACAACTCTTGAATCTTGTAGGATATTCACAACACCACGCTCTTGCGCACGCAGCCGTGACCACGATCGTTAGTATGCAATCTACTAATTCCCAATGGAACAACAAATCACACTCAATTATAGTTGGTAATTTGAACACAGGGTAATTCCAGAGGTTCTATGAAAGAAACATCTCCAAAATATTTTAACATGGTCTAACCATAAAAATCATGATTTATAGGCCTATATAAAGGCTGCTGGACGTCCAACATAGAGTTGGGGTCAAAACCAAACATATCTCTAACTTTCCTAACTTAAAAGGACTCTATTTGTAAACTGACAGAAAACGTCTGCCGACTTGTTTTGGTTGCCGCGCATAGCTCGTAACAAACTGGGAGACGTGCAAGTACCCGTTGGAAAGATCTAGGAATTATGTTTCCAACAAGTACTTATTTGCTTAATTTGGAATTGGTATGTGGAAACCACGTCCGTTTCAATTTCAGAACTTCTGTCTGTCCAAATTGAACCTTCCTTCTTGGTTGCCTTCTAACTCTCGGTCGCCTTCGTTTTGATGATCTTCTCTTGCGCGTTCTGATGCAGCCCGTCATACGGGCGCTTCTACATCTACACCAACAAGTCCCCCAAGTGGACCCATGACTCGTGCCCGAGCCAAACTCCTACAAGCTAAGGTGAACTCATTCCTCTCCTCGTGCCAATTTGATACCTCCTTGGATGGCGTGCTACTTCATACCTCTACTACATCATCGCATCATCACGAATCCCCGCCGCGTCGACCCACGAGCCCTGAAGCTGCACCTGAGCTGAAGCTACCTGAGCCGGAGTGTCCGCCCGAATCCAGTCGGAGTGTCCGCAAGTGTCCGGCCTGCCCGAGCCCGGACCTGGCGTGGACATTCAGAAGGTCAAATCGGATACTCCCCGGACACCACCCGGAGTGTCCGGTCACCCCAAACTGTTCGGCCATGCCGACCCGGACTGTCTGGCCCAAGCGATGGGCCTGTGAGCCTAGCTGGGCCCTATGGCCCATGTACCCCTCTACTTCGCCTAGAACTCTACTTTAATGCCTGAATTACCCCTGAACTTGTGGATGGCCTATATATAGACCCCCACCTCCATTGTAAACCCTAGGCTTGATATTGGAATTAGTGGAAACCCCTTTGTGGATCTATCTAATTCTTGCCTCATGCTCCTTGACTAAGGAGCACCAATATCCCCAAACCTCATTGGAGTTTGCATCATGCCTCCGCGTTGTACAAGGCCTAGGCATCGGTGTCCCTTTGCCTAGACGTCAAGATCTCACCGAGTCTCCCATCTCGCCGTGCCGGTTTGAGAGAGAGAGTCCTCCGCCCGACGCCGATCCTAGGGATTGCGCCGGACCGGTCACCGCCGGCGTGAGCTATTGGTGTTTATCATGGTTTTGCGTGTGTGTGTTCATCGCGTTCTTCATGCGTGTGTTCGTCGTGTTCATCCTTCCCTCCTTCCCCACGCACTCCACCCTCGATTTGAAAGGGAATCGTGAAAGATCGGGCCACCCTAGAGGTTTACCCTCAACACCTTCCTCCCGCTCCTCCCTCGCGCATCCTCGGGCGATCATCATGCTGGACTCCTCTTGTAGCCCTTCTCCTCCTCGCGCCATGCTTGTTTCTCCAACGAACCTGATCGTACATAAATGCATAGACTTAGGTAGTATAAAGTTCTTATAAATGAAAGCATCATGGTCAATTAGGAATGAATTCACCTGATAGTCATTATTGATTTGACTCAATATTTCCTTCTAGTTAAGGCAGTCAGAATCATCATAATCCCTGTATATATCCTCATCTGGGCCAATGGTCACTAGTGAGAGAAATCGGCCTTGTATCGTGTGAGTTTTGCGTGTGTTCATCGTGTTCTTCGCGAGGTGTGCGTCTGCTTCCGCTACCTTATCCCTTTCCACTCGCTTTCCCATCGATTTGACCATGAGATCCGTGAAGATCGGGCCACCCACGGGGTTACCCCATATCATATGGTATCAACAGCTTTTGGTTGCCACGGATTCCTCATCGATTTGGTCTTTTCCCCCATAAATTCAAAAATTCCACAAAAAATAGCCCCAATTCGTGTTTTGGATCGATCTGTGATTTGAGTGCATTTTGGTAGGTTTTGATCCGTGGATTACTTGCTAAACTTGTTAATCTACCTTCCCCTGCATTCCCATAGCCTAATTCCTTGTTTCCCCCATCAATTTGAGGTTTTGGTTCAAGTTTTTCCACCAAAACTCGTCCCGTTCGTGTTCTGGAACTTCTGGAATCGACCAAACCGGACTGTCCGGCCTAAATGGACCGAACTATCCGCCCCACCGGAGTTTCCGGCCAAAACGAACCGGAATATCCGCCCCAACCAGACTGTCCGGCCTGCACGCCCCGAAATGTCCGCCCCTGCTGATAGAAAAATCTGCTACACGGTTTTGAGCATAACTTTTGCATACGAACTCGGATTTTGATGTTCTTTAGCTCGTTTTGAAGAGGAGAAAGAGCTCTACATCATCATCGACATAGTTCATGCTATATACTCCATCCAAATTCCGTGAGCAAGATGGAATCCACCAATAAAGGGTGAAGATCGGCGAGACTATCTTTGCGTTCAACAAACACCTATTGAGACTAGTTCCTCCTATAATTGTTTGGGCTATGCACATTTGATACCTTGTAGAATTCCAAGCAAAAGTTGTGAGCGTGCTATCTCATATAGTTGTTGGCACAAGGAAGGGGCAAGTGAAAAAGGAAAGAAAAGTGAAAAAAATAGAAAAAGAAAACGAAGAAAAAGTAAAAGAAAGAAACAAGTGCCTCATAGAATAGGAAGCGCAAGGTCGATGAACATCAACTAGGTGGTACTTATTGTGCATATATTATAGCCCACCAATTTATTGCAATCGAACTAACGTCTCTCCTTGCACTTGTGCGACACGAGCTTATAGTCTTTGCTAGGTAATCATTTGGTTCTTAGCTCACTTTCTCCGTCGCACAAGTCTCATTTATCCCACCGTGTGTGTTTCCTTGTACATATTTCTTATCTTGTGGATTGACTTGTTTTGCTTTGTGGTCATCGTGGTTCTTTACTTGCCTTTATAATATCTTGATTTCGGATTGTTCTTGGACACGCCACCTTCCATACGTATCCACCATAAGCTTTGTGTGTGTGTGTGTTTTTAGTGGTTAGTTGGTTTTGGTGTTCCGCGTGAACTTTACTTTGCTTGGTTTTGATTGCTCTCAAGTGTTGCCACAAAAAATAGCCCCAATTCGTGTTTTGGATCGATCTGTGATTTGAGTGCATTTTGGTAGGTTTTGATCCGTGGATTACTTGCTAAACTTGTTAATCTACCTTCCCCTGCATTCCTATAGCCTAATTCCTTGTTTCTCCCATCAATTTGAGGTTTTGGTTCAAGTTTTTCCACCAAAACTCGTCCCATTCATGTTCTGGAACTTCTGGAATCGACCGAACCAGACTGTCCGGCCTAAACGGACCGAACTATCCGCTCCACTGGAGTTTCCAGCCTAAACGAACCGGAATATCCGCCCCAACCGGACTATCTGGCCTGCGCGCCCCGGAATGTCCGCCCCTGCTGACAGAAAAATCTGCTACATGGTTTTGAGCATAACTTTTGCATACGAACTCGGATTTTGATGTTCTTTAGCTCGTTTTGAAGAGGAGAAAGAGATCTACATCATAATCTCCATAGTTCATGCTTCTAATCCATCCAAATTCTGTGAGCAAGACGGAATCCACCAATAAAGGGTGAAGATCGGCGAGACTATCTTTGCGTTCAACAAACACCTATTGAGACTAGTTCCTCCTATAATTGCTTCGGCTATGCACATTTGATACCTTGTAGAATTCCGAGCAAAAGTTGTGAGCGCGCTATCTCATATAGTTGTTGGCACAAGGAAGGGGCAAGTGAAAAAAGGAAAGAAAAGTGAAAAAAATAGAAAAAGAAAACAAAGAAAAAGTAAAAGAAAGAAACAAGTGCCTCATAGAATAGGAAGCGCAAGCTCGATGAACATCAACTAGGTGGTACTTATTGTGCATATCTTGTTGCCCACCAATTTTGCAATCGAACTAACGTCTCTCCTTGCACTTGTGCGACACGAGCTTATAGTCTTCGCTAGGTAATCATTTGGTTCTTAGCTCACTTTCTCCGTCGCACAAGTCCCATTTATCCCACCATGTGTGTTTCCTTGTACATATTTCTTATCTTGTGGATTGACTTGTTTTGCTTTGTGATCATCGTGGTTCTTTACTTTCCTTTATAATATCTTGATTTCGGATTGTTCTTGGACACGCCACCTTCCGTGCATATCCACCATAAGCTTTGTGTGTGTGTGTGTGTGTGTGTGTGTGTTTAGTGGTTAGTTGGTTTTGGTGTTCCGCGTGAACTTCACTTTGCTTGGTTTTTATTGCTCTCAAGTTTTGCCACTTGCACGATACTATTTTCCAAGGTAAACTAAGGTTTGACATTGCATCCCTAACCCCCTACCACTTCCATATACACCACTTGGTCTTGTGAATCATGTCTAGGAACTCCGGAACTGTGGATGATATCTATGAAGAATCCACGATGACCCACCATGCATATGCCTCCACAAGCATGGATGACATGATGGAGCACTACACCGGCAATGGCTCCACATGCTTGGGTGATATGGAGTTATACCACAACAATAACTCCCCAAGCCTGGAAGACTTCAAGAACGACAACGACAAGCTCCTCAAGTCGCATCAACCAAGAGGAAGCCTCTACCTCGAGAGCACCAAGGTCCATGATCACATGGACAAGTTCGAAAGCTCCCTCAACAACTTCAAGAGCGACATGGACAACAACTTCGTCAAAACCATGAGCATGATGGCCAAGGCTAATGATGCTTTGCGCTCATTACAACGCCTCACCAAGAAGAGTGCCAAGGAAAAGGAGAATCATCGGGAGCGTCATGTGGATGACCAAGTGTGCCATCTACATCAACATTTGGCAAGGCACGCCAATAACCTCCGTCGACACCATCATAAGGCACCTTCAACTACTCGAGCCACCACCAAAAGAGTACCAAGAGCAAGCTCTCCTCCACCCCATCAAGCTTCACGCCAAGAGTCTACACTTCAAGATGGGGGAAGCCAAGGCCACATATGTGATGAAGTCGATCCGAGCACCGCTCTCGACAACAACATGAGCCTACTTCCACCAGTACCACAAGATGGCGACGATAAGGTCGAGAATGGTGAGCATGGGATTTTCCCTTCACCAAAGGAGGCGCATGGAGTTGAGAGAACCGAGCCTACCCCCATATGCTTGAGTGATGATGTGGTACCAATCCCATGTGAGTATGAGAGCCACTTAGCCCACTTGAGTGAAAGCAAGAGTGAGATGAGCGACTCCACCGTACGTGAGATTGAGTGCTTCCACTTGGAGGGCATGAGTGATACACCGAGTGAGTTGAGAGTGGTAGTTGATAGGTCACATGAGACCATTTTGATTTCTGACAACTTACCCTCTACCTCTAGTGTGTTTTCTCATGATTTGCTAGGTTCCATGGATCAAGAAGTACCAAGCTTGGAGATGATGATGCCTCCGACCGACAAGATGAACATGATGGATGAAGACGATGCCATCCCCATACATGATGAAGAAGTCGCCCACATGGAGGCCAAAACTACCACAACACCCACTTCATATCAGAGGTATGAACAAGGTAAGAATACAGGTGTTGATGATGCCATGATCCCACTAGTGGACATAATGATTTGTGATGACTTGCATGCTATGGATGATACTTGTGACATGGCATCGGTTCCACTCTTATTCCCATGTGTTAATCTTGCTATGCATCATAATGACATGTGATGAGGATATATACAAGGATTATGATGATTCTGACTGCTTGAACTGGAAGGAAATATTGAGTCAAATCAATAATGACTATCAGGTGAATTCATTACTAGTTGACCATGATGCTTTCATTTATAAGAACTTTATATTGCCTAAGTCTTTATGCTATTGTATGATCAGGTACATGGGAGAAGAAGGCGTAGCACGGAGCGAGGAGCTGAAGCATATGGAGCATGGCGTGTTGATCAATGAAGAATGCGCGAGGGAGGAGAGGGATGAAGCGCAAGGATCTACCAAGAAGAAGATCAACACATGGCAGGATCTCTGTCGTGGCAGAGAAACGACACGTTTTCCTGCCCCGGCAGTCTGCCGCGACACAGAAACAGAGTCATTTTCTGCGGCAGAGAAACATGCCCAAACTCAGCCATGGCAGAACCCTGAGCCGAACCCAACTTTGGGTCGGTTTGTATCCTAGTTAGGTGGGACCAAGTCGTCCCAAGCTTAGGCCGCCCCCCCAAACCTCTTAAATAGATGGGGCGCACTACTAGTTAGGTTTTAGACCACGTTAAAATATTTTGGAGTTATTTCTTTCATAGAACCTCTGGAATTACCATGTGATCGATTTTACCAACTTTAATTGAGTGTGATATGTTGTTCCATTGGGAATTAGTAGATTGCAAACTACCGTTCGTGGTCGACGGCTGCGTGTGCAAGAGTGTGGTGTTGTGAATATCCTACAAGGTTCGAGAGCTGTTGCATTTGCATCAGGGTTCAAGCGGGAGAGATCACAGCTACACACTAGTTATCTATCATCTACCATCATCATCGACAAGTGCTTGCTGAGAAGATCGGGCCACCCCATATCACCATGTGGATTCCCTTTATTGCCATGATATTTCCATAGACATGACATGCTCTAAACGTTAGGTTGATGATATCATTGCTTGCACTTTGTTGAACAATTGCTCTTTCCAATATTTTGCTTGCAATGATGTTACCAATGGTACCCCTCGGACCATGATTTGTCATGAGTGTTTTACAATTTCTCCCGTTGTTTGCAATAATATGGATGATTACTCCTTCACTTGTTTTGCTTGCAACAATAATTCTCATATGGTTTATACTGAGATGGCCCCCATAGCTTTCTCAAATTTTGGAGATTTTGATGATTGCCATGATAAGCATGTCCCCCACTTGCATACTCACGATGCAATTATTTCATACTTGATTGACACTAATGGTGATGTGCACAAGAAGAGATATGTCATGATGGATGATGTATTTCTCTACCATGCACACATGTTCTTCCTTTTATCTATGATGTGTGTAGGTACCCAAACGATCATGTCAACCTCGGTTGAGCACGAGTTGACAAAAAGAGCTCTAGAGAGCATCCCCCAAGTGAGTCAAGATCGAACCCAGCTCTGATACCTTTTGCATGCTTTGCATCTTTCATGTTGACAAATTTCTCTTTCCTATGGTTTGCTTGCAAGCATGTTGATGGTATTCTTTCACCTTGTGACAATCATGTTTCTTTGCTATTGGATATTGATGCTTTGTGTGTTGCAACAAAATTGTTGAACAATTTCTCTTTTAGCATGTATTATCACGAGAGCTTCCAAGTCTCTCATATTGTTGTTGCAACAAACATAAGGACAACTTGCTCTTGCATATGGTTTGTTTGCAAATATGTTGTTTCTGCTTCCGCTTGTGATACTCATACCCCCATGATTTTGGCTTTTGATGATATGCGATGGAATCCAACATATTGAACAATTGTTCTTTCCAATGGTTGGCTTGCACACATAATGATGTTGTTTTGGATATCTTTCCTCATGTGTTTTTACCGAATTCTCCTATCCTTGCATCAAAGATGTTGACCAATATTTTAGTCCATTGCTTTGAGTGCCCTCAACAGAAGTTAATTGCCCTAGGGTGGCCCGATCTTTCACGAATCCCGTTCAAATCTAGGATGGAGTGTGGGGAGAGGAGGGGAGGATGAACACGACGAACTCACGCACGAAGAATGCAATGAACACACACACGCAAAACCACGATACACACCAATAGCTCACGTCAGCGGTGATCGGTCCGGCGCAATCCCTATGATCGGCGCCGGGTGGAGGACTCTCTCTCGAACCGGCATGGCGAGGAGGGAGACTTGGTGACATCTTGACATCTAGGCAAAGGGACTCCAATGCCTAGGCCTTGTACAACGTGGAGGCATGATGCAAACTCCAACGAGGTTTGGGATATTTGGTGCTCCTTTGTCAAAGGAGGATGAGGCAAGAACTAGATAGATCCACAAGGGGTTTTCACTAATTCCAAATATCATGCCTAGGGTTTACAATAGAGGTGGGGGACTATATATAGGCCTACCACAAGGTCAGGGGTAATTTAGGCATTAAACAAGAGTTCTGGGCGAAGTAGAGGGGTACATGGGCCACATGGCCTAGCTATGGCTCGCAGGCCCATCTTCAGGCCAGACAGTCCAGGTCTTGTGGACCGGACAGTCCAGGGCGGCCGGACACTCTAGGTAGTGTCCGGGTAGTCTCTGAAATGGCATACTGAATGTCCATGCCAGGATGGAGCTGGGTAGGCCGGACACTCCGGCTAAGTCGCGCCGGACACTCCGGCTGCACCGGACACTCCGGCTGGATTGGGGCGGACACTCCGGCTCAGGCAGCTTCAGGACAGGTGCAGCTTCAGGGCTCGTGGGTCAACGCGGCGGGGATTTGTACCTGATGATGCATAGAGTAGTTGTATGAAGTAGCAAGCCATCCAAGTGTACATCAAATTCACATGATGAGAGGAGCTAATTCACCTTAGCTTGAAGGAGCTTGGCTCGGGCACGGGTCATCGGTCCACTTGGGGGACTTGGTGGTGTAGATGTAGGAGCATCCATAGGACGGGCTGCATCAACTTCCATGTACTTTGACCTTGCATACGCATTTCGTTTGCGATACTTGAGTTGTTCTAATAGTGTTGTGAACAAGAATGGACATGCCAAAAATGACATGCTCCTCTATCACACACAAACATATGTTGCGTGGTCTTTGTTGTGTGAAGGTACAATTGCTTACGCGTCAACCTCTATGGACTATAAGTTGACAAGACGAATCGAACAGAGTTACCTATGGCTGCCCTTCAACAAGCTATCTCTACATCATAAGGTCACTTCCTTCTTCTTGAGGACTCATGCTATAATCTTCATGAATTGGCTACTCTTTGAGTGTTGCTTCGCTTTTGTTGTGAGCTTTGTAGGCTTCATGGAAGGTGAAGGAACATTGAAGAGTTGCCACATCAAGCTTCTCAAGGACGACTATATGGTGAACCCCAGGATCAAGAAGGTCTCTCGACATCATCTTCTTAGTGATGAGCATGAAGAGTCGAGGATGACTCTTTTTGAAGGGGGGAGCTGATGCAGCTCGTCCTGCGGATACTACTACATCTACAACGCCAAGTCCCCAAGATCGTCCCCAAGTCAACCAAGAAGATGGACCAGGAGCAGCCAGCTCCAGAACTGGAGTCTTCGCCATCATCGCCCGGAGACTCCGCCGTCATTGCCCCAAAGAGTCCGCCCGATGCTAGCCGGAATGTCCGGTGCAACCGGAGTGTCCGGCCCGACCACGCCGAAGTGTCTGGCCTACCCCAGCCCCATCCTGACACGAACAATCAGTATGCTAAATCGGACTCTACCCGGACACTACCTGGAGTGTTCGGCCACCCGGGACTGTCCGGTCCACCCAACCCGGACTATCCAGCCTAAGTGATGAGCCTGCGACCCAACATCTGGACCCTTGGCCCATGTACCCCTCTATTCTGCACCAAACCCTTGTTTTATGCCCAAACTACTCCTGAACTTGTGGCTGGCCTATAAATAGAGCCCCCACCCCTCATTGTATCCCTTAGGCATAGATGATAGACTAAAGAAAACCCCCTTTGTGGAATCTCTAGTTTTGCCTCATCCCCTTCTACCAAAGGGGATCGACTATCGTCACCACCTCGTTGGAGTTGGCATCACGCCTCCCTCGTTGTACAAGGCCTTGGCATCGGTGTTCCTTTGCCAAGACATCAAGACCCTCTTCAAGGTGTTCTTCCCTCTCCGCTTGGGATTGACGGGAGCACGTTGACCGATTTTTCCTTGCGAGGATTCTATCGGACCGGTGGCCACTAGTGAGAGCAATCAGCCTTGTATCGTGTGAGTTTTGCGTGTGTTCATCATGTCCTTTGCGAGGTGTGCGTCCGCTTCCGCTACCTTCTCCCTTTCCCCTCGCTTTCCCATCGATTTGACCATGAGATCCATGAAGATCGGTCCACCCATGGGGTTACCCATATCATTATCGCTACAACATAGGATCCTATTATAAACCTCCTCTTGGTCCATGCATTGAAACAATTGGAGAAGGGATTGACTCCTACTGGATGATGAGCAAAGACCTTGAGAAGAAGGTCGATGCAATCGATGGTAGAGTTGGTTTCTCGATTAAAACTGTATTTGAGTTAACAGATGAGAAGAAATTCCTCAAGAGGAAAATGTTGAAGCTCCAATACGACATGGCCAAGCTTAGCATCCGCTTTGAAAGCATAGTTAAGCGGGCAACGTAAAGGAAGAAGGCGATGCTCTATCTACCCAAGAGGAGGAATAGGTACCGACAAGGAGTTAATTGATCCCGCCTGGCTTGATTCCAAGCTTGGGGAGATCTTTAAAGACCTTGTAATCTTTCTTATAAGTTTTATATTATAGTTTTTGCATTAGTTCAAACTAGAAATAAAGTTTGCATCAATTCCCTTCAGGAATAGTTGATCCCTTATATGAAATTCCAAGTTTATTATTATATATGGAGCAATATTGAGTTTTTGTATGCTTTATTGATATATGAATGGCTTGAGTACGATTTTACTTGCACTTAATGATAGCAATAGGAGTCTTCCACACCATTGGTATTAGTGGAACACATAAAGATAATTTGGTCAGTATGCTGCAAGTCTACAGTTTGATTCACAAGAAAAATTATCTATACAATTAAGTTGAAAGAGAAACCTTGAACAAAGGAAAATGAAAGTGTTATCTAAATAGAGTGAGAACAAGTCGTGGTAGAATCTCAAGTCATAAGAATGCTTCATATACAGTTGGAATTTGATAATTGAGATCGTTGAACTTTGAATTCCTACATGAAATGGAATATATGGCTAGATCCTTTGCACATCACTTAAAACAAAAGTGTGAGAATATATGCAAAGAAAAGAAAAAGAAAGAAGAAAAAGAGCGAATGTGCAAAGAGCAAATAGGAATATACCACTATATTGTAGTATGACAAAGAGACACTTTTGAGATTTTGAATCCCAAGTGAATATGTTGATCCTAAAACACTTGGGACTACCTCGTTAACTCATTCGGTTGAACTGGATACTTTTACATTATGTTGAGATTCATCTTTTATGGACTGCTAATAACTAAGGTGTGGAAGCCTTCCAATACTATTTAGATGGTTCGAGTAAGGTACTATTCATGAACGTATTCCCCTGTATCGTACATGATAAACACATGCTGCAATTGCCTCATTTCTCAACTTCATGAATATGAGGATCACATCCATTAAGCTAAAAACTTGCTCGAGACGAGCAAGAGTCTAAGATTGGGGAAGTTGATAAGTGCATATTAGCATCATGTTTTATATTATTATTTTGCGTTGTAGATGTAGGATCTTGGTATTTTACAGTGCTCGTGTGCAAATTTTATGTCTGTCTTCACCAGGATCAGGACAGATGATGGATCCAATGGGTACAATTATTGAAGCAGTTGTACTGTGGAGAAAAGGAGTCAAAAGCAACATAAATCTCTTATTTGGGAAATATTAATAATACCAGAAGAAAACTAGAAGCGAACAAGGGAGGTAGAGGGTGCAACGACCAACTATACGGCGGGAGCATCTCTTTCGCCCGTATAGCTCCGGCCGTATAGTTGGCGCCGCCTCCACCTCGTCAAATAGTTTGACCCTGCACAATTGGTTCGGAGAGACGACATACAGAACACCCAGAAATCGTGAAAACCTCACCTCCGAAAGGCATCTAGAGGGGGAACTCATCCGCCAGGGATCCATCTTCACCCTGCGCAGATCCAGGAGGCTAAGGCATCGATCTCCATCAACCACCGCTGCATCAACACCATCTTCATCCATCCCATCTACATCTTGTCTAGATCTTGTTGTAATTCCTATACTCGTTGTGGATTTATACAAGTACTATTCATCTATGATTGTTTCCATTACCACTGCCTTGATGTTGATTGCCTCCATGTCTGAGTAGATCTCTAGTTCTTGGGGAGATGGAGAAACCCTAGCATATGACTGAGATGAGATAGAGATTATTATGTTATACATCATTATGTGTACGTGTTAATTGTCTTCATCTTGATATTAGGGAGAAGTGCACCTTCTTATTTGCCTCTTATGGGGACTCGATGGAGGGGATTACTTGTTAGTAGACGAAGGGATGATAGCGCTTACTGTGACTATAAAGCTGTTGTCATTCTTTACGTACTAACTTGGGGATCAAGGAGAACTCATCAAGCCATGTCCATGCCACAGGAGAAATCCCTTAATAGCGTGGTAATGCAATGGTTGTCGGTTACTGTCTGCTATGGTTATGAGGACGATGTGTGCAGCGGTTGCTGGCAAATCGTCCATATATGGAGCTCCTCCCACATACATACACACTATGAGAATATTCGTTATAATACTATCGATTACTTAGTCTAAATTGCTAGCGGTGTGTCCACCACTCCCTAAGAACGCCTTTTCCCTATTGTAGTTCCAAAGTTATATTACGCATGCGATTCTTACTTTCTACATTAAGTTTTGCTCTACTTTAAATCACCTTGTTCAACCAAAAACCCCAAAACAACTCTACTTATCTTGCATCTTAAAGTTACTTCTTAAGTACTTCGTTTAGTTATAGTTAAAATCATCTTAGTCTTTTGCCTACTGCTCCCTGTGGGATCGATATCTTTATTTCGAAACTAGCTACAAACGATCTATGCACTTGCATTCATCAGTCGGCGGGTTTTTTCTTCCTTTCAACAGTTATTTAAACTTAGGAGTGACATCGGTGGGTACTTATGTGTATGGCAGAAGGGTAAAATAGTCTAAAAAAGAGTTGGACCGCAAGAAACACTTCGTCCTTTATAATTAAAAAAATAGGTATAGATATAGATATGCAAACCATGCAAACCAGAAACTTCCTCGAGTCGCCCAGTTTACTTCCATGTACAGGTACTGCCAGCGCTCCTCTCTCTCGAGTCGCTCCTCCTTCGAGCGACTCTGGAGGCCCCCTTCCCCAACCCTAAACTTCCTCCCTGCCCTTTGTCCTCTTGGCCACCGCTACTGCCGACGCCACCGGCGGTGGCAGCGGCCATCTCATCGATCTGATGGTTTGGAAGGGGAGGTGTTTAAGGCGGCACTACATGGGGGTAGGTGGAGCATCGGCAGAGGGCACATGGCGGCACGACTGGGTGGTCGGTGCCTAAGGCACTCCAACGGAGAGGCGACGGGAGGCGGCAGTGTGCCGTCGGATGGTGCATCATTTGGCCCTAGATCCCGATCTGGACCATGATTTGGGCATGCCCCCGACATGGGATCTAGATCTTGGTCGAAGGGCCTAGCTTGGGATTCGACGGTGGGTGCTGGCGATGCTCTCGGTCATGCCGGTGATCCTGCAACCAAGTTCTTGTCGTCCCCTCCTATGTTTCCCTCTCCTGCTGGATGGTGACTGGCGCTGTGGGGACTACAAGTCTTGCGAATAAAGGTGGAGGTCATCGGGTTCCTACCGTGCCAAGACGAAGATCTGCTGCCCGCCTGCCCTCGTTGTTCTGGTCTAGAACGGTGTGTTCCGAAAGGCTCCATCGGCGAACTCCCATGGGCGACTATGCTTGGACATTGCTGGATTGGAAGGAATTCGATCATGCACACCCATGTTTTTTCTGACTGTTTGGTTTTAGAGGGAGTGTTGCGAAGCTCTGCTATCTGTTACCATCAAGTGTCATGTCTTCGATGATCCATGGTGAAGTCAGATGGAGAGAATGTCATGAAAGGGACATAATGGCTAGCGATGGTCATTTGAGTCTTCTAGCGTTGTGGAGCTAGCTTGGTGATCTGTGACTTGCAGCAGTGACTGTTAGTGGGGGCGGCAGGACACGAGAGGTTCATAGTCTTACCTTGTAGGGTGAAAATCCAAGGTATGGCCTTAGTTGGTTGTGCCTGGCAATGGCCTTGTTAAAGGCATTGTTTTGTGAGCGCGGATTTTCTCCATGGTGAAAACGTATGATCGATGATCAGGGCTATGACGGTGCTTGTGCATTGTTTCCTTCTTGGAGGCGTAGCTTTTAGATAGGATGGATTTCTGGTGATGTCTTGGTGGTGGTTGGTCGCTGCTATAAGGCATAGATAGCTGTAGCGGGACTTCTCTTTTTTTTGTAATTTTTTTCTTTCTTAGGCTATGTGCATCCGTAATGCCAATAGGGTAATGCATTGTTGTAGAGCCTGGGTATAATTGGTATCTTGCGATATTAATATATGCTCCTTTCCAAAAAAATGCATACCAGAAAAGAGAATATTCCCTTCATACATCCGTAGTTTGTTCCACCGCAGCATAACCCAAACCCTTAAATTCAACTATTTTCACATTCTGGACACATATCTCATACATCAACGTGCATATTCACATACAAATATATTATCAATATAAACTAAAGTCTAAAAATTATTAACTGTACATTACAACAATAATCCATATTATAATAATTGTTCAAACCAAGTAATTAAACAATAATACAATACAAGAATAGTTTTGAATGCAAATAATGTTTGGAATCACACATGAATGGATAAAAATTAAAATGAATATAAAGTGGCAGCCTAGTTCCTCACATGCAGTTGCCAATGGTGCTCAATGAGGTAATGTTGAAGCTGGTCATGCATGGTGGTGTTCCCAATATCTCAGTAGGTCTGAAGGAAGTCTTGGATCCAATCTAGGTTTCTAGTTGGCTTGACACAACTAAGAATATTGTCATAGAAGAACTCCAAGTTTACATCCCTATCATCCTCAACAATCATGTATGAAGAATCACAAAACAGGTCATTATATCATTGAGAGTTTTCTTGTGCCAAAAATGAGCAGGACCTTGAATAGTGGCAAATTATGCTTGCAAAACACCAAAGGCTCTCCTATGTCCTTTCAGGCTGCCTCTTGTGTCTTTGTAAATTCAGCTTCTTTCCTAGTTTTAGGATTGAAGATGGTCTTCACAAATGTATCCCAATGAGGGTAAATACCGTCAGCAAGATAATAACCCTTGTCATAATAAAAACCATTGATAGTGAAGTTGCAAGCGGGAGCTTCACCACTAGCTAGTCTTGCAAAAAGATAAGATCTTTGCAACACATTGGTATCATTTCGGGTTCCTAGCAACTGAAAAAAATGCCAAATCCACAAGTCATGTGATGCAACGGCTTCTAGCACAATTGTTGCATCATGACTTTTCCCACAATACTACCCATGTCATGCCTTCAGCCAGCTTTCCCAAGTCCATTGCATACAATCTATACTTCCTAGCATGCCGGGCCAACCTCTTTTCTTGTTCATCGCCATCAACATAATTGTATCTTCCTTGTTCGGTGCTCGTAGATACTCCGAACCAAATACTCGTATCATCACCTTGGCAATTCTACAAACACTTTGTATAGTTGTATCTTCGCCTATGCGAAGGTACTCATCGGTGTAATCATCCGGAAGCTGAAATGTCCCTCTCACCAAGGGTTTCTACTGATAAGGGGCAGCGGCGGGTCGGTGTCGGGTCAGAGGCGAACACCGTGTATCTACGGGCTGAGAGTGTTTTTCTCAGCCCTCGTAAAAAAAGTTATAGGTCAGGGTGTTTTGCGGTGTTTGGCTTGGCCAAAATTTCTAACCAAAACCATAAAGTGGTGGTTATTTTATAGTTTCGGGATGGATACAGGGTCTGCTAGAGATGCTCTAAGAGACACTGTAAACGGCCTAGCTCATATATTTTTTCACGAGGCCCTGTGAACACCTTCGCTTGCCCCCTACTTCTACCGATAGAAGGGGTGGACATGGGGTCCAAACTTGTCTTTCTCCCCCACCGATAACCCTAGCACGGCAGCATTGCTGCCTTCCATTTTGAGCTTCAACGAGCACATATTGGAGTCACTGATAGCCCCATGGCATCGTTGTGCGGAGTATCTGGCTAGGGAGTGGCCATAGCAGCGGGGGAGTGACGACAGTGGCGGCGGAAGGAGCCCGTGCATAGTCGAGCTCCACAAGAAGTGGGTATGCTCTGTCAGCATGAAGAAGCGGGCGACACGGCGGTGGACCAACTGGGGTCTAAGGCCGCCATCGTATCTCCGCCAGTACATGGAGGATCTCCCCGACGAAGCTCTGTCGTCGCCACCTCTGGCTCCTCCATTGCTAGAGCACATCTGTTGAGGGCAAACCTCTGGGGTGGCCCGATCTTTCACGAATCCCACTCAAATCGAGGGTGGAGTGTGGGAGAAGGAGAGGAGGATGAACTCGATGAACTCACACACGAAGAACACGATGAACACACATAGGCAAAACCACGATAAACACCAATATCTCACGCCAACGGTGACCGGTTCGGCGCAATCCCTAGGATCAACGTCGTGTGGAGGACTCTCTCTCGAACCGTCACGGTGAGGAGGGAGACTCGGTGAGATCTTGACGTCTAGGCAAAGGGACTCTGATGCCTAGGCCTTGTACAACATGGAGGCACGATGTAAACTCCAACGAGATTTGGGATATTTTGTGCTCCTTTGTCAAAGGAACATGAGGCAAGAACTAGATAGATCCACAAGGGGTTTCCACTAATTCCAAATATCATGCCTAGGGTTTACAATAGATGTGGGGGGCTATATATAGGCCATCCACTAGTTCAAGGGTAGTTTAGGCAATAGAGGGTAAAGTCTGGATGGACTAATGGGTACATGGACCGCAGGCCCAAAAGGCTTTTGACATGCCTGGATGACTTACACTAGAGACTCCAGGGTGGCCGAAGACTCCGGGGTGTCGCTCAGACTCCGGGGTAGTCTCTGGGGCGGCATACAGAGACTTCCAGTGAGGGGTCCGGAGTCGTGGCCAGAGTCTGGGAGTGGAGACTCCGGGGTCGATGGCCGGAGACTCCGGTGTGTGCGGAGACTCCAGGGACAGCGATGCTCTCCGGTGAGGACTCCATTGGGGTGTACTAAGAGCTCTTGGTGGGGGTCGAGAGACAGGTCTGGAGTCCTGGCTGAAGACTCCGAGGGTGTAGGCCGGAGACTCTGGGCTTCAGGGCCAGAGAGACTCCGGGGCTTCAACTCTAGTAGCTCCTTCTTTTCGTCCCACTCCTTGCGCTTCATCCGATGGAGGTTCATATCTGATAACACACAGTGTAGTTGCATGAAGTAGCAAGCCATTCATAGATGTGTCAAAGTCGCATGAGGAAAGGAGCGAGTTCACCTTAGCTTGTAGGAGTTTAGCTTGCGCACAAGTCATTGGTCCACTTGGGGGACTTGGTGGTGGAGATGTAGTGATGTCCGTAGGATGGGTTGCATCAGCTCCCCCCTTGGGAAAGAGTCGTCATCGACTCTTCATGGGTATCATCTTGATCATCTCCATGGTAGGGTGAAAGGTCCTTGACATTGAATGTATTGCTTGCAAGGTACTTGGATGTCAGAATGTCGATGATGTAGGCGTTGTTGTTGATTCTTTTGAGGACCTTGAAGGGACCATCTCCTCTTGGTTTGAGCTTGGAATCACGTCCTTTGGGGAAACGGTCCTTGCTCAAGTGTATCCATACAAGGTCACCATCCTCGAAGATCAACTCTCGTTTATCCTAGTTTAGCCTGGAAGCTTGATGAAGGACTTGTTGCTCGATTGTAGCTCTTGTTTCTTCGTGGAGCTTCTTCATAGCTTGGGCACGCTTGTCGACATTCATGTTGGTGCGCTCATGGAGGGGTAGTGGTAGGATGTCGAGAGCGGTGAGGGGCTCGAAACCATAGATGATCATGAAGGGACTCATTTTGGTTGTTGAGTGCTTGGCTCGGTTGTAGGCGAACTCGGCGTGGGGAATGCATTCCTCCCAATCCTTCAAGTTCTTCTTGATCAACACACATAGAAGAGTTCCGAGGCTTCGGTTGACAACCTCGATTTGTCCATCGGTTTGGGGATGCGACGCGGATGAAAAGAGGAGCTTGACGCCGAGCTTGGCCATGAGGGTCTTCCATAAGTAGCTCATGAATTTGACGTCGCGGTTGGAGATGATTGTTCTTGGCACACCGTGAAGATGGACGATTTCCCTGGAAAAAAATTGGCAACATGTGAAGCATCGTCGGTCTTATGGTACGGTATGAAGTGTGCCATTTTGGAAAAGCAATCCACGACAACAAAGATAGAATCATGAACATGCTTAGATCTAGGCAATCCTAACACAAAATCCATACTAATGTCGGGCCAAGGTGTATGAAGGCAATGTCATATAAATACCATAAGGGTTAGCTTGCGACTTAGCTTGAACACATGCCGTGCATCATTGAACGTAGCGCTCCACGTCGCGCTTCATCTTAGGCCAAAAGTAGTGAGTGGATAGCATGCCCAATGTCTTGTCATGGCCAAAGTGACCCATGAGGCCTCCACCATGAGATTCTTGGAGAAGCAAAAGTTGGGCGACGAATTTGGAATGCAAAGCTTGTTTTGTTTAAATAGAAAGCCCTTATGCAAATAGAAATCATCAACTCCTTTGTCAACGGAGCACTTTGCGAAAATTGTTCAAAGAACGGGTCGGAAGCATACAAAGATTTTATTTCCTCAAGACCCAACACGTTGATTTCAAGTCTTGTAAGAAGGTTTGTGTGCTTGCGAGACAAAGCGTCCGCAACTACATTATATTTGCCCTTCTTATACTTGACAATGTACAGAAAAGACTCCATAAACTCAACCCATTTAGCGTGTCTCTTACTCAAGTTTGTTTGGCCTTTGAGATACTTCAATGACTCATGGTCAGAATGTATGATAAATTCTTTGGGCCATAGGTAGTGTTGCCAAACTTGTAGAACTCAAACTAAGGCAAAAAGCTCTTTGTCATAAACTGGATAATTAAGGCTAGCACCATCAAGTTTCTCACTATGGTAGGCTATAGGACGTCCGTTTTGCGTAAGGACTCCTCCAATGCCAATACCACTAGCATCACACTCTATCTCAAAAGTTTTAGTGAAATCCGGTAATGCAATAAGAGGTGCTTCGGTGAGCCTCTTTTTAAGTTCATCAAAAGATTTTTGTTGTGCTTTGCCCCACACGAAGGTGACATTCTTTTTCGTTAACTCGTTGAGAGGACAAGCAATGGTTGAAAAGTCTTTCACAAAGCGATGATAGAAACTGGCCAACCCATGAAAACTTCGGAGTTCACTCACATTTGTTGGGATGGGCCAATCTCGTATGTCCTTTACCTTGGACACATCAACTTCAATGCCCTTCGAAGAAACGACAAATCCAAGAAAAATCAACTTGTCTTTAGCAAAAGTACACTTGGGAAGATTAGCATAAAGCTTTTCATGTCGAAGGATTTGCAAAAATTCCTTGACATGTGTAATATGGTCCTCAAGTGACTTGCTATAAACAAGTATATCATCAAAATAGACAACAACACTTTTTCCAATGAGAGAACGCAAGATTTGATTCATAAGGCGCATGAAGGTGGATGGGGCATTAGATAAACCAAAGGGCATAACCAACCATTCATAGAGACCAAGTTTGGTCTTGAAGGCGGTTTTCCATTCATCACCTTCAGCCATGCGTATTTGATGGTAACCACTACGAAGATCAATTTTTGAAAAAACAGTGGCTCTACATAACTCATCAAGCATGTCATCGAGACGTGGTATGGATGTCGATAATGCACGGTGATAGCATTGATTGGATGGCAGTCCATGCATAACCGTAACGTATCATCCATTTTTGGGACAAGAATCACGGGTACGACACTTGGACTAGTGCTAACTTGGATCAAACCTTTGGAGACGAGTTGGTTGATTTGACATTTGATCTCCATTGTCTCGTCCGGGTTCGTGTGGTATGCGGTGCGGTTGGGAAGTGGTGCGCCGGGGATGAGGTCAATGCGATGTTCGATGCCGCAAAGAGGAGGTAGTCCATGTGGGAGCTCTTCAGGGAACACATCCTTGAATTCCTGCAAAACAATCATCAAAGATGGAGGAACATTGGTTAATTCATTAGTTCCTTGCGCTAGTCCCTTGCAAAGAAGGATATAGTGCAAGATGGATGGGTTGTTCCGAACATCTCTCATCTCACTTTTGGTGGCAAGGAGAACACTCTTAGTTTTTCCACTCGAGTTTGGCTTGTGGATCTCACTCACTATGAGGTGGTTCTCTCTCTCACTGCTCTTCTCACAAGTAGGTGTTGTGCTTTGCGCCGTCGCTAAAGTCTTTGCATTGTTCGCAATTAATTGGCTAGGAGTCATTGGTTGCAAAACACATGTTTTGTTGAGCCATTTGAAGGTGTACACATTGGTGCGACCATCATGTAGAGCAGCCTTGTAAAATTGCCATGGTCAACCAAGAAGCATGTGGCAAACTGGCATAGGAACCACATCACACTCCACTGTGTCTTTGTACGGACCAATGGCGAAGGAAACCGATATGGTATGCTTGATCTTCACGGACCCTTGGTCACTTAGCCATTGCACGTGGTAGGGGTGCTTGTGCGGATGGACGGTGAGGTTGAGCTTCTCACACAACTTGGTGCTAGCAAGGTTGTGGCAACTCCCTCCGTCAATGATCACCTTGATAGATTTGCCGTTGATGCCAACTCGTGTTTGGAAGATATTTGAGCATTGGTCTTCATGCTCTTGTGCTTGAGTGGTCAAGATCCTTGTGACGACAAGCAAAGGACTTGCGTCATGTTCACACATGAGGAGTTCTTGGTCATCTTCCACTCGTTTCCTTGCCATTGCTTCCTTGACTCGGGCATCATATTCATCTTCACTCAAGTACTCTTCATCGCCATTGTCATGGATGAATAATACCTTCTTGTTTCCACATTCGGCCGACTTGTGTCCTTTAACTCCACACTTGTAGCATTCACCATTGAAAGGTGTATCACTCTTTGCTTGTTTGCCACTTGGGGCAGTTTTTCTTGAGGGAGTGTGGGCTTGAAGGAAGGCTTGGAGGTACTTGAGGAGCTTCCATTGAAGGTTGTTGGCGTAGCGGTTGAAGCTTGCTTGTAGGTGAAATACGTATTGGGCTTGTTGTACTTGATGTCCTCTTGCACTTGATGTTCGGCCTTTGTTGCGATGTGCACAAGCTCAACCATGGTGTTGTATGTTTGGAACTCAACGATGCGCTTGATTGGGTGGTTCAACAAAATAAGGAAGCGTGCCATAGTTTGCTCCATGCGCTTGTCAATGTTGGCACGAATCAAGTTGAGTTCCATTTCCTTGAAGTATGCTTCCATAGTCTTTGTCCCTTGACGAATCGATTGAAGGTTGTTGAAGAGGTCACGTGTGTAGTGCACGGGGACAAAGCGGGATATCATATGAGCCTTCATGTCATGCCAAGTTGTGATTGGTGGTTCTTGCCTTGCGTCACGAGCAACTTGAACTTGTTCCCACCAAAGGTTGGTGTAATCATCAAACTCAAGCAAAGCCATGGTGACCATCTTCTCGTTGCTATAATTTTGCATGCAGAAGATCTTGCCCATGAGAGATATTCTTCAGGGTCATTTGATCCGGTAAACTTGGGCATTATGAACTTGAGCTTGCCGAAAGTTTCTTCATCGTTGTGGTCATTGTGACGAGCTTGGTGACCTTGTTGATGATCGTGTTGTTGATGCGGTGGAACTTGGTTCTCGCGACCTTGTTGTGGAGCTTGCTCTTGATATTGTTGTTGCGGAGCTTGGTCTTGCTCTTGATATTGTAGTTGCGGAGCTTGCTCTTGCTCTTGATATTGTTGTTGCGGAGCTTGCTCTTGCTCTTGGTGCGGTTGTTGACGATGTTGAGGCACTTGGGCCCCAAGAGAGTGTTGACGATGTGGAGCCTCGTGACGCGGTTGATGATGAAGAGGAGGATCGTTCCTCAATTGGTGATGTTGATTAGGCACATGGGCCTCACGGTGAAGTTCATGGTCTTGAGCCTCTTAACGTGGTTGGCGTCGCTCAACTTGTATCACTTGACGCTCCATGTTTTGGTGTGGTGGAGGAGGTGCCTCGTGATGACCATGTTGTCAGTGCGGACGTTCATGACGGTGATGACGAGGAGGAGGATCTTGGAGAGCTTCGCGTCGATGACGAGCTTGATTTGCCCAATTGGAGACATCACTTGTTGTGTCAAGTACGTGTCATGGACGATGGTGGTAGACTTGCGGTTGCACTTGTGGTTCTTCTTGTGGTTGCTCTTGTTGCATCACCAATGCCCTTGCGTGATGACGGTGTGCTTCTTGCCTTGCTCGTGGTCTTGAAGAGAAATCACCATCATAGCTTGATGTTGCGGCGTGCCGTGGGGAAGGTACATAGTTCGAAGAACTGCCATCTTCAACCACAGGGGCGTCATTGCGTCTTGGAGCACTTGGATGTATATCTTGTTGAAGAGGTGCATGATGACACGAAGAACTTGATGCGCATGAACATGGTCTCGCCATTCCGTCGATGAGGCGTGGAAGGTTGTCATTTGTTTCGGCGACGGAGCGTTGAAGCGCTTCATTTTGGTGGCCGAAGTTGTGATGCATCGCATGCATTTGTCGTTCGAGGCCATTGAAGCGATTGTTGATGTTCTTGAACTCGTCTTGCGTCTCGCCAAATTGTTCATCTTGTCGTGTCTCAAGGGCTTGGCAACGTTCATGGAACTCTTGTTGGACGATGAAGTGACCTGCATGCGTCATGTATGGTCCTTGTTCTTCTTCTTGGGGAGGTGGTTGGCTCGACTCACCGTGCCTATCCATCATGCAAAACACACAAGTATTGTATATGGAGGTGGGATATGGTGGTGTTAGCCTTGTACCTCACCTTGGGGATTGCACCAAACTAGAAACCACAAGTGAGAGCTATAAGCCTGAAAAGTGGAATTGAAAAGAAAACTCACACTAAAGAAAGAACTAACTCTCAAAATCTTGCTGGTGGTAGGTTAGGGTTGTGGAATGCCAAAGAACCAACCAAAAGAAAAGGGATAGTCAAAAGTGGGTCAAATCCAACAAAACTCAAGTCAAAGGTGAAGGTAAACAACTCAAAGGGTGACGGGAACCTACGACTATATACACACACGTGGAGATTGTTGGGATTGACACGACTATGAAAATGAGCAAACAAAATGTCCTGACAAAGACTACGCTCATTGTCGTGCCAATGCAAGGAGAGACCGTGGCTCGTTTGCAAAGAAGAAAATGAGCACGGATTTGTGCACTTGCCTTGGGCGCTCTTCTTTCTCTCTTGCTTACAAGCTTTGAGACTCTCTTTTGCAATGGGAGACTATTTTTCTTTTTTTGTTGTTTTGTATCTTTTTATTTCCTCTTTTTTTTCTCTCCCTTGATGCAACCCAGTCACTCTTGATATTGCTCTTGCACTCTCACTATCCAAGGGCAAGTGCACAATGCTCAAGCAAACACAAGATGAGCCACTCTCGTGGGATAAGTACACACAAAGGAAGATAGGGGTTAACAAGGTGACACAAGTTATACCTTCGTTGGTGATGATGAAATTACCGTCGATGGTGCGGGATGATGTTCGTGGGCCATGGTGTCAATGAGCGCAGAAGTTTTCGATGCGGAAGCTTGTTGTTAGTTTCTGACACACACACGGGTACAAAGAAACAAAGGAAATTAGCCAAATGGAAAAGAGGTAAAATCTGTAAAAAACAAGCGTCAGGTCCGGAGACTCCGGGGTCTGAGGCCGGAGACTCCAGGGGCGGGGGGGTGGAGACTCCAGGGGTTGAGGCCAGAGACTCCGGGGTCGAGGATTCTGCTCCACTTGTTCGTGTTCTTGAGCGGAAATCCACGCCTTGAGGCCTCAAATCCGCAAAAAAATGGGCCAAATTGGGCTGGGACAACACATGATAGAGCTAGACCAACACCTAAGACAAGGTTTGGTCGGATCAAAACCACAAATAACACTCCAAATCAAGAGATCGATCCAAAGGCAAATTTGGGGCTCTTTTTTTTGGGGATTTTCGAATTTTTGGTGGCTAGAAGAAAATTTTGTGGGGGAACTCGTGAGCAACGAAGATCTTGATACCAATATGTTGAGGGAAAACCTCTAGGGTGGCCCGATCTTTCACGAATCCCACTCAAATCGAGGGTGGAGTGTGGGAGAAGGAGAGGAGGATGAACTTGATGAACTCACACATGAAGAACACGATGAACACACACACGCAAAACCATGATAAACACCAATAGCTCACGCCGGCGGTGACCGGTCCGGCGCAATCCCTAGCATCGGCGTTGGGCGAAGGACTCTCTCTCGAACCGGCACGGTGAGGAGGGAGACTGGGTGAGATCTTGACATCTAGGCAAAGGGACTCTGATGCCTAGGCCTTGTACAACACGGAGGCACGATGCAAACTCCAACGAAGTTTGGGATATTTGGTGCTCCTTTGTCAAAGGAGCATGAGGCAAGAACTAGATAGATCCATAAGGGGTTTCCACTAATTCCAAATATCATGCCTAGGGTTTACAATAGATGTGGGGGGCTATATATAGGCCAACCACTAGTTCAAGGGTAGTTTAGGCAATAAAGGGTATAGTCTGGACGGACTAATGGGTACATGGGCCGCAGGCCCAAAAGGCTTTTGACATGCCTGGATGACTTACACCGGAGACTCCGGGGTGGCCGGAGACTCCGGGGTGTTGCTCAGACTCCGGAGTAGTCTCCAGGGCGGCATACAAAGACTTCCAGTGAGGGGTCCGGAGTCGTGACCGGAGTCCAGGAGCGGAGACTCCGGGGTCGATGGCCGGAGACTCTGGGGTATCTGGGCCAGAGACTCCGGTGTGTGCAGAGACTCCGGGGACGGCGATGCTCTCCGGTGAGGACTCCATGGGGGTGTACTGAGAGCTCCTGGTGGGGGTCCAGAGACAGGTCCAGAGACTCCGGGGGTGCAGGCCGGAGACTCTGGGCTTCAGGGCCGGAGACTCCGGGGCTTCAACTCTAGCAGCTCCTTCTTTTCGTCCCACTCCTTGTGCTTCATCCGATGGAGGTTCGTATCTGATAACACACAGTGTAGTTGCATGAAGTAGCAAGCCATTCATAGATGTGTTAAAGTCGCACGAGGAAAGCAGCGAGTTCACCTTAGCTCGTAGGAATTTAGCTTGCGCACGAGTCATTGGTCCACTTGGGGAACTTGGTGGTGGAGATGTAGTGACGTCCGTAGGACGGGCTGCATCAACATCCCAGCCATCCGAATGTACGTGCACACCGGGGAGTCATAGTTGAGCGTTCCCCAACACTTCTCCCCCACCATTTCCCCGGTGGACTGGGCGCACCGGCGAGTCATAAGAGGCTCGCGAGGCGGAGCTTTGAGGTGAACGCGAGGAGTAGCTCTATGCCATCGTGTCGGTCCCCGAGATGGAGCCCCTCGCATGCGCACCCCACGTAAGCCCGATGTCGAGGTCATCATCCTTGATGAGTAGGTGTCGCCGTCCTTCTGTCGTCATGCCCGTGGAGCTCATTCAGCGAGCTCGATTTTGGTAAAAGTGTGTCGCGCCACTCATGAGTGCAAATATGATGCATATTTAAGCATACAAATTATTCATATTATCACTTATCACATGCTATATCTAGCTACAAATATGCCCATTATGCATGATTACTAGTTCTCAATCATTTTCATAAGTACTTTGCACAACTAGTAGTTTTAATAGGATTTTATTACTTTTTCCTTGTCTTTGACTTGTGTGTAGGTGCTATGGACAATCATGGATAAAAGGAGCCAAGAAGATTCAATATGGAGAAGTTACAGGCGCCAGACTTAGCCATATGAGATATGAAAAAGTCATATTTTTTCATCATCTCATATTGCTTATCCAAGACCATGTTGTTGTATCCCTCATCCATATGAATCCAACGAGCCAAAGAACACCTCAATCGGAGTTCGCATGAAGAAATGGCGGCCAAAACACTTCAGAGTACAAAGGTTTTAACGACATGCGGTATGGACAGAGACCGCCCGTACCGTACGGTCGTACCACCCTCTATTGGCTTCATTTTGTCAAACAGAACAACACTTGTGAAGGCCCAATGGGCATATTCGGCCCCGAGCTCTATCGGTTAGCAAAACCGATCTCCAAATGCCTATTTAAAGAGGGGACCACTGGCCGCCATGGGGAGAGTCCACACACACCATAGGGGCGGAGCCCTGCTGCTCCACCGCCTCCATAGCCACCTCACACAATATCTCCACCACCACACCACTCAAGAGGAAGATGAGACTTGCATCTTGAAGGGCTACGCATCGATCTTCATCAACATCTTCATTAACGGCATCTTCAACATTGATCCCCCTTATTTACTTTGTTGTAATCCTAACTCTACTATGCATTTGCACTTGTATTCAATTGTACCTTCATATATCATCCATACTATTGCCATGATGTTGATCCCCTTCATGTATGAGTAGTTGTCTTGTTCTTGGGGAGATATGGTGAAACCCAAGTATGATTATGCATTGAAATAAAGATGATCTATAACTTCTGTCCTTGATCTATTGATTTATTATATTGTTTTAGATCTCTCTCTTTAGATGGTATGTGAAGTCGGCCACATATCATTTGCCTTCGGGACTAAAGAGAGGGAGATACCCTTGGACGTGTATGGGAGTATGTCCAGTGCTACTTTTGTGACTGCAAGCATTGGCTTATAACCTGCACGGTCGAATGGGGAATTAAGAGAGACTCACTAAGCTTATTACGACATCCATGGGAACACCCTTATTTGTGGGTCTGGAGGAGTGATTGCTCACACGCATCGCAGTGGTTATTTAGAGATGACCTCAATACCTGATTCAAGAAGCGAATGCTCATGAGTCTTGTAGTGAACATCTTATTATTGAGCTTTCTCCACACATATCATAACGAAAGACATAGATTATCCTAATCATACATAATTCTCCCATGCTAGTGGTGAATCCTACACTCCTTGAGAACCCCCCAATCACATCACACAACACTTCATAAACACTCTCTTGCTTTAGTTTACTTTTGTTATTTACTTTGCTCTTAATTACTTTAAATCTCACTTCTTCATTGCCATTCTAGCAACTTATAGGATAGAATATTTTTAAACACCGTTTTGTGTGCGAACGTGGCCTCACTGACAACGTGGTTGCGGCGTTGTATTGTTGCCATTTGCAAAGCTTCCATGGGACACACTTTCTAATAAATATTTGCTTCTACAAGTACTATAATAACCCTGTTGTTGATCGTATGAACCTAGACATCAACTTGGCACCGTTGTCGGGGAGCATAGAGTTTCTTTATTTCCTACCCACTTGCACATAGTTTATTTCTGTTTGTTGCTATTTTACTGCTTTTAGTTATTTGAAAAGAACAAAAAAATTATAAAACCAAAAACCCATAAAAATTATAAAACAAAAATTATGAAACATTTGCTACTAATCATGTCTTCCGAGATTTCTACTTTTGAACATATCAAGCTCGCAATTGAGAAGAATGTCGTATCCGGAGCCTGGGGAGGGTCAGAAATCTCGGATACAGGACTCCGCAGGTTTTCCTCCGCAGAAGTTAGGGGCCTAGTCCCGGCTACCGCCCCCAGGGGCTCGAACCTACGAGGACGTGAACCTCGGGAAGGAATGCCGCACCAGGACAACGGCCGCCCTCCGTGTGGACGATTAGAGATCCCAACTCACCCTCAAGATAGCACCCCAGATGCGGAGTACCCTTGGGCGAGGAATATGCACTAGTATCGGCAGGAGGCAGGCTATGCCTAGCCTAAACCGCAGGCTGCTCTGTGTGAGCACAGCGTGACGTAAGAAGGACGCAACACAAACACGCCATGTTGAGCGCATGCACCTAATGCTCAGCCGCGAGGTGTCGTGTAACACCCTCGAATCGGCCCTATGCAAGTTTTAGCGATTTCCGCCAAACCCGCATAGAAACAATTCAAAGATGCCCACCAGGAACTTGCTTGTGGGTGGAAAACGAAGTAATATCATTACACAATAGTCCATGATGGAACCCACAGAACATATATATATACAACAACGACTCCATGAGTCAAGAATACATATATACAATACAAATATCCAAATCACCTTGAAAATGATACAACATCCGAGTACGGATAAGATGCAAATGGGGCTAAGAGCCCTAAAGAATAACCAATGGCGTCCATAATCCTGCCCAGGCCAAGCCGGAAGGGTAACCCTGCTAACGACGTCGAACTTATACCTGTCAAACAAAAGGGGTGCGGACAAAGGGCAAAGGAAAAAGGGAGCGGTCAATACTGAGGCCAGTACATGGTGAGTCTAGAATTCGGCGGCTCTCACCTACATAGGAATGGTGGATTGAAGCGGCAGCGAAGCATGAACTAAACAACCTATAGAGACTCGATACAACTGTCGGCTATCAGAGAGGGATAAGAAAGACCTATTCGGAACCAACCTGATACTAACACCAATCATACCCATCCTGATATTTCCCCCTCGAGACCAAACGAGGAAGTCATGCTGAGGAAACTCACACGGTTGGCAATTTTATTATTTCTTTCCATGGTGGTTATCCAACTTACTAGTCATATCAGATACAAGTCAAGTTATAGTAGTAAACTTTAGTTATAGTTGTCTATGATCAAGAAACTGTGCTCCAAGTCATCCATAACTGCAGACAAGTCTTTTCGAAAAGATTTAACCCATGGGTGCACCAAAGTATCCACACACACTTCAACCCTTGTTGTCAGATCCAAGTATGAGAAAGATCATGAACATACACCCAACGGTATGCGACGGGGCTTTGAACATGACATTTCCTAGACCCAAAGCAAGTACATGGGGGCCACCCCACTAAGTTACCCGTAGTGAAGTCGGCTGGCTCCGAGACGGACCCAGGGTTTGCGTTAATGGTTGTAAATGACTAGGAACCAGAAAGTATGACTGGGCTTTTCGATACCGCGAAAACATTCCACAATTCCTAAACAGTGCAGGTGCTCCACGCATAATCGTAATTAAAGCAGTAAAGCATGGCATAAGTACATGATAGTAATAAAGCCCCAAACTACTTTGTGGCCCCCAGCACAGTACTTTGAAATTAGGTAGTAAGCCAATGGGGTGCCCACCCACCCACCTGTGGTTAGCACGCTCGATCTCGGAACACGTGTCAAGAACTCGGGTCCTAGGTGGACACAAGTGGGTAGTTGAAAACCAAATATTGACTATTACCCATCGGTGCCTCTACATTATATCTATTTCTAGCATTTTAATTAACAAGTTATAATGAAAGCCATGATCACCTCCACCATTAAGGATGTACCAACCTTCCGACAACGGTGGAACAACTACGACGTGAAACAATACCTGAGCAAGCAACTACGACTCGCAAGGCCGACTATGTATCAAACAATAGGCAATAGGATGGGTCCAAGGCAATATAGAGGTTGTAAGGAATATAAATGGTGCATGGAAACTAAAGCATCGCAACACAGATAGCAATAGATCAATAGGAGGAAAAAAGACTATAAACGCAAAATAGGTAGAAAGGGGGATAATCTCGCCTGAGAAATATTGACGAAGATACACCAAAGAACAGGACGAAGCTCGCATCAACTCAACAGCCTAATCCGTGAAGAAGCAAAGCACTAAAATAAACACCGGATGCACTATTTAATACTACGGTAGAAGATCAGGCATGATGCATGTACAATGCATGACATGGAGAAGATGCGATGCAATTAGGCAATATTAAGCGGAACCAAGGTCCCGACAATTAATTAGAAGGTTCATGTTGTATAGATACCCCGCAATTTAAATGTTGTGTCAATAAGGCAAAACATGGCATCGGTTTGCTACACAAATTTAAATGGAGCCAATATAAGCTTAGAATAGCCCACATAGGGCAGGGAAGGGCTCAGCCGGCCAGCGGACGTGCGTGCAAGGGCTCGTAGGGGACGTCGCATGGCATATGAGTCGCTCACAGGGTAGCCGTCAACACAGAGGGCGAGGCGGTGGTGCTCTGCTCAGGTCGGCTCGACGGGCTCACGCGCTGGTGGACGACGAGGTAGACCAGGGTGGCCAGCGGCGGCGCGTCTCCGTGACCAGGGCCGGAGAGGGCTGAGGGAGGAGCAGCCTCGACTTGGTAGGTGGCCAAGGACGCACATGAGGCGCAGACGACGTGGCGTAGCTCGATGAGGTGGAGATCGTGCGGGGGAGCTCACGTCAGGGAGTGATACGGATCAAGCCGATGATCCAATAGTTTTGTCCTGATCTTTCACAGCGAGTCAACACGGATGGTAATCTCCCAATCGCACGATGAACGCGACCTGAAGAAGAGGAATCAATCTAGCAAGTAACGTGATGAAGATCACCACGCCTCAAACCTGAGCACAACAATCCTTGATGAACACAAGAACCTCCGCAGTAATAATATGATAAACGGTATCGCTGTCCCCAGAGGGATGATACACGTGGAGAACAATATAGTTTTTAGACTAAACAACTGAACTCCCCCTAAACCCTAGGTGGCTGGCTCCTTTATATAGGAGGCCTGCAACTAGTCGGTTGGATAGACCCAAACCAAACACACAACGGACTTGAACCTAACCTAGACTCGAACTCAATAACATAGCAATAATATTTGACACAACCTTAGACTTATCATTACATATCGTAGGTCGTCCTGGCGTGCCAATCATCAATGTAATGCGTCCGCATCCCCTAGCTTGGTGGAGTCCTAAAATTAGGCTTCACCTCCTCCTTCATGCCCATATCACCATCCCCCCTTCAAGAAGCGTTGTCCCCAACGCTTGCGGGTCGGGTCAAAAAGGTGGCGTGATATGAACAATCGCTTCACGCGTCTTCGCCATCTTCAAGTCCTGCTTGCCTTCCACTCCACAACCTCCTTGCGTCTTCGTACGAGCTTGGACCTAGGCACCACCGTCTTCTTCTTCTCAACTCTTGTTACAACCCGTGGTTGCTGAACATGGACCTTCTTTGCACGACCTGGCATAAGATGAGTAATGCCTGGACCACACAACTGACGAACATGTCCATCCTTGCCTCTATGCATCCGCACAACTGTCCCAACAAAATGCCTCACAAGTGTGCTAACAAAACTGTTCTTATTACCCCGCTGCACCACATGCACTGGAACATCAGGAGCACAACTATCATCTGTCTGAACACCTGTGTCAACACAAACAACCTTCTAAACACATGCTGCAACATCCTTACTCTCAGCAAGAAGAGGATGCACTTCAACTGGCTTGTCACTAACAAGTTCCACTGTCTTGTCATCTACAGGCATAACTGAAGCAATATCAACATTGTCACACTATGCATCATGCTCTCCATCCTACACATTAGCTAGCCCAGATTTTGGCTTAGCCTTGCGCACCTTCTCCTTATGTACCACCAGCTCTACATCAGACTTTATGTGATCATCCTACATAGGCTTCAAAGTCTGCTGTTTGCTACCATGCACAAAAGAATATGTATTTGCTCTTCCAGCATGTGTAACGTTGCGATCATACTGCCATTGACGACCAAGTAACAGTCCACATACCTCTAATGGCAACACATCGCACTCAATCTCATCAACATAATCATCAACTGTAAATGGCACACGCACCTTATGAGTTACCTTCACCATACTGCAGCTATTTAACCACTGTAGATGCTTAGGTTCAGGAATATGCCATGTGGACAACCCCAATGCTTCCACCATTGCCTTGATAATGCCATTAGTATAGCTTCCTCCATCAATAATCAATTTGCATGCTTTGCCTTTCATCATACACTGCGCCTGAAATAAATTCCAACGCTGGCCCTTGTCAACTTTCATGCAAGCATCGCCTTGTACCTTGTTGAGTTGCAAATTCATCCCACTCAATGGTACAACATCCTCAGAACTAACCACCTTGTCCAGCTCCTTGGTCTTCTCCCAAAATCTAGTGCACAAAAATTGCTTCAAATCTGCCCAACTAGGTGTTGTTATGCCCTTTGCGGTCCTCTCTTCCTTCCACCAATTAGCCACAGTCTCATCCACACGTCGGTGTGCAAGAACAACTTCAGTGTGACCACCAAACTTGGAATCGATCGAACAACATTTGGTGAAACCATCATCCATGCCAGACCTGTTGAGGGCAAACCTCTAGGGTGGCCCGATCTTTCACGAATCCCACTCAAATCGAGGATGGAGTGCGGGGGAAGGAGGGGAAGATGAACACGATGAACTCACGCACGAAGAACGCGATGAACACACACACGAAAAACCACAATACACACCAATAGCTCACGCCGGCGGTGACTGGTCCGGCGCAATCCCTAGGATCGGTGTCGGCAGAGGACTCTCTCTCGAACTGGCACGGCGAGATGGGAGACTCGGTGAGGTCTTGACGTCTTGGCAAAGGGACATCGATGCTAAGGCCTTGTACAACACGGAGGCACGATGCAAACTCCAACGAGGTTTGGGATATTTGGTGCTCCTTTGTCAAAGGAGCATGAGGCAAGCACTAGATAGATCCACGAGGGGTTTCCACTAATTCCAAATATCATGAATAGGGTTTACAATAGAGGTGGGGGGCTATATATAGGCCAGACACAAGTTCAGGGGTAGTTTAGGCAACTAAAGTATCAAAAGGGGGCGTTACAAGGCCAAAGGGCCGAGATGGAGCGCGCAGGCCCTGGGGTGTTCGGTAGTACCAGTCGGTTGAGCGGTAGTACCGGTCAGATGCGGTAGTACCGCTGGAAGGGTGCCAGTACGAGCGGCGTAAGCTTGGCGTGAGTTCAGTACGCGGTACTACCGCTTGCTGAGTGGTAGTACCGGTGGGATCTGGGCTTGGTCCATCTCTCGCTCGGGCGGTAGTACCAGCTTACATAGTACAGTTCGAAGTACCCCAAATACGGTGGGTCTGGGCAAATGGCAGTTGTTGGTATCGTGTCGCTCCTCTGCCGTGTCTCGTGATTTTGGCGTGTGTACCGCCTTGCGAGTACCACAGCGATAGTACCGCTACCGGGTCTCCCGGCGGCTTGTTGGCACCGTCGGGTCGCCTCCTCGCTCGTGTGTTCTCATTTTGATGATGCATAGTGTCGGGGCATGAAGTAGCAAGCCATCCAGGGGTGTATCGAAGTCACATGAGTACAAGAGCGAATTCACCTTAGCTTGGAGGAGTTTGGTTCGAGCGCGAGTCGTCGGTCCACTTGGGGGGATTGGTGGTGTAGATGTAGAGGCGTCCGTAGGACGGGCTGCATCAGCTCTCTCCCTTGGGAAAGAGTCGTCCTCGACTCTTCATGGTTATCATCTTGAACATCTCCATGGTAGGGTGAAAGGTCCTTGACATTGAATGTATTGCTTGCAAGGTACTTGGAGGTCGGAATGTCGATGATGTAGGCGTTGTTGTTGATTCTCTTTAGGACCTTGAAGGGACCATCTTCTCTTGGCTTGAGCTTGGAGTCGCGTTCCTTGGGGAAGTGGTCCTTGCTTAGGTGTATCCATATCAGGTCACCTTCTTCAAAGATCATCTCCTTCTTGTCCTTGTTTAACCTTGAAGCTTGGCGAAGGACTTGTTGCTTGATTGCAGCTCTTGTTTCTTCATGAAGCTTCTTCATAGCTTGTGCACGCTTCTCAATGTCCATGTTTGTGCGCTCATGGAGAGGTAGCGGTAGTATGTCGAGTGCGTTGAGGGGCTCCAAACCATAGACGATCATGAATGGACTCATATTGGTTGTTGAGTGCTTGGCTCGGTTGTAGGCAAACTCGGTGTGGGGAATGCATTCCTCCCAAACCTTCAAGTTTTTCTTGATCAACACATGTAGAAGAGTTCTGAGGCTTCGGTGGCCAAGAACTTCGGTTTGTCCATCGGTTTGAGGATGCGATGTGGAAGAAAAGAGGAGCTTGACGCTGAGCTTGGACATGAGGGTCTTCCATAAGTAGCTCATGAATTTGACGTCGTGGTCAGAGACGATTGTTCTTGGCACACTGTGAAGATGGACGATTTCCCTGAAAAACAAATTTGCAACATATGAAGCATCGTCGGTCTTATGGCACGGTATGAAGTGTGCCATTTTGGAAAAGCGATCCACGACAACAAATATAGAATCATGACCATGCTTAGATCTAGATAATCCTAACACAAAATCCATGATAATGTCGGACCAAGGTGTATGCGGACTAGGCAATGGCATATAAAGACCATAAGGGTTAGCTTGCGACTTATCTTGAATACATGTCGTGCATCGTTGAACGTAGCGCTCCACGTCGCACTTCATCTTGGGCCAAAGGTAGTGAGTGGAGAGCATGTCCAATGTCTTGTCGTGGCCAAAGTGACCCATGAGGCCTCCACCATGAGATTCTTGGAGAAGCAAAAGTTGAAGCGACGACTTCGGAATGCAAAGCTTGTTTTGTTTAAATAGAAAGCCCTTATACAAATAGAAATCATCAACTCCTTTGGCAATGGAGCACTTTGCGAAAATTGGTTCAAAGAACGGGTCGGAAGCATACAAAGTTTTTATTTCCTCAAGACCCAACACGTTGATTTCGAGTCTCGTAAGAAGGCTTGTGTGCTTGCGAGACAAAGCGTCCGCAACTACATTATCTTTGCCCTTCTTATACTTGACAATGTACGGAAAAGACTACATGAACGCAACCCACTTAGCGTGTCTCTTACTCAAGTTGGCTTGCCCTTTGAGATATTTCAATGACTCATGGTCAGAATGTATGATAAATTCCTTGGGCCATAGGTAGTGTTGCCAAACTTGAAGAACACGAACTAAGGCAAAGAGCTCTTTGTCATAAATCGGATAGTTAAGGCGAGCACCATCAAGTTTCTCGCTATGGTAGGCTATAGGACGTCTGTTTTGCATAAGGACTCCTCCAATGCCAATACCACTAGCATCACACTCTATCTCAAAAGTTTTAGCGAAATCCAGTAACGCAAGAAGAGGTGCTTCGGTGAACCTCTTTTTAAGTTCATCAAAAGCTTTTTGTTGTGCCTTTCCCCACATGAAGGTGACATTCTTTTTCGTCAACTCGTTGAGAGGACAAGCAATGGTTGAAAAGTCTTTCACAAAGCAACGATAGAAACCGGCCAACCCATGAAAACTTTGGAGTTCACTCACATTTGTTGGGATGGGCCAATATCATATGTCCTTTACCTTGGAAACATCAACTTCAATTCCCTTCGAAGAAACGACAAATCCAAGAAAAATCAATATTTCTTTAGCAAACGTGCACTTGGGAAGATTAGCATAAAGCTTTTCATGTCGAAGGATTTGCAAAACTTCCTTGACATTTGTTATATGGTCTTCAAGTGATTTGCTATAAACAAGAATATCATCAAAATAGACAACAACACTTTTTCAAATGAGAGAACGCAAGATGTGATTCATAAGGCGCATGAAGGTGGATGGGGCATTAGATAAGCCAAAGGGCATAACCAACCATTCATAGAGACCAAGTTTTGTCTTGAAGGCGGTTTTCCACTCATCACCTTCAGCCATGCGTATTTGATGGCAACCACTACGAAGATCAATTTTCAAAAAAATAGTGGCTCCACACAACTCATCAAACATGTCATCGAGACGTGGTATGGATGTCGATAACGCACGGTGGTAGCATTGATTGGATGGCAGTCCATGCATAACTGTAACGTATCATCCATTTTTGGAACAAGTATCACGGGTACGGCACTTGGACTAGTGCTAACTTGGATCAAACCTTTGGAGACGAGTTGGTTGATTTGACGTTCAATCTCCTTTGTCTCCTCCGTGTTCGTGCAGTAAGCGGCGCGGTTGGGAAGTGGTGCGCCGGGGATGAGGTCAATTCGATGCTCGATGCCGCGAAGAGGAGGTAGTCCATGTGGAAGCTCTTCGAGAAACACATCCTTGAATTCCTGCAAAACATTCATCAAAAATGGAGGAACATTGATTAATTCATTAGTTCCTTGTGCTAGTCCCTTGCAAAGGAGGACATAGTGCAAGATGGATGGGTTGCTCCGAACATCTCTCATCTCACGTTTGGTGGCAAGGAGAACACTCTTAGTTTTTCCACTCGAGTTTGGCTCGTGGCTCTCACTCACTATGAGGTGGTTCTCTCTCTCACCGCTCTTCTCACAAGGAGGTGTTGTGCTTTGCGCCCTCGCTAAAGCCTTTGCATTATCCGCAATTATTTGTCTAGGAGTCATTGGTTGCAAAACACATGTTTTTTTGAGCCATTTGAAGGTGTATACATTGGTGCGACCATCATGTTGAGCAGCTTTGTCAAATTGCCATGGTCGACCAAGAAGCATGTGGCAAACTGTCATAGGAACCACATCACACTCCACCACATCTTTGTAAGGACCAATGCCAAAGGAGACCGATACGGTATGGTTGATCTTCATGGACCCTTGGTCACTTAGCCATTGCACGTGGTAGGGGTGCTTGTGCGGATGGAGGGTGAGGTTGAGCTTCTCACATAACTCGGTGCTAGCAAGGTAGTGGCAACTTCCTCCGTCAATGATCACCTTGATAGATTTTCCATTCATGTCGGCTCGTGTTTGGAAGATATTGGAGCGTTGGTCTTCATGCTCTTGTGCTTGAGTGGACAAGATCCGTGTGACGACAAGAGATGGACTTGCGTCATGTTCGCACATGAGGAGTTCTTGGTCATCTTCCACTCGTTGCCTTGCCATTGCTTCCTTGACACGGGCATCAAATTCATCTTCACTCAAGTACTCTTCTTCGCCATTGTCGTGGATGAACAATACTTTCTTGTTTCCACATTTGGCCGACTTGTGTCCTTTGCCTCCACACTTGTAGCATTCACCATTGAAGGGTGTATCACTCTTTGTTTGTTTGCCACTTGGGGGAAGTTTTCCTTGAGGAAGTGTGGGCTTGAAGGAAGGCTTGGAGGTACTTGAGGAGTTTCCATTGAAGGTTGTTGGTGTAGCGGTTGAAGCTTGCTTGTAGGTGAAATACGTCTTGGGCTTGTTGTACTTGATGTCCTCTTGCACTTGACGTTCAGCCTTTGTTGCGATGTGCACTAGCTCAACCATGTCGTTGTATGTTTGGAACTCGACGATGCGCTTGATTGGGTGGTTCAAACCAATAAAAAAGCGTGCCATAGTTTGCTCCATGCGCTCATCAATGTTGGCGCGGATCAGGTTGAGTTCCATTTCTTTGAATTACTCTTCCACGGTCTTTGTCCCTTGGCGAAGCGATTGAAGGTTGTTAAAGAGGTCACGCGTGTATTGCGCGGGGATGAACCGGGATTGCATGTGAGCCTTCATGTCATGCCAAGTTGTGATTGGCGGCTCTTGTCTTGCATCACGAGCAACTTGAACTTGTTCCCACCAAAGGTTGGCATAATCATCAAACTCAAGCGAAGCCATGGCGACCATCTTCTCGTTGCTATAATTGTGCATGCGGAAGATCTTGTCGACTTTGAGTGCCCACGAGAGGTATTCTTCGGGGTCATTGGATCCGGTGAACTTGGGCATTGTGAACTTCAGCTTGCCGAAAGTTTCTTCATCGCTGCGGTCATTGCGACGAGCTTGGTGACCTTGTTGATGATCTTGTAGTTGGGGAGGTGGAACTTGGTTCTCGCGTCCTTGTTGCGGAGCTTGCTCTTGATATTGTTGTTGAGGCGCTTGCTCTTGCTCTTGGCGCGGTTGTTGATGAAGAGGAGGCTTGTTCCTTGGTTGGTGATGTTGGTTAGGCACATGGGCCTCACGGCGAAGATCATGGTCGTGAGCCTCTTGACGTGGTGGGCGTCTCTCAACTTGTATCACTTGACGCTCCAAGTTTTGTTGAGGTGGGGGAGGCGCCTTGTGATGAGCATGGTGTCGGTGCGGACATTCATGATGTTGATGACGAGGAGGAGGATCTTGGAGAGCTTCATGTCGAACGAGCCTGATTCTCCAAATTGGAGTCATCACTTGTTGTGTCAAGTATGTGTCGCGGTCGATGGTGGTAGACTTGCGGTTGCACTTGCGGTTCTTCTTGTGGTTGCTCTTGTTGGATCACTAATGCCCTTGCATGATGACGGTATGCTTCTTGCCTTGCTCGTGGCCTTGAAGAGAAATCACCATCATAGCTTGACGTTGCGGCGTGCCGTGGGGAAGGTACATAGTTCGAAGAACTTCCATCTTCAACCACGGGGGCATCATTGCATGTTCGAGCACTTGCATGAAGATCTTGTTGACGAGGTGCGTGACGACGTGAAGAACTTGAAGAGCTTGATGTGCGTGAACGTGGTCTTGCCATTCCATCGATGAGGCGTCGAAGATTGTCATTTGTTTCTGCGACGGAGCGTTGAAGCGCTTCATTTTGATGGCCAAAGTTATGATGCATTGCGTGCATTTGTCGTTCTAGGCCGTCGAAGTGGTTGTCGATGTTCTTGAACTCGGCTTGCGTCTCGCCAAATTGTTCATCTTGTCGCGTCTCAAGGGCTTGGCAACGTTCACGGAACTCTTGTCGGACGATGAAGTGACTTGCAAGCGTCATGTATGGTCCATGTTATTCTTCTTGAGGAGGTGGTTGGCTTGACTCACCGTGCCTATCCATCATGCAAAACACATAAGTATTGTATATGGAAGTGGAATATGGTGGTGCTAGCCTTGTACCTCACCTTGGGGATTGCACCAAACTAGAAACCACAAGTGAGAGCTATAAGCGTGCAAAGTGGAATCGCAAAGAAAACTCACACTAAAGAAAGAACTAACTCTCAAAAGCTGTGGGTGGAAGGTTAGGGTTGTGGAAAACCAATCGAAATGATCCAAAGAAAAGGTTATTGTCAAAAGTGGTAGAGCACCAAAGATCAAAGCAAAAAGGGAACGATCTACAAAACACAAAGATACACACACGTGGAGACGGATGTGGTTAGCACGACTATGATAATGAGCACAAAAGGTCCTAACGAAGACTATGCTCGGTGTCATGCCAACACAAGGAGAGATCACAACTCGTTCGCCAAAAGATAAATAAGCAACGGATTTGTGCACTTTCCTCGGTCGTGCTCTTTTTCTCTCTTTGCTTACAAGCTTGATACTCTCTTTATATTGGGAGACTATGTATCCTTCTATTTTTCTTTTGCTTTTTCTTTTTCTCTCTTTTTTTTATTCTTTTTCTCCCTTTCTAGACTACTATGTTAACTCTTGTATTTGCTCTCACACTCTCACTTTCCAAGGACAAGTGCACAATGTTTAGGAAAACACAAAATGAGTTGCTCTCATAGGATAGATACACACAAGGAAGAATGGTTAACAAGGTGGGGCAAGTTATACCTTTGGTATTGACGACTTCTACCGGTGTCGAGGAATGTTGTTCGGGTGTCGCGGTGTCGAGGAGCGCGGTATGTAATGACTTGCGGAAGCTTGTTGTTAGGAAGGCGACACGCGCGCGAAACACAAACAAGCCAATACTAAAATTAGCGAACCGAAATGGTGGTAAACAAATTTCTAGTCAGACAGGGGCGGTAGTACCGCTCAAAAAGTCCGGTAGTACCGGTGACCGGTAGTACCGCTGTGAAAAGCTGGTAGTACCGCTCGCCGGTAGTACCACTCGTTTTGGCGGTAGTATAGCTTCGTGGATTCCTGGGCGCGTGGATCTTGAACTTGAACGCACAATCGGCCCAAAAATCCTCAAATTGGCTGAAAACTGAACAAAATTGGGTCTAGGGACACACAAGGAAGGTAGATCGATACCCCAAGCAACAGATCTATGGACCAAAACCACGAAAAACGCACCAAATCCAGAGATCGATCCGAAGGCAAATTTGGGGCTCTTTTTGGGGGGGGGATTTTCGAAATTTTTGGTGGATAGAAGAAAAATTTGTGGGGGAATTCGTGAGCAACAAAGCTCTTGATACCAATATGTTGAGGGCAAACCTCTAGGGTGGCCTGATTTTTCACGAATCCCACTCAAATCGAGGATGGAGTGCGGAGGAAGGAGGGGAGGATGAACACGACGAACTCACGCACGAAGAACACGATGAACACACACACGCAAAACCACGATACACACCAATAGCTCATGCCGGCTGTGACTGGTCCGGCGTAATCCCTAGGATCGGCGTCGGGCGGAGGACTCTCTCTCGAACCGGCACGACGAGATGGGAGACTCGGTGAGGTCTTGACGTCTTGGCAAAGGGACACCGATGCCAAGGCCTTGTACAACGCGGAGGCACGATGCAAACTCCAACGAGGTTTGGGATATTTGGTGCTCCTTTGTCAAAGGAGCATGAGGCAAGAACTAGATAGATCCACGAGGGGTTTCCACTAATTCCAAATATCATGCCTAGGGTTTACAATAGAGGTGGGGGGCTATATAGGCCAGCCACAAGTTCAGGGGTAGTTTAGGCAACTAAAGTATCAAAAGGGGGCGTTACAAGGCCAAAGGGCCGAGCTAGAGCGCGCAGGCCCTGGGGTGTCCGGTAGTACCGGTCAGATGCGGTAGTACCGCTGGAAGGGTGCGGTAGTACCGGAGCGGGCAGAAGCTTTGGCGTGAGTCTTCAGGTGCGCGCGGTAGTACCGCTTGCTGAGTGCGGTAGTACCGGTGGGATCTGGGGCTTCGGGTCCATCTCTCTGCCCGGGGCGGTAGTACCGCTGTCCATGAGCGGTAGTACCGCTTGTGCGGTAGTACCGCTTCCAGGGGCTGGTAGTACCGAGGTCTCCTGGCAGCTGTTGGCTGCCGTGTCGCTCCTCTGGCTCGTGTCTTCGTACCTGATGATGCATAGTGTCGGGGCATGAAGTAGCAAGCCATCCAGGGGTGTATCGAGGTCACATGAGTACAAGAGC
Organism: Avena insularis; assembly: GCA_023614405.1. Classification (NCBI taxonomy): domain Eukaryota; kingdom Viridiplantae; phylum Streptophyta; class Magnoliopsida; order Poales; family Poaceae; genus Avena; species Avena insularis. The sequence continues at coordinate 371,472,299 of CM042690.1, forward strand.
GAATTCACCTTAGCTTGGAGGAGTTTGGTTCGAGCGCGAGTCATCAGTCCACTTGGGGGCTTGGTGGTGTAGATGTAGAGGCATCCGTAGGACGGGCTACATCAAGACCTCCAAGATCTAAACTCCGCATATATGGCAGAACTATCCAACTTCCATTTTATATCTGCAAAATTAAGTGACGATCCCACAACAATAGTAGTATAGTCAAAGTACACATCATCCGCTCTGTCTATCTTACGAACTTCCTTTGATATTCCCATATTAATCCTTTCCTAGAGTCTTGATTCTTCTCCTGTTTTCTTTTTTGTACCGTACGATCTGCAGTACCAAACTCCACGCGGAAACGGAGACAGACATACTCCGCGCGATCAAAGGGACCAGCAGCAACGACTCCTTTGATTTTTTTCTCTAAACAAACAATACGTGGCCAAAAATTCCGTAACAGCCTAGGACTCCAAACCGGATTCAACTTTCCTTTTTAGTGCTACATACTATCCAAATAGCTGAACAAACAATGCGTTCCTTTTTTTTCTCTCCTGTGCTTCACACGAAAGAAACCCGGTAACGCAAATCTTTCTGATCGATGGCAACAAATCCCAGGAAAAGAAACCGATCGATCCTTTCACACCGAAACAGTGCACGTGGCGATTCCTTTTCTTTTCCTAAAAATCAGCCTCTCCTTTGTTTGTTCTCACCTATAGCAGCAATACCAAAACTGAATTGCCTTTTTTCCCCTTCTAATAGACACGATCGGCCTGTTTCTTTTTCTCAAACCGATCCAACAAGGACTCCACGTATGAAGCCGTCTGTGGTCCCAGCTCGTATCGATCTGGAGCGATCGGCCTCGGGAATCTCGGCCACGACTCGCGCGTGTAGGACGCTGCCTTCCTCTTTCTTGTTTTCTTTTTTTGCTACTACCTTGATCAAATCTGAACAGAAACCGATCCGGTCGGATCATGCCCCTGCTCACGATGGGAACGGATCCGGAAGCAGCGATCGATCCGTCCGTGAATCCTTCTAGTCCATGATCGGATCCACGGGAAGTCTGGAGATCGATTCTTCCAGGCGGCGACCGCAGGAAACACTCGCCGAAAACAATCTCCTTCTTTCTTCCTTCCAATCTCTTCCCCAAAACTGATCTGTAAATTGCTTGTAGAAAAATAGTCCGTAGATGATCCAAAAACACGCTATGATCAACGAGAGCTCTGATACCACCTGATACGGATCAAGCCGATGATCCAATAGTTTTGTCCCGATCTTTCACAACGAGTCAACCCGGATGGTAATCTCCCAACCGCGTGATGAACGCAACCTGAAGAAGAGGAATCAATCCAGCAAGTAACGTGATGAAGATCACCACGCCTCAAACCTGAGCACGACAATCCTTGATGAACACAAGAACCTCCGTAGCAATAATATGATAAACGGTATCGCCGTCCCCGGAGAGATGATACATGGTGGAGCACAATATAGTTTTTAGACTAAACAACTGAACTCCCCCTAAACTCTAGGTGGATGGCTCCTTTATATAGGAGGCCTGCAACTAGTCGGTTGGATAGACCCAAACCGAACACACAACGGACTCGAACCTAACCTAGAATCGGACTCAATAACATAGAAATAATATTTGACACAACCTTAGACTTATCATTACATATCATAGGTCGTCCTGGCATGCCAATCATCAATGGGAAGCGCCCGCATCCCCTAGCTTGGTGGAGTCCTAAAATTAGGCTTCACCTCCTCCTTCATGCCTATATCAGGGAGGATCCACGACGGGGTCAACGGTGGCCGGCGAGGGTCGCAGGCAAGGACAAGGGCGGTGCGAGGAGGAGCAGGGTTGGGCGGCTTGGTGGTGCGTGCCTATGGAAGGGACCGGGGCAGAAGCGGCGCTCGGATCAAGGAGGGGCGGCAGCGCTGGCTCGATCGCAGGGCGAAAGGGAGGACAGAGAGAGGTGGGGTTAGGGGAAGAGACGCGGGGTTGTTGGTAGCGACGCGGTCATGGTGGGACCCAGCGAGGGAGCAGGCGACATGCAGTGGGCCTCTACGGGCGATTGTCGCTAGCGGGAGGAGGTGGGCCAGGTGCCGCGGGGATGGGGATCCGAGGAGGTCTGCGCGCGCGGGGAGGTGTGTTGGCGGCTCTGAGGGATTAGAGTAGAATTGTTCTAGGGTTTGGGGGTTAGGTGGGGATGGGTTTGGGTCTAGAGATTAGGGTTAGGGCTTGGTTTAGGCTGGGGTAGTAGGTGACTAGCTGGACCTTTTGGCCCGGCCAACTGCCTTCCCCTAAAAATAATTTTATCTATTTATTTTATTTTGAAAAGACATTTGTAAATAGTTTTTAGACAAACAAAAATATCCAAAAGTGTCCGGGGTTTTAATTTGAATAGAGACGAGGGCATTTAGAAAACAAAGTTAGGCTTTTAGAAATTAGTTTTAGGCAAACCATGCATGATTATGATGCTCAAATGCAATATGGCATGATGACATGAGCATGCTATCATGATGATGCACAAAGACATAAACAACAATCGATTTTCTAGTAGTGGTTTTACCCGGGGTGCTACAATTCGACACCACTAATAATGGATCTCGCCCTCGAGATCTTCCTCATGGTACGGGGAAGAAGGTCGATGGTTGGACTCTTCTCGCTTCGTTTAGATCCTCGCGACACCACTAACAAAGATTCTTGTTCCATTTTGAAATCGTCGACTCCACCAACAAGGGTCGTTTCTCATGTTCGCCGAGAGAACACTCCAGAGAAACAAAGGATGAAGTAAAAGTATCAAAAGGTAACGACCACTTCTAACTTTCGTGGAATGAGTAAAATTGCATTAATCAACCAATTCATCGTAACAAAGCGAATGATAAGAGTAGTGGTATGGTCATGACTCCATCCTGCACTCAAAGCATTACTTCGTACATGAACAGGAAAATCATGCAACCCAACTCGCAAAAATTTAGACTGAAGATCTTGACAAGCAGAATTCATGAAGCTTCATAAGAAACAAGATTGATGCAGACACTTCGCCGGATCCAAAACAGATAAATATGATGATTGTTTCATCGTGTTGGAAGTTTCAGAAACACCAAAAAAGATATGAAGAAAGATCACTGGAATAGACAAAGGATTCAAAAGATAGCTTAAGGGTAGCGCCCAAAACTTGAATAGCAGAATTACGAAAGATCTAGAAAAAATCTTCGAGGCATCCGGCGGATTGAGGATATAAGATAAAGTGAGAGGGTTTCAAAAGGTTTCTTGACAAGAAGAATACCAAAATAATTTCTTGTCCTTCTTAAGAAGATCCGAGAGATATTTGGTAGTCCTGATGAAATCTTCAGCAAAACGATGATGATAACTTGCTAGGCAAGGAAAAACTCCGGAGTTGGTTGGGATCTGATGATGGGTGGGAATTGATAGTTGATTTGATAATTCTAGAGTTGTAGCGATGTCTTTAGCAAAAATACGTCGCCGAGATAGGTGACTTCCAGAAGCCAGAATTCTCACTTTGAAAACTTTGCATAGATGTGGTGCTCTTGAAGCATGAGAGGATGATAAGAAGATGTTCTTCATGTTCTTCCGTTTATATAGAATAGGCAAGCATATCGTCAAGATATACCACCAAGAATTATCGAGATGCTCCAAGAATACCAAGTTCATGAGGCGAGAGAAACGAATGAATGCTCGAAACACTTTCTGAGCTCAACGCTCTTCGAGAGATCGACATAAGAGCATGGATTCGTGTTGAAAAAGATGCATTGGAAGAATAGATTATTTGGCCCTTCGGATGATAGAAGAGATATCGAGTTGTTCATGTAGTTGATCGGATCACCAGTTGAAAGATAAATAGATCTTAGATAAAGAAGCAATGATAACTCATACTTTTAAGCAAAGCTATCAGAGATGAACGGATGAGATTCTCCTGTATCAAATAGAACCTTGCAGATATGGAGCGAAAAGGTGTGAAGCATGATAACGGATGATAATCCACCATTGTGCCTTAAGAAACCTCCGGAGTGTCATTGATACTTGAATAAGATATAGATATGATCACGATATAACTCAAAATTATAAGAGATAACCGCCATAATTTTGGAGGATTAGCATTAACCATATTCCACTCAAGATAAGTGTCATATAGCTATACTGAGGACCAAATTAGAATTACAAGCATCGGATTGACACATGTTATACATTTAGCTCAAAAGAATTGAAGATGAAGTTAAAAATCCAGATTGAAGCGCCGATAGCAAACGGTCGAGTTAGCATGGACATGCTGACAAAAGAAGGTAGATAGCATGTCACACACGACTAAAAGGAATGTCAAAACAAATATGTATCAAAGAAAATTCTTATGCATATTTGGGCATTAGAATACCAATTGGATGTGTAAAACCACTTAATAGATAGAGATTAACAGCTCCATATTCCGTGAAAGCATGCAGGAAGGAAGAACACCCTTAACAAGATTGCATCGGTTAACAAAGAGTAAGACATATCGCGTCGGTTTACATGGAGTCAGATAGATCGCGTCGGTTTACACAAAGCCTGTCGGTATGGAATGTACCAACAGTTGATAACCAAAGGTAGATTGCGACAACAAGGTTGGATGCAGCAGATAGACAAAGCATTACACACACATCCTATGGTACTATGGAAACCCGAAACACGTGAATCCTAGTTTGAATTTTTAGAAGAGGATAGACAAACGTTACACTTCCTTACCAGAAAAGGGTGGGTGGGTGGGTAAGAAGAAAACTCGAAGCAGTCCTACTCTCACGTTTAGTTTTTCCCTAGTATACGTAGCTACCAAAATATTTTCTAGACTGACAACGACCATCTTCACTGAGACCCTGAAGATCGGAATGGCTCTGATACCACTTTGTAACACCCTCGAATCACCCCTATGTAAGTTTTACGATTTCCGCCAAACCCGCATAGAAACGATCCAAATATGCCCACCAGGCCCTTGCATGCGGGTGGAAAACGAAGTAATATCATTACACAATAGTCCACGATGGAACACAGAACATATATATACAACAACGACTCCATGAGTCAAGAATACAGATATACAATATAAAGATCCAAATCACCTTGAAAACGATATAACATTCGAGTACGGATAAGATGCAAATGGGGCTAAGAGCCCTGAAGAATAATCAATGGCGTCCATAACCCTGCCCAAGCCCAGCCGGAAGGGTAAGCCTGCTAATGACGTCGAACTTATACCTGTCAAACAAAAGGGGTACCGACAAAGGGCAAAGGAAAAAGGGAGCGGTCAGTACCGAGGCTAGTACATGGCGAGTCAAGAATTCGGCGGCTCTCATCTATATAGGTATGGTGGACTGAAGCGGCAACGAAGCATGCACTAAACAACCTATAGAGACTCGATACAATTGTCGGCTATTGGAGAAGGATAAGAAAGACCTATTTGGAACTAACCCGATACTAACATCAATCATACCCATCCTGGTATTTCCCCCTCGAGACCAAACAAGGAAGTCATGTCGAGGAAACTCCCACGGTTGGTAGTTTTATTCTTTCTTTCCATGGTTGTTATCCAACTTACTAGTCATATCAGATACAAGTCTTATAGCAGTAAACTTTAGTTATAGTTGTCTATGATCAAGAAACTATGCTCCAAGTCGTCCATAACCGCGGACACAGCTTTTCGAAAAGAGTTAACTCTGCTGGGGTGCACCAAAGTATTCACACGCACTTCAACCCTTGTTTTTAGATCTGAATATGAGCAAGATCATGAACATACACCCAACAATATGTGACGGGGCTTCGGACACTACATTTCCTAGACCCAAAGCAAGTACATGGGGGCCACCTCACTGAGCTACCCACAACAAAGTCGGCTGGCTCCGAGATGGACCCAGGGTTTGCGTCAATGGCTGTAAACGACTGGGAACTCGAAAGTGTGTCTGGGCTTTGTCGATACCGCGAAAACATTCCGCAATTTCTAAACAGTACAGGTGCTCCACACACAATAGTAATTAAAGCAGTAAAGCATGGCATAAGTATATGATAGTAATAAAGCCCCAAAGTACTTTGTGGCCCGCAGCATAGTACTTTGAAATCAGGTAGTAAGCTGATGGGGTGCCCACACACCCACATGTGGTTAGCGTGCTCGATCTCGGAATACGTGTCAAGAACTCGGGTCCTAGGTGGACACAAGTGGGCGGTTAAGAACCAAATATTGACTATTACCCACCGGTGCCTCTGCATTATATCTATTTCTAACATTTTAATTAACAAGTTATAATGGAAGCCATGATCATATCCACCATTAAGCATGTACCAACCTTCCAACAATGGTGGAACAACAACGATGCGAAACAGCACCTGAGTAAGCAACTACGACTCGCAAGGCCGAATGTCTATCCAACAATAGGCAATATGATGTGTCCAAGGCAATATAGATACTGCAAGGAATATAAATGGTGCATGGAAACTAAAGCACAACACGGATAGCAATAGATCAACGGGAGGAAATAAAGACTATAAAAGCAAAATAGGTAGAAAGGGGGAGAATGCTGGCCTGAGAAACATTGACGAAGATACACCAGAGAAAGGGGCGAAGCTCACATCACCTCAATGGCCTAATCCGTGAAGAAGCAAAGCACTAAAACAAACACCGAATGCACTATTTAATACTATGGCAGAAGATTGGGCATGATGCATGTACGATGCATGACATGACAAAGATGTGATGCAATTAGGCAATATTAGCGGAACCAGGGTCCCGACAATTAATTAGAAGGTTCATGTTGTATAGATACCTCGCAATTTAAATGTTGTCTTAATAAGACAAAACATGGCATCAGTTTGCTACACAAATTTAAATAGAGCCAATATAAGCCTAGAATAACCCATATATGAGCTCCATATTTAATTATTAGGTGAATCGGTATAATGCCCCTAAACCACAGAAAGATGTATGCAATCATGAACAATTGATGCAGCAAGTATATTATATTCATCAAAATAAGGGTCTCGGGAAAAAGAGGGTCACACATCGGAGTTCGACGATCTTGGGGTTCTGAGGTGTTCGGGTTCGGTCTCGGCGTCTTTGGTTCCGTATGGAGATCTTGGCGGTCATGGGCCATGGGAAGACAAAACTTGGTGAACATGTCTACTCGGAAGATCTTGTCGATAGCCACGTTGATGTAGTGGATGCAGTCTCAGAAGTCCTTGGCGTCACGGGGGTCTTATGCACACTAGAGGGAACCACACATGGAGTTTCGTGCGCGAGGAGCGACGTGCTCAGGCGAAGGCGGAAGATGTCGTCGAACAAGGACCGAGCGAGGATGCGCTCGCTGCGGCATGGATGGAGACATGCCAGATTGGTGGTGAGGAGGGGGCCCGTGAGGCGGCAGAGAGCGACGCTACGAGGCCGGGCTTGTGCTACGAGGAGAAGGACGGCCTCACGCGGGATCGAACGCTGCAGGGAAGGGCTCGGCCGACCAGCGGACGTGCGCGCAAGGTCTCGCAGGGGACGCGACATGGCATAGGAGTCGCTCGCAGGGAGGCCGACGAAGCAGAGGGGGAGGCGGCGGCGCTCTGCTCGGGTCGGCTCGACGGGCTCACGAGCGGGGCGGACGGCGAGGTCGACAAGTGCAGCTAGCAGCAACGGTGTGTCTCGGTGACCAGCTGGGCACGTGGTGACCGGAGAGGGCTGAGGAAGGAGCAGCCTCGACTCGGGAGGTGGCCAAGGACACACATGAGGCATAGATGACGCAGCACAACTCGACGAGGTGGAGGCCGCGTGGGGCTAGTTCACGTTAGGGAGGATCCACGACGGGGTCGGTGATGGTCGGCGAGGGTCGCGGGCGAGGACGAGGGCGGTGCAAGGAGGAGTAGGGTCGGGCGGCTTGGCAGTGCCTGCCTGTGGAAGGGACCGGGGAGGTGGCGGTGCTCGAATCAAGGAGGGGTGGTGGCGCTGGCTCGATCATGGGGCGGAAGCGAGGACAGAGAGAGGCGGGGTCGGGGGAAGAGACGCGGGGTTGTCGGTAGCGACTCAGTCGTGGTGGGACCCAGCGGGAGAGCATGTGACATGTTGTGGGCGTGTGCGGGCGATTGTCGCCAGCGCGAGGAGGTGGGCCAGGTGCCGCGGGGATGGGGATCCGAAGCGGGTTGCGCTCGCGGGGTAGGGTTTTGGCGGCTGGGAGGGATTAGAGTAGAATTGTTCTAGGGTTTGGGGGTTAGGTGGGGATGGGTTTGGATCTAGAGATTAGGGTTAGGGCTTGGTTTACGCTAGGGTCGTAGGGCTAGCTGGGACTTTTGGCTCGGCCGACTGCCTCCCACTAAAAATAATTTTATCTATTTAATTTTTTGAAAAGACTTTTCCAGGGCTTGGTTTTGGTAGTTTTTAGACAAACAAAAATATCCGGACGCATCCAGGGTTTTAATTTGAATAGAGACATGGGCATTTAGAAAACAAAGGTAGGCTTTTAGAAATTAGTTTTAGGCAAACCATGCATGATGATGATGATGCTCAAATGCAATTTGGCATGATGACATGAGAATGCTATCATAATGATGCACAAAGATATAAACAACAAGCGTTTTTCTAGTAGTGGTTTTACCCGGGTGCTACACATCGACCCGTGGGCGCGTGTAACGGACCACGGTGGTGACCCCTTGTCCATATAAAAAGAGGCCTAGGTAGAACTGAGAGAAGAGGGAGAGAACCTTCCGGGGGAAGGAGCCCAGTGTAACCTTGTGATAATCAGATAGTAGCTAGTTGCCAGACGTAGGGATCCGCTCATTGCGGACTGAACCTGGATAAAAAACCTTGTGTGTCTCTCTGTGATTGTGTTCATCTAGCTCGCTTATCGAGCTAGCCGAACGTTGCGCCTCTGGCCAAATAACAAAGGGGGACTCATACCCCTGGTGTACAAAATGAAGACACAACATTTGGCGCGCCAGGTAGGGGCGCTTGCACGGCTACCTTGGTTGGCAACAACATAGCCCACATCCATGAACCAGAAGAAGAAGGGTGCCTTTTTGGAGTGGCTCCGGGGATCCCACTCGCCAGGGCGCCGCCCGACGACTCGCTCAACGCTGATGACTTCAATACAAGAACCCGTTATCGAAGCCATGTCCTCGTTGCTCCGCACCTCGGGCGGGGCCAGAGCACCGCTACTATCTACGAAGGGCTCTCCAATCCTCTCGCCCTACATCCCGCGGGGGAATAGGGCCTCCTGCGAGAGAATGGAACACTCTATGCACCACCTGCTTGTTCGGGCTTACCCAAGCCCCGTATGAAGATCTCAGTAGATACATCTAGCGGTTTGTCATCGCACTAATCTCCGACAACCATACACTTCCAGAGCTGGCCATCAATGCCTTCTGCAAGGGCATGCACAGCACGCCCCTATGGTGGAGGATTGGCGGCCGGCACTTCAGCTCACCGACGGAGCTGCTCTCGCAGAAGCCAACTTCATCACGAGAGGCAATGTGGGGGGCACGGGTTGGTCTTAGGATTGGACTACCGCTCCCCCGCCTCTGCCGAAAACCAGAAAGAAGACCCGGGCACCGCCAGCGGCGTCCACACCGGCATGAGGAAGCCTATCCACCCAACATCACCTCAACTACGAGGGAGCGCGATTACCACCGTCCCGCATGTAATCACTGAAACTTCATCGAGCAAGTCATCAAGAGATACTACTCCAGCACCATCCATAGCTCGTGGTTCGGAGAAGTTCTTCTGGAGAACCACGAGGCGAGAGCTTGCTCCATCAAGGGAACGCGGCTACCACCCCTTGAGCTCACCCCCTCCCACCTTGGGAGGAGAGTGAACACCCCACCCGCGGCGATAGGACACATTCACTCGTTCAGTGCCGGGGTGGGATAGGTAGCACCAAGAAAGATGTGGGCACCCTATTTTCGTGTTCCAAAGCGAAAGAGGTGTTGGGGCGGGTCGTATGCAGTGGACGGGCTTCTTGGCAAAAATTGTGCCCTCCCAGCGGGTGACTTACATCCCCTAGGAGCTGAAGGTGCTCTCTGAGTGGGTTCGGGAAGCTGCACCGGGTGAACTCAGTGTAGCATCGCCACTTTCATGCTCGGGGGCTCCAGAAAAACAGGGCATCATGACTCGGGGTTACCCGGGACCACGCGCACGGGAAAGGTTTTCCTAAAAACCCTGACACACACGCCGATTGGAGGTCCCAGGACCTCCACTCAGGGTGCCTGTCCAGGCTTTCCCGCGGATGGTCTCACTAGGGGGAATCCCACCTATGAGCAGAATATGAAGAGGGTGCCCTCCTCAGAAAACAGTCTTATGCGGACGGCAAGCCCCGTAGCGCAAGTACTTCTCCAGAGATAGATCCTGTGGATGGACACGAATGAAGTGGTTTTCCGCGCACTCATCTTGATTATCGTCCATCCGGGCTGCCTCGCTAACAAGGATCGTGTTAAGAATGGTTGCATCTTTCTCGGACTGGCTCTCCCGGGGGCACCATCCTGGACAAGCACGCGTACAGAATCCTGGGGCCCTCCGCACCTATGTTTCCTAGGTGAGCCGCCGGGCTCTCCGCGATCTACACCTCCCCTGCATGGCGGCTGGAGAGAGGTGTCGAGTAAGTCCCATGAATAGGATCTCCACCAACATCTACTTACCATGAAGTGTGTTGGGGATATACTTTTCGGGTATCCTCATTATGCCTCGCTGACAGAGTGGCCCACTTCAGGTTAGAGCTAAGCTTCACGGGTGGCCCAGTCAGAGAGAAGAGACGAGTCCAGTTTGGCTACGGGAAGGCCCAGAAGACTTACCGACATAGGCCTAGTTACTTGTAGTCCAAGATGTACTCTGTAACCGACTCGTAGTCATAGCCCGATAGGTCTCTCCTGTAAACCCTAGGCCTGCTATCTATATAAGCGGTCCTAGGGACCAGTCTTTAGGGCACCCCACAATAGTCTACAACCTCAACTCGCACAGGTGAAACCCTTGTAACCCATATTCCGGATCTGCCGTATTACTAGATTGCTAGCAGGAGTAGGATCCATCCACCGTCGGTGGATTCGAACCTGGGTAAACTTGTGTGCTCACTGTCCCGAAACACTGCCTGACTCACACCCCTCTCTTCCACACGCCCCGAGGAGCCCCTCATGCCATACTTGTCCTCAATTTGACGACAGTTGGCGCCCACCATGGGGCAAGTGAGCTTCAGATCTGTGTTCCGAGCGGACTCTACAAGAACTGGAATCAACGAAACAATCGTCGTCAGTTGCGTCCTCTACACCAGCGACGTCCCTCTCGTTCTTCTCGATGAGACTTGGATTTCGGCTAGGGAGGCCATGACTAGCTACACCATCATGTCTTTTGGTGAGATCGACGTTTACCTTGGTTTTGCTGAACCTACCCCACCCACCCTAGCGGTGATGATAGAGGCAAAAGAAGCTTCTAGGTCCACTTTGTTCGCGGAGGTGGTAGAGTTCTAGATCCCTGAAAACCCTAATCCTACCTAGCCCACACCTGACGCGGAGATAGTGGAGAAAACTGAGCCTGAAGCAGATCTTCCTGTGGACATTGAATCTGGAAAGGATCCCTAGCGAGGTCGAATCCTAGGACGAACTTCCAAGCGAGATCGAAACTCAGGAGGAACAAAGCAACAACAACTCTAGTTCCAGCTCTACCAATGCCGGAGTAGGAAAACCGTTCTTGAGGTACACGTTGAGGCGCATGATGCTGCATAACGCCAGCGTGGATGAGATTCTTGAGACCATTGAGCACTTCGAGGAAGCCCACGTAGAAAGCCGCAACTACCTCAGGGCGCACACATCACATTTTGTCGGATACGTTGGATCTGGATCCGGCTCTGCCGATGCTGGAGACAACGAGGACTCGGTGCTGGAGGCGATCGGAACAAACACCGGCTTACCGGCATCCTCGGATGATTCAATAACATCGGCAGATTTCTGAAAGTTCTCCGCGGAATATGAAGAGGAGTTCAACTCCAAGGCTGCAGAAGAAGGAGAAGCTATGGATGAAGGATCCGGAGGAAACTCTCCCAAAGCGTAGGATGATATGGATCTCAGAGAAAATCCCGACGTTTAGATGTCCGAAATTACTGATCGGAGCTTGACTCCAAGAAACAGACCCAAAGCCGTCTTTGCTACCGGCGCTGCCAAGAGGGCAAACAAGAAGAAGACTCCGGCTGAGGAGGCAATCTTCGAAGAATACGAAGAAGACTCAGACGGAGCTCTAATCTTGGAGGAGCCAAAAGACACTCCGGTGGATGGACACGTGGTTACCTCAGGTGCCTGTAAAATCCCCGGAGACAAGCTAACTATGCTAATCCCTACTGCTGTAGATCTTACACATGCAGAGTTGGAAGACAGGGCCCAAGCCCTAGAAGCACATCGCCAAGTACTCCTGGATGAAGCTAATAATCCTCTCAAGGAGAAAAAGCACATTGCATCTGCGGGGCAGTTCAACTCCCTGCAACATCAGAAGACCCGGAACGGCCCTGTGCAGGCTAACAAAAATCTGGAAGTCCACAAGACCCTCTCTGAGGGAGATGACACCGTCAAAGGAGAACCTTGGCTCGACAGTAAGGGAGATCTAGTGTATGGAACACCAGTGGAAAACATCGTTGCAGCCCGAGATATCTTGGTGAACAATCCAAACCTAGACCAAATCCAGTTGGGCGTAAAGCTACTTACCAAGGGCCTGGAGCATTAGAAGGCCACGAAATCCGGAAGCGGAAAACTGGGCTCTAAATCTGACCAATGTTGCATGGATCCGGCTTGGCATGACATAAGGGCCCGACGGGACGCAGAACAACGCTACTGCCCTGACCACCGGGAAGACAATTAATCCAGAACCGGATCTTTAGGGCAACGACTCAGAGCCGCATGTGACTGGAGTAACATTGCTCCAGCCATAGAGCGAGACACAGTTGCAGCGCTGGTTCCAAGGCATCCTCCCCAGTGATAGTCGAACAATCGCAGGGAAGATGAAGAAGAGCGACGTCGGGAGGATGACCGACAAAGGATGCCACCTCCTAGGCATACAAGCCGCCCGACTGAACCTCACCATAATGGCAGAAACGACGGACGAAGGAATGACGGACACCATGCCGAGACAAGCCGGCAGGGGGCTCGTCGCAACCAAGAACCTCCCCGGAACCAAAATAATGACGCTCCAGACGGTGGTCGGTGCTTAGCCAGAAATAATTCACCGGCACCACCCTCTCCACCAAGCAGCCATCATAGCGGCTCTCGAGGGAGCCATGGAGGGTATTGTGGCGGAGGAGGTGGTGGCGGAATCAGAAGTCCGGCTCTAAGGCACCACAGCCACAACGAACAGCCACGACAGCGTTCTCTGTCACCAAGTGATGCGAGGCACCAGATCAACTCTAACATAGAGGCACAGCGCTATGAGTAGGACAACATCTATGTGGGTCCAAAATGCTTCGGACAATGCATTCGACAAACAAACTTCTCGGAAGGATTTGCTATCTCAAGGCACATCCAGCCCTACGACGGTGTAGCCTGGCCAGACACTTGGCTCCAGGATTTTTTCCTGGCTTGCTGCATCGCCAAAGGAGGAAACAGCCTGGTCGCGACCCGGTATCTCCCGCTTATGCTGAGGAAGATGGCACAATCGTGGCTCAATGAACTTCCGAAAAACACCATCCACAACTGGTATGACATGCATAGCGTGTTCTTTCAGAATTTCGAAGGCACATATCGGAGGCCCTGTACGGTAGGAGACCTATAATGTTGCACCGAGAAGGCCGAATAAACTTGCCAAGATTATCTCGGATGGTGGATTGACACCAAGAACTCCTGTGAAGGAGTAAACGATCAAACCATGATTGAAGCTTTCAATGAGGGACTCCTAATTGGTTTGCTGCATCACCGCTTAAAGTGCGACAAAGTCACTAATCTGGGAGAGATGATAGAGATGGCAAGCAAATATGCAGATGTTGACGGTGATGCAGAAGGACTACTAAATACCCTGGCTATGCCACAGTCGGCAAAAGAGCCGAAGTAGCAAACCCAGAAGCACAAAAACACCTCGGAAGAAAAACCCACCGCGGAAATAGCAGTAGTCAACGCTACTTTCGGGTCCGGAGGTGGCCGCAGACACGGTTGTGGAACATCAAGAGTCCAAGGTAGAGGAGACCAGCAACCCGGTAAAACCAACTCTTGGGACGACATTGCCAACAATCTGTGTGCATCACTTAGATGCCAGCAGGGGCTTGTCCCACACAAATGTCGAGTGTCGTTTCAATGACGACATCAAAAAGACGAATCCACTGGCTATAGGGACAAGCGACGAAAAGGAAAGAAAAATTCCGACAAAGAAAAGGAGACCAAGGAAGATTCCGACATTGAGAACGCAGAAGCTTCAAATCCCAAGTCGGATGGAAAGAAGACCTTCCCAACAAAGAAAGAAACTTACATCACTTTCCTTGGGTCTCAACCAGCTAAGGTCAAGAAGGCAGTAATGCATGAGCTCAACGCAACTGTTTCGACTGTCCCTCAGTTTTTGGATTGGTCGGAAGTAACAATCACCTTTGACCACGGTCATCATCCACCTAAGTTGCACAGGCGAGGAAAGTACGCTCTAGTCATCAATCCACTTATTGACGGCTATGGTTTCTCCAAGACCCTCATGGACGGCGGCACTGCATCAACATCCTCTACATCGAAACGCTGCGTCAGATGAGGATCTCAGAAACATAGCTGAATCACAGCTCTGTAATTTTCCACGGAGTGGTCCCTGGAAGACAAGCAAATTCCATGGGAGAGATCACTTTGGACGTTACCTTTGGAACTCCAAAGAATTATCGGACGGAAGCACTTTCCTTTGAAGTGGTCATGTTCAAGAGCGCATACCATGCTATCTTCGGACGACTAGCTTACAAGGCTTTTATGGCTCATCCATGTTACATTTACAATTTGATGAAAATTCCAGGTCCCAAGGGCGTGATCACTGTAAGGGGAGACCCAAAGAAAGCATGATAATACGAGGACGGAAATGCTGCCTTTGCTGAAGCCGTACTGCATGCCCAGGAGTATCAGGAGAACAAGAAGACCATCGACCTACCCGAGATGTCCGCGACGAAGAAGGAGGTGACAAAGTTGACTCTAGAGGTCAAGGCATCAGAAGTGATGAAGACGACGCCGTTGAAGGATGATGACCCCTCCTAGGTGACCCAAATAGGTGTAGGTTTAGACCACACATAAGAAAGCGTGCTCATTGAGTTCCTCCAAGCCAATCAAGATATCTTCGCATGGTAGCCATCTAACATGATCGGAGTACCTAGGGAACTTGCTAAGCACTCTCTAAATGTACACCCAAACGGTAAACCCGTCAAATAGTCCTTACGATGTTTCGGTGATGAAAAGCGAAAAGCGATATCTAAAGAACTAGCCCGGCTCGAGTTAGCCGGATTCATAGAAGAGGGCATCCATACTGATTGGTCGACCAACCCTGTAATGGTCCCTACAATGGACACCACTGATTTAAGGATGTGTGTTGATTATACCGCCTTGAACAAGGCTTGTCCCAAAGATCCGTTCGCTCTACCTAGAATTGATCGAGTAATCGACTCTACGGGGGGCTCAGAACTCCTATGTTTTCTCGACGCATCTTCCGATTATCACCAAATCCGGATGAAGGAATCAGACAAAGTAAAAACTTAATTCATACCCACTTCGGAACCTTCTGTTTTGTTATGATGCCTTTTGGGATCAAGAACGCAAGAGCTATGTACCAACGCACTATGTAGCGTTGCCTCCACGATCAAATCAGATGCAATGTGCATGCATATGTGGATGACATAGCGATGATGTCCAAAAAGAAGGAAACTTTAATTTCTGACTTGGAGGAAAAATTCGCCAATCTACGCAAATACAACATAATGCTTAACTTGAAGAAGTGCTTCTTTGGAATACCAGCCGGAAAATTGTTAGGTTTCATTGTATCCCAAAGGGGCATAGAGGTGAACCGGGACAAAATTAAGGCTATACTCAATATTTCCAGGCCAACTCCCCTGAAGGACGTACAAAGACTAACTGGTTGCATTGTTACGGTCAGTCGGTTTGTAAGCCGTCTAGGTGAAAGAGCCGCACCACTCTACAAGCTCCTGAAAAAGACCAAAAAATTTGTTTGGACTAATGAAGCTGAAGCTACACTACAAGACCTAAAAGCAGTACTCTTGTCTGCTCCTATCCTTGCAGCGCAGGAACCTTAGGAACCGATGTTGCTCTATCTAGCTATGAAAAATAGGGTCGACAGCGTCATCATGGTGGTGGAAAGGCCAGAGGAAAAACAGTAACACCTGGTGCAGCGTCCGACTTACTACCTTAGTGAATTCCTAACTGAATCTAAGCAGCGGTATCTGCACTATCAAAAGCTGGCGTATGGTGTGTTCTTTGCATATAGGAAGCTACAACATTACTTTCAGGAGCACCAAATTACCTTGGTGAGCACAACTCTCATGAGAGACATAATTAACAATAGCGATGCTACATGACGTGTCACAAAGTGGGGAATAGAGCTTTCAGCTTTCGAAGAGCAATCAAATCCCAAATCCTGGCCGACTTTGTCACTGATTGGAAAGAGATAATGGAGAATATGACCCTACGAGAGTCGAAATACTGGACCTTACATTTTGATGGGTCTAAAGCGCTCGGGGACTCGGGGGCTGGCGTGGTGCTCAAATCACCCCAAGGAGATAAGCTTTTCTATGTGTTGCAGATCCACTTCACAGCAACAAACAACATTGCTGAATATGAAGCATTGCTGCATTGAATCCGGATTGCTAAGGATATCGACATCCGGCGACTTATGCGTTATGGACACTCGGATCTTGTTGCTCAACAAGTGTCGGATCACAATAATGCAAACAAGCACATGGCAGCATATAGGGGTGTCGTGGATGAACTATCTAAATCATTCGAACGGTTTGAGGTTCAACACATCCCTCGAACAAAAAATGAGGAAGCAGATACATTATCTCGAATAGGCTCTACCCGGAAAAGGTCCCGGATGGTGCTTTTCTAGAGCACCTTAAAGTTCCCTCTATCACGGGAGTTGATGAGGAGTACCCGACCAAATCCGACTCACCATTAATAGCAGTTATGATTGTGATTCCTAGCTGGAAAAAATCCTACCTTGATTTCTTGGTAGACAGCAAATTATCCGAAGATGAGGTTCGGAGCCGGCAGATCGTCCGACGAGCAAAAACCTATACGATAATAAATGGTGAGATCTATAAGCGAAGCGTGTCTAGGGTCTTTCAGCGCTGTGTTTCTCCGGAAGAAGGAGCGGAAACCCTAAGGGAGATCCGTGAAGGCGAATGCGGCCATCACGCTGCAGCCAAATCTTTACTGGCAAAAGCTTTTAGACACAGATTTTTCTGGCTTACAGCCAAGGCTGATGTCGAACGTCTTGTCAAGACGTGCAAAGGCTGCCAAAAATACGTCAAACAAGCTCATGTTCTGGCTGATCAGCTGCGCAATTTTGATAACATGGCCTTTTGAAGTCTGGGGGCTTGACATGGTAGGACCGTTTAAACGGGCTCCAAGTGGATTTACTCACCTCTTAGTGATGGTGGATAAGTTCACAAAATAGATTGAGGCTAAACCCGTCACAAGTTGTGATGGAGCAATAGCCAAAAGATTTGTCGAGGACGTTATAATCCGATACTGTTATCCGCACAATATTATTACAGACAACAGGAGCAATTTTTATATGGGAGAACTTGCCGAATTATGAAACGGTCAAAAAATCCGGCTTGATATTGCATCAGTCGCACATCCACAAGTCAACGAACAAGTCGAAAGAGAAAATGGTTTAATCCTTCAAGGCCTCAAACCAAGACTCGAAGAACCACTCGACCGTGCTGCGGGGGCTTGGGTGGATGAATTATCGTGTGTGATAAGGAGCTTGAGAACAACTCCGAATAGGTCAACAGGGTACACACCTTTCTTCTTAGTCTATGGCGCAGAAGCAGTTCTTCCTAGTGATTTGATTCATACTTCTCCCCAAGTTGTTGTGTATATCGAAGAGGATGCCGAAATTTCTCGACAACATGATCTTGATTTAATCGAAGAAGTTTGCGTCGTTGCTGAGTAGAGATCAACAACCTATCAGCAGAAGTTACACAAGTATCATAGTCAGAGAGTCAGGACCCGGTCTTTCAATAAGGGTGACTTGGTTCTCCGGCTTGTGCAAAAAAGAAAGCACAAACTTTCACCAGTTTGGGAAGGGACCTTTTTGGTTAGCCGAGTATTGCACAATGGTTCTTACTATCTAATTGATATGCGCCCAGTCAAAGAAAGACCTGCTACTAAGAAGAGAAAGAGAGCTGGATGCAGTACAAACCCGGAAAAACTAGACAGACTATGGAATATTGTTCACCTACGTCCCTTTTATTCTTAAAATTTCTTTGTTTATACTCATATATGTGTACATGTTCAAGGTGAAATAAAGTATTGGTTGCCTCAATATTTTCTGAGAAGTTTTATATTACCATCTTATTTTCGAATGATCATGTCACATTCAAAAATCCAAGAATACTTGAAAGTAATTTATGCTCATGTTTGTTCTGGTTAGATTTCTGATTCTAAAAATGCTACCTTCAGGTATAAATCTAAATTTTCTAGTTTATACTTTGGTTTTTGTCTGATTGATGGATGCGGGTATTTTCCAAGTAGTGAATTGTTGGTATTGGAAGCCGACTTTGTTTCTGAGTTTAAACTGGTTTAGCAATTGAGCTCCGTTGCTCGGCAAAGTTTCCGTGCTGAAGGTTTGCCGGCTCATGAAAGGGACGAGGCGGAAAGCCAGATAAACGATAATTATAGGCAAAACAAAAAGTGCTTATGTAAATTTTCAGGCACATCAAAACAAAGCCAAAAAGTGCTAAAAGAAAATAAAAAGCATCAGTTCTTACAAGCTTGGCACTAGCAAAATAATATACTACTTATTACAATCAGACTGTTTTAGGATAACACATTGTTTTCTGGTACATTATGATGCAGGAGAAGAGGCAAGATCTGTCGGCTTGCTGGACACATCACCCAAATCACCCCGATCTCTTTCCAAGACAAGTAAGTCAAACTCGGTCTGCTCATCGTCTTCAGAAATTTCAGTAGTTACTTCTTTGGGGAGTGGTGGTACTTCAACCGGAGTGAAGAATGGAGTGTCATAACTGGTCAGCTCAGCTACATGACATCCATATCCGACACAGGCGTCCATGATATCCTTGATGTTCTGCTTCTTGCCGTCTTCATCAACAGTTGAATAATCCTTGGTTACTTGCCATATTTCCATGCTTCCATGGTGGCTCATAACCATTGTTAGGGCATTCTATGCTGCAGTTCGCACATAAGACATGTTCCAATCTTTGATAAGTTGGGGAATCTCCTTTTCCTTGTCCCGCACCTCAAAGGCAGACATTATGTTCATGTCGGAAACCTTTAAGGCTTCACCAATGTCCTCTAGTGACTGGCGGAAAAGCAGATCTCAGACTGAAGTAAGCCAGCTGGTGCGAGACTCGGAGGAGGATGAATCCAGAATATTCAAAGGACCTGCATATATAAAGCAAAGTCAGAAATATATCTGAACTCCTAAAGTCAGAAGAAAGAAAGGTTAGAGACAGGAAACCCTACCAAAGATGGCATTGTCAACTTTGGTTTTCTCTGCTCGAAGACTCTAGAGTTCATCTCGGAGAGCTTGGGTGATGTCCTTCTCCGTGGCCAACTCATCTGTTAGATCCGAGATTTTCTTGTCCTGGATGGAGATCTTGAGATCACGTTCCTTGGTGGCTGATGAGGATATATACAGGGATTATGATGATTCTGACTGCTTGAACTGGAAGGAAATATTGAGTCAAATCAATAATGACTATCAGGTGAATTCATTCCTAGTTGACCATGATGCTTTCATTTATAAGAAATTTATATTGCCTAAGTCTTTGTGCTATTGTATGATCATGTACATGGGAGAAGAAGGCATAGCACGGAGTGAGGAGCTGAAGAATATGGAGCATGGCGTGTTGATCAATGAAGAATGCGCAAGGGAGGAGAGGGAGGAAGCGCAAGGAGCTACCAAGAAGAAGATCAACACATGGCAGGATCTCTCGCCATGGCGATAAACGACGTTCTCCGCCATGGCGCATCGCCGTGACAAAAACAGTCCTTTTCGCATTGACAGGCTGCTGGCAGAGAAACAGGCCCAATGTCTACCACGGCAGAACCCTGAGCCGAACCCAACTTTGGGTCAGTTTGTATCCTAGTTAGGTGGGACCAAGTCGTCCCAAGCTTAGGCCGCTACCCCGAAACGTCTTAAATAGATGGGGAGCACTAGTTTTAGGGTTTAGACCACGTTAAAATATTTTGGAGTTGTTTCTTTCATAGAACCTCTAGAATTACCCTATGATTGATTTTACCAACTATAATTGAGTGTGATCTGTTGTTCCACTGTGAATTAGTAGATTGCAAACTACCGTTCGTGGCCGATGGCTGTGTGCGCAAGAACGTGGTGTTGTGAATATCCCATAGGGTTCGAGAGCTGTTGCATTAGCATCAGGGTTCAAGCGGGAGAGTTCATAGCTATAGGCTATTTATCTATCCACCATTATCATCATCGACAAGTGCTTGCTGAGAAGATCGGGCCACCCTATATCATCTTGGTATCAGATTTCCTCGTTTACTTGGTGAGCATCCACAAATCCATCCGTAGATTAGATCTTGTTTTAGTCCTATACAGAAAAAGCCTCACAAAAATAATCACCATAGCCTAGATTGCATTGCTTTCATGTTTTAGTCGCTGATCATTCTATCTCATAGATCTGATCTATAGTTTTGATCCGTAGGAGTCTAGGTTTCGGCTTAGATCTAGTTTTTGCTTTCATACTTGTTCCCCATCTTTGTTTTCTGCCGCCACAAGTGCAGATCCAAATCAAGCATAAGAGTCCTCACTGTTTACTACTTGGCCGAGTAGGAATTGCAAAAAAAAAATCCTGCCGACTCTGCTGCGGCACAAAAACCGCCCTTTTTTCTGCCACGAGTCCGTATCTGCCACGGATCTGATTTCCTGCTGCGACACGATTTCCTATCGTTTTTCTGCTGCAGCATGCGTTCTGCCGCGAAGTACAGATTCTCTGCGACGGCACAGTTTTGCCCCGTTTTTCTGCCACGACAGCCATATAAAAAAATTGTGAAATTTTGCAATTTACCAAACCTTAGCTACAGCCATTCTATTTCACAAGTGTAGTAACTTTCCCATTGAGACTAGTTTCCGCTCTTACAGGCTGCTCGTAGGGTTTTGGTGCTATGCTTTGTAATTTGGCTGCGTGTGGTATATTAAAAACAAAAAGAGAGAAAAAGAATATAGCAAAAGAAAAAGCCAAAAGAGAAAGAAGCTATACAAAAGAAAGAGAAAAAGAAAAGGAGAGGCCTAGTGATATCTTTGTGCACCAGTAGATTGAGAAATCTTGTGCCTGTTTTACTTTGAGCTTTGCTAGTGTCTCTCAAGCGTAGTGCAACACCCTTCATAATTGCATTGCTACGTTTATCTCCACATGTGTGTTTCTTAGGTTGTTGTACGATCAGCACTAGGACTTGTTTACGGTGTAGTTAGGATACCATACCTAGAGCTCCACCATAAATAACCTGTGTGCCTTGTGATTGTTCTCCATACCCTTGATATTCACTTCATCACATCAGTGCATAAGTCTTTGATTTCGTTTGGTAAAGCATCTCTATTCACTTTCGAACGATAAGATCTACTTTCTTGTCAGTTGTGAGTGAGTTGTGTGTGTTCCACAAAGAAAATTCTATTTTGTGCACTAATGTATTAATCATGTCTTCTAGTAGTGTTGATGTGATGTAGAAAAATGATACAGATGATTATCCCTTTCGATTACAATCCTATTGCAACAGCACATTTTGGGAACAGGAGTCAGGAGTGGTGCCTAATTCGGGTTTGTTCCACTTCATCACAGAAATTAGTGGTAGACAAGCTTCTACTATCATTGATACTTGTTCTTCCATAAATTTGGTTAGTGTTGAGGTTGTTGAAAAGCTACAATTATGTACACGTGCATTAAAAAACCCATTTATGTTAGCAACTTTTGGTCATGCACTACCAGTTATTCAGATCGCATCTGTTCCACTCACCATTTATGGCCCTAGCAGGACGATTTCTTGTTTTGTCGTTCCTAGAGCGTTTAACTCCTGTCATACCATGTTGGGAACAATGTGGTGTAATCAATTTCAAGTTGTGTTTGGTAGTGAGTGTTCTGATCCTTCGATCGTTTGGAATGATAAGCACACTTGGTTATCACGTACACGTATTAAGCAATTTCAGGAGATTAGGCGTCAAAACCTATGTGCACCTGTAACCACCAACATTAAACCACACGTTGATCCTGTCATAGAAGAACCGATAGTGAGAGTTGATGTGCTCATCGTTCGACGTAGAGCTCGTTGGGAACCCCAAGAGGAAGGTATGATGAGCACAGCAGTAAGTTTTCCCTCAGTTATGAAACCAAGGTTTAATCGAACCAGTAGGAGCAAGGAAACACCCCAAAGGTGTTACTAGCTGAGCTTTGGCAGGGCGCACTACCGGTGCTAGTAGCAACGTGGAGACCTGCACAACACAACCACAGAACTTTGTCC
The DNA here is from genome assembly GCA_023614405.1 of Avena insularis. NCBI lineage: Eukaryota > Viridiplantae > Streptophyta > Magnoliopsida > Poales > Poaceae > Avena > Avena insularis. The sequence continues at coordinate 371,494,953 of CM042690.1, forward strand.
CCAACTTGCGATGAGGTTGTCAATCTCACCGTGTTTTGCAGAAAACAAGGGATTAAACGTATCGATGGAAAGAAGTAGAAGTTTGCAGAAAGTAAACACAAAGTAGTAAAAGATTGTAGATTGTATGAAAAGAGAAAGGACCGGGATCCATAGTTCACTAGAGGTGGCTCTCCTTAGATAAATAACATGCTAGGTGAACAAATTACAGCGTGGCAATTGACAAACACCGAGAAAGCAATACATGCATATACTAATCATCTTGACTCCTTTGAGACTTGATTAGGCATTACAACATAATACATAGACCGCCATCCAACTGCATCTATGACTAATAATCCACCTTCAGGTTATCATCCGAACCCCCTCCAGTATTAAGTTGCAAGCAACAGATTATTGCTTTACGAACTGCGTGTAAAGTAAACAATACGATTGTTCTATGAACAAAGGATTGCTGTTTTCTCCCTAGTAGCAATAGCACATCTAGTACCTTAGAGATTTCTGTCACTTCCCCAGATTACCAGAGGCATGAACCCACTATCGAGCATAAATACTAACTCTTGGAGTTGCTAGCATCTACTTGGCCAAGATAGCTACTAACAACGGAAAGCATCCAAGATCACAAATAACAAAGACATGATAAAATCAATAATCAATCTAAAATAGCATCTCAATATCCATCGGATCCCCACAAACACAACATGTATGAATACAAATAGATGATCTTGATCATGAACGGAGCTCACAAGATCTAAACGTGAAAGCACAAAGGATAAGAACCAGCCATCTAGCTACTACATGGATCCGTAGTCTAAGGATGAACTACTCACGCATCACACCGGAGGCTTGCATGGTGATGAAGAAGGCCTGCAGGGTGAATTCCCCTCTCTGGCAGGGTGCCGAGAAGAGCTTCAGATCCCTCCCGATCTAGGGATGGAGATGACGATGGCTACAGACTCTTTCGTGGATTTTTGATCGGGTACTTAGGGTTTTCATCCCGAGGGTAATATATAGGCGGAAGGAGAGGCTGAGGGGGTGCCGGGAGCGGCCACACCACCCCCTGGCACGGGCCAAGCCTGGCCGCATAGCCAGGTGGTGTGGTGGCCCCTAGGCCCTTCTCCGTCTCGTATTCTGGCACTTGATCCCTTCCGGAAAAATAGGCACTTTGGCTTTTGTCCCGTCCAATTCCGAGAATATTCATTTTCTGACTTTCCTGGAACCAAAAACAGCAGAAAATAGCCAGCTGGCATTGTGGCTCTTGTTAATAGGTTAGTCCAAGAAATCATATGAAAAGTACTCCAAAGTTGGAACAAAACACAAGAAAGTGGATAAAACCAAGCATGGAACATCAAAAATTATAGATACATTTGCAATGTATCAACATCCCCAATCTTAACTCCTGCTCGTCCTCGAGTAGGTAAGTGATAAAAAGAAAGAATAATTTTTGAGGTGACATGCACCATCAAAGACTTGATCAAAGTATTTGCAAAACATTCAAAGCTGGGATCATAGTACTTCAATCATAACATGAAAGACAAAGTTCTAGCAATAAACAAAGAAACTATGATGCAACATGAAAAGACACAAACAAAAGATTCATGAATAACAATGCTTTGCAAGATGTTTGTTTGTTTCACATAAAGAAAACATAGCATAAAAGTATTCAGCTTGTCCCTCATAGAGTAGCAAATATAAATGCATAGGACACCTTCAAAGTTCATAAGAGTGACTAGATACAAATAGTTTAAAACAAGCAATATCAAGTTATGCATCAATCAACTAGTCTTGGGACAATGCACATAGAACTAAGAATGGCCACTATGCTCTCAAAGTAGGTGCATAAAGGTAGAAGGTCGAGACTCAATATAATGGTGGAAGAAAGGCCTTTGTAAAAGGAAGTAGGGATTCAAGTCTCATAAAGAGCTTCCAAAAATTATGGTACTCATAGCTTTCACCTCTCATTGCCCCTATCATAAGCATCTTGAAGTGATTAAGGTTAAAGTGAACAAACTATGGTGTACATGCTTGATGAAGTATAAGTCAGAAATCTCATGTCCCTTGTATACGAGGGCCGCTCCTCATGCTACTCAAGTTTAGTCACCGGTAAGTTCTTGTCATCGTAAGTACATGTGTATCATAGAGAACCGCCAACGGGGTACCCTTTGCCCGGTGATACGGAAGAATCCCCATATAAAAATGACAAGGCAAGCAGACAACGAGCATCTCAGCATTCTTCTTATTTACCATGGGAATATGGTGCTTTTTTCTCTCTTTCCTCTTTTCATAGTATCTCTTTTTTTTCTCTTTTTTTCTCAATATAGGACTCTTTTTTTATAAGAAGAATGCTTCATAGATAGCTCATTATGGTTACGCTGCAGGTTTCCACCATGTCAGCATGGATTAGACCAGCGGCCTAGGCGTTTCTCTAACACATATACATAACTCCATGGACTTACAAGCTCCCCTTTCATTTCACACCGACGACATCCATATACAAAACAACATGATATGAACTAGGTACAAGTACCAAGTGCAATGTTGAAAGCGTTCCTATGAAAGCATGGTTCTGCTAATTCCCAACAAATAAGTGCAAGCATATACAACATAGATGACACAATGGTTGAAGTTTATTAAGGGCAAGTAAAGTAAAGTGTGCCATCAAGTTCGTGAGAGCTTTAATCACTAGTTTTCTCATAACAAGTTTAATTTGGAAGGTAAACAAAAGCATGAATATACTTGGAATAGCATAAGTTAGTAGGTAGGTATGGTGGACTCTTTGGAATAACTTGGTTTAGAGAGTTGGATGCATGAGTGGAACTCATACTTTGTTTTGGAGGCTAGCAAAAGACTGGGAGCGACAAACTAAGAGAGCAATAATGGCCATAATCATGCAGAGCGACAAAACATCATTGATCAAAGCATAAAGTGATACTACAAGTTGAAAAGTAAAGGATCATAAAGGCTATGGTGACTTGAGATAGCCAGAACATGGTGTGAGCATGCGCCAAGTCAACCCAAATAAAGCATCAAAGGAGAATACCACTATACTATGCTTTAATATGCTAAAACAACGCATGATTCACCCAAGGCACATTAAGCAATCTCAATTGTTTATAACAAGTCATGCTACAACAAAGAATACTAAGCATAAATCCAAAACAATATCAAGCATGGCATGACAAAGCATAGGCCACAGTCAAAATGAGCTCTTTTTACCACATAAGTATGAACTTTCCTACTCTTTTCCAAACCAAACCAAACCATTTGCAAACCAATGTATGAAAAAGGGGGTCCAACCAATTTATTCAGCAAACTAAGCAAACCAAGCAAACGAAAAACCAAAACGAAAACGAAAAAGAAGATGCTCCAAGAACAACACAAATGTGCATGAAACAATAAAATGAAGCGTTTGGAAGAAACCTGAAATTTTTATTGATGAAGAAGGGGATGCCTTGGACATCCCCAAGCTTTAACGCTTGTACTTCTTAGATATTTCTTGGGGTGACACGCGTGGCATCCCCAAGCTTGAGCTTTAGTCCATCCTTCATCTCATTACTCATTCCTTCCATACACCTGAAAATTTTCCTTCATACAAAACTTCACACAATCTCATTAGCAACATTAGTGCACTTAAGATAAATAAGTCTTAAGGTTCAGTTCTAACACCAAATAAACTTCCATTAGAACACTAGATACTGTAGCACTTCCTTCAAAAAGCTCAATTCCCCAAAAGAACTCAAAAAGGAACCCACAAGAAGCGAATGCAGAAAATGGTAGAAATCTGTCAAAACAAACCAGCAGGTAAAGACGAATTTTTTCGAAGACCTTCTGTTGCAGAAATCAAAAAGTGTTGAACTAAAAAAAGTTAGATAACAACCTGGTTCAGAAGCACAAACAATTACAGCTCAATTCGAGATACAGAGCTCTCTCACGAATTTTTACGGTGAAGCACAAAAATCTGTTTTGGGACAGCAACTTTCCTAATCATTCACTCTCATTAGAGGTTACTCTTGGCAAAAAAAGCAAATAAAAAGGATAATGAGAGGTTATTACCTAGGTAATAACTTCCAAGACTCATCTAAAACTTTTGGGTTATCTCTCAATAAGTACTTTTCTTTAACGCCTTTAAGTTAGGCATAAGAAGCAAAGAAAGAATCAAGTGTTCTCAAATGAAGAAGCATTAAAACCAAATTTTGTTTTCATAGGAGAAGCAAAAGAAATCTTTTCTCTCTTTTTAGGGAAGTGCTCTATACCTTTCTTGAGTGGGATTTGATATTTAATGGTGCCTTCTTTCATATCAATGATGGCACCAACAGTTCTAAGAAAAGGTCTTCCCAAAGTAATAGGACAAGAAACATTGTATTCAACATCCAAAACATAGAAATCAACAGGGACATAGGAATCGTTAACCATAATAAGAACATCATTAAGACTCCCCATGAGTTTCTTTTTAACATTATCATCAAGTGAGACATTCAAATAGCAATCTTCAAGAGGAGGCAAATCAAGCATATCATAAATCCTTCTAGGCATAATAGAAACACTACTATCAAGATCACATAAAGCTTTGAAATCAAAGTCATTCACTTTCATATTAATGATGGGTTCCCAACCATCTTCTTGTTTTATAGGAATAAAAGCTTTATGTTTCATCTTTTCTTCTTTAATCTTTATGAGAGCATCAGTAATGTGTTTTGTAAAGGCCCTGTTCATAGCACTAGCATTAGGACTTTTAGCAAGCTTTTGTAGGAACTTAATAACTTCAGAGATATTGCAACCATCAAGATCAAAATCAAGCTTATCATATAGAGTAGTAGAACTATTACTAGCCTCAACACTAGTGGTGGTGATAGTAGAAACACTAATGTTTCTAGCAATTTCATCTTCTCTTTCCCACTTAGCATGCAATTCAGCTAATAGTCTAACATTTTCATCAATTCTTACTTGTATGGCATTAGTAGCTACAAAGGGATTATCATTAGTTTTAGGTTTAGCAGCCATTTTATTCAAAGAAGATTGAGTTTCAGCCAAAGATGCTATATTTCTTTCAGCATTAGAGAGTTTTTCCTCAATAGTTTTGTTGAAAGCAGTTTGTTTACTAATAAACTCTTTAAGCATAACTTCAAGTTCAGAGGGAGCACTCTTATTATTGTTGTAAGAATTTCCATAAGCATTACCATTGTTGGGAGGATATGGCTTATAATTGTTGTTACCAAAATTGTTCCTATAAGCATTATTACCGTAAGCATTGTTGCCAAAATTATTATTTCTTATGAAGTTCACATCAACTTGCTCTTCTTGAGCAACCAAAGAGGCTAAAGGAACATTATTTGGATCAATATAGGCTTTCCCATTAACAAGCATAGACATAATAATATCAATCTTATCACTCAAGGAGGAGGTTTCCTCAACAGAATTTACCTTCTTACCTTGTGGAGCTCTCTCAGTATGCCATTCAGAATAATTAACCATCATATTGTCCAGAAGTTTTGTTGCAGCACCCAAAGTGATGGTCAGAAAGGTACTTCCAGCAGCAGAATCCAATAGGTTCCTTAAAGAATAGTTCAATCCTGCATAAAAAGTTTGGATGATCATCCAAGCAGTCCGTCCATGAGTGGGACAATTCTTTACCAAAGATTTCATTCTTTCCCAAGCTTGAGCAACATGCTCATTATCAAGTTGTTTAAACTTCATTATTTCACTTCTCATAGATATAATCTTAGCAGGAGGATAGTATTTTCCAATAAAAGCATCTTTGCACTTAGTCCAAGAATCAATACTATTCCTAGTTAAGGAATTCAACCACTCTTTAGCTTTTCCTCTCAAAGAGAAAGGAAACAATTTCAGCTTAATAATATCACCATCTATATCCCTACGCTTTTGCATCTCACAAAGTTCAACAAAGTTATTTAGATGGGAAGCAGCGTCTTCATTACCAATACCAGAAAATTATTCTCTCATAACAAGATTGAGCAAAGCAGGTTTTATCTCAAAGAAAGTATTTTCCGCCACAGGTGGAGCAATAGGTGTGCTCATAAAATCATTGTTGTTGGTGCTAGTGAAGTCACACAACTTAGTGTTTTCAAGAGTAGTCATTTTGTTTTGGGTTTTCAAATAAGAAAGCAAACTTGTAAAACTATTTTTTTTTGTGTTTTTTGAAGAACAAAACAAGGAAACAAGGCAAAAAGAAAATAAGCAAAACAAAAACACAAAGTAAAGAGATTGGTTATGAGGGAGTTCCCTTGTGAAGATGTCCTTGACTCCCCGGCAACGGCGCCAGAAAAGATCTTGATGTGCTCGTCATTCGACGTAGAGCTTGTTGGGAACCCCAAGAGGAAGGTATGATGAGCACAGTAGTAAGTTTTCCCTCAGTTATGAAACCAAGGTTTACTCGAACCAGTACGAGCAAGGAAACACCCCAAAGGTGTTACTAGCTGAGCTTTGGCAGGGCGCACTACCGGTGCTAGTAGCAACATGGAGACCTGCACAACACAACCACAGAACTTTGTCCCCAACTTGCAATGAGGTTGTCAATCTCACCGTGTTTTGCGGAAAACAAAGGATTAAACGTATCGAATGGAAAGAAGTAAAAGTTTGCAGAAAGTAAACACAAAGCAGTAAAAGATTGTAGATTGTATGAAAAGAGAAAGGACCAGGATCCATAGTTCACTAGAGGTGGCTCTCCTTAGATAAATAACATGCTGGGTGAACAAATTACAGCGGGGCATTTGACAAACACCGAGAAAGCAATACATGCATATACTAATCATCTTGACTCCTTTGAGACTTGATTGGGCATTACAACATAATACATAGACCACCATCCAACTGCATCTATGACTAATAATACACCTTCAGGTTATCATCCGAACCCCCTCCAGTATTAAGTTGCAAGCAACAGATTATTGCTTTACAAACTGCGTGTAAAGTAAACAATACGATTGTTCTATGAACAAAGGATTGTTGTTTTCTCCCCAGTAGCAACAACACATCTAGTACCTTAGAGATTTCTGTCACTTCCCCAGATTACCAGAGGCATGAACCCACTATCGAGCATAAATACTAACTCTTGGAGTTGCTAGCATCTACTTGGCCAAGATAGCTACAAACAACGGAAAGCATGCAAGATCACAAATAACAAAGACATGATAGAATCAATAATCAATCTGAAATAGCATCTCAATATCCATCGGATCCCCGCAAACACAACATGTATGAATACAAATAGATGATCTTGATCATGAACGGAGCTCACAAGATCTAAACATGAAAGCACAAAGGAGGAGAACCAGCCATCTAGCTACTACATGGATCCGTAGTCCAAGGATGAAATACTCACGCATCACACCGGAGGCTTGCATGGTGATGAAGAAGGCCTGCAGGGTGTCAGAAAGAGCTTCAGATCCCTCCCGATCTAGGGATGGAGATGACGGTGGCTACAGACTCTTTCGTGGATTTTTGATAGGGTACTTAGGGTTTTCGTCCCGAGGGTAATATATAGGCGGAAGGAGAGGCCGAGGGGGTGCCGGGAGCGGCCACACCACCCCCTGGCGCGGGCCAGGCCTGGCCGCGCGGCCAGGTGGTGTGGTGGCCCCCAGGCCCTTCTCCGTCTCGTATTCTGGCACTTGATCCCTTCCGGAAAAATAGGCACTTTGGCTTTTGTCCCGTCCAATTCCGAGAATATTCATTTTCTGACTCTCCTGGAAGCAAAAACAGCGAGAAAAGCAGTACCGCACTGTGGCTCTTGTTAATAGGTTAGTCCAAGAAATCATATGAAAAGTACTCCAAAGTTGGAACAAAACACAAGAAAGTGGATAAAACCAAGTATGGAACATTAAAAATTATAGATACATTTGCAATGTATCAAGAGTTGATGAGACAAATGAGGTTTCTACTAATGTAATCATCTCTACTCTTAGTGTTGTTTCTTATGATATCCAGGTTGCTTTTGAAGAAAGGGGGCCGTTTATTTTACAACCTGTATCACTGGACTGTGCATTGTCACTTGTGGAGGATGTTCTAGTACCTACTACAACTGAGGAGATTGTTGATGCCATCAGTACTGACTTGGAGATTCAGCCAACATATGCAACATATTGTGAGTCTATTCCTTTGTTGCTGCTTCCTTGTGATTTGCCTTGCACTAATGTTTCAGCAACATGTGATAGTTTACGAAATCCAAATTTTCATCATGTGGTACTGATTACACATAAAGAAATACTTGCTCGAATACCACCTGCTGATATTGTGTATTCCATCATGCTAAATGAACCAATGAGTATGAGTTGTGCTATGGATAAGATTTATGAAATTTCATGTCTAAATTCTAGCACATATTCTCCTTGTTTCACTTTTAATCTAATTGGTGAATATAGCATGGATGGAAATTTTCTTGTGGATCACATATGCATAACTTGTGATAGAATCGCTGAACTGAAACATGCTGTTTTCAGCCATACATGTTGTGTATCGATGTCTTTTTGCTGTGGGACATATGCTAAAATTTGTGATAGTATGAAACTAAATTCAGATCTAGTTGATATATTACAGCCAACACAAGTAATTTTACCTATGTTGGATCGTTGTAATCTTGCTAGAATAGAACCCAAGTTTTCATATCCATTATGTTCGTCCCAAACGTCTTTGTCTAGTTATGCTAATGCTTTAGACTTCACTGATATTTGCAAATTGAGTTGCATCTTACATACTGGACAACATGATCATGTTCATAATAATTAGAGTAGCTCGGTCGAAGCATGGCATGAATCAGTTTGGTTTTCACACATATTGAATTGGTTTGATCTTGTTCACAAATTTGATCAAAGATCTTCTTTGAGAAAACTGAATTTAATATTGAAGAACAAGACTATCTATTTAGTTGTTTTTCACCATGATCATGATACTTTGTACTTCACTTATACCTGCAATTTATGTTGCTTGATGTATACTGGAAATATTTTTCATGTGAACAACAATACTACAACATGTTATATATACATATACTTTGCGTACACGTTGTTCTTTTTGTTTGTTCCACTTTCATCTTACCTAAAGCCGTGGATGGATTTTCATGTAGAAAGGAAGGATGATGAGGATATATACAGGGATTATGATGATTCTGACTGCTTGAACTGGAAGGAAATATTGAGTCAAATCAATAATGACTATCAAGTGAATTCATTCCTAGTTGACCATGATGCTTTCATTTATAAGAACTTTATATTGCCTAAGTCTTTGTGCTATTGTATGATCAGGTACATGGGAGAAGAAGTGTAACTACCTCGGTAAATTACACTCTTAGTTACATGCCTGGAAGAGCGAAAGTGGTGAAAATAGTACGGTGGGGCCCAGGGGCCACTCACAGGTAGACCTTTCGGCCGTCCTAACCACTTCCAGAACATCGGGAAAAGAACGAGCGGCGTAATCGGCAGGCGAAGGGATCAACTACATACACAAGTGAGTATGTATGCAAGCCACCATACAACTGTTCACAGAGCCACTCCATCTAAAAGAAATAGAAATATTGCAACGCCATACGGCAAGATCCAAATATCCTAGATAGAGATAATATTTTAGGATAGCTCCTCATACATCAAACATCAGAGTATCAGGCGGAAGCAGAAAACAAGGTCCGAGTACGGATAAGAAGCAAATCGGCATAAGATGCCATATAAATAAACACATCCCGCCCACGGATCTCACGGATCCCCGTTCCCGGAATCTTTGCACCGAGTGATCGTTGCCAACATCATCTGTCTCCTCCACCCAGTATCCATCTTGCGAGTACACCTGTTCATCTGAATCAAACAATTTATCATGTGAGACCCTAGGGGTACTCAGCAAGTCTTTATGCCTCTAAAGGGGACATAACCTGGGGTGACGCAATTGCAGCAAAAGATAATAACTAACAAGTCTATAGATACTCGCTAACCATCCGCCTAACCAATGATAGACGGATGTCCGTTAATTAAGAACAACAGTTATAATAGTATAATTAACATATCCCTCCTCCTTCTCGCTTACCAACGAGAAAGCGGACGAACAACCCATCCGTTGGAAGTTTTATTAACCATTCCTTAAGTGTTGCACTATTTACTAGTCAGGTACTTAGTCAGATTAAAAGCGGTACTTTAGTTATACTTGTCTATGATCAAGAAACTGTGCTCCAAGTCGTCCATAACCGCGGACACGGCTTTTAGAAAGATTTACACTGTAGGGGTGCACAAATAGCAACACACACTCGATCAACCTCGGAAAAACCAACTCAAAACCCAACGAGGCATTCACGACAAAGCGATCATAGGATTCAAAAATATTTCAGGGGGCCACCCCATTAAGCTACCCGCAACGAAGTTGGCCGGCTCCGAGACGGACCCAAGGTTTGCGCCAATGGCTGTAAACGACTAGGAACCCGAAAGTGTGACTGGGCTTGTCGATACCGCGAAAACACTCCGCAATTCCTAAACAGTACAGGTGCTCCTCGCACAATCTTAAATAAAATAGTAAATCATGGCATAAGTACAGGATAGTAACAAAGCCCCAAACTACTTTGTGGCCCCAAGAAATAAGAATGAATCAAGCTCTGGCTCAGGGGGGTCCACAGGCCTCCTGGATGTGGATAGTGCGAATAGTCAAGGAACATGAATCAAGTACTCGGGGTCCTACGGGACACAAGTGAGCATGAAGAACCAAATAGCAGATATAGCTCACCGGTGCCACTTTCATTAGTTATCCCATTACTACTCCGGTTAAGTTGTTTAGGTACCTCGTTATCCATCAGACACTCACATACCCTACACATGCAGTTCTACGACTCGCATGGTTCAAACAACTCCTGTAGTAATGGCTCATGGGATGGAGGAACAAGCTTCGGTGGGGTTTAAAAGTAAAGGCTATGCAGTACTTGGGATTCAATTTAATGCAATCGCGACTCAATGATGCAAGAACAAGATAGAAGCAATAGGTACTATATGTATGCAAGCATGTGGTAGTGCTTGCCTGGCAGCTCAGTTGAAGCGAGAGTCGGATTTGGGTAGTGCTCCTGATATTCCTGATATATCCCCTGCTCGGCGTCTATTCGAAGAAGAACCAAACAAACAAGGGCCAACATAAATAAAATGCATAAGCATAAGAATTAAAATGCGACAAGCAAACAAACATGCCATGATGAATGATGCACAATTTACATGGCAATAAAGTAGCATGGCATGGGTGAGGTGTGGGGTACAAGAATAAAGCATTTTATTAAGTTTTAGTCATGTTTTGCTCTCATATAAGTTGCTGTATACTTTATATTTATATGATGCACGCTGCAATTCAGAACAAGGAATGCATAGTTAGAACGGGCTCGTCGCGCTGATCGATTTAGACATATTATTTGTCAAATTTGGAGTTAAAGATTTAAAGTTATTAATTATTTAAGAAAAGGCATTTTTATTGAAATTTTAATCATCTCGAAAATTTAAGTGCTCAAACAATATTTTGAATGGCATATTTGAGTTTCTCACATTTTTCTGATTCAAAAACATATATCATTTGTATTATTTGGAATTAGAATTCAAAAGTTATTAAAACCAGATTTAAATTCATATTTAAGCATTTTCTGAAATCATTTTATTTAAACAGAAAAACGTCAAGACTTTTTACACCTAGACAGAACTAGCCTCAGCCACAGACAGGTGGGCCAGCGCTGACTGTGCGGGGACAACGTGCGGAACCTTTTCTCACCGGCATAGGTGCTAGCCCAGGAGGCCGACAGGTGGGGTCGTGACCTCATGGTCCACCAGCACGGCCAGTGGGCGACACACGGCGGATCCAGGGACTGCGGGTCAAGGATTACAAAATCCCGGGAACCTTTTTGCAAAATTGCTAGGGGGGCTATCTGGTGGTCCTGGGAGTACTGCGGGTTGAGGCAAAAATGTGTGGATTTGCAAAGTGGCGACGTCGTCTTTCTTTCTTCCCGTCTCTGTCGACAGAGAAGCAGCGGCGCGCGGGGGCTCGAACCTGACGCAGGCGTCTGTATGGCGGCGGTGACCACTGCAGTGGCTTGGGGGTTGTGCTGGCTTGCGGTCGCGCGGCTAGGTAGAGCGTGATGCGACGCGGGGACGTGCAGAGGCTCGTGCTCGCCGGTGCATAGAGAGTGTTCGTCGGCAGGATCTAGGTGACCAGGAGGCGACGGTGAGCCGGAGGTTGTCAGGAAGGATCGTGGGCTCACCGAGGGGTTGCTGGTGGAGACGGATCGGCCTGGGGCGCGGTGGATCGACGGCGATGCAGACGCTCCCGCAGCTAGGGTTTCGGTCGGCCTCGTCGGTGTTCGGCGGCTGCAGGGCGTCTCCTCCTCGTGGCCGTGAACAGGGACGTCACCGGGGCTGCGGCGGGCTTCCTCGACACCAAGACACACCACGCCACCGGCTTGTAACGAGTAGGTGGGGTAGAGGCCGACGGTGAGGTCGTCGGGGTGTGAGAGAGAGGGAGTAGCAGGCAGGTGGTGGGGAGAAGAAGGGTGAGGCCTTGGGGATCTGGGTATGCAGAGGAGGCGTGGGGAAGGAGATAAAGCAGCAAGGGAGAGGGGAGATGCCGTGGGGCACATTGGATAAAAAGGTGGCTTTGGCCACCTTTGTCCTTCACGTGCTCGACGTGGGCGGCCAGGGCAGGGCAGGGGTAGGGGCTGCCAGGTGGGCCAGGGAGAGATCAAGGAGGGGCAGGCTCAGGTGGCCCTTTGTGGCAGAGAGAAAGAGAGAGAGAGGCTCGGTGTAGCTAGGGATAGCTTCGGCTAGGGTTTAGGAGGGGCTCGGGTTAGGGTTGGGGTAGATGGGGTAGCTCAGGTGTGGGCCAGCATGGCAGGGAGAGAGAGAAAGGTGGTGAGGGTGGGATGGTAGGCTCGGCAAAGGAGGGTGGTGGTTAGAGCTAGCATGGTTAGGGTTTTAAGAGAGGGAAAAGAGAGAGAGGGTAGGATATGGGTTTAGGGTTTTGTTTTTTAAGAACAAGCAAAAAAAATGGATGATGAGAAGGAGAGGAAGATGTAGAGCCTTTTATATGTGACAAGCAAAGCCACATCCATGCATGATGGATCAAGATGAGGGTGGAAGGAAGATAGAGAAATGTTTAGGGTTTTGGTGCACAGGCAAGGAGAGACAAGATAGAGAGGGTGTGATGGTAAAAGCAAAATAATAGAGCTTACTTGACATGATCCACTCCAAAAACAAATAAAAACCAAAGGATCAAAGATGGTGGTGATCTTGCATGGCCCATGCATAATCATTAAATGCCATGTTTCCTTCTTGTCAAAACAATAGATAATTCACATGGCATTTATTCACATGCATTCCAAAAATATGGATCTAGGCCAAGCCAAAAGAATAGAATTGGATCCATCCCAACTCACATGAGCTAGATTAAATGTCAAGAGAAAGTAAAAGCTCATGGGTAATTAGGATGGTGGAATTATAAGGTGGTGACAAAGAAAGGTGACGGAGTTGAATAAAAGATATGCCCCCAACTCAACTTGGGCATCAAGCATTTATCAAGAACCAACTGCAATACAACAAGAGCCAAATACAATTACTAATGCATATGAGAGAAGAACCAAATGAACAGGGTTTTATATGATGCTCAAATGCAAGATGGCTTGATGACATGAGCTTGATATAATTATGATGCAACAATTATATGTAGGAAGTAGCCATTATATTAGTAGACCATGTAACATTACATATGTTAGACAAATGGGATGCTACAAGAAGGCATAGCACGAAGCGAGGAGCTGAAGCATATGGAGCATGGCGTGTTGATCAATGAAGAATGCGTGAGGGAGGAGAGGGAGGAAGCGCAAGGAGCTACCAAGAAGAAGATCAACACATGGCAGGATCTCTGCCGCGGGAGAGAAACGACGAGTTTTCCTGCCACAGCAGGCTGCTGCTGCACAAAAACAGAGTCCTTTTCTTCCACGGCAGGCTACTACGGCAGAGAAACATGCCCAATGTCTGCCACGGTAGAACCCTGAGCCGAACCCTTCTTTGGGTCGGTTTGTATCCTATTTAGGTGGGACCAAGTTGTCCCAAGCTTAGGCCGCTGCCCCCCAAACCTCTTAAATAGATGGGGCACACTATTTTTAGGGTTTAGACCACGTTAAAATATTTTGGAGTTGTTTCTTTCATAGAACCTCTGGAATTACCCTATGGTCGATTTTACCAACTATAATTGAGTGTGATCTGTTGTTCCTCTGGGAATTCGTAGATTGCAAACTACCGTTCATGGTTGACGGCTACGTGTGCAAGAGCATGGTGTTATGAATATCCCATAGGGTTCGATAGCTGTTGCATTGGCATCAGGGTTCAAGCGGGAGAGTTCATAGCTACAGGCTATTTATCTATCCACCATTATCATCATAGACAAGTGCTTGTTGAGAAGATCGGGCCACCCCATATCAGGGGCCATGTTGGATGATTCAAGAATGTTGTTGATACTACGCTCATGATCTTCCTTAAGCTTATTCAGCTCTCGCCTCAAATTGGCATTCTCCACCTCCAGGGTTTTGAAATTCTCGGCATCTTCAATCATTTTGCATGACTATTGGACCAGTTATGTAAAAACAAGATAACAGTCGGATAAACATTCGACTATGAAATAAAAAAAGAGAAAGTATGACGATTGAAATGATTACCTTCAGCTTCATCTTTGGAAATTTTCAATTGAGCATTCTCTAGATAGAGAGCTCCAATCTCTCTCCGTTTATTGCAGATATTGTTCAGCAATTCCTGGTTATAAGCATTAACTTTCTATAACTCAGAATAATACCTAGAGTTAGAAGTCTACTAAAGACTCGGGCTAATATTTTAACTAAGTTAAATATCAGCGCGAGCCTTGGGTCTATACTAGTTCATTCTTTGGCATCCTATGAAAGCATAAATCCGGATTTCCTATCCAACTTCATGCTTGGGGGCTAGGGGATATGACATGAAATAAAGTAAAAGAGAGAGAGAGTCAAATTCTGACTTACAAAATGTTCATGGGTTAGTTTGTTTAGACTCATGTTCACCTCAGACGAAACCTTCTCGTCGAGAGTTAGAGGGATCACTGGTGGTGGCGGAGCCACACCGGCCTTCAGCTAGTCATCACGGAGACGAACTTGGTCAAGAAGCTCAGAGAGTTTTATGTCCTCGGCTTCTTGTGCCTCTTCTTTAGCAATGATATTCCGGCTCTCCAAACATTGTTGAGCCAACTTCTGGATTTCTTCTACAGTTTTCCGAGTAATGCCAAGCTTGGCGATTCCCGGATTGCTCAGGAGATTATTCGCAAAAAATTATGCTGAGGGATCATTACCCTTTGAGGGTTCACCCATGTTAGTTGCGGAATCACCTATGGTGATGTCGGTTTGTGAGCCAAGGATCACTGGCTCAAAGTGCTGAGCCGGATCTTCTACATCACAAGGAGATGAAGCAACCTCTGGTGCTATAGAAGGTGTTGGGGTAGGAGTTGGAGGCGGAGCAGCAGGCGAAGTCAAAACTAGATTTGACTAGCGCAGGTTTTTTTCGCGATTCCTTTCCCCTTGCCCTTGACAAGCTGTTTAGCTCTGAAGAAGTGATAGTTCAAAGATCGTTATCCTTCAAAAAGAATGTGAGATAAAATATAAGACCTTGTGAGGAAAGTTACCTCTTCACAACAGACACTTCTTTCGTGCCAATGGAAAAAGTCAGAGTTTTGTGTTTCCGGGTAAACGCTTCTGGCAGCAGTACAAGTTCTCCTTCCCCCTGTGGAGTCGGTTCCTCAGATGGATATCCCTCAAGAGGAGTAAGCTCCAACTCGGGGAGGTCATCAAGCTGAAAGAAGTATCATCTCACTATTGCAAAAAAACTATAACAAGGTACGGATGAACACATATTCGAATATAAGAGCAACAATTGGAAAACTCACAGGTGTCATAGGATCGTCAGCTGTATACATGTCCAGAGAGAGATCTGGAATCTTCATCTCGACCCGCTCTTTAATCAGCTAATATGGGACTCATATTCCTTGTCCAGGATTGATCTCAAGCAGATCCTAAGAGAATCCGTCTTGCTCCTGGGGATCGTATGCGTGAGCCGATCACCATGGTGTTGGAGGGGTTGAATCCGGTGTGCTAGCCAGCAGTGAATCAAATCGGATCCTTTTAGACCCTTGTGCTTCATCAAGTACTCAATCCGTCTCTTAGCAAGAAGCAGATCGTCGGTGAGAGCTGGAGCTTCCGCTTCCGCTTCCCAGGACTCTTGGGGCATGGCCGCACCATCAACGAAAGCCGGCAAAGCAGTTTCTTTGTCAGGAGCCGGTCTATCCTTATGGTAAAAGAACACGGACGACCATTTCTGCACAGACTCACTAGCCTTAATCTTAGGATAGACTCGGTCTCTCCTAACAGTTAGGCTAAGAGTTCCGGTAAGCATTACCGGAAGTGATAGAATTTCTCTAGGTACCGGAGTAGTACCGGAATAGAATAAGACTCGGCCTAATTCCAAGATAACCATCACATAAAGAAGCATACGTGCTAATTTCAAGAATCATGTTTGGTGGGAAATTGTGGAGTTGAACTCCATAATAATCTATGACCTCAGAAAAGAAATCTGAGGGAGGAAAGCTCAAACCTCTGTCGAGGTGAGTGCTGAAGTGCACCCGCTCGTCGGCGAGGGGTGGGGATGGTTTGATCAAAGCCACTCCGCCAGTCGCTGGCGTGGAGGAGGCCTTCCTTATCAATGATGCGGAGATTCTCATCGTCGAGGACGCACGGGATCCATACCCCGTGGAAGTTTTCTCTATCCACCACTGCAGAGGTCGCCGCCGTGGTTGCCGCCGTGCCGGAGGAAGATGCCTCAGCCATTTTGTGGATGGTGGATGCCATAGATGGGCGGTGCTGTGTGTTTGGAGGAGGAAGCAGAGGAACTTGTGTGTGTTGGCATTGGGAGGAAGAAGGGAATGGCACTGGTAAGGAAGAGAAAGGAGATCTTGACCCCTTATATCCTTCACCTGTGCCAAGATTTGTGCAAAGTTAACAGTAACCGTGCCACGCGTCATGGAAGGAGAAATGTAACCCCCTCGCGAGGATTACGCCACCTCGATCTACACGCACACATTAAGAAACGATCCCTCGGTTCTGCAAAAGGTGGACCCACCAACGGTCGTGCTGTCAGGAATGTATGTCAGTGACATGACTTGACATTGACTGATGTCAGGTTACGTCAGAGACCAAATTCCGGCTTAGTTTGAATTTCAAGCTGGAAATCTGAATAATGTACTCATAGGTCCGACTCGCTTTGAGACTCGGATCCTACCCACCCTTTTGAGTTTTAGGAACCCTTCAAGATTCTGCAAGCCGAAGATGAATCAAGCTAGACGATGAAATCCGACTCTGGATCTCGGAGGCTTCCGGGGGCTGCTGTTGGGGATATACTTTCCGGGTATCCTCACTGTGCCTCGCTGACCAGGGTGACCCACTTCGGGTTAGAGCTATGCTTCATGGGCGACCCAGTCAGAGAGAAGAGACAGAGTCTAGTCCGGCTACGGGAAGGCCCAGAAGACTTATTGACATAGGCATCTATAGTTACTTATAGTCCAAGATGTACTCTATAACCGACTCTTAGTCATAGCCGGATAGGTCTCTCCTATAAACCCTTGGTCGGATATCTATATAAGCCATCCTAGGGACCAGCCTTTAGGGCACCCGACAATAGTCTACAACCTCAACTCGCACAGGAGAAACCCTTGTAACCCATATTCCGGCTCTGCCGTATTACAGCATTGCTAGCAGGAGTAGGATCCGTCCAGCATCGGCAGATTCGAACCTGGGTAAACTTGTGTGCTCACCGTCCCAGAATACCGTATGACTCACACCCCTCTCTTCCATACGCCCTAAGGACCCCCTCATGGCGTACTTGTCCTGATATGGGGTGGCCCGATCTTCTCAGCAAGCACTTGTCGATGATGATGGTGGATGATAGATAACTAGTGCATAACTATGATCTCTCCCGCTTGAACCCTGATGCCAATGCAACAGCTCTCGAACCTTGTAGGATATTCATTACACCACACTCTTGCGCACGCAGCCATCGACCACTCAATTGAAGTTTGCAATCTACTAATTCCGCACGGTAGTTTGCAATCTACTAATTCCCAGTGGAACAACAGATCACACTCAATTAGAGTTGGTAGAAATCGATCACAAGTAATTACAGAGGTTCTATGAAAGAAACAACTCCAAAATAATCTTAACATGGTATAAAACCCTAAAAATAGTGCGCCCCATCTATTTAAGAGTCTGGGGGTGCGGTGGCTAAGGTGCTGACCGAGTTGGTCCCACCCAACTAGGGATACAACCGACCCAATCATGGGTTCGGACAATGCCTCTGCTGTGGCAGAGTTTGGCACGGTTTGGCTATTGCGGCAGCCTACCGTGGCAGAAAACTGGGGCTTTCCGTTGCCACGGCAGATAACTTCCTCCACTTGTTGATCTTCATCTTTGACAGCTCCTTGCGCTTCCTCCCTCTACTCCCTCGCTCATTCTTCATTGATCAACACGCCATGTTCCATTAGCTCCTCGCTCCGTGCTGTGCCTTCTTCTACCAAGTACCTGATCATGCAATAATTCAAAGACTTAGGTAGTATAAAATTGTCATTAACTAAAACATCAGGTCGATTAAGAAACAAATTCACCTATTGTTCTAGTAGTTTAGCACGAGCTCTTGTAATTGGTCCAATCCTTATCTCATTGGATTGATCTTTTTTTGTAGCAGCTGGAACATCATCAGTAGCAATTGGGGTAGGTGTAACTGTAGGGATGTCCTCATCATCTCCCCCCTTCAAAAGGCGTCAACCTCGACGCTCCAAGGTCTTCTCCAGCATATGGTGATAAATCAGCAACGTTGAAACTGTTGCTAGCTCCACCAAACTCCTTAATAGGTATATCAACCGAGTAGGCATTGTCATTAATTTTGGCTAACACCTTGTAAGGACCAGCACCACGTGGCTTCAACTTGGACTTGCGAAGTAGTGGAAATCTATCCTTGTGTAGATGCACCCAAACCATGTCACCAGGCTTGAACAACAATTCCTTCCTTGCTTGATTCCTTGTAGCAACAATGTTCTTGTATTTCTTCTCAATAGCCTCTCGAGTCTTCTCATGAATCTTCTTCACATATTCAACATGTTTTGATGCCTCCATATCAACTCTTTCATGTAATGGGGAAGGCAACAAATCAAGTGGCGTCAATGGCTTGAAGCCATACACCACCTCAAAAGGACAAAGCTGAGTAGTCGAATGCACAACCCTGTTGTATGCAAACTCAACATGTGGAAAACACTCTTCCCAATCCCGCAAATTCTTCTTAATCATAGTCCTTAGTAGCTGTGACAATGTTCGATTGACCACCTCCGTTTGACCATCTGTTTGGGGATGACATGTAGTACTGAATAACAGCTTCGTTCCCAGCTTCCCCCATAAGGTCTTCCAAAAGTAGATCATGAACTTCACATCACGGTCAGAAACAATCGTCTTAGGTAAACGTTTCAATGTATCAAATGCAATGTCTTGGGTTGTGCCCCATACAAAAGGAACATCTTTCTTTGTCAAATCATTCAAAGGTGCAACAATGGTGCTAAAATCTTTCACAAAGCGCCTATAGAAACCAGCTAAGCCGTGGAAGCTACGCACTTGACTTACATTCATGGGAGTAGGCCAATTATGAATTGATTCAATTTTAGATTGATCTACCTCTACCCCATTCTTAGATACAACAAATCCCAGAAATATGACCTTATCTTTTGTAAATGTGCACTTCTCAAGATTAGCATAAAGTTTATTATCACGCAACACTTGCAAAACTTGTCGGATATGATTACAATGTTCAGTTTCGTTGTGTCTATAGATTAGTATATCAGTAAACAACCACAAAACGACCAATAAAATCTCTCAAAACATGATTCATTAATTGCATGAAAGTACTAGGTGCATTAATAAGACAAAACGGCATCACTAACCACTCATACAAACCAAATTTTGTTTTGAAAGCAGTTTTCCACCCATCCCCATCTTTCATCCTAATTTGATGATAACCACTACGCAAATCAATCTTAGAGAAAATAGCAGCACCACTCAGTTCATCTAGCATATCCTCTAAGCGTGGAATAGGATGACGATATTGAATAGTGATGTTATTAATAGCTCTACAATCTACACACATGCGCCATGTACCATCTTTCTTAGGCACTAAAATAACAGGAACAACACAAGGTCTAAGAGAGACAAGAATGTACCCTTTATCCAGCAACACCTGTACTTGTTTCTGTATCTACTTTGTTTCTTTGGGGTTGGTCCTGTAAGGTGCACGATTGGGAAGTGTGGCGCCAGTGATCAAGTCAATTTGGTGTTCAATACCACGCAATGGAGGCAAGCCTGCGGGTACATCTTCTGGAAACACATCCCCAAAATCCTGCAAAACAGAAGAGACGCCAAGAGAAATAGGGGTTATGTCGTTAGAAACCAATACCTTGCCCTTATACATGAGCACAAGTGGCATGGCTGTAGGATCAACATGAAATTCTCTCATATCCTCCTTTGTGGCTAATATTAGAAGATTAGGAACTCTCTCACTTTTTGTTATATCACTCGATTTAGGCGCAATTACATCATGAACAGCTGTCACATTATCTCACCGAGCTATAGGATCATCCTTCAAATTCACTTCTATTTTCTGATGAGAATCATTCACAATATCTTGTGGTGTCATCGGCTACATAGTAATATGTTTTCCTTTGAATTCCAAGTGATATGTATTGGCTCGGCCATTATGTTGCACATGGCGATCATAGAGCCAAGGCCGACCCAATAGAAGATGGCAAACAATCATAGGAACCACATCAAAGTCAATAGAATCCTTGTATGGCCCTATTTGAAAATTCACATGTACCATATGATTTACCGTCATCTCACCATTGTTGCTCAACCACTTTATGTAGTATGGCTTCGGATGAGGCAAATAAGTCAAATTCAGCTTGGCACATAACTCCTTACTTGCAAGATTTCTGCAGCTACCTCCATCAATAATTACCTTCCAAGCTTTGTTAGGTCCAACTAGAGCTTTTGTTTGGAACAAGTTGCAATGCTGAGATTCATCCATAGGTTGCACACTAAGTATGCATGGAGATACTACAATAGTTGGCGCATGCTCAGGATAAGCATCATCACCATCCTCGCCATCAGAATCAGCATCTGCATCAATCTCATCTCCACTCTCATACTCACCTTGTTCATTGACAAACATGACATTGCTGTTTGGATAATCTTTCTTGTAGTGTCCTCTACCTCCACAAGTATGGCACACCACATTGCGAGTACACGCAGTTGACATATTGGAACCCGAACTAGTAACAGGAGCAGCAGGCTTCCGAGCATGGGAACCAAACGAAGACGTAGGTGCTGGTTTGGCTGATGGTGTAGGATGGCTAGCAGCAGGTGGCGCCATAGTAGGCGGCGTAGATCTGGCCGTAAAACGGCTGGTAGACATAAACCGTGCACGTGACTTAGCCTCCTCAGCTAGCTATGATTCGGCCTCTCTAGCATGGTGCAACAGCTCGTTCATCGTCTTGTACTTGTGATGACGAACAATGCTCTTGATTTGAAGCTTCAAATTGTTGAGAAAATGCTGCATTGTCATCTCAAGGGATTCACAAACTCTAGCGCGTTGCATAAGCATCTCCATATCCATGTAGTACTCATCAACTGACATGGTTCCTTCCCTCAACTGTGTCAACTTGTCAAAAACGGATCGCAAGTAATTGGTGGGTACAAAACGATCCTTCATAATGCTCTTCATCTCGCGCCAATCCATCACAGGAAGTTGATTGTCGTCCCTTCTATTCTGCACAATAGCATCCCACCAACGCAAAGCGTATCCATCGAATTCTGACGCTGCAAGCTTAACCTCCTTGTCTTATGGATAATTAAACAATTGCAAGAGCTTCTCAATCTTCAGTTCCCAAGTAAGATAATCCTCAGGATTAAGTGAACCATTGAAGGGGGGAATTGAGAACTCGAGCTTGCCCAAACTATCATCAGCGTGATTCGGAACACGCTGAGCACGTCCCAAAGGGGCATATCCACGTCCATAAAGAGGAGCAGCAGCAGGTGCAGGGGGATTGACACATCCCTTGCCATGATGTGGGGCAGCCTCAGCCGCACTACCCTCATCATGATCCTCAAACACATCATCGGGTTGGTAATCCTGTCTTTGCTGAATTGCCGATGTAAGAGCCTCAATCGAATGTTGCAAGGTGGCGACATTGACATTGATTGCTATCACTTGAGTTTGAATATTATTGACTGTGCCAGTATTCTGATCCACTGCCTCTTGCATGTCCTTGATATTCCCATCAATAGACTAGCGCCAAGTAGCAAGCTCCTCATCCTTCTGTTGTAGCGACACAACATCAGCTGATGAGGACATCCCTACAGTTACACCTACCCCAATTACTACTGATGATGTTCCAACTGCTGCAAAAAAGATTAATCCAATGAGATAAGGATTGGACCAATTACAAGAGCTCGTGCTAAGCTACTAGAAAAACAGATGAACTTGTTTCTTAATGAACCTGTTGTTTTAGTTAATGAGAATTTTATACTACCTAAGTCTTTGAATTATTGTATGACCAGGTACTTAGGAGAAGAAGGCATAGCACGGAGCGAGGAGCTAATGGAACATGGCGTGTTGATCAATGAAGAATGCACGAGGGAGGACACAAGCTTGAAGATCAACACTTGGTGGACAATCTCTGCCGCGACAGAAATGCCACTTTTCTCTGCCACGGTAGGCTACCGCGGCACAGAAACAGAGTCCTTTTTTGCCACGGCAGGCTGCCGCGGCACAGAAACAGGCCCAAACTCTGCCACGACAGAAACCTGAGACGAACCCACTTTGGGTCTGTTTGTACCCTTAGTTGGGTGGGACCAACTCGGTTTCCACCCTAGGCCGCCGCCCCCCAGACTCTTAAATAGATGGGGCACACTATTATCTAGGTTTAGACCATGTTAAAATTACTTTGGAGTTGTTTGTTTTATAGAACCTCTAGAATTACCCTGTGATCGAATTCTACCAATTGCAATTGAGTGTGATCTGTTGTTCCACTGGGAATTTGTAGATTGCATACTACCGTTCGTGGTAGACGGCTACGTGCGCAAGAGCGTGGTGTTGTGAATATCCTACCAAGTTTGAGAGCTATTGCATTGGCATCAGGGTTCGAGCGAGAGAGTTCATACCTACAGGCTAGTTATCTATCATCCACCATCATCACCGCCATCCGCTTACTGAGAAGATCAGGCCACCCCATATCATCTTGGTATCAGATTTCCTTGTTGCCTCGGTAAGAATCCACAAATCCATCCATAGATTAGATCTTGTTTTTATCCTATACAGAAAAAGCCTCACAAAAAGAGTTGTCATAGCCTAGATTACATCGTATTCGAGTAATAGTTGATGGTCGTGTTCCTCTTTTAGTTTAGATCTAGATTTGTTCTTCGTAGATCTGTTCTTCGTAGATTTGTTTTCTAGTTGTTCTAATTGTTTTCCACCATATTTTTCCGCCGCCACAAGGTCAGATCCGATCCATACAAGTGTCCTTGGTTGCTACTCTAGGTTGAGTCGGACTAAAAAAATTCCCTACCGACCCTGCCGCAGCATGGAAACAGCCTGTTTTCCTGCCGCGAGTTCGTTTCTGCCACAGTTTGGTTTTCCTGCCGCGGCACGATTTCTGGCCTTTTCACTGCCGCGAGTTCTTGTCTGCCACGGTTCGGATTCTCTGCCGCGGCAGGAATTTTTTCTGCCACGACACGATTTTGATCAGTTTTTCTGCCACGGCAGGAATTTTTACAAAGTGTGAAAGTTGCACTTTTTCCTTAACCTTAGCCACAGCCATTCTACTTCTTAGGTGTAGGAACTCGCCCATTGAGACTAGTTTCCGCTCCTACAGGCAGCTCCTAGGATTTTGGTGCTATGCTTTGTAATTTGGCCGTGTGATATATATATATATATATAAAAAGAGAAAAAGCAAACTAGCAAAAGAAAAAAAAAAGCAAAAGAAGCTATACAAATGAAAAAGATAAAAAGAGAATTTGAGCAAGGGTCTAGTCATCTATTTGTGCACTGGTAGATTGAGAAATCTTGTGCCTATGTTACTTTGAGCTTTGCTAATGTCTCTCGAGAGTAGTGCAACACCCTTCATAGTTGCATTGCCACGTTTTTCTCCACGTGTGTGTTTCTTGGGTTTTTGTACGATCAACACTAGAACTTGTTTGCGGTGTAGATATGATACCATACCTATAGCTCCACCATAAATAACCCGTGTGCCCTATGATCGTTCTCTATACCTTCGATATTCACTTCATCACATCAGTGCATTAGTCTTTGATTCTGTTTGGTAAAGCATCTCTATTCACTTTGGAACGGTAAGATCTCCTTTCTTGTCAGTTGTGAGTGAGTTATGAGAGTTTCCACCATACAGATTTTGATTTTTGCACTAACCTACTAATCATGTCTTTGAGTGATGATGAAGTTGTGTCACAAAAAAAGCAGCTTGAGGAGCTTGTTAATTGGCGTGAGTCTGTTGATGGGAATATCAAGGACATGCAAGATGTAGTGGAGCAGAATACTTGAGCAATCAATAATATTCAGACTCAATTGACAGCAATGAATGTCTACTTTGCCACCTTTCAACGTTCAATTGAGGCTATTCAAGCAACAATTCAGCAAGGACACGCACACCAACATGATGATGCGTTTGAGGATCTTGATGAGAGTAGTGCGGCTGATGCTGCCCCACATCGTGGCAGGGGATGTGCCATCCCCCCTGCACCTGCTGCTGCTCCTCTTTATGGCCATGGTTATGCTCCTTTGGGACGTGCTCAGTGTGTTCCGAATCAAGATGATGATGGTTTGGGCAAGCCCAAGTTTTCAATTCCCTCTCTCAATGGCTCACTTGATCCTGAGGATTAACTTACTTGGGAGTTGAAGATTGAGAAGCTCTGGCGTTTGTTTGATTATCCAGAAGACAAGAAGGTCAAGCTTGCAGCGTCAGCATTTGATGGATATGCTTTGTGTTGGTGGGATGCTATTGTGCAGAATAGAAGGAACGACAATCAACTTCCTGTGATGGATTGGCGTTAGATGAAGAGCATTTTGACAGATCGTTTTGTCCCCACCAATTATTTGCGATCAGTTTTTGACAAGCTTACACAGTTGAGGCAAGGAACAATGTCAGTTGATGAGTACTACATGGAGATGGAGATGCCTATGCAACGTGCTAATGTTCGTGAATCCCGTGAGATGACAATGCAACGTTTCCTCAACAATTTGAAGCTTCAAATCAAGAGCATTGTGTGTTATCACAAGTACGAGACGATAAATGAGCTGCTGCACCATGCTAGAGAGGCCGAGTCACAGCTAGCTGAGGAGGCGAAGTCACGTGCTTGTTTTCCATCTTCCAGCCGTTTTTCGGCCAGATTTACACCTCCTACTATGGCGCCACCTGCTTCTAGTCCTCCTTCACCTTCAGCCAAACCAGCACCTACGTCTTCGTTTGGTGCCAATGCTCAGAAGCCCGCTGTTCCTGCTACTAGTTCGGGTTCCAATATGTCAACTCCGCGTACTCGTGTTGTGGTGTGTCATACTTGTGGAGGTAGAGGACACTACAAGAAGGATTGTCCAAACAACAAGGTGATGTTTGTCAATGAACAAGGTGAATTAGAGAGTGGAGATGAAGCTGATGACGATGATGGCGAGGATGGTGCAGATGCTTATCCTGAGCGTGCACCAATTATTGTCGTATCTTCATGTATTCTTAGTGTGCAACCTATTGATGAATCTCAGCGTTGCAACTTGTTCCAAACAAAAGCTCTAGTTGGACCTAACAAAGCTTGCAAGGTCATTATTGATGGAGGTAGCTGTAGAAATCTTGCAAATAAGGAGTTATGTGCCAAGCTGAATTTAACATATTTGCCTCATCCTAAACCATACTACATACATTGGTTGAGCAACAATGGTGAGATGAAGGTAAATCATATGGTACGTGTTAATTTTCAAATAGGGCCATACAAAGATTCTATTGACTTTGATATGGTTCCTATGACTATTTGCCATCTTCTATTGGGTCGGCCTTGGCTTTATGATCGCCGTGTGAAACACAATGGCCGAGCCAATACATATCACTTGGAATTCAAAGGAAAGAAGATTACTATGCAGCCGATGACACCACAAGATATTGTGAATGATTGTCGCCAGAAGATAGAAGTGAATTTGAAGGAAGATCCTATAGCTCAGCAAGATTGTGTGACAACTGTTCCTGATGTAATCGAGCCTAAATTGAGTGATATAACGAAAAGTGAGAGAGTGCCTGACGACCCACAAGTATAGGGGATCGCAACAGTCTTCAAGGGAAGTAAAACCCAATTTACTGATTCGACACAAGGGGAGCCAAAGAATATTTATAAGCCTTAACAACTGAGTTGTCAATTCAGCTGCACCTGGAAATAGTCTTGCTCACAGCAGTTTATCAGTAGCAACAGTTTTGTAGTAGTAATAGCAAAGTAAAAGCAATAGTAAAAGTAAAGACAATAGTAACAATTGCAGTAAACAGTAGGATTAAAGCGCGGTAGGCATAGGGATGTATGGACGGGCGTTGCATGGACAAGACAATTCATATAGCAATCAAGATATAGGGCATTTGTAGATAAATAAGATAAAGCATCCAAGTACTAAATAATCATAGGCATGTGTTCCATATATAGTCATACGTGCTTATAATGAGAACGTCACAACATCTTTTGTCCTGCCAGCCCGTTGCAGCGGGGCCTTAAGGGAATCTACTGGCAATTAAGGTTCTCCTTTTAATAGAGCACCGGAGCAAAGCATTAACACTCCGTGAACACACGTAATCCTCATATCATAGCCATCCCCTCCGGTTATCCCGATTATTGTCACTTCGGGGCCTTTGGTTCCAGACAATAATATGTGTATACAACTTGCAGGTAAGATCATAAACAATACTATCATCATGAATCAATAACATGTTCAGATATGAAATCATGGCACTCAGGCCCTAGTGACAAGCATTAAGCAACAAGTTGCAACAAAGTCAAAAAGCACTAATAATAGATATAGGCACCATGCCCTAACAGTCTGATGCCATTACATGAATGATCTCATCCAATCCCTACTATCCCCATAGCCTACAGCGGGGGATTACTCACTCATGGATGGGGCAATCATGGATGGTTGATGCAGAAGCGATGGTGATGATGATGGCAATGATATCCTCCAATTCCCCATCCCGGCAGGGTGCCATAACGGAGTTTCTGGTTCCAAATCGCGGTATCTGGTGGTGGCGGCGCAGCGGAACTCTCTCTAGAAAAACGTCGAACCCTCCTAGAGTTTTTAGGTCAAGGAGCATCTTATAGGCGAAGAGGGAGGCTGAGGAGGTGCCCGAGGTGGCCACATCCCTCCCAGGCACGACCTGGACTGGCCCGCGCGACCAGGGGGTGTGGGACCCTCATGGCCCTCCTCCGTCTCGTCTTCTGGCTCCGTGAGTCTTCTGGTGAAATAGGATTTTTGGCATATTTTCCGGGATTTTTCCTGATAGTTGATTTTCTGCACAAAAACTAGACATCAAGGTAATTCTACTGAAAACAACGTCAGTCCGTGTTAGTTGTATCCAAATCACACAAGTTTAGAGGAGAAACAATAGCAAAAGTGTTCGGGAAAGTAGATACATTTTGGACGTATCAACTCCCCCCAAGCTTAGCTTATTGCTTGTCCTTAAGCAATTCAGTTGAAAACTGAGTGCGATAAAAGAACTTTCACGAACACATTTGCTTCATAAGATGTATATATTCTCATCATATGATCAAATACTTGCAAATAAGTTTACCTCAACAAATTCATAATAAAGAGTATGCAAATAAGTTTACCTCAACAAATAATAAGTAGCATGAAACATAAACATAAGCAACATTGCAATGCTCATAAAAAGGTATGATAGAGTGGTATCTCGCTTGCCTTTGATTGTAGAGCAAACATAAATGCCAAGGCACCTCTGAACTTCAAGTGAAGACTAGAAGTGAAGATATCAAAGATACAAGCATCAAAGTCATGACACAATTAACCAAGTTTTGAGACAAGCACTTTACACTAAGAATGACAACTATGCTCTCAAGAAAGTGCTCATAGAATAAGTGGTGACTCAACAAGGGAGTGAAAAAGTTTTGAAAAGTTTGAAAGGCTTCCAAATGTTGAAAGTATGGTACTCATTAGCTTTGAGCTCTCATTGCCCCTATCATAAGCATCTTTAAATGGTTAAGGTGAAAGTGAGGTCCAATATGAGTTATATGCTTGACATACCATAAACTGGAAATCCCATGTCCCTTGAGTACGAGGGCCGCTTGTCATGCTACTCAACTTTAGTTACCGATAAGTTCTTGTCATAGTAAATACATGCGTATCATGGAGAACCGCCAACGGGGTACCCCTTGCACATGATACAGGAGCTATCCCATAATCAAAATGATAAGGCAAGCAGACAATGAGCATCTCAGCAATCTTCTTATTTACCATGGGAAAATGGTGCTTTATTCTCTCTTTCCTCTTTTCTCATCTTTTTTTCTCAATCTCTATCTCTTTTTTGTAAGAAGAATGCTTCATAGATTGCTCACTATGGTGATGCTGCAAGTTTCCACCATGATTAGGCATGGCTTAGGCTAGCGGCCCAGGCGTCTCTCTAACACATATACATAACTCCATGGACTTACAAGCTCCCCTTTTATTTCACACCGACGACATCCATAAACAAAAGAGCATGATATCAACCGGGTATATATTTACAGGTGTTGAAAGCATTCCCCATGACAACACGGTTCTCCTAACTCCCAGCCTATAATTTGCAAGCATATAACTTTCATGGACAGTCATAATAGTTCAAGTTTATTAAGTGCAAGAAATAAAGTGTGCCATCAAGTTCGTGAGAGCTTTACTAACTAACTTTCTCATAACAAGCAAACATTTTATTCGGAAGAAAACAAGGCATACTGAATATGCACGGAATAGCAAATGATGCTAATAGGTAGGTATGGTGGACACTTTTGGCAATATTGGTTTTGGGGAGTTGGAAACATGAGTAGAGCTCATACCCAGTGCAAGTGAAGGCCAGCAATAGAAAGGGAGCGACAAACGAGAGAGCAATAACTGTCATAATCATGCTTGCAACAAAACATGACTAATTATGGCATGAAAGTGATTCAAGAACCATGAGGCAAAATAATTCATCGAGGCTTAACTGGTTATTGTTTCAGTCATATGCATGCGTGAGCATGTGCCAAGTCGATTCAAATGAAATATTCAGAGGAGGATACTACGATGTCATACCAAGTTATGAGTAGAACAATGCAAGCAAACAGTCATATGACATGCTACAAACCAATAGTAAGTTGGAGCTAATCATAAGAAAGCAAGAACTACTAAACAGACTAAGCATGCCCACAATGATGAGTATATGTACAAAAATGAAAACAAATAGAGTTCATTACCAGCCTCTTACCACACCTCAAGTTGTCATTAATCTTCATTATTGCCCTTCACTTGTGTGACTTGAATAATAAGATAAATCCAATATCCAAGGAGTCACTGAGGACCGCTGAACTCTACAACGAACTTTACAAAACCAGAGAAGAACAACAAATATTTTTGGGTTTTCGATTTTTAAAGGCAAGAACAAAAAGGAAGAACGAGCGAAGCGAAATCTTTTTGGGTTTTTCGAATAATTAAGACAAAGCTAAAAGAAAGAAGCAAACCAAGGCAAATAGATAAAGAAGCAAGCAAAGAGAAATAACAAAAATATTTTTGGTCTTTTTGTGTTTTGGAAAGTAGAAATAAAGCAAGAACAAAGACTAAAAAAGAAAACGAAACATGGATATAGAAAGTACCGAGTGAACATGATATGTAGATGAGTGTGATGTCGGTATACCTCCCCCCCAAGCTTAGGCTTTTGGCCTAAGTGGGTATCAATCCCAACACGGGTAGGAACTCCAAGCCGGTGGGTCATCATAAGAATGATCATAGTTAGGCCCTTGCGAAGAAGAAGCTCCCCAATCATAGGCGGGCTGCTGATACGAAGACTCCCCCTCATTCGAGGGCTAGACCGAATCATCTGTAATCTCCCTTCCAGTATCTTGCTCTTGCTGGGAGAGCTCCCCCAGGTATGTATCGAGCTCTTCCTCAGTGAGTGACCATCCTACCCATCTCTCCTTTGAGAAGCTGCTCCCTTGGCAAATCTCTGCGTACAAGTCCATGAGTGGTAGGCTGCTCTCTAATTATTTCACATGAACCCCACTGTGGTACTTTAATAGCTGCACAAAAATCATCAAAAGGGAGATCGACAGCTATATTGTGAATTTTGTAATGAACCATGGGGTTAGGCAAGGGGCAACTAAATCGAAAATCCTGCACCACAGACATAGTTAGTTTCACATGTTGGTACGGTTCATCTCCCACAAAATGCTCCAATCCTGCATTAGCAATTAAAGTATGGAAAATCTTGAGAAATCCCTATAGCCCTCATGAATTCGGAGCATGGATAGATAGAAGGAAAGACTTACTCCTCACGGTGAACCTTCATAACCGCACCCTTAATTCGTATTGGTTGAGTTGGTGTTCATTCATCTCCTTTTCTGAAACTTTAGACAACCATCATACAAGTGATTGCAAAGTGATTCAATGAAAGGAACTACTTATAGGGACTTGTAAGAGGCCTAAACATGCATCAAAACAATTTTTCTAAGCATTGAACAAGCTTACAAGCTCACAAAACCTGTCACCTATAGTAGCAAAATACTCAAGATATAATCCACTAATCACAAATCTACTTGCACAAGCGGAGGAGTCACATACCGGAGAACAAATGCTCCAAATTTCAGCAGCAAAGATGGGCTGAGCAAAGAAATCGAAAATCGCGAGCAAGAACAGCAAGAATGCGAGTTTGAGCAATGAACTGGTGTTTTCTCGGGAGAGAGAAAGGAGTGGCAGGATGGCGAGTAAGTGGAGGGCCAGGGGTGGCCCACACCATGGCCAGGCGTGCCCCTGGTGTGGCCGCGCCACCAGGTGGTGTGCCTGCCTGGTGGGTCGCCTGGGTCACTCCAGGTACTTCTCTGCCCCTTTTTTGAACGTAAAAATTTAATATGAATTTTCTGGAATTTATCGAGACACTTTATTTTTTTAGCAATTTTCAGGTATTGATGAATGTTTTTTTGACAGAAAGATAATAATGGAATGATGCAATAACAAAACTAAACTAAAACTTCAGAAGTTCTAAGACACTCTAATGTGCAAGCAACTAGCAATAGAAAAGTAAACTAAGTGAAATCAAAAATTAAAATGGATAAAATAAAAGTAAGCAAAGATAATCATGGTGAAAACATTGTTTTGTTCATTAAAATCCCTTTGTTAACAAGGTTGATCAGGTCTTGTTATCAAAACAATTTTATATGAAACAAAACCTTGCATTTCACTAAATGATTATGTTACCTCAACCGTAATAGAAATGGTCCCAACCATAATAGTTTCATTTTTTCACGTGGTATGGGACAATATATTTCTCCAACTTGGATGCCCTCAATATTTTCAATTGAATTTAAGCCATAATTCCTATCAATCTTCTTGGGGAAATAGACAGTATGCTCTTTGTCATTAACACTAAAAGTTACCTTTCCTTGATTGCAATTAATAATAACTCCTGCAGTATTAAGAAAAGGACTCCCAAGAATAATAGACATATTATCATCTTCAGGCATTTCAAGCACAACAAAGTCAGTTAATATCAAGCAACTATGAGCCACTTGAACAAGTACATCCTCACATATACCAACAGGAATAATAGTAGATTTATCAGCCATTTGCAAAGATATATCAGTTGGTATTAATTTCTCCAATTGAAGTCTTTTGTAGAGAGAAAATGGCATAACACTAACTCCTGCTCCCAAATCACATAAAGCAGTTCTAACATAATTATTTTTAATAGAACATGGAATAGTTGGAATCCCTGGGTCTCCAAGTTTCTTTGGAACCTTACCATTAAAGGAATAATTAGCAAGTAAAGTAGAAATTTCCTCATTAGGGATCTTCCTTTTATTAGAGACAATATCCTTCATATACTTTGAATAAGGAGGCAGTTTAATAGCATCAGTTAAATGTATTTGCAAGAATAAAGGTTTCATCCACTCACAAAACTTATTATAGTGTTCGTCTTCCTTTGCCTTGTGTTTCTTATCAGGGAAAGGCATAGGTTTTTGGACCCAAGGCTCTCTTTCACTACCATGTTTCTTAGCAACAAAATCTTCCTTAGTGTATTTAGTATTCTTAGTGTGCCTTTCAGGTTCTTGTTCAACTTTTTCTTTATGAGGAGCATCATTTTCCTCATAACCACTTTCAGTTTCAGCATCAAAAATAGATATACTATTAGGATCTTTAGTAGGATCAGAAGACTCTACAATAGTTTTATGTTCCTTTTTCCTTTTCTTAGGAGAAGTACCACTATTTTCCATTTGTTGAGAATCCTGCTCAATTCTTTTGGGATGCCCCTCGGGATATAGAGGATCCTGAGTGGCAGCACCACTTCTAGTTCTAATTTCATAAGCATGTTTTTCTTTAGCAGCATTCACTAGCAAATATTTTTGTACCTTAATAAGCTGATCAATTTGAGTTTGAACCATTTGGAAATGTTTAACAAGAATTTTAACATCATTGGAGGTTCTTTCCACAATATCCTTTAACTCAATAATAGCTCTAGAGTTTTCCATTAAATGATTTTGCACCCTTTTATTGAAATTATCTTGCTTAACAATAAAAATATCAAATTCTTCTAAGCATTGATCAGGAGGTTTAGAATAAGGAATATCACCTTCATCAAAATGTTAGAGAGAGTGTACCTCAATAGTGGATGAGTGGGCGATTGGCTTACATAATTCTTCTATAGGAGGTAGATTCTTCACTTCTTCAGCTTTAATTCCCTTCTCCTTAACACATTTCTTAGCTTCCTTCATCACTTCATCATTTAGTTCAATAAGTCCCCTCTTCTTTGGTGTTGGTGTTGGCTCAGGCACAGTTAACTCAGGTGTAGTTGTCTCAGGTGTAGTCTCAGGTGTAGGTGGCTCAGGTGAAGTCTAGTCATCATAATTCTTGCTTATTCTAGCCATTAGTTCCTCAACTTCTTTGGGAGTTCTATTCCTGAAAACACAATCAGCACAACTATCCAGGTATGTCCTAGATTCTTCAGTTAGTCCATTATAATATATATCAAGAAGCTCATTTTTTAGGTAATGGACATCCAGCCTGTGCATGAATCAAAGCACAAAACCTTGCCCATGAATCAGGCAATATCTCCTTTTCTCGTTGTTTAAAATCAAAAAGTTCCTGCAAAATGGCATGTCTAGCACTAGGAGGGAAATATTTCTGAAGGAAAGTACTAATCAAGCAATCAGGGCTATCAATAGATCCAGGAGGTAAATTATTAAACCAAGCCTTAGCTTCTCCTTTTAGTGAAAAGGGGAAAATTTTAGCAACAAAGTAGGTGCGCATCTTAATATCATCAGAAAATAGGCCACTCATGGTAGAAAGCTCAGTCATATGTGCTACAGCACTTTCATTCTTAGTCCCACAAAAAGGTTCTTTTTCAACAATGGTTATGTAAGATAAATCAAGAGATAAATCATAATCTTTATCTTTAATGTTTATGGGAGATGTAGCAAACTTAGTATTAGGAGATAATTTGGGTTTTATAGTACGCCTCTCAAGGAGACTCTTAATAGCACTTATACCATGAGGGTTTTGGCATTCTTTAATAAATTCATCATTCATTTCTATATATCTGTCTTCAATATCATAGCTCTCTATAGACTCGGGTGAACTGACAGGTGTAGTAGTGTCTTCATTAGGAGTTTTAGTATTTCCAGCTATAGTTCTAGCAATCATAGCATCTAGGAAAGGACCTAATGAACCACACTTATCAAGAACAGTAGAAGCAGCAACATAAGTATCAGAAGTTTCAGATTCAGCAGTACTAGCAGTATGTGTAACATGTGTATGTGGTGGTGTAAGGAGCTTACTCATCACAGATGGTGAATCAAGAGCAACAGAGGTGTTCAGAACCGTACCTCTCCTTGTAGTGGATGGTAATATAGGAACCTTTCCATCACGAGACTTACCCATGATGAATGGTTAGTAGCGAACAATAGTGATTCCAAGTGAACTTGATAAATAGAGCTATGCTCCCCGGCAACGGTGCCAGAAAATAGTCTTAATGACCCACAAGTATAGGGGATCGCAACAGTCTTCGAGGGAAGTAAAATCCAATTTATTGATTCGACACAAGGGGAGCCAAAGAATATTTATAAGCCTTAACAACTGACTTGTCAATCCAGCTACACCTGGAAATAGTCTTACTCACAGCAGTTTATCAGCAGCATCAGTTTTGTAGTAGTAATAGCAAAGTAAAAGCAGTAGTAAAAGTAAAGACAGTAGTAACAATTGCAGTAAACAGTAGGATTAAAGCACGGTAGGCATAGAGATGGATGGACGGGCTTGGCATGGACAAGACACTTCATATAGCAATCAAGATATAGGGCATTTACAGATAAATAAGATAAAACATCCAAGTACTAAATAATCATAGGCATGTCTTCCATATATAGTAATACGTGCTCGTAATGAGAACTTGCACAACATCTTTTGTCCTGCCAGCCCGTTGCAGCAAGGCCTCAAGGGAATCTACTGGCAATTAAGATGCTCCTTTTAATAGAGCACCGGAGCAAAGCATTAACACTCCGTGAACACATGTAATCCTCATATCATAGCCATCCCCTCCGGTTATCCCCATTATTGTCACTTTAGGGCCTTTGGTTCCGGACAATAATATGTGTATACGTCTTACAGGTAAGATCATAAACAATACAATCATCGTGAATCAATAACATGTTTAGATCTTAAATCATGGCACTCGGGCCCTAGTGACAAGCATTAAGCATAACAAGTTGCAACAAAGTCAAAAAGCGCTAATAATAGATACTAGGCACCATGCCCTAACAATCTGATGCCATTACATGAATGATCCCATCCAATCCCTACCATCCCCATAGCCTACAGCAGGGGATTACTCACTCATGGATGGGGGAATCATGGATGGTTGATGGAGAAGCGATGGTGATGATGATGGCAATGATCTCCTCCAATTCCCCGTCCCGGTAGGGTGCCAGAACGGAGTTTCTGGTTCCGAATCGTGGTATCTGGTGGTGGCGGCATAGCGGAACTCTCTCTGAAAAACGTCGACCCCCCTAGAGTTTTCAGGTCAAGGAGCATCTTATAGGCGAAGAGGGAGGCCGAGGGAGTGCCCGAGGCGGCCACACCCCTCCTAGGCGCGACCTGGACTTGTCCGTGCGGCCAGGGGGTGTGGGCCCCTCGTGGCCCTCCTCCGTCTCGTCTTCTGGCACCATGAGTCTTCTGGTGAAATAGGATTTTTGGCATATTTTCCGGGATTTTTCCTGATAGTTGATTTTCTGCACAAAAACTAGACACCAAGGTAATTCTGCTAAAAACAGCGTCAGTCCGTGTTAGTTGTATCCAAATCACACAAGTTTAGAGGAGAAACAATAGCAAAAGTGTTCGGGAAAGTAGATACGTTTTGGACGTATCAGTGCCTAATCTTTTGATATTGGCCACCAAGGAAGATATGAGAGAATTTCGTGAGGATCCTACAGCCATGCCACTTGTGCTTATGTATAAGGGCGAGGTATTGGTTTCTAACGACATGACCCCTATTTCTCTTGGTGTCTCTTCTGTTTAGCAGGATTTTGGGGATGTGTTTCCAGAAGATGTACCCGCAGGTTTGCCTCCATTGCATGGTATTAAACACCAAATTGACTTGATTCCTAGCGCCACACTTCCCAATCATGCACCCTACAGGACCAATTCCGAAAAACTAAGGAGATACAGAAACAAGTACAAGCGTTGTTGGATAAAGGGTACATTCGTGTCTCTCTTAGCCCTTGTGATGTTCTTGTTATTTTAGTGCCTAAGAAAGATGGTACATGGCGCATGTGTGTAGATCGTAGAGCGATTAGTAACATCACTATTCGATATCATCATCCTATTCCACGCTTAGAGGATATGCTAGATGAGTTGAGTGGTACTGCTATTTTCTCTAAGTTTGACTTGCGTAGTGGTTATCATCAAATTAGGATGACCGAAGGGGATGAGTGGAAAACTGCTTTCAAAACAAAATTTGGTTTGTATGAGTGGTTAGTCATGCCGTTTGGTCTTACAAATGCACCTAGTACATTCATGCGATTAATGAATCATGTTTTGAGAGATTTCATTGGTTGTTTTGTGGTTGTTTACTTTGATGATATACTTATCTATAGCCACAATGAAACTGAACATTGTAATCATATACGACAAGTTTTGCAAGTGTCGCGTGATAATAAATTGTATGCTAATCTTGAGAAGTGCACATTTGCAAAAGATAAGGTCATATTTCTGGGATTTGTTGTATCTAAGAATGGGGTAGAGGTAGATCAATCTAAAATTGAATCAATTCAGAATTGGCCTACTCCCATAAATGTAAGTCAAGTGCATAGTTTCCACGGCTTAGCTGGTTTCTATAGGCGCTTTGTGAAAGATTTTAGCACCATCGCTACACCTTTGAATGATTTGACAAAGAAAGGTGTTCCTTTTGTATGGGGTGCGGCCCAAGATATTGCTTTTGATACATTGAAATGTTTGCTTACTTCTGCGCCATTACTTGCATTACCTGATTTTTCGAAGCACTTTGAAGTTGAATGTGATGCTAGTGGTATAGGCATTGGTGGCGTTTTGATGCAAGAGGGTCGCCCTATAGCATATTTGATGAGGATATATACAGGGCTTATGATGATTCTGACTGCCTGAACTGGAAGGAAATATTGAGTCAAATCAATAATGACTATTAGGTGAATTCATTCCTAGTTGACCATGATGCTTTAATTGATGAGAACTTTATACTACCTAAGTCTATGCATTTATGTATGATCAGGTTCGTTGGAGAAACAAGCATGGCGCGAGGAGGAGAAGGGCTACAAGAGGAGCCCAGCATGATGATCGCCCGAGGATGCGTGAGCGAGGAGTGGGAGGAATGCGCAAGAGAAGATCATCAAAACAAATGCGACTGAGAGTTAGAAGGCAACCAAGAAGGAAGGTTCAATTCGGACAGACAGAAGTTCTGAAATTGAAACGGACGTGGTTTCCACATACCAACTCTGAATTAAGCAAATAAGTACTTGTTGGAAAGATAATTTCGAGATATTTCCAATGGGTACTTGCACGTCTCACGTTTCGTTATGAGTTGTGCGCGGCAACCAAAACAAGTCGACAGACATTTTCTGTCAGTTTACAAATAGAGTCCTTTTAAGTTAGGAAAGTTAGAGATATGTTTGGTTTTGACCCCAACTCTATGTTGGACGTCCAGCAGCCTTTATATAGGCCTTTAAATCATGGGTTT
Organism: Avena insularis; assembly: GCA_023614405.1. Lineage (NCBI taxonomy): Eukaryota > Viridiplantae > Streptophyta > Magnoliopsida > Poales > Poaceae > Avena > Avena insularis. The sequence goes on from CM042690.1 coordinate 371,532,531, forward strand.
TAGGGTTAGACCACGTTAAAATATTTTGGACTTGTTTTTTCATAGAACCTTTGGAATTACCCTGTGTTCAAATCTACCAACTATAATTGAGTGTGATCTGTTGTTCCATTGGGATTAGTAGATTGCATACTACTGTTCATGGTCACGGCTGCATGCGCAAGAGCGTGGTGTTGTGAATATCCTTCAAGGTTCGAGAGTTGTTGCATTGGCATCAGGGATCGAGCGGGAGAATTCGTAGCTACAAGCTAGTTATCTATCAGCCACCATCACCATCGACAAGTGCTTGCTGAGAAGATCGGGCCACCCCATATCATCTTGGTATCAGAGCGCTGGGTTTACTCGGTGAGCAGTATCATCTTGGTATAAGATTTCCTCATTACCTCGGTAAGCAATCCGCAATCCATCCATAGATTAGATCTTGTTTTTCGTCCAATACAGAAAAAGGCCCACAAAAAGAGTTGCCATAGCCTAGATTACATCGTATTCGAGTAATAGTTGCTGGTCGTGTTCCTCTATTAGTCTAGACCTAGATCTGTTCTTTGTAGATTTGTTTTTGCTTTCTAGTTGTTCTAGTCGAGTTCCCCATCAATTGTTTCCGCCACCATCAAGTCAGATCCGATCCAAGCAAAGAGTCCTAGTTGTGTACTACTTGGCAAGTCGGAATTGCAAAAAAAAAGTCCTACCGACTCTGCCGTGGCACGGAAACAGCCTGTTTTCCTGTCGCGAGTCCTGTTCTGCCACGATTCGGATTCGCTGCCGCGACACTTTTTGACGGCTTTTCTGCCGCAGCAGGATTTTCTGCCACGATACGATTTTGGTCCGTTTTTCTGCCACGGCAGGAATTTTTACAAAGTGAGAATTTGCACTTTTCCTTCAACCTTAGCCACAACCATTCTATTACTTAGGTGTAGGAACTTTCCCATTGAGACTAGTTTCCGCTCCTACAGGCTGCTCGTAGGGTTTTGGTGCTCTACTTTGTAATTTGGCCGTGTGTGATATATATTCAAAAAAAAGAGAAAAAGTATATAGCAAAAGAAAAAGCAAAAAAAAGCAAAAAGAGAAAGAAGCTATACAAAAGAAAAAGGAAAGGAGAAATTGAGCAAGAGGCCTAGTGATATCTTTGTGCACCGGTAGATTGAGCAATCTTGTGCCTGTTTACTTTGAGCTTTTCTAGTGTCTCTCCAGCGTAGTGCAACACCCTTCATAGTTGCATTGCCACGTTTATATCCACGTGTGTGTTTCTTGGGTTGTTGTACGATCAGCACTAGGACTTGTTTGCAGTGTAGTTAGGATACCATACCTAGAGCTCCACCATACATAACCTGTGTGCCCTGTGATCGTTCTCTATACCTTTGATATTCACTTCATAACATCAGTGCATTAGTCTTTGATTTCGAATTGGTAAGCATCACTATTCACTTTGGAACGGTAAGAATCTGCTTTCTTGTCAGTTTTGAGTGAGTTGTGAGAGCTCCACCACCAGATTTTGTTTTGTGTACTAATGTACTAATCATGTCTTCTAGTAGTGTTGATGTGATGCAGAACAAGGATGCAGTTGATTATCCCTTTCCATTACAATATTATTGCATTAGCACATTTTGGGAAGAGGAGTCAGGAGTGGTGCCTAATTCGGGTTTGTTCCACTTCATCACAGAAATTAGTGGTAGACAAGCTGCTACTACCATTGATACTTGTTCTTCCATAAATTTGGTTAGTGTTGAGGTTGTTGAAAACCTACAATTATGTACAAGTGCATTAATATGCCCATTTATGTTAGCAACTTTTGGTCATGCACTACCAATTACTCAGATCGAATCTGTTCCACTCACCATTTATGGCCCTAGCAGGATGATTTCTTGTTTTGTCGTTCCTAGAGCGTTTAACTCCTATCATATCATGTTGGGAACAAAGTGGTGTAATCAATTCTAGGTTGTGTTTAGTAATGAGTGTTCTGATCCTACTGTCTTTTGGAATGGTACGCACACCTAGTTAGCACGTTCACGTATTAAGCAATTTCAGGAGATTAGGCGTCAAAACCTAAGTGTACTTGTAACCACCAACATAAAACCACATGTTGATCCTGTCGTAGAAGAACCAAGAGTGGGAGTTGATGACACAAATGAGGATTCTACTAATGTAATCATATCTACTCCTAGTGTTGTTTCTTGTGATATCCAGGTTGCTTTTGAAGAAAGGGAGCCGTCTATTTTACAACCTGTATCACTGGACTGTGCATTGTCACTTGTGGATGTTTTAGTACCTACTACAACTGAGGAGATTGTTGATGACATTGGTACTGATTTGGAGCTTCAACCAACATGTGCGACATATTGTGAGTCTATTCCTTTACTGAAGCCTCCTTGTGATTTGCCTTGCACTACTATTTCAGCACCATATGATATTTTACCAAATTCAAATTTTGATCATGTGGTACTGATAACACATAAGGAAATACTTGCTAGAATACCACCTGTTGATATTGTGTATTCCATCATGCTAAATGAACCTATAAGTATGAGTTGTGCTATGGATAAGATTTCTGAAATTCATTTCTGAATTCTAGCACATATTCTCCTTGTTTCACTTTCAATCTAATTGGTGAATATAGCATGGATGAAAATTTTCTTGTGGATCACATATGCATTACTTGTGATAGATTCCCTGAACTGAAACAAGTTGTTTTCAGCCATATATGCAATGTGTCATAAAATATTAGCTATGGGACAATAGTTCATGTTCGAGATATTATGAAAATACATTCTGGTCTAGTTGATCTTGCTAGAATAGAACCCAAGTTTTCATATTCATTGTGTTTGTCCCAAAAGTCTTTGTCTAGTTATGTTACTACTTTAGACTTCCTTGATAATTACAAATTGAGTTGCATCTTACATACTAGACAATATGATCATGTTCATAATAATCAGAGTAGCGTAGTTGAAGCATGACATGAATCAATTTGGTTTTCACGCATATTTAATTGGTTTGATCTTGTGCACAAATTTGATCATAGATCTTCTTTGCTAAAACTCAATTTAATATTGAAGAACAAGACTATCTATTTAGTTGTTTTTCACCATGATCATGATTCTTTGTACTTCACTTATACCTGCAATTTAAGTTGCTTGATGTATACTGGAGATACTTTTCATGTGAACAACAATAATACAACATGTTATATATACATATACTTTGCGTACACGTTGTTCTTTTTGTTTCTTCCACTTCCAGCTTACCCAAAGCCGTGAACGGCTTTTCACGAAGAAAGGGAGGATGATGAGGATATATACAGGGATTATGATGATTCTGACTGCCTGAACTAGAAGGAAATATTGAGTCAAATCAACAATGACTATTAGGTGAATTCATTCCTACTTGACCATGATGCTTTAATTGATGAGAACTTTATACTATCTAATTCTATGCATTTATGTATGATCAGGTTCGTTGGAGAAACAAGCATGGCACGAGGAGGAGAAGGGCTACAAGAGGAGCCCACCATGATGATCGCCCGAGGATGCGCGAGGGAGGAGTGGGAGGAAGGCACAAGAGAAGATCATCAAAACGAATGCGACCGAGAGTTAGAAGGCGACCAAGAAGGAACATTCAATTCGGACAGACAGAAATTCTGAAATTGAAACGGACGTGGTTTCCACATATCAACTCGGAATTAAGCAAAAAGTACTTGTTGGAAAGATAATTCCGAGTTCTTTCCAACGGATACTTGAACGTCTCCCGGTTCGTTACGAGTTGTGCACGGCAATCAAAACAAGTCGACAGATGTTTTCTATCAGTTTACAAATAGAGTCCTTTTAAGTTAGGAAAGTTAGAGATATGTTTGGTTTTGACCCCAACTCTATGTTGGACGTCCAGCAGTCTTTATATAGGCCTGTAAATAATGGTTTTTAGGGTTAGACCATGTTAAAATATTTTGGAGTTGTTTCTTTCATAGAACCTCTGGAATTACCCTGTGTTCGAATCTAACAACTATAATTGAGTGTGATATGTTGTTCCATTGGGAATTAGTAGATTGCATAATACCGTTCATGGTCACGGCTACGTGTGCAAGAGCATGGTGTTGTGAATATCCTACAAGGTTCGAGAGCTGTTGCATTGGCATCAGGGATCGAGCGGGAGAGTTCATAGCTACATGCTAGTTATCTATCATCCATCATCACCATCGACAAGTGCTTGCTGAGAATATCGGGCCACCCCATATCAATATTTTTCTGAGAAACTTACTGGTGCTCGCTTCAATTATCCTATCTATGATAAAGAATTGTATGCACTTGTTAGAGTACTTGAAGTTTGGCAACATTATTTGTGGCCAAAGGAATTTATCATACATTCTGATCATGAAGCATTGAAATATTTGAAAGCTCAATCAAACTTGCATAGAAGATTAGCTAAATGGGTTGAGTTTATTGAGTCTTTTCCTTACATCATTAAATATAAGAAGGGAAAAAAGAATGTTGTTGCTGATGCTTTATCTAGGAAGAACATGCTATTAACCAATCTTGATGTTAAAATTCCTGGATTTGAAGCTATTGTGCACTTTATGCAACTGACCATGATTTTGCTGAACCATATCGTTTGTGTGCTCTTAGAAACGCATAGGATAAGTATCATATACAAGATGGATATTTGTTTCGAGCTAACAAACTATGTATTTAGAATCATCTGCGAGTGTTCTTAGTGCAGGAATCACATGCTGGTGGTTTGATGGGTCACTTTGGGCGTGAGAACACGTTGCTCATGCTTGTAGATCATTTTTATTGGCCCAAGATGAGGCGTGATGTGTACAGATTTGTGAGCCGATGTATTACATGCCACAAGTCAAAATCCAAGCTGAAGCCTCACGGTTTGTATATACCTCTCTCTGCACCTACTACTCCATGGGAAGACATTAGTATGGATTTTGTGCTAGGTCTACCTAAAACTCAGAGAGGTCATGATTGTATATTTGTGGTAGTGGATAGATTCTCTAAGATGGCTCATTTTATTACCTGCCATAAAAGCGACGATGCATCGCATGTTGCTAACCTGTTTTTCAGGGACATCGTGAGATTACATGGAGTACCTACGATTGTGATGCAGGCTGTCCTACGGACACTCCTACATCTACACCACCAAGTCCCCCAAGTCGACCGTTGACCCGTGCCCGAGCCAAGCTCCTTCAAGCTAAGGTGAATTCGCTCCTCTCATCATGTGACTTTGACGTACACTTGGACGGCTTGCTACTTCATACCACTACTCTGTGCATCATCAGGTACAAAACCCCGCCGCGTCGACCCACGAGCCCTGAAGCTACACCTGTCCTGAAGCTGCCTGAGACGGAGTGTCCGCCCCAATCCAGCCAGAGTGTCCGGTGCAGCCGGAGTGTCCGGCACGACTCAACCGGAGTGTGCGGCCTACCCCAGCTCCATCCTGGCACAGACATTCAATATGCCAATTCGGACACTACCCGGAGTGTCCAGCCGCCCCGGACTGTCCGGTCCACACGACCCAGAATGTCCGACCTGAAGATGGGCTTGCGAGCCATAGCTGGGCCCTATGGCCCATGTACCCCTTTACTTCGCCCAGAACTCTACTTTAATGCCTAAATTACCCCTGAACTTGTGGCTGGCCTATATATAGTCCCCCACCTCTATTGTAAACCCTAAGCATGATATTTGGAATTAGTGGAAACTCCTTGTGGATATATCTAGTTCTTGCCTCATGCTCCTTTGACAAAGGAGCACCAAATATCCCAAACCTCGTTGGAGTTTGCATCGTGCCTCCGTGTTGTACAAGGCCTAGGCATCAGAGTCCCTTTGCCTAGATGTCAAGATCTCACCGAGTCTCCCTCCTCGCCGTGCTGGTTCGAGAGAGAGTCCTCCGCCCGACGCCGATCCTAGGGATTGCGCCGGACCAGTCACCGCCGGCGTGAGCTATTGGTGTGTATTTTGGTTTTGCGTGTGTGTGTTCATCGTGTTCTTCGTGCGTGAGTTCGTCTTGTTCATCCTCCCCTCCTCTCCCCGCACTCCATCCTCGATTTGAACGGGATTCGTGAAAGATCGGGCCACCCTAGAGGTTTGCCCTCAACATATTGGTATCAAGAGCTTCGTTGCTCACAAATTCCCCCACAAATTTTTTCTTCTATCCACCAAAAATTCGAAAATCCCTAAAAAACAGCCCAAATTTGCCTTTGGATCGATCTCTTGATTTGGAGTGTTATTTGTGGTTTTGATCCGACCAAACCTCGTCTTAGGAGTTGGTCCAGCTTTTTCCTGTGTTTTCCTAGCACGATTTGGCCAGTTTTTCGCGGATTTGAGGCATTAAGGCGAGAATTTCCGCTCAAGAACACGAGCGGAAACCCGCATTGGAATGTCTGGCCTGACCCGACTGGAGTGTCTGGCCCGACCGGAGTATCCGGCCCAACCAAACTGGAGTGTCCGGCAAGACCGGAGTGTCCGGTGTAGACAGACCGGAGTGTCCGGCCGTAACACCAGTTTTGACAGTTTTGCCTCATTTTTCGCATTGGCTAATTTCCTTTATTTACTCGTGTCCCATGTGCGTGTCAGCAACTAACAACAAACTTCCGCATCAACAACCTCCGCGCTCATTGACATCATGGCCCACGAACATCATCCCGCACCACCGACGGCAAGTTCATCATCACCAACGAAGGTATAACTTGCATCACCTTGTTAACCCATATATTCCTTTGTGTGTACCTATCCCACGAGAGTGGCTCATCTTGTTTTTGCTTGAGCATTGTGCATTTGTCATTGGATAGTGAGAGTGCAAAAGCAATAGCAAGAGTGACTTGGTAGCATCAAGGGAGAGCCAAAAAAATCAAAAGAAAAAGAAAAATAGTCTCCCATTGCAAAAGAGAGTCTCAAAGCTTGTAAGCAAGAGAGAAAGAAGAGCGCCCAAGACAAGTGCACAAATCTATTGCTCATTTTTCTTCTTTGTAAACAAGCCATGGTCTCTCCTTGCATTGGCACGACAATAAGCTTAGTCTTCGTTAGGACATTTTGTTTGCTCATTTTCATAGTCGTGTCAATCCCAACAATCTCCACGTGTGTATATAGTCGTAGGTTCCCGTCACCCCTTTGAGTAGTTGACCTTCGCCTTTGACTTGAGTTTTGTTGGATTTTACCCACTTTTGAATATCCCTTTTCTTTTGGTTGGTTCTTTGGCATTCCACAACCCTAACCTACCACCAACAAGCTTTTGAGAGTTAGTTCTTTCTTTAGTGTGAGTTTTCTTTGCATTTCCACTTTGCACACTTATAGCTCTCACTTGTGGTTTCTTGTTCGATGCAATGCCCAAGGTGAGGTTGAAGGTTCCCCACACCATATATTGCTCTCCATATACAACCCTTTGTGTTTTGCATGATGGATAGGCACGGTGAGTCAAGCCAACCACCTCCACAAGAAGAAGAAGAAGAAGGACCATACATGACACGCGCAAGTCACTTCATTGTCCGACAAGAGTTCCGTGAATGTTGCCAAGGCCTTGAGACGCGACAAGATGAAAAATTTGGCAAGACGCAAGCCGAGTTCAAGAACATCGACAACCGCTTCGACGGCATCGAACGACAAATTCATGCAATGCATCACAACTTCGGCCACCAAAATGAAGCGCTACAACGCTCCATCGCCGAAACAAATGATAATCTCCGACGCATCATCGACGGAATGGCAACACCATGTTCACGCGCATTAAGATCTTCAAATTCTTCACGTCGTCATGCACCTCTTCAAACGATCTACATCCAAGTGCTCCAAGACACAATGCCGCCCCCGTGGTTGAAGATGGAAGTTCTTCGAACTATGTACCTTCTCCACGGCACGCCGCAACGTCAAGCTATGATGGTGATTTCTCTTCAAGACCACATGGCAGCCCGTCCTACGGACGCTCCTACATCTACACCAACAAGTCCCCCAAGTGGACCCATGACTCATGCCCGAGCCAAACTCCTACAATCTAAGGTGAACTCGCTCCTCTGCTTATGCCAATTTGATACATCCTTGGATGGTGTGCTACTTCATGCAACTACTCTGTGCATCATCAGGTACGAAGCCCCAACACATCACCAAGCACCCAAGGATGGAGAACAAGGAGCAGAGCATGAAGCAGAAGTCGCTGGAGCTGCTCAGACCAGAGTCTCCGGTCTGCGCACACCGGAGTCTCTTGCCTGCCAAAGTCTCCAGCTGAAGACCCCGGAGACTCCGGTCCCTCCTCCGGTCTAACCCCCTGAACCAGGCTCCGGGACAATCTGTATGCCCCTCCGGAGGTTGGTACGGAGGCTCCACCGGAATCTCCAGCCTAGACCGGAGTCTTTGGCCTGCACACCGGAGTCTCTGGTCCGACCGACGCCAGGCATGTAAAAGGCCGTTGGGCCTTTGGCCCATGTACCCTCTAGTCCGTCCAAAACCTCTTATTTTATTCCTAAAGTACCCCTGACTGAGTAGCTGGCCTATATATAGTCCCCCACCTCTATTGTAAACCCTAGGCATGATATCTGGAATTAGTGGAAACCCCTTGTGGATCTATATAGTTCTTGCCTCATGCTCCTTTGACAAAGGAGCCCCAAATATCCCAAACCTCGTTGGAGTTTGCATCATGCCTCCGCGTTGTACAAGGCCTAGGCATCGAAGTCCCTTTGCCTAGACATCAAGATCTCACCGAGTGTCCCATCTCGTCGTGTCGATTCTCGAGAGAGTCCTCCACCCGTCGCTGATCCTAGGGATTGCGCCGGACCGGTCACCGCCGGCATGAGCTATTGGTGTGTATCATAGTTTTTCGTGTGTGTGTTCAACGCGTTCTTCGTGCGTGAGTTCATCGTGTTCATCCTCCCCTCCTCCCCCCGCACTCCATCCTCGATTTGAGTGGGATTCGTGAAAGATCGGGCTACCCTAGAGGTCTGTCCTCAACATATTGGTATCAAGAGCTTCATTGCTCACGAATTTCCCCACAATTTTTTCTTCTATCCACCAAAAATTCGAAAATCCCCAAAAAATAGCCCAAATTTGCCTTTGGATCGATCTCTTGATTTGGAGTGTTATTTGTGGTTTTGATCCGACCAAACCTTGTCTTAGGAGTTGGTCCAGCTTTATCCTGCGTTTTCCTAGCCCAATTTGGCCAATTTTTCGCGGATTTGAGGACCCAAGGCGTGGATTTCTGCTCAAGAACACGAACAGTTCACGATCTGACTCCGGACCGGAGTCTTCGGCCTAAACACCGGAGTCTCCGGCCTACACTGGAGTCTCCGGCCGGGGCAGGAGTCTCCCGGAGTCTCTGACCCTAACGCCTGATTTTGACAGTTTTGCCTCTAATCTTGCATTGGCTAATTTCCTCTTGTTTGTTTATGCCCGTGTGCGTGTCGTCAACTAACAGCAAGCTTCCGCATCAACAAACCCCGCGCTCATCGATACCACAGCCAACGAACATCATCCCGCACCACCGACGCCAAGTTCATCATCACCAACAAAGGTATAACTTGCGTCACCTTGTTAACCCCTATCTTCCTTTGTGTGTACCTATCCCATGAGAGTGGCTCATCTTGTGTTTGCTTGAGCATTGTGCAATTGTCCTTGGATAGTGAGAGTGCAAAAGCAATAGCAAGAGTGACTTGGTAGCATCAAGGGAGAGCCAAAAAAAAGCAAAAGAAAAATAAAAATAGTCTCCCATCGCAAAAGAGAGTCTCAAAGCTTGTAAGCAAGAGAGAAAGAAAGAGCGCCCAAGGCAAGTGCACAAATCCGTTGCTCATTTTTCTTCTTTGCAAACGAGACATGGTCTCTCCTAGCATTGGCACGGCAATGAGCTTAGTCTTCGTTAGGACATTATGTTTGCTCATTTTCATAGTCGTGTCAATCCCAGCAATCTCCACGTGTGTGTATATAGTCGTAGGTTTTCGTCACCCCTTTGAGTTGTTGATCTTCTCCTTTGACTTGAGTTTTGTTGGATTTTACCCACTTTTGACTATCCCTTTTCTTTTGGTTGGTTCTTTGGCATTCCGCAATCCTAACCTACCACCAACAAGCTTTTGAGAGTTAGTTCTTTCTTTAGTGTGAGTTTTCTTTGCAATTCCACTTTGCACGCTTATAGCTCTCACTTGTGGTTTCTAGTGTGGTGCAATCCCCAAGGTGAGGTACAAGGCTAACACCACCAGATTCCACTTCCATATACAATACTTGTGTGTTTTGCATGATGGATAGGCACGGTGAGTCGAGCTAACCACCTCCCCAAGAAGAAGATCAAGCACCATATATGACGCGCGCAAGTCACTTCCTCGTCCGCCAAGAGTTCCGTGAACATTGCCAAGCCCTTGAGACGCGACAAGACGAACAATTTGGCGAGACGCAAGCCGAGTTCAAGAACATCGACAACCGCTTCGACGGCTCGAACGACAAATGCATGCAATGCCTCACAACTTCGGCCACCAAAATGAAGTGCTTCAACGCTCTGTCACCGAAACAAATGATAACCTTCGACGCCTCATCGACGGAATGGCAAGACCGTGTTCACGTGCTTCAAGCTCTTCAAGCTCTTCACGTCGTCATGTTCCTCCTAAACAAGACCTTCATCCAAGTGCTCCAAGACGCAACAATGCCCCCGTGGTTGAAGATGGAAGTTTTTCGAACTATGTACCTTCCCCACGGCACGTCGCAACGTCAAGCTCTGATGGTGATTTCTCTTAAAGACCACGAGCAGGGCAAGAAGCACACCGTCATCACGCAAGGGCATTGGTGATCCAACAAGAGCAACCACAAGAAGAACCGCAAGTGCAACCGCAAGTCTACCACCATCGCTCGCGACACATACTTGACACAACAAGTGATGACTCCAATTTGGAGAACCAAGCTTGTCATCGACGTGAAGCTCTCCAAGAGCCTCCTCCTCGTCATCATCGTCATGAACGTCCGCACCGACTCCATGGTCATCATGAGGCGCCTCCCCCACCACACCAAAACATGGAGCGTCAAGTGGTACAAGTTGAGCGACGCCCACCACGTCAAGAGGCTCACGACCATGATCTTCGTCGTGAGGCCCATGTGCCTAATCAACATCACCAACCGAGGAACGAGCCTCCTCCTTGTCATCAACCGCGTCATGAGGCTCCACATCCTCAATAACCTCATGGGGCCCAAGTGCCTGAACATCATCAAAAACCGCGCCAAGAGCAAGAGCAAGCGACCCAACAACAATATCAAGAGCAAGCTCCGCAACAAGGTCGCGAGAACCAAGTTCCACCGCATCAACCACAAGATCATCAACAAGGTCACCAAGCTCGTCGCAATGACCGCAATGATGAAGAAACTTTCGGCAAGCTCAAGTTCACAATGCACAAGTTTACCGGATCTAATGACCCCGAAGAATACCTCTCATGGGCACTCAAAGTCGACAAGATCTTTCGCATGAACAACTATAGCAACGAGAAGATGGTCACCATGGCTTCGCTTGAGTTTGATGATTACGCCAACCTTTGGTGGGAAGAAATTCAAGTTGCTCGTGACGCAAGACAAGAACCGCCAATCACAACTTGGCATGATATGAAGGCTCATATGAGATCCCGTTTCGTCCCCGCGCACTACACACGTGACCTCTTCAACAACCTTCAATCGCTTCATCAAGGGACAAAGACTGTGGAAGAGTACTTCAAGGAAAAGGAACTCAAATTGATCCGCGCAAACATTGAAGAGAGCATGGAGCAAACTATGGCACGCTTCCTTATTTGGTTGAATCACCCAATCAAGCGCATCGTAGAGTTTCAAACATACAACAACATGGTTGAGCTTGTGCACATCGCAACAAAGGCTGAACGTCAAGTGCAAGAGGACATCAAGTACAACAAGCCCAAGATGTATTTCACCTACAAGCAAGCGTCAACCGCTACGCCAACAACCTTCAATGGAAGCTCCTCAAGTACCTCCAAGCCTTCCTTCAAGCCTACACTTCCTGAAGAAAAGTGCCCCCAAGTGGCAAACAAGCAAAGAGTAATACATCTTTCAATGGTGAATGCTAGAAGTGTGGAGGCAAAGGACACAAGTCGGCCGACTGTGGAAACAAGAAGGTATTATTCACTCATGACAATGGCGACGAAGAGTACTTGAGTGAAGATGAATTTGATGCCCGTGTCAAGGAAGCAATGGCAAGACAACGAGTGGAAGATGACCAAGAAGTCCTCATGTGTGAACATGACGCAAGTCCATCGCTTGTCGTCACAAGGATCTTGACCACTCAAGCACAATAGCATGAAGACCAACGCTCCAACATCTTCCAAAGACGAGCCGTCATCAATGGAAAATCTATCAAGGTGATCATCGACGGAGGGAGTTGCCACAACCTTGCTAGCACCGAGTTGTGTGAGAAGCTCAACCTCACCCTCCATCCGCACAAGTACCCATACCAAATGAAATGGCTACATGACCAAGGGTCCGAAAGATCAAGCATACCGTATCGGTCTCCTTCGCCATTGGTCCGTACAAAGACACGGTGGAGTGCGATGTGGTTCCTATGACAGTTTGCCACATGCTTTTTGGTCGACCATGGCAATTCGACAAGGCTGCTCAACATGATGGTCGCACCAATGTATACACCTTCAAATGGCTCAACAAAACATGTGTTTTGCAACCAATGACTCCAAGCCAAATAATTGTGGACAATGCAAAGGCTTTAGCGAGGGCGCAAAGCACAACACCTACTTGTGAAAAGAGCGGTGAGAGAGAGAACCACCTCATAGTGAGTGAGAGCCACAAGCCAAACTCGAGTGGAAAAACTAAGAGTGTTCTCCTTGCCACCAAAAGTGAGATGAGAGATGTTCGGAACAACCCATCCATCTTGCACTATATCCTCCTTTGCAAGGGACTAGTGCAAGGAACTAATGAATTAACCAATATTCCTCCATCTTTGATGATTGTTTTGCAAGAATTCAAGGATGTGTTCCCCGAAGAGCTCCCACATGGACTACCTCCTCTTCGCGGCATCGAACATCGCATTAACCTCATCCCCGGCGCACCCCTTCCAAACCATGCCGCCTACCGCACGAACCCGAAGGAGACAAAGGATATTGAACATCAAATCAACCAACTAGTCTCCAAAGGTTTGATCCAAGTGAGTGCTAGTCCAAGTGTGGTACCCGTGATTCTTGTTCGAAAAACGGATGATACTTTACGGTTATGCATGGACTGTCATCCAATCAATGCTATCACCGTGCGTTATCGACATCCCATACCACGTCTCGATGACATGCTTGATCAGTTATGTTGAGCCACTATTTTTTCGAAAATTGATCTTCGTAGTGGTTACCATCAAATACGCATGGCTGAAGGTGATGAGTGGAAAACGGCCTTCAAGACCAAACTTGGTCTCTATGAATGGTTGGTTATGCCCATTGGATTATCTAATGCCCCATCCACCTTCATGCGTCTCATGAATCATATTTTGCGTTCTCTCATTGGAAAAAGTGTTGTCGTCTATTTCGATGATATACTTGTTTATAGCAAGTCACTTGAGGACCATATTACACATGTCAAGGAAGTTTTACAAATCCTTCGACATGAAAAGCTTTATGCTAATCTTCCCAAGTGCACTTTTGCTAAAGACAAGTTGATTTTTCTTGGATTTGTCGTTTCTTCGAAAGGCATTGAAGTTGATGTGTCCAAGGTAAAGGACATACAAGATTGGCCCATCCCAACAAATGTGAGTGAACTCCGAAGTTTTCATGGGTTGGCCGGTTTCTATCATCGCTTTGTGAAAGACTTTTCCACCATTGCTTGTCCTCTCAACGAGTTGACGAAAAAGAATGTCACCTTCATGTGGGGCAAAGCACAACAAAAATCTTTTGGTGAACTTAAAAGGAGGCTCACCGAAGCACCTCTCCTTGCGTTACCGGATTTCACAAAAACTTTTGAGATAGAGTGTGATGCTAGTGGTATTGGCATTGGAGGAGTTCTTCTACAAAATGGATGTCCTACAGCCTACCATAGCGAGAAACTTGATGGTGCTCGCCTTAATTATCTGATTTATGACAAAGAGCTTTTTGCCTTAGTTCGTGTCCTTCAAGTTTGGCAACACTACCTATGGCCCAAAGAATTTATCATACATTCCGACCATTAGTCGTTGAAATATCTCAAAGGCCAAGCCAACTTGAGTAAGAGACACGCTAAGTGGGTTGAGTTTATGGAGTCTTTTCCGTACATTTTCAAGTATAAGAAGGGCAAAGATAATGTAGTTGCGGATGCTTTGTCGCGCAAACACAGCAGCCTTCTTACGAGACTTGAAAGTAATGTGTTGGGTCTTGAGGAAATAAAATCTATGTATGCTTCCGACCCGTTCTTTGAACCAATTTTCGCAAAGTGCTCCATTGACAAAGGAGTTGATTATTTCTATTTGCATAAGGGCTTTCTCTTTAAACAAAACAAGCTTTGCATTCCGAAGTCATCCCTCCAACTCTTGCTTCTCCAAGAATCTCATGGTGGAGGCCTTATGGGTCACTTTGGCCGTGACAAGACATTGGACATGCTCTCCACTCACTACTTTTGGCCCAAGATGAAGCACGACGTGGAGCGCTACGTTCAATGATGCACGACATGTGTTCAAGCTAAGTCGCAAGCTAACCCTTATGGTCTTTATATGCCATTACCTATTCCTCATACACCTTGGTTCGACATTAGTATGGATTTCGTATTAGGATTGCCTAGATCTAAGCATGGTCATGACTCTATATTTGTTGTCATTGATCGCTTTTCCAAAATGGCACACTTCATACCGTGCCATATGACCGACGATGCTTCTCATGTTGCAAATCTGTTTTTCAGGGAAATCATCCGTCTTCACAGTGTGCCAAGCACAATCGTCTCCGACCGCGACATCAAATTCATGAGCTACTTATGGAAGACACTCATGGACAAGCTTGTCTTCAAGCTCCTCTTTTCATCCACGTCTCATCCTTAAACTGATGGCCAAACCGAAGTTGTCAACCGAAGCCTCGGAACTCTCCTACGTGTGTTGATCAAGAAGAACGTGAAGGATTGGGAGGAATGCATTCCCCACGCCGATTTCGCCTACAACCGTGCCAAGCACTCAACAACCAAGATGAGTCCATTCATGATCGTCTATGGTTTTGATCCCCTCACCATGCTCGACATCCTACCACTACCTCTCCATGAGCGCACCAACATGGACGTTGAGAAGCGCGCACAAGCTATGAAGAAGCTTCATAAAGAAACAAGAGCTACTATCGAACAAGAAGTCATTCACCAAGCTTCAAGGTTAAACAAGGACAAGAAGGAGATGATCTTTGAACAAGGTAACCTTGTATGGATACACTTGAGCAAAGACCGCTTTCCCAAGGAACGAGATTCCAAGCTCAAGCCAAGAGGAGATGGCCCCTTCAAGGTCCTCAAGAGAATCAACAACAACGCCTACGTCATCGACATTCCAGTCTCCAAGTACCTTGCAAGCAACACATTCAATGTCAAGGACCTCTCAGCCTACCATGGAGATGTTCAAGATGATACACATGAAGAGTCGAGGACGACTCTTTCCCAAGGGGGGCGGCTGATGCAGCCCGTCGTACGGATGCTCCTACATCTACACCAACAAGTCCCCCAAGTGGACCCATGACTCGTGCCCGAGCCAAACTCCTACAAGCTAAGGTGAACTCGCTCCTCTCCTTATGCCAATTTGATACATCCTTGGATAGTGTGCTACTTCATGCAACTACTCTATGCATCATCAGGTACGAAGACCCAACACATCACCAAGCACCCAAGGATGGAGAACAAGGAGCAGAATGTGAAGCAGAAGTTGCTGGAGCTGCTCAGACCGGAGTCTCCGGTCTGTGCACACTGGAATCTCCGGCCTGCCAAAGTCTCGGGCCTGATAACCCTGGAGACTCTAGCCCCTCCTCCGGTCTAACCCCCTGAACCAGGCTCTGGGATAATCTGTATGCCCCTCCGGAGGTAGGTCCGGAGGCTCCACCGGAATCTCCGGCCTGCACACCGGAGTTTCCGGTCTGACCGACGCCAGGCATGTAAAAGGCCGTTTGGCCTTCGGCCCATGTACCCTCTAGTCTGTCCAGAATTTGTCTTTAATTCCTAAAGTACCCCTGACTGAGTGGCTGGCCTATATATAGTCCCCCGCCTCTATTGTAAACCCTAGGAATGATATTTGGAATTAGTGGAAACCCCTTGTGGATCTATCTAGTTCTTGCCTCATGCTCCTTTGACAAAGGAGCCCCAAATATCCCAAACCTCGTTGGAGTTTGCATCGTGCCTCCACGTTGTACAAGGCCTAGGCATCGGAGTCCCTTTGCCTAGATATCAAGATCTCACTGAGTCTCCCATCTCGCCATACCGGTTCGAGAGACAGTCCTCCGCCTGTCACCGATCCTAGGGATTGCGCCGGATCAGTCACCGCCCGGCGTGAGCTATTGGTGTGTATCGTGGTTTTGCGTGTGTGTGTTCATCGCGTTCTTCGTGCGTGAGTTTGTCGTGTTCATCCTCCCCTCCTTCCCCCGCACTCCATCCTTGATTTGAGTGGGATTCGTGAAAGATCGGGCCACCCTAGAGGTTTTCCCTCAACACCACGAGCAAGGCAAGAAGCACACCATCATCACGCAAGGGCATCGGTGATCCAACAAGAGCAACCACAAGAAGAACTGCAAGTGTAACCGCAAGTCTACCACCATCGTCCGTGACACGTACTTCACACAACAAGTGATGACTCCAATTTGGCAAATCAAGCTCGTCATCAACGTGTAGCTCTCCAAGATCCTCCTCCGCGTCATCACCGTCATGAATGTCCGCACCGACAACATGGTCATCACGAGGCGCCTCCTCCACCACACCAAAACCTGGAGCATCAAGTGGTACGAATTGAGCGACACCCACCACGTCAAGAGGCTCAAGACCATGATCTTCGCCGTGAGGCCCACGTTCCTAATCCACATCACCAACCGAGGAACAGCCTCCTCTTCGTCATCAACCATGCCATGAGGCTCCACACCCTCGCCACCATGAGGCCCAATTGACTCAACACCGTCAACAACTACGCCAAGAGCAAGAGCAAGCTCCACAACAACAACATCAAGGGCAAGCTCCGCAACAAGATCACGAGAACCAAGTTCCACCTCCTCAACCACAAGATCACCAACAAGCTCGTCGCAATGATCGCATGGAAGATGAAGACCATCATCAACATGGCAACAATCGATACCATGACCGCAATGAGGAAGAAACATTTGGCAAACTCAAGTTCACAATGCTCAAGTTCACCGTATCCAATGACCCTGAAGAATACCTTGCATGGGCACTCAAAGTTGACAAGATCTTCCTAATGCACAATTATAGCAACGAGAAGATGGTCGACATGGCTTCGCTTGAGTTTGATGATTACGCCAACCTTTGGTGGGAACAAGTTCAAGTTGCTCGTGATGCAAGACAAGAATCGCCAATCACAACTTGGCATGACATGAAGGCTCATATGAGATCCCGCTCTGTCCCTGCGTACTACACACGTGACCTCTTCAACAACCTTCAATCGCTTCGTCATGGGACAAAGACCGTGGAAGAGTACTTCAAGGAAATGGAACTCAACTTGATTCGCGCCAACATTGACGAGTGCATGGAGCAAACTATGGCAAGATTCCTTATTGGGTTGAACCACCCAATCAAGCGCATCGTCGAGTTCCAAACATACAACACCATGGTTGAGCTTGTCCACATCGCAACAAAGGCCGAACGTCAAGTGCAAGAGGACATCAAGTACAACAAGCCCAAGACGTATTTCACCTACAAGCAAGCTTCAACCGCTACGCCAACAACTTTGAATGGAAGCTCCTCAAGTACCTCCAAGCCTTCCTTCAAGCCCACGCTTCCTCAAGGAAAACTGCCCCCAAGTGGCAAACAAGCAAAGAGTGATACACCTTTCAACGGTGAATGCTACAAGTGTGGAGGGAAAGGACACAAGTCGGCCAAGTGTGGAAACAAGAAAGTGTTGTTCATCCATGACAATGGCGACGAAGATTACTTGAGTGAAGATGAATTTGATGCCCGAGTCAAGGAAGCAATGGCAAGGCAACGAGTGGAAGATGACCAAGAGCTCCTCATGTGTGAACATGACGCAAGTCCATCGCTTGTCGTCACAAGTTTCTTGACCACTCAAGCACAAGAGAATGAAGACCAACACTCGAATATCTTACAAACACGAGCCGACATCAATGGAAAATCTATCAAGGTGATGATTGACGGAGGGAGTTTCCACAACCTTGCTATCACCGAGTTGTGTGAGAAGCTCAACCTCACCATCCATCCGCACAAGCACCCCTACAACATGCAATGGCTAAGTGACCAAGGGTCCGTGAAGATCAAGCATACCGTATCGGTCTCCTTCGCCATTGGTCCGTACAAAGACACGGTGGAGTGCGATGTGGTTCCTATGATAGTTTGCCACATGCTTCTTGGTCGATCATGGCAATTTGACAAGGCTGCTCTAGATGATGGTCGCACCAATGTATACACCTTCAAATGGCTCAACAAAACATGTGTTTTGCAACCAATGACTCCTAGCCAAATAATTACGGATAATGCAAAGGCTTTGGTGAGGGCAAAAAGCCCAACACCTACTTGTGAGAAGAGCGGTGAGAGAGAGAACCACCTCATAGTGAGTGAGAGCCACAAGCCAAACTTGAGTGGAAAAACTAAGAGTGTTCTCCTTGCCACCAAAAGTGAGATGAGAGATGTTCAGAACAACCCATCCATCTTGCACTATGTCCTTCTTTGCAAGGGACTAGCGCAAGGAACTAATAATTAACCAATGTTCCTCCATATTTGATGATTGTTTTGCAGGAATTCAAGGATGTGTTCCCCGAAGAGCTCCCACGTGGACTACCTCCTCTCCGTGGCATCGAACATCGCATTTAGCTCATCCCCGATGCACCACTTCCCAACCGCGCCGCAAACCGCACGAACCTAGAGGAGAAAAAGGAGATCGAACGTCAAATCAACCAACTCGTCTCCAAAGGATTGAACCAAGTTAGCACTAGTCCAAGTTCCGTACCCGTGATTCTTGTCCCAAAAACAGATGATCCGTTACGGTTATGCATGGACTGCCGTCCAATCAATGCTATCACTTTGTGTTATCGACATCCCATACCACGTTATGGATATGCATGGACTGCCACTATTTTTTCGAAAATTGATCTTCGTAGTGGTTACCATCAAATACGCATGGCTGAAGGTGATGATTGGAAAACCGATGTAACTACCTCGGTGAATTACGCTCTTAGTTACAAGCCTGGATGAGCGGAAATGGTTAAATTAGTACGGTGGGGCCAAATGCCACTCACAGGTAGACCTTTCGGCCGTCCTAACCATTTCCAACACATCGGGACAAGAACGAGCGGCGTAATCGGTGAAGAAGGATCAACTACATACACAAATGAGTATGTATGCAAGCCACATACAACAGTCCTCAGAGCCATTCCATCTAAAAAGAAATAGAAATATTGCAACGCCATACGGCAAGATCCAAACATCCTAGATAGATATAATAGTTTAGGATATCTCCTCATACATCAAACATCAGAGTATCAGGCGGAAGCGGAAAGCAAGATCCGAGTATGGATAATAAGCAAATCGGCATAAGATGCCCCATAAATAAACACATCCCGCCCATAGATCTCATGGATCCCCGTTCCCGGAATCTCTACACCGAGTGATCGTTGCCAATATCGTCCGCCTCCTCCACCCAGTATCTATCTTGCGACTATACCTGTTCATCTGAATCAAACAATTTATCATGTGAGACCCTAGGGGTACTCAGCAAGTCTTTATGCCTCTAAAGGGGACACAACCTGGGGTGACGCAATTGCAGCAAAAGATAATACCTAACAATTCTATAGATACTCGCTAACCATCCGCCTAACCAAAGATAGACGGATGTCATGAATTAATAAAACAGTTATAACAATAATATTAACAGATCCATCCTCCTACTAAACACCAACGAGGAAGCGGACGAACAACCCCCCATCTGTTGGCAGTTTTATTAACCATTCCATGAGT
Organism: Avena insularis; assembly: GCA_023614405.1. Lineage (NCBI taxonomy): Eukaryota > Viridiplantae > Streptophyta > Magnoliopsida > Poales > Poaceae > Avena > Avena insularis. Next base: position 371,552,588 of record CM042690.1, read on the forward strand.
GTTGCACTATTTACTAGTCAGGTACTTAGTCAAATTAAAAGCGGTACTTTAGTTATGCTTGTCTATGATCGAGAAACTGTGCTCCAAGTCGTCCATAACCATGGCACGGCTTTGAAAGATTTACCACTAGGTGCACAAATAGCAACACACACTCGATCAACCTCGAAAAACCAAATCAAAACCCAACAAGGCATTCACGACAAAGCGATCACAGGATTCAGAAATGTTTTAGGGGGCCACCCCACTAAGCTACCATAGAAGTTGGCGGCTTCGAACGGACCCGGGGTTTGTGTGGACGGATAAACGAGGGAACCCGAAAATGTGGACTGGGCTTGTCGACACAAAACGTGTCACGGTCCTAAACATCTGGTGCAACTCCACGACAATCTTAAATAAAGCAGTAAAGCATGGCATAAGTACAGGATAGTAATAAAGCCCCAAACTACTTTGTGGCCCCAAGAAATAAGAATGAATCAAGCTCTGGCTCAGGGGGGTCCATAAGGCCTCCCGGATGTGGATAGTGCGAATAGTCAAGGAACAAGAATCAAGTACTCGGGGTCCTACGGGACACAAGTGAGCATGAAGAACCAAATAGCAGATATTGCTCACCAGTGCCACTTCCATTAGTTATCCCATTACTACTCAGGTTAAGTTGTTTAGGTACCTCGTTATCCATCAGACTCTCACATACCCTACACATGATGTTCTACGACCCGCATGGCTCAAACAACTCCTGTAGTAATGGCTCATGGGATGGAGGAACAAGCTTTGGTGGGGTTTAAAAGTAAAGGCTATGCAGTACTTGGGATTCAGTTTAATGCAATCGCGACTCAATGATGCAAGAATAAGATAGAGGCAATAGGTACTATATGTATGCAAGCATGTGGTAGTGCTTGCCTGACAGCTCAGTTGAAGCGGGAGATGGATCTGGGTAGTACTCCTGTGATTCCTGGTAATTCTCCTGCTGGGCGTCTATTCGAAGAAGAACCAAACAAACAAGGGACAACATAAATAAGGTGCACAAGCATATGAATTAAAATGCGACAAGCAAACAATCATGATGAATGATGCACAATTTACATGGCATTAAAGTAGCATGGCATAGTGAGGTGTGGGGTACAAGAATAAAGCATTTCATTATTTGCTTAGTCAAGTTTTATTGCCATAAACAGTTCAGATTTTCAATGATGACATGATGCATGCTTCAGTTCAGAACAAGGACTGCATAGATAGAACGGACTCGTCGCGCTGATCGATTTAGATATATTATTTGCCAAAATTGGAGTTATAAAACTAAAGTTATTAATTAATTAAGAAAAGGGCATTTTATTGTAATTTTAATCAACTCGAAATTTTAAAGTGCTCAAACATTATTTTGAATAGCCTAATTGAATTCCTCACATTTTTCTGATTCAAAAACATATATCATATGTATTATTTGGAATTATATTTTAAAAGATATTTAAAACAGATTCAAGTTTGAATTTTAAACAATTTTGAAAAAGTTTAAATTAAACAGCAAAGCAGAAAACCATTTGTACTCACCCAGATCTAGCCACGACACGTACACTGGCCCGGGCTGACTGGCGGAAAACGACAAAGAGAGACCTTTTTCACCGGGTGAGCTAGCCCATGCTACGACAGTGGCCGGTAATTGAGGGGTCCACCGCAGTGCACGGCCGGTATGCGACACGTGGTGGATCCGGGGGACCGCGGGTCAAGGCTATGGAAAACCTAGGTACCTTTTCGTAAAAAGCCAGGGTGACCGACAGGTGGGGCCTCTAGGAGCGCGGGTTGAGCCGGCAAAAGACGCAGGGGGTTAAGTGCAAAAGGGTCCGCGGCCACTGTTGTTCTTCTCTGAATATTACTGACGACCGATCGGTGACAGCGAACGGCGCGCGGCGCGGGGGTCGAACCCACGACCTGGCGCTTGCGCGCGGCGGCGGCGACCGCTGCGGCTAGGTGGGATTGGTGTTAGGGGAAGGCTGCGCGGCTAGACAAGGTTCTCGCGACGCGACGACGCAGAGAACGCACGCGCACGCAACGCACCGAGAGCGTTTGACATGTGGTCCGGCGAATATAGGAAACGCCGGCGAGGAAGGGGATGTCCGGGAGATTCAGCAGCTCACCGCGGTGGGGTTGGCGGTGGTGGAACGACTTGGGGCGCCGGGGATCGGTGGCGAGGCAGACGGCCGGAGAGCTAGGGTTTCCGTCGAGGCGGTGGTGGTGCTGGCGGATCTGGTTCTCCTCCTCCTCGCTGGCATGTCCAGGGCAAAGCAGGGGATCCTCCTTGACCTCCTCGACCACCTCCATGTCTACCACGCCTTGGAGCAGGCGGCGCATCTTGGCCATGACCAAGTAGAGAGGGGTTGGCGGCGGTGAAGAAGAAGGAGGGGAGAGGCAGGGGCTCTGGGGTGGATCTGGTGAAGCCAGGAGACGTGAGGAGAGGGACAAGGCGAGGAAAAAGGGAGGAGGATGTCGTGGGGTACGGGGTAGAGGAAAAGTAGCTTCGGCCCTTTTCCCTCCTCCCATGCACGTGCTCGAGCTGGGGATCGAGTTGGGCAGGCAGAGGCATGGCAGGTGGGCGGAGATAGAAAAGGAGAGGAGAGGAAAACTAGGGTGAGCTAGGGCATGCTCGGTAAGGCTAGGGTTTGGGGTGGGGTAGATGGGGTAGATGGGGTGTGGGTCAGGGAGAGAGAGGGCCAGCCTCGGCAGCGAGAGAGAGAGGTGAGGTGAGGTTTTGTGTGAGGGTGGATTAGAGCTAGGGTAAGGAGAGAGGACTAGAGGTAGCTAGAAAGAAAGAGGGAGGGAAGATTTAGGTCACATATATGATCACATGCAAGAGAAAAGATGAACAAGGTTAGGAGGAGAACAAAGAATGAGCTAGGGTTTTGAGGGGCTTTGGTTGGACACATGGTGTTGGTGAAGAGATAGAGATATGAAAATGCCTAGGATTTTAGTGCCCATGACAAAGAGAGGAGGTCAAGATGTGAGGGTTTAGGGTTTGAACATGATCCACTCAAAAACCAAAGAAAAACCAAAGGAGATCAAATGGTGGTGATGGTTGCATGGCCCATGCAAAGACATTAAATGCCATGTTTTAATCTTGTGAAAACAATAATGATGATATGGCATTATTCTTATGCATTCCCAAGAAGTGGAATAAAAGCCAAGCAAAAGAATTTATAGAATTAGATCCACCCCACCCACATGAGCTAGAATAATATCAAGGAAAAAGAAATACAAGCTCATGGGTAATTAGGGTGGTGGAATTATAAGGTGGTGACAAAGAAAGGTGGTGGAGTGGAATAAAAGATATGCCCCCAACTCAACTTGGGCATTAAACAATATATCAATAACCAAATACAATATCAAGAGGCAAATACAATTAATAATGCATATGAGAGAAGAACCAAAGAAAGAGGGTTTTATATGATGCTCAAATGCAAGGTGGCATGATGACATGAGCATGATATAATTATGATGCAACAATTATATGTAGGAAGTAGCATTTATATAGACTAGGCTAGTAGCATTGCAATTGTTAGACAATTGGGATGCTACAACTCTCCCCCACTAAACAAGAATCTCGCCCCGAGATTCCTAGGAAAAAGAAAACAACACAAGGAGAGGCGGTGTTCGAACGAAGTTGACCCTCACGTTCCCAAGTTGATGAACAACGGAATGGTGCGACCACTACACCTTACAAAACTTGCTAGACTTGTTGCGAGTCTTGCGTTTTGCTTGAGAAACAACGGTTAGAAGAGTTGAAGGATTGTCGTGAGACAAGAAGGATAGGATGAACATAGCTCCGGTTTTCTCAAGAAACATGATAAGAGAATAGAACCACTTGTGAAAGAAAGGACAAGATGATGTATCATGGATAAAGAAAGGACACACCGTTAAGATTAAAGATTTACCGATACTAGAGAGGATGAACCTTTGTTTCGCTGGAAGAAAAGAGCTAGGTTGGAGAGGTTTTGAACCACTATGACAATAGCATCGTATCTTCTCTCGGATTGGAGAAATGAAGTTCGGAAACAATATTGCCTTCAAACAATAGAGTTCCTTGATATCCACGGAAGATTGAGTTAGACATCGTTGGATTAGATTCTTCTTGCGTCGGTAAGAAACAAAGGATCACGCAATTGAGGTGCGCGGATATACTTCCAGAGACCGATGTGAAGCCAGATCATGGTGGAATCCCGAGAAGCAAGAATATGGAGGATCTGGAGTTTATTGTAGAGATACTTATTGCTTTCTTTAGCCTTGAGGCTAACGCAATAGATTTGCGGCTGATGGCATCAACCATAATTGACTTTACCACAGAAAAAGATTTGATGAAACAAAGAGAGAGATAGTTTCCTTCCATCTTGTTTGGGGATGTCGAGCATCGGTAGAATGACGAGGACAGAAAAGAGTTTGCGTTTGTTTCCACCAGATAATTGAAGATTTTGCTCCATCTAGCCCACCAACAAGAGATTATTGATTACTTTCTTCGAGAGAGCACTCCGGAAAAAACAAGGACAGAAGTAAAAGTATCAAGGGATAAAGGCCACTTCTAACTTCCGTGGAATGAGTGAAATCACATTAATTCACCAATTCAATGTACAAGAGCGAATGATAAGAGTAGTGGTATGGTAGCTACTCCATCCCGCACTCAAAGCATTACTCCGCACATGAATAAGAAAACCATGCAACCCAACTACCAAAACAGACTGAAGGTATTGACAATAACTCATGGAACTTCGTTAGAAAACAAGGATAGATGCAAACGATTCGCCGGGTTCACAGATAGATAAAGATGATGATGTTGTCATCATGTCGGAAGTACCAAGCCACCGGAAAGATATGAAGGAAGATTACGGAGAACAACTGCAAGATTCAACAGCTACAGAAAAGATAGCACCAACTTGAACAGAAGGATTACAAAAGATCTGAAAAGTCTTCATGGCCTCCGGTGGATTGAGCATAGACGATAGAACGAGAGGGTTTCAAAGGTTACTTGACGAGACAGAGGTGAAAAGAACTCCATGTTCTTCTTGAAAAGATTGAGAGAGGTTTAGCAGCCTTGAGGAAATCTTCAGCGGAGCGACGCTGATAACTCGCCAACAAGGAAAGACTCCGGTTTTGATTGAAGATGGAGATGGAATTAACAATGCACTTGCTGATTCCAGAATTGAAGTGATGTATTTAGCAGAAGGACGTGGTCGAGATAGGTGACTTCAAGAAACCAGAATTCACACTTTGAGAACTTTGCACACAGGCAGTGTTCACAAAGCTTGAGAGGATGATAAGAATATTTTCTTCATGTTCTTCCATTGATATAGAATAGGCGAGCATATCGTCAAGATATACCACCATGGATTAACAAGATATTCCAAGAATATCGGTTCAAAAGACGGGAGAAACGAACAAATGCTCGAACACTTCCTGAGCTCAACGCTCTTTGGAAGTCAATATTAAGAGCACGGGTTCGTGTTGAAGAAGATGCACTGGCAGAATAGATTATCTGGTCCTTCGGAAGAAAAAAGAGATGTCACCTGGTTCACATTGTCGATTGGATCGCCGGTTACAAAGATAAAGAGATCTTGGATAAGAAACGATGATAGCTCATACCTTAAGCAAAGCTATCAGAAGCGAAAAGATGCAATTCCCTCGTATCCAGGAGAATTGTGCAGATATGGGGTTCAAAAAGATGTGCAGCATGATGAACAGATGATAGACCGCCGTAGTGCCTTGAGAAACTCTGGATTGCCAAAGATGCTTGAATATGCATAGATATGATCACGGTGTAACTCAAAATCACAGGAGATAACCGTCACCATTTGGAGGATAGTGTTGATAGCATTTTCCATATTCCACTCATGATAAGTGTCCTATAGCTATGCCGAGAACCAAATTACAATCACCAGCATCGGAATCGACACATGTTATGTAATTAGCCCAAAAGAATTAGAGATGAAAATAAAACTCCAGGATTAAGCGCCGGTGACAAAAGAATGAGTTAGCATGGACATGCTGATAAAAGGGAGATAGATAATGTTTCACACACGACTGAAAAGGAGTGTGGAAACACAGATGTATCAAAGAAAAAAATTCCGCATTTTTCGGCATTAAAATACCAATAGATGCGCAAAATCACCTATCGGTAGAGATTAGCAACTCCACATACTGTGAAAGCATGCTGGAAGGAAGAACACCCTTAAGAAGATGGCACCGGTTAACAAGGAGTCGGATAGATCGCGCCGGTTTTCAAAAGCCTGTCAGTATGGAATGTACCAACAGTTGATAACCAAAGGCAGATTGTGATAACAAATTGGATGCAACAGATAGACAAGGAATTACACACACACACACACACACACACTTTCTATGGTACTATGGAAACCCAGAACACGTGAATCCTAGTTTGAATTTTTAGAAGAGGATTGAAAATGTTACACTTCCTTACCAGAAAAGGGTGGGTGTGGGTGTAAGAAGAAAAGTGGAAGCAGTCCTACTCTCGCGTTTTGTTTTTCCCTAGTATACATAGCTACCAAAATATTTGCTAGACTAACAACGACCATTTGGCTAAGACCCTGAAGGGCGGGATGGCTCTGATACCAATTGTAACTACCTCGGTGAATTACGCTCTTAGTTACAAGCCTGGATGAGCGGAAATGGTTAAAATAGTACGGTGGGGCCAAATGCCACTCACAGGTAGACCTTTCGGCCGTCCTAACCATTTCCAACACATCGGGACAAGAACGAGTGGCGTAATCGGCAGGCGAAGGGATCAACTACATACACAAATGAGTATGTATGCAAGCCACATACAACAGTCCTCAGAGCCATTCCATCTAAAAATAAATAGAAATATTGCAACGCCATACGGCAAGATCCAAACATCCTAGATAGATATAATAGTTTAGGATATCTCCTCATACATCAAACATCAGAGTATCAGGCGGAAGCGGAAAGCAAGATCCGAGTATGGATAAGAAGCAAATCGGCATAAGATGCCCCATAAATAAACACATCCCTCCCACAGATCTCACGGATCCCCGTTCTCGGAATCTCTACACCGAGTGATCATTGCCAACATCGTCCGTCTCCTCCACCCAGTATCCATATTGCGAGTATACCTGTTTATCTAAATCAAACAATTTATCGTGTGAGACCCTAGGGGTACTCAGCAAGTCTTTATGCTTCTAAAGGGGACGCAACCTGGGGTGACGCAATTGCAGCAAAAGATAATACCTAACAATTCTATAGATACTCGCTAACCATCCGCCTAACCAAAGATAGACGGATGTCCGCGAATTAATAACAACAGTTATAACAGTAATATTAACAGATCCATCCTCCTACTCGCTTACCAACGAGAAAGCGGACGAACAACCCCCATCAGGATGGCAGTTTTATTAACCATTACATGAGTGTTGCACTATTTACTAGTCGGGTACTTAGTCAAATTAAAAGCGGTACTTTAGTTATACTTGTCTATGATCGAGAAACTGTGCTCCAAGTCATCCATAACCGCGGGCACGGCTTTCAGAAAGATTTACCCTGCAGGGGTGCACAAATAGCAACACACACTCGATCAACCTCGAAAAACCAAATCAAAACCCAACAAGGCATTCACGACAAAGCGATCACAGGATTCAGAAATGTTTTAGGGGGCCACCCCACTAAGCTACCCGCAACGAAGTTGGCCGGCTCGAATCGGACCTGTGGTTTGTGTGGGCGTAAACGATCGGAACCGAAAATGTGGTGGGCTTGTCGATACAAATAAACGTGTCACGGTCCTAAATAGTCTGGTGCTCCGCACAATCTTAAATAAAGCAGTAAAGCATGGCATAAGTACAGGATAGTAATAAAGCCCCAAACTACTTTGTGGCCCCAAGAAATAAGAATGAATCAAGCTCTGGCTCAGGGGGGTCCATAAGGCCTCCCGGATGTGGATAGTGCGAATAGTCAAGGAACAGGAATCAAGTACTCGGGGTCCTACGGGACACAAGTGAACATGAAGAACCAAATAGCAGATATTGCTCACCGGTGCCACTTTCATTAGTTATCCCATTACTACTCAGGTTAAGTTGTTTAGGTACCTCGTTATCCATCAGACTCTCACATACCCTACACATGATGTTCTACGACCCGCATGGCTCAAACAACTCCTGTAGTAATGGCTCATGGGATGGAGGAACAAGCTTCGGTGGGGTTTAAAAGTAAAGGCTATGCGACTTGCAGGATTCAGTTTAATGCAATCGCGACTCAATGATGCAAGAATAAGATAGAGGCAATAGGTACTATATGTATGCAAGCATGTGGTAGTGCTTGCCTGACAGCTCAGCTGAAGCGGGAGATGGATCTAGGTAGTACTCCTGTGATTCCTGGTAATTCTCCTGCTGGGCGTCTATTCAAAGAAGAACCAAACAAACAAGGGCCAACATAAATAAGGTGCACAAGCATATGAATTAAAATGCGACAAGCAAACAAAAATGCCATGATGAATGATGCACAATTTACATGGCATTAAAGTAGCATGGCATGGTGAGGTGTGGGGTACAAGAATAAAGCATTTCATTATTTGCTTAGTCAAATTTTATTGCCATAAACAGTTCAGATTTTCAATGATGACATGATGCATGCTTCAGTTCAGAACAAGGACTGCATAGATAGAACGGGCTCGTCGCGCTGATCGATTTAGACATATTATTTGCCAAAATTGGAGTTATAAAACTAAAGTTATTAATTAATTAAGAAAAAGGGCATTTTATTGTAATTTTAATCAACTCGAAATTTTAAAGTGCTCAAACATTATTTTGAATAGCCTAATTGAATTCCTCACATTTTTATGATTCAAAAACATATATCATATGTATTATTTGGAATTATATTTTAAAAGATATTTAAAACAGATTCAAGTTTGAATTTTAAACAATTTTGAAAAAGTTTAAATTAAACAGCAAAGCAGAAAACCATTTGTACTCACCCAGATCTAGCCACAGACACAGACACCTGGGCCCGGGCGGGAAAACGACGCAGAGAGACCTTTTTTCACCGCGAGCTGAGCTAGCCCATCTTGACAATTGGGCGGTGGTGAGGGTCCACGTGGCCACCGCAGGTATCGACACGCAGTGGATCCGGGGACCGCGGTCAAGCTGTGGAAAACCAGTACCTTTTTCGTAAAAAGCCGGGTGACCAAGTGGGGCCTCTAGGAGCTGGGTTGAGCCAACAAAAGGCAGGGGTTAAGTGCAAAAGGTCCGTTGTTCTTCTCTGAATATTACTGACGACCGATCGGTGACAGCAGCCTGTGCTGCTGGGTCGAACACGTGACTGGCGCTTTGGCGGCGGCGGCGGCTACTTGGCTAGGTGGGATTGGTGTTAGGGGAAGGCTGCGCGGCTAGACAAGGTTCTCGCGACGCGACGACGCAGAGAACGCACGCGCACGCAACGCACCGAGAGCGTTCGACATGTGGTCCGATGAATACAAGAAACAACAGCGAGGAAGGGGATGTCCGGGAGATTCAGCAGCTCACCGCGGTGGGGTTGGTGGTGGTGGAACGACTTGGGGCGCCGGGGATCGGTGTGGCGACGGCTGCAGAGCTAGGGTTTCCGTCGAGGCGGTGGTGGTGCTGGCGGATCTGGTTCTCCTCCTCCTCGCTGGCGCGTCCAGGGCGAAGCAGGGGATCCTCCTTGACCTCCTCGACCACCTCCACGTCGACCACGCCCGCTGGAATGAGGGGGCGACGGCGCTACTGGCGATGACCAGCGAGAGAGGGGTTGGCGATGGTGAAGAAGAAGGAGGGGAGAGGCAGGGGCTCTGGGGTGGATCTGGCAAAGCCAGGAGACGTGAGGAGAGGGACAAGGCGAGGAAAAAGGGAGGAGGATGCCGTGGGGTACGGGGTAGAGGAAAAGTAGCTTCGGCCCTTTTCCCTCCTCCCATGCACGTGCTCGAGCTGGGGATCGAGTTAGTGCAGAGAGGCATGGCAGGTGGGCCAAAGGCGGTCAACAAGGCGGTCATGGTGGGACTACATGTGATGAGAGAGAAAAAGAGAGGAGAGGAAAACTAGGGTGAGCTAGGGCATGCTCGGCAAGGCTAGGGTTTGGGGGTGGGGTAGATGGGGTAGATGGGGTGTGGGTCAGGGAGAGAGAGGGCCAGCCTCGGCAGCGAGAGAGAGAGGTGAGGTGAGGTTTTGTGTGAGGGTGGATTAGAGCTAGGGTAAGGAGAGAGGACTAGAGGTAGCTAGAAAGAAAGAGGGAGGGAAGATTTAGGTCACATATATGATCACATGCAAGAGAAAAGATGAACAAGGTCAGGAGGAGAACAAAGAATGAGCTAGGGTTTTGAGGGGCTTTGGTTGGACACATGGTGTTGGTGGAGAGATAGAGATATGAAAATGCCTAGTGTTTTAGTGCCCATGACAAAGAGAGGAGGTCAAGATGTGAGGGTTTAGGGTTTGAACATGATCCACTCAAAAACCAAAGAAAAACCAAAGGAGATCAAATGGTGGTGATGGTTGCATGGCCCATGCAAAGACATTAAATGCCATGTTTTAATCTTGTGAAAACAATAATGATGATATGGCATTATTCTTATGCATTCCCAAGAAGTGGAATAAAAGCCAAGCAAAAGAATTTATAGAATTAGATCCACCCCACCCACATGAGCTAGAATAATATCAAGGAAAAAGAAATACAAGCTCATGGGTAATTAGGGTGGTGGAATTATAAGGTGGTGACAAAGAAAGGTGGTGGAGTGGAATAAAAGATATGCCCCCAACTCAACTTGGGCATTAAACAATATATCAATAACCAAATACAATATTAAGAGGCAAATACAATTAATAATGCATATGAGAGAAGAACCAAAGAAAGAGGGTTTTATATGATGCTCAAATGCAAGGTGGCATGATGACATGAGCATGATATAATTATGATGCAACAATTATATGTAGGAAGTAGCATTTATATAGACTAGGCTAGTAGCATTGCAATTGTTAGACAATTGGGATGCTACAACCGCCTTCAAGACCAAACTTGGTCTCTATGAATGATTGGTTATGCCCTTTGGTTTATCTAATGCCCCATCTACCTTCATGCGCCTTATGAATAATATCTTGTGTTCTCTCATTGCAAAAGTGTTGTTGTCTATTTCGATGATATACTTGTTTATAGCAAGTCACTTGAGGACCATATTACACATGTCAAGGAAGTTTTGCAAATCCTTCGACATGAAAAGCTTTATGCTAATCTTCCCAAGTGTACTTTTGCTAAAGACAAGTTGATTTTTCTTGGATTTGTCGTTTCTTCGAAGGGCATTGAAGTTGATGTGTCCAAGGTAAAGGACATACGAGATTGGCCCATCCCAACAGATGTGAGAATTGTCGGTTTCTATCGTCGCTTTGTGAAAGACCTTTCAACCATTGCTTGTCCTCTCAACGATAGCGAGAAACTTGATGGTTCTCACCTTAATTATCCAATTTATGACAAAGAGCTTTTTGCCTTAGTTCGTGTTCTTCAAGTTTGGCAACACTACCTATGGCCCAAGGAATTTATCATACATTTCGACCATGAGTCATTGAAATATCTCAAAGGCCAAGCCAACTTGACTAAGAGACACGCTAAGTGGGTTGAGTTTATGTAGTCTTTTCCGTACATTGTTAAGTATAAGAAGGGCAAAGATAATGTAGTTGCAGACGCTTTGTCTCGCAAACACACAAGCCTTCTTACGAGACTTGAAATCAACGTGTTGGGTCTTGAGGAAATAAAATCATTGTATGCTTCCGACCCGTTCTTTGAACCAATTTTCGCAAAGTGCTCCATTGACAAAGTAGTTGATGATTTCTATTTGCATAAGGGCTTTCTCTTTAAACAAAACAAGTTTTGCATTCCGAAATCATAGCTCTAACTTTTGCTTCTCCAAGAATCTCATGGAGGCCTCATGGGTCACTTTGGCCATGACAAGACATTGGACATGCTCTCCACTCACTACTTTTGGTGCAAGATGAAGCGCGACATGGAGAGCTATGTTCAACGATGTGACATGTGTTCAAGCTAAGTTGCAAGCTAACCCTTATGGTCTTTATATGCCGTTGCCTATTCCTCATACACCTTGGTTCGACATTAGTATGGATTTCGTGTTAGGATTGCCTAGATCTAAGCATTGTCATGATTATATCTTTGTTGTCGTGGATCGCTTTTCCAAAATGGTACACTTCATATAGTGCCATAAGACTGACGATGCTTCACATGTTGCCAAATTGTTTTTCAGGGAAATCGCTCGTCTTCACGGTGTGCCAAGAACAATCGTCTCCGACCGCGACGTCAAATTCATGAGCTACTTATGGAAAACTCTCATGGCCAAGCTCGGCGTCAAGATCCTCTTTTCATCCGTGTCGCATCCTCAAACCGATGGACAAACCAAGGTTGACAACCGAAGCCTTGGAACTCTTCTACTGTGTTGATAAAGAAGAACTTGAAGGATTGGGATGAATGCATTCCCCACGCCGAGTTCACCTACAGCCGAGCCAAGCACTCAACAACCAAGATGAGTCCCTTCATGATCGTCTATGATATGGGCATGAAGGAGGAGGTGAAGCCTAATTTCAGGACTCCACCAAGCTAGGTAATGCGGGCGCATCCCATTGATGATTGGCACGCCAGGTGATACGGATCAAGCTGTTGATCCTTGAGTTTTGTCCCGATCTTTCATAGTGAGTCAACCCGGATGGTAATCTTCCAATAACGCGATGAACGTCACCTTAAGAAGAGGAACGAATCCAGCAAGTAACATGATGAAGATCACCATGCCTCAAACCTGAGCACGACAATCCTTGATGAACCCAAGAACCTCCACAACAATAATATGATAAACGGTATCGCCGTCCCCGGAGGGATGATACACGATGGAGCACATTATAGTTTTTAGACTAAACAACTGAACTCCCCTAAACCCTAGGCGACTGGCTCCTTTATATAGCAGGCCTGCAACTAGTCGGTTTGATAGACCCAAACCGAACACACAAACAGACTCGAACCTAACCTGGACTCAGACTCAATAACATAGCAATAATATTTGATACAACCTTAGACTTATCATTACATATCGTAGGTCGTCCTAGCGTTCTAATCATCAATGGGATGCGTCCGCATCACCTAGCTTGGTGGAGTCCTAAAATTAGGCTTCACCTCCTCCTTCATGCCCATATCATCATCCCCCCTTCAAGAAGCGTTGTCCCCAATGCTTGCGGGTCGGGTCGGAAAGGTGGCGTGATATGAACAATAGCTTCACGCGTCTTTACCATCTTCTTCCTCACCACATCCTCCCTCTTGGCCTACTCGACTTAATACAGCCCTTGGCACCTGCACTTCCTTGCATCTCCATACGAGCTTGGACCTAGGCGACACCGTCTTCTTCTTCTCAACTCTTGTTGGAACCCGTGGTTGTTGAACATGAACCTTCTTTAAATGACCTGGCATAAGATGAGTAATGCCTAGACCACACAACTGACGAACATGTCCATCCTTGCCTCTATGCATCCGCACAACTGTCCCAACAAAACGCCTCACAGGTGTGCTAACAAAGCTACTCTTGTTACCCTGCTGCACCACATGCACTGGAACATTAGGAGCACAACTATCATCCGTCTAAACACTTGTGTCAACACAAACAACCTTCTGAACACATGCTGCAACATCCTTCCTCTCAGCAATAAGAGGATGCACTTCAACTGGCTTGTCACTAACAAGTTCCACTAGCTTATCATCTACAGGCATAGCTGAAGCAATATCAACATTGTCGCACTATGCATCATGCTCTCTATCCTGCACCTTAGCTCGCCTAGATTTTGGCTTAGCCTTGCGCATCTTCTCCTTATGTACCACCAGGCCTACATCAGACTTTATGTGATCATCCTGCATAGGCTTCAAAGTCTACTGTTTGCCACCATGCACAAAAGAATATGTATTTGGTCTTCCAGCATGTGTAACGTTGCGATCATACTGCCATGGATGACCAAGTAACAGCCCACATACCTCCAATGGCAACACATCGCACTCAATCTCATCAACATAATCACCAACTGTAAATGGCACACGCACCTTATGAGTTACCTGTAGGGTTTCGTAGCATGGAAAAGAAAAAATTTCTACCGCATACAAACAAACAAGCCAAGATCTATCTACTAGATTGTAGCAACGAGTCGATGGAATAACTCACCCTCGAAGATCCCAAAGTGTTTAACGAGAGCAGATTCTCGTGGGTGATGTAGTCGTACTCTTTCCGATCTCAAGATCGCGTAGACGATCCTTCCGGCGCCGCGTTCCAGCAGCGCTCCCGCAGTCGGTCACACATTCGGTACTCGACGAAGACCTTCCTATCCCTTGTTCCAGCAGGCAGCGGAGGTTGTAGCACTCTCCTCGCGATTCCGGCAAAGACAACGGGCGTGGTACCGAAGTAGAGGGAGATCTCGAGGCTTCGCCTTAAGCCGGAGCGAGTATGGTGGAGTATGAGAGGGCTCCTCGGCGATCTAGGTTTTAGATACACCAAGGAGGAGGTGCTAGAGCCGGCGGCTAGGGTTTGGGGCACCCCAAGTCGGTGGCTAGGCAACCACAGGAGGTGGCGGCAGCAGGAGGTGGTGGCGCCAATCTAGGGTTTTGGAGGAGAGGTACTTGTGTGCTAGGAGGGCAGCCTGCCTCCCTTTATAGGTGGGAGGCGGCCAAGGGAGGGAGTCCCTCCCCAACTCAGCTTGAGGTGGGCACGGTTGGAGGAGGAATCCTCCCCAACTCGGTTTCCCACCTCCTCCTCTTTCCAAAACTTCCTGTTTGACTTTCAAACTAGCTGCTTGACTTTTCAAATTAGGATTTAAATAAACCCTTTATTTTGGACAGCAAAGACACCTAGTACATTATGCAATCATTCCAACTTACAATGACACATTCATGTACCCTTCCCTCCGAGTGCGGACATTCCGAACCTTCTAGAATGTTCCGATGAAAACACGGAACCATTCCCCAATTCAAACAGGACTTTCCTTATATGAATCTTATTCTCCGGACCATTCGGATCTCCTCGTGATATCCCGAATCCCATTCTAGACTCAACAACATTCGGACTCTTTCTCATCATTCCATAACTACTCAAACAACGTGAATCCTTAAGTGTGTCTCCCTACGGTTCGTGAATTATGCGGACATGATCGAGACACTTCTCCGAATTAAAACCAATAGAGGAATCTGGAAATTCATATGGCTCTACATATTTCTACGATTACTATGATCGAATGAACCACTTACATACGATATCAATTTCCCTTTGTCTCACGATAGTTTACTTATCCGAGGTTATGATCGTCGGTATCTCTGCATACCTAGTTCAACCTCACATCGATAAGTACTCTTTTCTCGTTCCGTGATATGTGATCCTCAGAGCCAGTCACATGCTTGCAAGCTAATTGGATGACATTTCACCGAGAGGGCCCAGAGTATATCTATCATCATATGGATGGACAAATCCCACTCTTGATCCATGTGTTTCAACCAATACTTTCGAACACTCAATGACACCTTTATAGCCACCCGATTCACGGTGTGGTGTTTGATGTCATCAAAGCATCCATCCGCAAAGGTGATATGCATGATCTCATGGTCGAAGGAATCGATAACTATGTATCGTAAAGCATATAGCAATTGAACTATTAAAATGACTTGATCTTTATGCTAAGCTTATCTATAGGAGTATGTCCACCATATCATTCTCCTAACGATATGATCTTGTTGTTAATAACATCTCAATGTTCATGATAGGGAAAACACAATAATCTATTAAAAAACAAGCTAGTATTATCTGAGAGGCTTTACTAGGGACTTCAAATTAGGTTTATAAATCACACAAGTATTAATGTTTCCTTGTTAATACTATTATAGCATGAATGTAAACATTTATCATAAACACAAAGATATAATAATAACTATATTTATTATTGCCTCTAGGGCATATCTCCAATAGTCTCCCACTTGCACTAGATTCATCTAATCTTGATTACATTGTAATATACCTAACACCCATGGCAGTTTGTTGCTGGTCATGTTTTTCCCTCGGGAGAGGTTTAGTCAACGGATCCGCCACATTCAGATCTGTGTGTACTTTTGCAAATCTTTATATCCCCATCTTGGATATGTTCTCGAATAAGCGTGAAAACGTAGCTTGATGTGCTTCACTTCTTGTGTGACCTTGGTTCTTGCGCATTGGCTATGGCGCCCATGTTATCACATAGATAGACATTGGGTCCAAGACTAGGAACCACACCCAGCTCTGCAATGAACTCTTTCATCCATATTGCTTCTTGTGAAGCCTCCAAAGCAGCCATGTATTCCGATTCAGTTGAAGATCTCGCCACAACGCTTTGCTTTGCACTCCTCCAGCTAACTGCTGCACCATTCAAAATAAATACGTATCCAGATTGTGATTTAGAATCATCCAGATCGGTGTTCCAACTAGCGTCGGTGTAACCATTAACAACGAGTTGTTCATCACCTCCATAAGAAAGAACCATATCCTTAGTTCTTCTCAAGTACTTAAGGATGTTTTTGACCGTTGTCCAATGATCCACTGGATCACTTTGATATCTGCTAGTCAAACTAACGGCATATGCAATGTCGGGTCTAGTACATAGCATGGCATACATTAGAGATCCTATGGCTGAGGCATAGGAGTCTTACTCATCCTTTCTCTATCTTCGCCGATGTCGGACTTTGAGTTTTACTCAAGGTCGATTAGCAACATGGGCAAGAACCCTTTCTTGCTATCTTCCATTCGAACCTCTTTAGAACTTTGTCCAAATATGTACTTTGTGACAATGATATTTGCTTTGATCTATCTCTATAAATCTTTATGCCTAATATGTAAGCTGCTTCGCCAAGATCCTTCATTGAAAAACTATTATTCAAATATTCTTTGACACTATTAAGAAGGTCTACATCATTCCCAATCAACAATATGTCATCCACATATAGTATTAAGAATGCTACAGAGCTCCCACTCACTTTCTTGTAAATACAAGCTTCTCCATAAGTTTGTATAAAACCAAAACTTTTGATTACCTTATCAAAACGTTGATTCCAACTTCGGGATGCTCGCTTCAATCCATAGATGGACCGTTGAAGTTTGCATACCTTGTTAGCATCTTTAGGATCGACAAAACCTTTGGGTTGCATCATATACAACTCTTCATCAATGTCACCATTGAGGAATACTGTTTTGACATCCATCTGCCATATCTCATAATCGTAATATGCAGCGATTGCTAACATAATCCTTACAGACTTTAGCTTCGCATTGGTGAGAAAGTCTCATCGTAGTCAACTCCTTGAATTTGTCGAAACCCTTTGCGACAAGTCGAGCTTTATAGACAGCTTACATTACCATCAAGATCTGTTTTCTTGAAGATCCATTTGTTCTCGACAGCCTTCCGCCATCCGGTAAGTCCACCAAAGTCCATACTTGGTTTTCGTACATGGATCCAATCTCGGATTTCATGGCTTCGCCATTTATTGGAATCTGGGCTCATCATCGCTTCCTCATATGTCTCGGGGTCATCGTGTTGTCCACCAACATGACACTCATAACGGATCATACCAATCTGGAGTGGTACGAGTTCTCGTTGACTGCGAGGCTCAGAGCAACTTCGATCAAGTTTCATGATCATCATCATTAGCTTCCTCTCTAATTGGTGCGCACCACGGAACTTCTTCTGGTGCTGCGCTACTCGCAATTTCGAGAGAATGTTCGACAACCTCGTCGAGTTCTACTTTCCTTCCAGTCAATTCTTTTGAGAGAAATTCCTTCTCTAGAAAGGATCCATTCTTGGCAACGAAGATTTTGCCTTCAAATCTATGATAGAAAGTATACCCAATAGTTTCCTTCGGGTATCCTATGAAGATGCATTTTTCCGCTTTGGGTTCAAGCTTGTCCGGCTGTAACTTCTTTACATAGGCTTCAGATCCCCAAACTTTAAGGAACGACAATTTAGGTTTCTTCCCAAACCATAATTCATACGGTGTCGTTTTAACAGATTTAGGCAGTGCCCTATTTAAAGTGAATGCTGTTTCTAATGCATAACCCCAAAATGATAGCGCAAATCTGTAAGTGACATCATAGAGCGAACCATATCTAAGAGAGTTCGATTACGTTCGGACACACCATTACGTTGTGGTGTTCCCGGTGTCAATTGTGAAAGTATTCCACATTTCTTCAAATGCTCGCCAAACTTCGTAACTTAGATATTCACCTCCACGATCGAGCGTAGAAATTTAATCTTCTTGTTACGTTGATTCTCTACCTCACTTTGAAACTCCTTAAACTTCTCGAAAGTTTCGGACTTATGTTTCATGAAATAGATATACCCATATCTACTCAAGTCATCCATGAAGGTAAGAACATAACGATAACCATCGCTGATGCTACACTCATTGGACCACACACATCGGTATGTATGATTTCCAATAAGTCGTAGCTCGCTCCATCATACCGAAAATGGAGTCTTAGTCATTTTGCCCATCGACATGCTTAGCATCTTTCAAGTGATTCAAAATCAAGTGATTCAAGAAGTCCATCGGAATGGAGTTTCTTCATACGCTTCACTCCAATGTGACCAAGACGACGATTGCCACATATAGGTCGAGTTATCGCTGATTTCAAGCGTTTAGCTTCAATGTTATTAATATGTGTATTTCCACCATCGAGATTCAACAAGAATAGACCATCTATCAAAGGTGCATGTGCATAAAACATATTACTCATATAAATCGAACAACCATTATTCTTGGATTTAAACAAGTAACCGTCTACTTAATAAACAAGATCCCGATATAATGTTCATGCTCAACGCAGCACCAAATAACAATTATTTAAGTATAAAACTAATCCCGATGGTAGATGAAGGGTAGCGTGCCAACCGCGATCACATCAACCTTTGATCCATTTCCCACGCCGCATCGTCACCTCGTTCTTCACTAGCTTCCGTTTATTCTGCAGCTCCTGCTTGAGTTACAAATATGAGCAACCGAACCAGATCAAATACCGAGCACTACTACGAATAGTAGTGAGATACACATCAATAACATGTATATCAGATATACCTTTCTTCTTCATGTTGCCGTTCTTCAAATCTGCCAAGTACTTTGGGCAATTCCGCTTCCAGTGACCTTCTCCTTTGTAGTAAAAGCACTTTCGAGATCGGGCTTGGGTCCAGCCTTTGGTCTTCTTCGTCGGTGTGGCAACTTTATTGCCACCCTTCTTGAAGTGTCCTTCCGCTTAGACTTGCCTTTCTTGAATTTGGTGGTCTTATTGACCAACAACACTTGGTGCTCTTTCTTGATCTCCACTGCAGACTTTAACATAGTAAACAGTTCGCAACTGCTTGTTCATGTTCGCATGTTGTAGTTCATCACAAAGTTCTTGTAACTTGGTGGTAGTGATTTGAGGACACGGTAAATCCCCAAAGCATTAGGAATCACTATACCCAAGCTTTGAAGTTTGTTTGCGTGCCCAGACATCTTAAGCACATGCTCACTGACGGAGCTGCCCTCTTCCATCTTGCAGTTAAAGAACTTTTCAGAAGCCTCATAACTCTCAATCGCCGCGTGAGTCTCGAAGATCAATTTGAGATCAAGGACAATATCATGTGGGTCTGAATTCTCAAACCTTTTCTGAAGCTCTGATTCTAAACCATACAAGATAGCACACTGAACTATGGAGTACTGATTCTTAGAGCAAGGTAAACATTCTTTACTTCACCGGTAGCATCAGCTGCGGTGGGTCACCCAGTGCATCCAGCACATAGGTCAAATTACCAGCTGTGAGGACAATCCTCAAATTGCGGAACCAATCCATGAAGTTGCTTCCATTGTTTTTCAACTTTTCTTTCTCTAGGAACGCATTAAAATTGATGGTAGGGGCTGCCATTGATCTACAACATATTTGCAATAGTTTAGACTAAGTTTATGACAAATTGAGTTCAAATTAATAATAAAGTTTAATCTAGGTGAACTCCCACTCAAAACAACATCCCTCACATTGTTTTAGTGATCACACAAACCAAATCCACTATATCAAAACCGATCATCACGAGAGTTGATATAGTTTCAATGGCGAACAATCGACATGTTCATCATATCTACTATATGATTCATGTTTTACCTTTCGGTGATTCGTGTTCCTGAGACCATGTCTGTACATGCTAGGCTCGTCAAGATCAAACCTTAGCTACCGCATAAGCAAATCTGGCTTGCTTACGTTGTATTCACTCGCGGAATCTAACACACCTGATCATCACGTGGTGCTTCGAAACAACAAGCTTTAGCAACGGTGCATACTAAGGGTGAACACTTTAGAACTTGAAATTTATGTGCATGAGGGATCATCTTATAATGCTACCGTCGTCTACTAAGCAATACAAGATGCATAAAGGATTAACATCACATGCAATTCATAATATGTGATATGATATGGCCTTTCTTCTTTGTGCTTCCGATCTCCATCTTCAAGCACGAACATGATCTCCATCATCACCGGTATAGCATCAAGGTCAATGACGCTTCTTCATGGTTGTAGCCCACGGCTTCAACTATTACAACTACTTTGAATAGACACGCTGGTCTTAACATAAATTAAAGACAACCATATGGCTCTGCCGTTGCCAACTTACAATAAGGAACATTGCATACATCAAATATAATCACAATCATGGCCATATCACATCACTGCACACCCCTGCAAAACAAAGTTAGATGCCTCTACTTTCTTTGCATATTTTACGTGGTTTGGGGCTTTCAATAAGTGTCGTTCTAACTTACGAACAAGAACCACAACATTGATACTAGTATTGTTAATCACCCGTTGTAAATTGGATCTCCACTATGCTGGGAGAAACAGGCACCATAAAAGCCACTTATGCAATCTGAGTTGCATGTCAAGCGTGGAGCAAGTCTCATGAGCGATGTCATGTAAGGTTAGCCCGGCCGCTTCATCCCAACATCCCGCAAGATGCAAAGTACACAAGAAGCAATCGACAATAAAGCATCAATGCCCACAATGACCATTGTGTTCTACTGCAACAGATCTACATATAGACACGACTGATACCACTGGAGGGTTTCGTAGCATGGAAAACAAAATTTTCTACCGCATACAAACAAACAAGCCAAGATCTATCTACTAGATTGTAGCAACGAGTCGATGGAATAACTAACCCTCGAAGATTCCAAAGTGTTTAACGAGAGCAGATTCTCGTGGGTGATGTAGTAAACTCTTTCCGATCTCAAGATCGCAGAGACGATCCTTCCAAGCGGCAGCGCGCTCCTTGATCGGTCACACGTTCGGTACTCGTAAGACCTTCCTCTCCTTGTTCCAGCAGTAGCGGAGGTTGTAGCACTCTCGCGATTCCGCGACTGGCGTGGTACCAGAAGTAGAGGGGAGATCTCGCAGGGCTTCGCCTTAAGCCGGAGCGAGTATGGTGGAGTATGAGAGGGCTCCTCAGCGATCTAGGTTTTAGATACACCAAGGAGGAGGTGCTAGAGCCGGCGGCTAGGGTTTGGGGCACCCCAAGTCGGCGGCTGGGGCAACCCTGGGAGGTGGCGGCAGCAGCAGGAGGTGGTGGCGCCAATCTAGGGTTTTGGAGGAGAGGTACTTGTGTGCTAGGAGGGCAGCCCTGCCTCCCTTTATAGGTGGGAGGCGGCCAAGGGAGGAGTCCCTCCCCAACTCGGCTTGGAGGTGGTCCGGCGGTTGGAGGAGGGAATCCCTCCCCAACTCGGTTTCCCACTCCTCCTCCTCTTTCCAAAACTTACCGTTTGACTTTTAAACTAGCCGTTTGACTTTTCAAATTAGGATTTAAATAAACCCTTTATTTTGGACAGCAAAGACACCTAGTACATGATGCAATCATTCCAACTTACAATGACACATTCATGTACCCTTCCCCCTCCGGAGTGCCGGACATTCCGGAACCTCTAGAATGTTCCCGATGAAAACACCGGAACCATTCCCCAATTCCGAAACGGGACTTTCCTTATATGAATCTTATTCTCCGGACCATTCCGGATCTCCTCGTGATATCCCGAATCCCATTCGAGACTTCGAACAACATTCGGACTCTTTCTCATCATTCCATAACTACTCAAACAACGTCGAATCCTTAAGTGTGTCTCCCTACGGTTCGTGAATTATGCGGACATGATCGAGACACTTCTCCGACCAATAACCAATAGAGGAATCTGGAAATTCATATGGCTCCCACATATTTCTACGATTACTTTGCGATCGAATGAACCACTTACATACGATATCAATTTCCCTTTGTCTCACGATAGTTTACTTATCCGAGGTTATGATCGTCGGTATCTCTGCATACCTAGTTCAACCTCGTTACTGATAAGTACTCTTTTCTCGTTCCCATGATATGTGATCCCTTGTGAGCCAGTCACATGCTTGCAAGCTAATTGGATGACATTTCACCGAGTGGGCCCAGAGTATATATATCCGTTATATGGATGGACAAATCCCACTCTTGATCCATGTGTTTCAACCAATACTTTCTGAACACTCAATGACACCTTTATAGCCACCTAGTTACGGTGTGGTGTTTGATGTCATCAAAGCATCCATCCGGCAAAGGTGATATGCATGATCTCATGGTCGAAGGAATCAGATAACTATGTATCAGAAAGCATATAGCAATTGAACTATTAAAATGACTTGATCTTTATGCTACGCTTATCTATAGGAGTATGTCCACCATATCATTCTCCTAACGATATGATCTTGTTGTTAATAACATCTCAATGTTCATGATAGGGAAACCACAATCATCTATTAACCAACAAGCTAGTATTATACAGAGGCTTTACTAGGGACTTCAAATTAGGTTTACAAATCACACAAGTATTAATGTTTCCTTGTTAATACTATTATAGCATGAATGTAAACATTTATCATAAACACAAAGATATAATAATAACTATATTTATTATTGCCTCTAGGGCATATCTCCAACATTACCTTCACCATACCGCAACTATTTAACCACTGTAGATGCTTAGGTTCAGGAATACGCCATGTGGATAACCCCAACGCTGCCACCATTGCCTTGCTAATGCCATTAGTACAGCTTCCTCCATCAACAATCAACTTGCATGCTTTGCATTTGATCATACACTGCGCCTGAAATAAATTCCAACGCTGACCCTTGTCAACTGTCATGCAAGCATCACCTTGTACCTTGTTGAGTTGCAAGTTCAGCCCAGTCAATGGTACAACATCCCCCACGACATCCTTAATAACATTAGCCTTAACAATATCAACCGCTAACGCTTCAGAAATCATGGCTGCCACCTTGCTAACTGTCGGCAATGGAACAACTGTCAACTTCTCATGAGTAGTCACAGCCGTCGCGACCTTCGGTATAAGAGCTATACTCTTGCCAACATCCACTATCCCATTCACAACCTTGGGCGGCTGCTCGATTTCCTCCATATACGGTAATACGAAACCATGATGGAGAAAACTTTTGTAGGCCTCCCAAGTATGAGAAAAACCATCTATGTCAACCGCCTCGGACCACCAACTATCCAACTCCTTGTCTACACGCCGGTGAGCAAGAACATACCCATCAGACCCACTAAACTTGCCATTGTATTTGCGACATCGATGGAAACCCCGTTCCATGTGCCTTTCCCAATCTTGGTACTCCTCAACTGTCGCAAGTCTATGTTGGCGCCATCTAAGCTCGGATGCATCACGTGCCACTCCATCCAGGAGATTGAGATAGTCACTGAAAACAGCACTAGACTTTTTGCCACGTGTACACTCTAGCCCAAATTATCTCCTAAAAAAGAATCCATCCTTTGCGCCGTAGACTGTTTGGTGATAATCATGGACCGTTTCAAGAAATTTGGAACAAACCGGCACTGCACAGAAAAAAATCTAGACAAAACAGACGAATTTCGGCCTGCGTACAGGTCGGCGCGTCGAATCAAAAATTTGATCACAGGAAACCTGACGCCACATCCCATTTCCTGCTGCTGCCTTTTTTTTTGTCCAACGTGAAGCTCACGTGCAACACTAAGAGTCCTCCTGCTCACAACGAGCGATCCAACTTAGGCGCACAGGGTGTACTTTCCTTGATCGCTAGCGCCAGGGGACAGAGCAGGTCTGTCGTGCGGCGCGCGCGCTGACACTTTTTTTGGCACGCTCGCGACGAGCGCCAGGCGCTGAACTCGATCTCACACGTGGTTACTCGGTCGTGAGGCGCGCGCGGGCGGCTCTTTCTCTGTTTTTTTATATATCGGAAATCAGATCTGGAACAACTTGTAAAAGAATGATCGGATCTGAGATCAAAAAACCGATCTGGTCGGATCATGGTCGCCCCCTCGCGATGGGAAAAACAGCGATCCATCCTCCAGGATTCCTTCTTGTCCCTGATCGGATCCACGTGAAATCTTGGAGATCGATTCTTCCTGGCGACAGCAGCACGCAAACACTCGCCGAGAATGATCTCTTTCTTTCTTCCTTCCAATCATTTCTCCATAACCAATCTGTAAACTGCTCGTAGAAAAACAGTCCGTAGATGATCCGAAAACATGCTGTGATCAACGAGAGCTCTGATACCACCTGATACGGATCAAGCCGTTGATCCTTGTGTTTTGTCCCGATCTTTTACAGCGAGTCAACCCGGATGGTAATCTTTCAATAACGCGATGAACGTCACCTGAAGAAGAGGAACGAATCCAGCAAGTAACATGATGAAGATCACCATGCCTCAAACCTGAGCACGACAACCTTGATGAACACAAGAACCTCCACAGCAATAATATGATAAATGGTATCGCCGTCCCCGGAGGGATGATACACGGTGGAGCACAATATAGTTTTTAGACTAAACAACTGAATTCCCCTAAACCCTAGGCGGCTGGCTCCTTTATATAGGCGGCTTGCAACTAGTCGGTTGGATAGACCCAAACCGAACACACAAACAGACTCGAACCTAACCTGGACTCGGACTTAATAACATAGCAATAATATTTGACACAACCTTAGACTTATCATTACATATTATAGGTCGTCCTGGCGTGCCAATCATCAACGGGATGCGCCCGCATCACCTAGCTTGGTGGAGTCCTAAAATTAGGCTTCACCTCCTCCTTCATGCCCATATCACCAGGATGACCTACGATATGTAATGATAAGTCTAAGGTTGTGTCAAATATTATTGCTATGTTATTGAGTCTGAGTCTAGGTTATTTGCTAGATTGCTTCTTCTTCAGTGACGCTCATCATTAGAAGATTATCTGTTGACTGTGAAAGATCGGGACAAAAACTATAGGATCATCGGCTTGATCCGTATCAGGTGGTATCAGAGCTCTCGTCGATCACATCGTGTTTTTGAATCATCTGTGGACTATTTTTCTACAAGCAGTTTGCAGATCAGTTTGTTTGGAGAAGAGATTGGGAGGTGAGTTCTTGAGCTATATTGGAATCGGTCGGAAGCAGATCCGATCGTGCAGCGATTTGATCAGATTTGATCAAGGCAGCTGGTACATGGAGTCCAGGAAAGGAAGCAGGGAGGTAGGCACCGAGTTGTCACCGCGAAATTCCGTCGGTAGCAAGGTCGAGATCGGGTTCCCAATTTTTGCCCCTGCCAGCGTTTTTTTGGAGAGTCCTACCGATCTACTCCATGTTCTGTTTAGATCCGATCGGCAATAATTAAAAAAAAGAGAGATTAGGAGGCCAGCTACCATACTCCTCACGATCGCGTGTGCCTAGCGACCGTTCAACGCTTGGCGCTCTCGCGAGCATGGTCTCACTACCACCCCCTGCGTACGTGAAAAAAAAGCAATCTGATCACTCCTATTCCTCAGGGTGCAGCAAGGGATCGGATCGCGGGATTGTTTCTATCGCAAGCAGGGGATCTGTGCATATCAGTCTGAATCAGACTAGATTGAAAAAAAAGTTTGATCATTGGTATTTCTCGCACAACCACAGATAGGTTCTATCTCTCTACGTGTGTTCCTTGCGTGAAAAAAAATCGCTGCTGCACGCTGCCAAGTTCGGATGCGGCCCGTTTGCACTGCCATTGCCCTGTGATCGATCGCTACACGGACTTGTGTTTGTTTCGGCCACGTTGGTTTTTTGTGTTCTAATGCTACGATTTGCTTCAGTTTGGCCGGATTGTTGTGCAGATTTTTGTGTGACGGAACAA
Organism: Avena insularis; assembly: GCA_023614405.1. Lineage (NCBI taxonomy): Eukaryota > Viridiplantae > Streptophyta > Magnoliopsida > Poales > Poaceae > Avena > Avena insularis. The sequence continues at coordinate 371,578,831 of CM042690.1, forward strand.
GATAGGACATGATGGATTCTTTTTGAGGAGATACTTTGGTCTTAAGGTGTACACGTGGCAAAAAGTCTAGTGTTGTTTTCAATGACTATCTTGATCTCCTGAATGAAGTGGCACGTGATGAGTCCGAGCTTAGCTGGTGCCTACATAGACTTGCGACAGTTGAGGAGTACCAAGATTGGGAAAGGCACATGGAACAGGGTTTCCATCGATGTCGCAAATACAATGGCAAGTTTAGTGGGTATGATGGGTATGTTCTTGCTCACCGGCATGTGGACAAGGAGTTAGATAGTTGGTGGTACGAGGCGGTTGATATAGATGGTTTTTCTGAAACTTGGTAGGACTACAAAAGTTTTCTCCGTAATGGTTTTGTATTACCGTATATGGAGGAAATCAAGCAGCCGCCCAAGGTTGTGAATGGGATAGTGGATGTTGGAAGGAGTATAGATCTTATGCCGAAGGTCGTGACGGTTGTGACTACTCATGAGAAGTTGAGAGTTGTTCCATTGCCAACAGTTAGCAAGGTGGCAGCCATGATTTTTGAAGCGTTAGCAGTTGATGTTGTTAAGGCTGATGTTTTTAAGGATGTCATGGAGGATGTTGTACCATTAAGTGGGCTGAATTTGCAACTCAACAAGGTACAAGGCGATGCTTACATGACAGTTGACAAGGGCCAGCGTTGGAATTTATTTCAGGCGCAGTGTATGATCAAATGCAAAGCATGCAAGTTGATTGTTGATGGAGGAAGCTGTAATAATGGTATTAGCAAGGCAATGGTGGCAGCGTTGGGGTTATCCACATGGCGTATTCCTGAACCTAAGCATCTACAGTGGTTAAATAGTTGCGGTATGGTGAAGGTAACTCATAAGGTGCGTGTGCCATTTACAGTTGGTGATTATGTTGATGAGATTGAGTGTGATGTGTTGCCATTGGAGGTATGTGGGTTGTTACTTGGTCATCCATGGTAGTATGATCGCAAGTTTACACATGCTGGAAGAGCAAATACGTATTCCTTTGTGCATGGTGGCAAACAGCAGACTTTGAAGCCTATGCAGGATAATCACATAAAGTCTGATGTAGAGCTGGTGGTACATAAGGACAAGGTGCGCAAGGCTAAGCCAAAATCTGGGCTAGCTAAGGTGCATGACGGAGAGCATGATGCACAGTGCGACAATGGTGATATTGCTTCAGCTATGCCTATAGATGACAAGCATGTGGAACATGTTAGTGACAAGCCGGTTGAAGTGCATCCTCTTATTGCTGAGAGGAAGGATGTTGCAACATGTGTTCAGAAGGTTATTTGTGTTGACACAGGTGTTTCGACGGATGATAGTTGTGCTCATGATGTTCCAGTGCATGTGGTGTAGCGGGGTAACAAGAGCAGTTTTGTTAGCTCACCTATGAGGCATTTTGTTGGGACAATTGTGCAGATGCATAAAGGCAATGATGGACATGTTCGTCAGTTGTGTGGTCTAGGCATTACTCATATTATGCAAGGTCGTGCAAAGAAGGTCCATGTTCAGCAACCACGGGTTCCAACGAGAGTTGAGAAGAAGAAGAAGAAGAAGGTGGTGATGAGGACATCCCTACAATTACACCTACCCCAATTGCTAAGGAAGTTGTTCCAATTGCAAAGAAGGATCAATCCAATGAGATAAGGATTGGACCAATCACAAGAGCTCGTGCCAAGCTACTAGAACAACAGGTGAACTTGTTTCTTAATGAACCTGGTGTTTTAATTAATTAGAATTTTATACTACCTAAGTCTTTGAATTATTGCATGATCAGGTACTTAGGTGATGAGGACATCCCTACAATTACACCTACCCCAATTGCTAATGAAGTTGTTCCAATTGCAAAGAAGGATCAATCCAATGAGATAAGGATTGGACCAATCACAAGAGCTCGTGCCAAGCTATTAGAACAACAGGTGAACTTGTTTCTTAATGAACCTGGTGTTTTAATTAATGAGAATTTTATACTACCTAAGTCTTTGAATTATTGTATGATCAGGTACTTAGGAGAAGAAGGCATATCACAGAGTGAGGAGCTGAAGGAACATCGCGTGTTGATCAATGAGGAATGCGCGAGGGAGGAGAGGGAGGAAGCGTAAGGAGCTGTCCAAGACGAAGATCAACAAGAGGAGGAAGTTCTCTGCCGCGGCAGAGAAAAGCCTCGTTTCTCTGCCACAGCAGGCTGCCGCGGCAGGAAAACCGACTAGGACTCTACCACGGTAGATCCAGTCCTGGCCGAGCCACTTGTGGCCGGTTTGTATCCAGGTTGGGTGGAACCAACTCAGGTTCCACCATAGGCCGCCGCCTCTTGGACCCATAAATAGATGGGGGCGTCGTAGTTTAGGGTTTAGACCACGTTAAAATATTTTGGAGTTGTTTCTTTCATAGAACCTCTGAAATTACCCTATGTTCGAATTTACTAACTATAATTGAGTGTGATCTATTGTTCCATTGGGAATTAGTAGATTGCATACTACCATTCGTGGTCACGGCTGCGTGCGCAAGAGCGTGGTGTTGTGAATATCCTACAAGGTTTGAGAGCTGTTGCATTGGCATCAAGGATCGAGCGGGAGAGTTCATATCTACAAGCTAGTTATCTATCATCCACCATCACCATCGACAGGTGCTTGCTGAGAAGATCGGGCCACCCCATATCATCTTGGTATCAGATTTCCTCGTTGCCTCGGTAAGCAATCCACAATCCATCCATAGATTAGAGAGTGTTTTTAGTCCTATCCAAAAAAGCCCCACAAAAAGAGTTGTCATAGACTAGATTGCATCGTAGACGAGTAATAGTTGCTGGTCGTGTTCATCCTTTAGTTTCGATCTAGATCTGTTCTTCGTAGTTTTGTTCTCTTGTTTTTAGTCGTTTGCCACCATTGTTTTCTGCCACCATCAAGTCAGATCCGATCTACTCTAAGAGTCCTAGTCTTCTACTCTTGGCTGAGTCGGAATTAAAAAAAATACTTTCCAGGTTACCGAGTCTGCCACGGCAGGATTTCGGCGTCTTTTTCTGCCACGGCGGGACTTTCTGGGTTATCAAATCTGCCACGGCAGGTTTTCTGCGTTTTTCTCTGCCACGGCAGGACTTTCTGAGTTACCAAGTTACCACTCTACCGCGGCACGTTTTCTGGCAGTTTTGCTGCCGCCGTTCTGCCACGACACCATAATTATAAAGTGTGATCGATTTGCACTTTTCCAAAACCCTTAGCCACAGCCAATGTACTACATAGGTGTAGGAACTTGCCTATTGAGACTAGTTTCCGCTCCAACAGGCTGCTCTTAGGACTTTTGGTGTCGTACTTTGTAGTTGGCCGTGTGTTATCTATCAAAAAAAAGCAAGATAGCAAAAGGAAAAGTATCAAGGAAAAGCTATCCAAAAGAAAAAGAAAAAGTTGTATTAAAAAAAGGAGAATTTGAGCAAGAGGCCTAGTGTTATCTTTGTGCACCGGTAGATTGAGCAATCTGGTCCTTGTTTACTTTGAGCTTTGCTAGTGTCTCTCGAGCGTAGTGCAACACCCTTTATAGTTGCATTACCACGTTTTTCTCCACGTGTGTGTTTCTTGGGTATTTGTACGATCAGCACTAGGACCTGTTTGCGGTGTAGTTAGGATACCATACCTACAGCTCCACCATAAATACCTTGTGTGCCTTGTGATCGTTCTCTATACCTTTGATATTCACTTCATCACATCAAGTGCATTAGTCTTTGATTTCGTTTGGGTAGAGCATCTCTATTCACCTTGGAACGGTAAGATCTCCTTTCTTATTAGTTGTGAGTGAGCTGTGAGAGTGCCACCATACAGATTTTTGATTTTGTGCACTAACCTACTGATCATGTCTTCTAGTGATGATGATGTTGTGATGCAGAAAAAGAAGGATGAGGAACTCGTCAATTGGCGTGAATATGAGGCTTTGAAGTCCCACTTGACACGTGTGTTTACTCACACGACAGATGCCATTGACAAGAATCTCCAGGATCTGAATGTGAGATTGGATCACCATGTTGGAACGGTGGATACTATTCAAACACAAGTGGCTACGCTAAATGTCAATGTCACCGCTTTGCAGCAGTCCATTGAGGGTTTGACGGCCGCTTTGCATAGAAGGGAAGAGCCTCAACATGATGATGTTTTTGATGAGGATGCTGCTCCACATGTTGGCAGGGGACGTGCTATTCCCCCTGCCCATGCACCTGCCCATGCACCTGCCCATGGACCTGCCCATGCACCTGCCCATGCACCTGCCCATGCACCTCCTCATGGCCGTGGGTATGCTCCTCTTGGGCGTGCTCAACGTGTTCCCAACCAAACTGCTGATGATGGTTTGGGCAAGCCAAAATTCTCAATTCCTAAGTTTGATGGTTCCATTGATCCTGAAGACTACCTCACATGGGAGTTGAAAATTGAGAAACTCTGGCGCTTATTTGACTATCCAGAAGATAAGAAGGTAAAGCTTGCAGCATCTGAATTTGATGGTTATGCTTTGCGTTGGTGGCATGCTCTTGTGCAACATAGGAGGGAGGACAATGAACTTCCTGTGATGGATTGGCGCGAGATGAAGCAAATCATGAAAGCTCGTTTCGTCCCAACCAACTACTTGCGTTCAGTTTTTGATAAATTGACGCAACTGAAGCAAGGAACAATGACAGTTGATGAGTACTACATGGAGATGGAGATGCTTATGCAGCGTGCTAGAATTCGTGAGTCCATTGAGATGACCATGCAGCGATTCCTAAACAATTTGAAGTTACCAATCAAGAGCATTGTTCGTCATCACAAGTATGAGACCATGAATGAGTTGTTGCATCATGCTAGAGAGGCTGAATCCCAGTGGGCAACGGCATCTTCGTCAAGCTCGGTGCGCACAAGGTCTACGTTGTTGTGGACGTGTCTTGCGTTCATCCGCGTCGCGTCGTCGATGCAGGAGAACCACCCCTCACTGTGGCTCGCGGGGCGCGTATCGCTCGCTCCCCGGGCCATGCAGAGGTGATGATGACTGCGCCAGGCGCGGGCATGAGCAAGGATCCAGCTCTAGACCCGGAGGTAACGCCTAAGGCACCGAGGAAAGCTAGGGGTCCTCCGCTAGAGAGGCCTGAGAACGTGCTGAGGGAAGCTATGGATAGCTTGGTAAACCCGGTGGCAGCAGTGGTAGATCCGGCTCAGGCACAGGCCGAGCTAGAGGAGACCCGGCAAAAGATACTGGAGGGCGCAAAGAAAATAGCAGCGGCTCAGCAGTCGTTGAACATGACGCTGCGTGAGTACGCGAAGGCAAACAAGGTTGATGTAGTAAGGGTAAAAGGGAAAAATCTCATGAGTGAGATGAACAGAGAAGGTGATGATGGACCAGAAGGGTCGGAAAACTATCTGTCCGTGGGGTTGCCAAAGTATAGTACCCTGGCGAAGAACCTCAGAGCAGCAAATGCCGTGGCGTCCGAGCTAGAGGGTCTGACGGGTGAAGTCCGTCAAAGACAGCAAGAACGAGGAGCTACTGAGAGGTAACTCGGAGAGAGTTGGAGCTTCTAAGATCGTCCATTCGGCGATGGGTAACCCGGAGAAATCCGCTGGAGCCGCATCGTCACCTCATGGTGGCCCAAGGAGAGAAGAGGTAGTAACCTTGGCCAGACGGAACAAGCAGATCGTTCCGTACGACCCAACGCGTGCGGGAAAAGAAAAAGAGATGCGGAAAAATGACGATCGACGAAGTGTGAGCCAAGGTGAAGCGGGCCGAGGTAATCACGACCAAGGCAATGCCGCTCAAGGGAATGCTGCCAACGACAATGCCGGATAGCGAAACTCGGCAGGAGCAGGTCAACCGCAGCAGCGGAATATACCAAGGCAAGAGCAAAGTGCCGGCCGTGGTATGCAACAGAGAGAAGAACAATGAGAGCAAGACCGATACAATGACGGAGACTCGGAGATGATGAATGCGGGATACGCAAGACCAGACTATCATGTGATAGGGTCGAGATTGGGAAGCAGGGATTTGATGTCGGATGACGCCAGGTTAAAGCTGGATCGCCTGTATAGGTCGAAACAGATCGAATGTCAAGGTCCCCCGGGTCCAGCGTGCTTTGGACCCCGGATCATGAAGGAACCGCCAGTACCCAATTTCCAATTACCCAGGGGCACGAAGACGTATGACGGTAGTACAAAGCCGGAGGATTGGCTAATAAACTACGCAACAACTGTGAAAATTACAACTGGCAACTTGAGATGGGCTGTACGATACATACCCCAAATGTTGGAAGGTCCGGCTAGGGTATGGCTGAATAATTTGCCACCCGGAAGCATCAATTGCTGGATAGATTTTGAAGAAATGTTTATCAGCAACTTCTCAAGTACATATCAGAGACCGAATAGACCGCAGACCCTGGCGATGTGCAAGCAGAGATCTAACGAAACGGATCGTGAATTCTTGACCCGGTGGTGTACCGTGAGAAACTCGTGTGAGGGAGTCATAGAGTCACAGGCTATAGCATGGTTCGCACAAGGGTGCAGCTATGGCAGCGAGTTGTGGATGAAATTGCAAAGGAAAATGCCAGTCACGTTGGCAGAGATGATCCGGATTGCGGATTCTTATGCTTTGGGTGATCCGACTCAACCTAGGATCACGTCGAACGAGTCAAATGAGGAGTACTATCCGAGAGACGGAGCCGGGTCATCTCGGAGGAACGATTACAGGGGAAAAAGGAGAGACGATAGACCGGATCATCGGTATAGTTCGCAACAAGTTGCAGCTGTGAATCAAGATCAGCCCGAAGCAGGGAGCAACCAACGCCAGAAAACGGGAGGGCAATGGACTCCTCGAAACGATGGCAAGAAAACATGGACTCTGGAGCAGAAGAAGCAATGGCAAGAAAAGAAAGATCGTCCGAGGTATACCTATGAGTCAATGTTGGACCAGCCGTGTAAATTTCACACGCCAAATCTGAACAGCCCGGCGGGTCACACAATGAGGCAATGCGAGTGGATGCGTAAGATAGAACAAGGTGGTTCGGGGAATGCTCAGACACCCCGGAATGACCAACCTCGGCAGGAGTTACCCCGGCAGCAATTGCTCTCTGGAGCAAACACGCAACAACTAATGTTGCCTCCCCCTCCGCCGAGGTATGACAACAATGAGAGAAGGGATGCAGTGCATCAGGTGGAAAACCAGCAACAACCGGATCAGAGGTACTCCGGAAACGAGGGAAGGAATGAGTACAGGGAACATCACCAGAGCTATTGTGTGTTCACAGCGGAGGAAGCAGATAGGAAGAGCTTGCGTCGACATATGGAGGTTAACTGCGTTATGCTGCGATGACGAGGTACATGCCTTGGTCGGTCCAGAAATTACAGAGCGTCAAAGATCATCCCAAGCTTATGCCAAGTCCGGGCTCGTATGCACTAGTGTTAGATCCGACGTTCATTGGACCAAACATTAATGTGAGGTTCTCCAAGGTACTGATCGACAATGGCAGTAGCATTAACATCATGTATGCGGATACGATGTGCAAGTTGGGCATCTCGGAGAACATGCTCCAGGCTACAAGAACAACTTTCCATGGTATCATACCAGGCATCTCCTGTGAGCCCATAGGCAAAGTCCGGGTCGACGTGCTATTCGGTATGAGGGATAAGCGCGGAACGAGAATGGAGTTTGAGGTGGTGAACTTGGAGAGCACGTATCATGCATTACTCGGAGACCAGCCTCGAGCAAATTCATGGCAAGTTGCCACGTTAGTTATCTGAAGATGAAGTTGCCCGGGCCAAATGGAGCCATTACTATCGCTGGGGATTTCCGACGTTCTATTGAGTGCGCCTCAGCCAGGTCTAACCTAGCCGAGTCACTCGTGATTGTGCAAGAGAAAAGAAAAATCCAAGAGGTGGCGGCATTAGTTCAGTCCGCGCAGCAGTATATGCCGGCGTTAAGTAACCCGCATGGAAGCGTTTCGTTTTAAGCCGCGAAGGACACCAAGAAGATTCCAGTGGATAACATGTTTCCGGAGCGTACCGTAACAATTGGTGCCGGGTTAACTGACAAATAGGAAAGTGAGCTCGTCAACTTCCTCCGTGAGAATCGGGATATTTTTGCTTGGTCCACACAGGACTTGCAAGGTGTTCCGAGGGAGTTGGCTGAGCACTCTTTGAACGTGACCCGGAGCAAGGACGGTGAAGCAGCCTCTCCGAGGCTTCGCCGAGGATAGGAGAAAGGTCATTGGTGACGAGATAGCTCGGTTGCTAGCAGCAGGATTTAGCATGGAAGTGCTGTATCCGGATTGGCTCTCTAATCCGGTGCTGGTAGAAAAGAAGAAGGATGATCTGAACGTGGCAGTGGTTTGGCGTATGTGTATCGATTACACGAACCTGAACAAGGCGTGTCCAAAAGATCCATTTCCACTGCTGAGGATAGATCAGGTCATCGACTCTACAGCGGGATGTGAACTATTGTCATTCATTGACGCCTATTCTGGTTTCCACCAGATACCTCTGAACCCGGATGATCAAATAAAAACTGCCTTTATTACCCCATACGGGGCTTATTGCTATCGCACTATGCCGTTCGGTTTACGAAATGCAGGAGCAACGTACCAAAGATGTATGCAAAAATGTTTGCACGATCAAATAGGTCAAAATGTACAAGTCTACGTGGATGATGTGGTTATTAAGACCAAGGAAAGCGCAACGCTCCTTGACGACATAAGGCAAACATTCGCGAACTTGAGGAGATTCCGGATGAAGCTTAACCCGGAGAAATGTACCTTCGGTGTCCCGGCTAGGAAATTACTCGGATTTCTCGTCTCGGTAGAGGTATCGAGGTTAATCCAACTAAGATCCGAGCCATCGAGCGAATGGAGCTGCGAAGTGTCTCAACGATGTCCAAGTTCCTTTGGATGCCTGGCGTCGTTGAGTCGGTTTGTATGTCGGTTAGGGGAAAAGGCACTGCCTCTCTACCAACTCATGAAAAAGTCAGATAAATTCGTTTGGATGCCACAGGACGATGAAGCTTTTGCCCACTTAAAAAAGATGTTGGCCACTGCACCAGTGTTAGCTTCTCCACTGTCAAAGGAGCCAATGTTGCTCTACATAGCCGCAACCAACCGAGTTGTAAGTGCAGTGATTGTAGTGGAGCTTGATGAAGAGGGTAAGTCGGTGCAGAGGCCGGTATTACTTGAGCGAGGTGTTGTCATCTCAAAACAGAACTACCGCATTTTCAAAAGGTGGCACACGGTGTTTATATGGCGGCAAAGAAGTTAAAGCACTACTTTGAGGAGCATCCCATCAAAGTGATATGCGAAGCCCCCATATCCGAGATAATGGGTAACAAAGATGCAAATGGCAGAATTGCGAAATGGGCGATTGAGCTAGCACCTTACGCACCCCAGTATAATAGGAGAGAAGCGATCAAGTCCCAGGCTATGGCGGACTTTTTCGTGGATTGGGCCGAGGTATGTCTGAACCGCGGCCACCAGATCGAACATCGGAGGATGCACTTTGACGGATCGAAAACCAAAACCGGGTTAGGTGCCGGGTTGTGCTTACCTCGCCAAAGAAGGATCAGCTCAAGTAATGCAGATCCATTTCATGGCATCAAACAATGTCGCTGAGTACGAGGCTCTTGTGCATGGTCTCAAAGTGGCAAAGGAGATTGGCATATGTCGGATAATATGCTTTGGCGACTCGGATCTAGTCTGACAAGTGTCAGTGTGGACGCATCGGATCCAAACATGGCACTATACTGATTTCATGTGCGTAAGATCTCGGGTTACTTTGAGGGATGCGAATTTCACCATGTACCTCGCGTGGAAAACGGCTGCCGACATCTTTGTCAAAGCTCGGATCGACGCGACAGAGCAATTCCAGGCGTAGCATTGGAGCACCTCGAAAACCATCTATCGTGCCGCCCTAGAACCGATTCAATCTATGTCCCGGAAAACGGAACTGAGCTGAGCCCATGGACATTGACATGGGAGGTATACGAACCCGGGGACTACCTCGGCAAACCCGGGGACTACCTCGCTAGACCCGGACTATTCATGTGATCCGGTTGAAGTTATGCGGTGGATCGGATGGAAATTGATGAGGAGATGTTCCTCATGAGCGATACCAGCTTGGGCACTGCCTATATACCAGTTCTTGAAAGATGGAACGTTACCCACTGAGGAAGTGCTAGCCAGGCAAACTCAGAGGAGAGCCAAAGCTTACACAATCATCAATTCCGAGCTGTACAAACAGAGTGTAACCAATGTCCTCTAGCGGTGTGTTGACCCGGAAGAAGGACTTAACATCCTCCGAGATATACACCAAGGAGAATGCGGGCATCATGCCTCATCCCGGGCCTTAGTGGCAAAGGCGGTCCGGCATGGATTCTACTGGCCAAGTGCCTTGGAGCAAGCAGAAGATCTGGTGAGAAAATGCAATGGTTGTCAAAGGTACGCCACCAAGACACATACGCCTATGTCGGAACTCAAAACAATACCAATTACATGACCATTTGCTGTGTGGTGCTTGGATATGGTTGGCCCGTTCAAACCAGCAAGAGGAAACATGACACACATTCTGGTCATGGTGGACAAGTTTACAAAATGGATTGAAGTGAAGCCTATAAGAAAATGTGATGGAGCTACGGCCGTGACGTTTCTCAAAGACATCATCTTGAGGTACGGTTATCCACATAGCATTATAACTGACAATGGAACGAATTTCGCGGAAGGAGCATTTGCGCGCTTTTGCCGAGACAAGAAAATCCGACTCGACATAGCCTCGGTAGCCCACCCCACATCGAACGGACAAGTGGAAAGATCCAACGGATTAGTGCTATCCGGGATAAAACCCCGGCTCATTGAGCCGCTGCAAAGATCAGCGGGGTGCTGGATAGAAGAACTACCAGTGGTATTGTGGAGTTTAAGAACAACTCCGAATCGATCAACAGGCTACACGCCGTTCTTTCTGGTATATGGGGCAGAAGTTGTATTACCAGCCAACATAGAGCATGATTCGCCTAGGGTCACCCAATACACAGAAGCCGAAGTGCAAGAAGCCCGGCAAAATGATGTTGATCTGCTGGAAGAAGCGAGAGAACTGCATCGCCCGGATCCGCCATATATCAGCAAAATCTCCGACGCTATCATAGCTGGAAAGTGTGCCCCGAGTCTTCCGGAAGGCGATCTGGTGCTCGTTGGTACAGTACCAATCGGCATGCATAAATTATCCCTCCCATGGGAAGGGCCATTCATTGTGAGCAAAGCATTGCACAATGACTCTTATTATCTCATAGATGCAAAGCCACAGGAAAAGAACAAGGCGGACAGGTCCGGAGAGGAATCGAAGCGACCATGGAATGTAGCACTACTTCGTCCCTTCTACACTTAGCTAAGAAGTGTATGTATCTGAGTCGTCTCATATGTCGGTATGTATGTCGGCAATGAGCTTATCAATGAAATAGCGGAGCCTCGAGCAGTTACTCGGGGACTGCCTTAATAAACAGTTGTTGTTACTTTTTATGCGCTAGCTGGAATGACTCGTTTCGCTTAACCCGGATTAGTAATGTGCGAGCACCAGAAACCCAACCCTTCGACTTGCTGCTGTCCAACAAGAATTGGCTTCATGGCAAGCAAGGAAACAAGTTTAGAATTGCGTAGCGCATGAAAAACCACTAAGGAAACGAACTTATTCCAGCTAACGTTTTTTTTTCGGACTAACCCCATATTTACTTTCAAGTTATTATGTTGAATTATTTTGAGCCAAGACTCAAAGTTTCTCAGTATTGTTAAAACGATTCTTGAGGCTCGGATTCGTAAGTCGTAAAACCGAATCAAGGTAGACACAGATCGAGCCGGAGAATTGGACGAACAAGAAAATGAAACTCGGGGACTACGCCCAAGTTAATCCGGCATACAAGCATAGTAGCAAAATATCATGTATTTAGCATACAATGGCACCCGGCATACCGGGGATCTGATAAATTTTCAAGTTTTTTCCACTAAGGAGCGGCAGGAGGAGGAAGTTCGGCGTCATCATCACTATCTTCAATATCTGGCAAAGATCTTCTCCATCCTCGCCTGACCCATCCTCCACGTTCTCCATCTGCTCCTCCTCCGGACTCCAGAGCTCGGCCCTCAACCTGATCATGGATGGGAGAATATTCGACAAGGTGAGGCGCAAGCTGGCCGAGCTACCCACTCCGGATCATCGGTCCATTTGGATCCAGTGCGCCGGCGTGTGAGGAGGCTCAGGTCGATCTTCTCGTACCATGCAAGGATATGATGGAGGAGGGTATCTGTTGCGGCACGCCCGGCGGATTCTCTCCAGAGATCAAGCTATGTCTCAATTTCCAATAGCTTCTCAGCAAGGAGTGTGATCCTTTTCGGAGCGCTCTCGCTTGGCCAGAAAGTGTTGTAGATCCGGACCGCAACGTCGAGGAGATCTTTCCCATAGTTCTTGATGGTTTCCACCGGTGACACACCGACCAGGTCCTCCATGTCTAAGGGGATACTCTCACCACCAGGAGCGACGGGAGTACCCCTCTCTCGGCGGAATTTGGTAACGACAGCACTGGCGATGGGAGTACCCTCCGGAAAGTGATCTGAAAATAAGGAAAGGGGAGATGCTGAAGCAAAGGCATATGAGCTAATCCGGAAAACTATGTCGGATAAGGGGAAGAAACTTACGTGAGATATGGCGATGGATCCGGGTCAACTCCTTGATACAACTGTCGCGTCTCTGGCGAAGTTGTTCAAGCTCAGCGAGCGCCGACCCAAGCTGGACCTCGGATTCCTTGAGCAGGTCCTGGTCCTTGGAGATCTGAAGGGTAAAGCGCTCACGCTCCTCGGTGAAGTTCTGGACAACTTTTTGGAGTTCGGTTTTGTGTTGGGCCTTCATCTTCTCCATCTCGGCCTTGAGTTTGGCTATTTCGTCGTCCTTGGTCCTGAGGAGGGCAAGCTCATCGTTCTTCTTCTTCAGCTCGGCTTGATGCTGTCCTGCTTGTTCGAGAAAATGCAGCATCATATCAGGCATGGGCACACTATCCTCAAGCGATGCTGAAATAGTATGTTGACCCGGCAAAGCCGAGGAGTGAATGTTTGCTGAGCCAAGGAGAAGAAGGAATGGAAAACACAACAACGTTGGCCGAAAGAGGACATACCTCGGATTTCCTCCAAGTTCTTCCGCATAATTTTGTTTTCAGCCTCCACCCCAGCTGCAAAAAACCGAATAAGGAGGTTAGTCCGGCAGAAACAAATGAGACGGAGAGGTGTTGAGAGAGGAAATTACCCCTCTTTTCATGCTCCGCGCCAAGTGCAACATGTTTTGCGCGCAAGATCTTGTGGGTATCAAGCAGGCGCTGAAATTCGGTGCTCCGGCGATTGGTAGTTACCTGACAAAGATACAGGGGTGTAAAATTAGTTCGTTGCATATTTGAAGTGTACAAGATCCGGGCCAAGCGGAACTTAACCCGGCTCTAGGTGTGTGCATATTTGAAGTGTAAAAGATCCAGGCCAAGCGGAACCTAACCCGGCTCTAGGTGTGTGCATATTTGAAGTGTACAAGATCCGGGCCAAGCGGAACTTAACCCGGCTCTAGGTGTGTGCATATTCGAAGCGTGCAAGATCCGGGCCAGGTGGAACTTAACCCGGCTCTAGGTGTGTGCATATTTGAAGTGTACAAGATCCGGGCCAAGCGGAACTTAACCCGGCTCTAGGTGTGTGCATATTCGAAGTGTGCAAGATCCGGGCCAGGTGGAACTTAACCCGGCTCTAGGTGTGTGCATATGTGAAGTTTACATGCAGCTACGTTGATCTTCTAATGAGCATCCAACCGAGTAACAAGTTACTCCGCCGGAGGCTCGGGGACTAATGGTTATTATCTACAGCATGTAAAGAAGAAACGGTGTACCTCCATCATTCGCCCAGGGGTATTCATCTAAGCGGAAAATTTAGCGGGGCTGAACTTTTCCGGGAGATCGTCGTTGTAGACGAACTCCGCCTTATTCCAGTTCATGACGAACTCGATGAGGCTCGAAGGGTACCGTTCGCCAGTGGGCATGTGGGGTGCCACCAAGCCCTTTGCGTGAGCTTCTTTCCTTTCAATTAGGGCAAGAGCTGGGCTAGTGTGAAGAACCATCTGCTGCGAGTCGGTTGGCTCGGCAGGAGGATCCGTCACTACCGGTGACTTCTTTAGAAGCATTCACGACAAGGTTCGCTGACCGGCCTCGATGGAGGTAGACTTGCCTTTGGCCTGCTGGGAGGATGTGGCCACAGTGGATTTGCCCTTGGAAGCCACTGGAGTGGTTCCTCGCCGAGCTTGGGATGACTCGGACGAGGCAGACGAACTTGGCACGGGAGCTTTGGTAGCAGGTCTGGGAGCTGTTGTTGGTTTCTTCGGAGCCGGGACAGGCGCTGGTTCGGTGGCTGGAGCTGCTACTGGTGCTGGAGTTGCGGTAGACTTGGTGGTTGCTGGTTGCGGCAATGCCGAAGTGGCGGACGCCGTTGCCTCGGCTGATCCAACCCCTCCCAATCCGAGGTCGCGTTCCTCTAGAGGAGGTACTGCGAAACCCGGAGCGGCCGTAGAGCCCTCCAGAATAGGGCTCAGTAGGCGGGACTCATCGTCACGAGGAGGGGAAGGACCGGACCGAAGGGGAGAAGAGATGCTCGATCCGCTCTGAGGGACCTCCACAGGAGCCCTGCAAAAGAAAATGATGTCAGGATTGAAATTACCCCGATGCAGGAGGAAGTGTGTTGCAGGAAAATGACTTACGATCCGAGGTCTCGGCCTCCTTAGGTTTCCGGCCCTCCGTGCCGGGCTTTGCCTCGCCCGCTTGGAGGCGATCCTTCTTGACCTTCTTTTGCCTTTTGGTAGGCTGAGAAGGTTCGGAAGAAGAACTTGACGCGGATCTGCGCTTCTTCTTCAACGCCACCGGAACAGGCTCGCCCGTGGAAAGTGGAGGATCCTCGTGGATGTGCCCACCGGGGTTAGCTGATGCCGAGAAGGCAAAAGAAAGAGGGACAGCCTCAACAGGTTCAATCATGTCGACATCCGAGTCATCCTCATCGTCGGGCCAATCTCTAAGAGAAGAGAATTTACCGCTGGGTCGTTTGGTGGCGTCGGTCGTGGGGAGGAACATCTCCTGGTCCGGATCCTCCTCATCCGGGATTTCACGGTCCGGGGCCCACTTAAGGGTCGGATCAGTACCATCCTCGAGGGTCTGCTGGAGAAACAACTGAGAAAAAAGCACAAGGAGCAGAGTCAAAAATATGATAAGAACCGACACATAATTGATCCGAAATAAGTTTACCCCGTGAAGCTTACCACGGGAGGGAGCCTGTCACGGCAGTAATGCTCGATTCCCCACGTCCATTCGGCGGAAAAATCCTTATGGGTGGTGAAAAGAGCCTTGACCCGGCGGAAGATCTCTGTATTGCTCAACTCGAACGAGGAGGTTCGGTTGGGGTCGCGGCTGAAGCTCATGTGGCACAACTTGTGAGTGTGCCGCTGGAGGGGAGAGATTCGGTTGCGCACGAATGTGATCATGGCATCTTCGTTGCGCAATCCGAGCTTCTTTAGCTCCGCGAACCTTTTGTGGACTTGGTTGGCCAGAGCTATAGGTTTTTTGGCGACCTCCTCCTAGAAATCCGTGTCCGGGGGACCCGGAGCATAGGGAAGCAACCGGATCAAGTCTTCGGTGCCTTCGTTCCGGACGTAGAAGAAGGTCCGGGCCCATCCTTTGCAGGAGTCAAGCCCGGTGACCCGGGGAAAGATTGAAAATCTCCGGGGCGAGATCGAGGCAGCTCCGAACTGAGTGAGCTGCTTGTCCTCCGACTCAACGTGGATGTTGGGAACAACGTTGCAACAGAGGCCGAAGAACCGGATCCATAGCTCCTTCGTGGGCCATAGTCCGGTGTAGCCCTCGATCAAAGAGACGAAAGCGGACAGAGAGTTGATGGCGTTCGCCGGGAGATGATGTGGTTACAAGTGATAGGTCAGGACCCAGTCCCGAAAGAAATCACTCACCGGAAGACCAAATCCCCGTTGGAAATGGGATAGGAAAACAACGAACTCACCCGGATTGGGTGAGGGGGCCAATTCCGAGGAGGGGAGACGAGCAGCGACGCCGACGGGAATACGCCGGGTCTGGTAGAGCCAGTCGATGTCATCCTGGCAGACCCACGAACCAGCCCACGCGCCTCGGTCCGCCGCGCCGGCGTCCTCCTCCATCTCCTGCTCGACAACGATGAGCTCCTCCTCTATCATCTCGAATCCGCTATCCTCGCTGGAGCTAGCGGCGGCGGGGCTCTGCGGTCTAGATTGACGAGGGCACGGAGAAGGTGCGGCGGCGGCGCTGCTGCAACGGGCACTGGTGGCGGCGCGGTCGCGAGGAAGAAGAAGAGGAACGGGCAAAGGGGCGCGGAGGTGGAAAAGTGCTAAGGGACGTGCCCCTCCTCTATTTAACTGCCCCCATTAATCGATGAGTGGGATCGCGCTGCGCCGGAGAACCACACGCTGTGGCCGTGTATCACCGGCATTAGCCAATCAGAGAGAAGCCACAGCGGAGGCCATAGAGTAAATATGATCCCATGACACGACGTGCAGTTGCGGTAAATGAGGAGACAGGCGTGACGTAACCCACGCACAGTAATCACTGACAGTTACTGCGACAGTTACTATGCGGGCCCTTAAAATGAGGCAACGTAATGATTGACCTTTACGTGGGTTGGCGTATGAGAGAAGGAAGCAAGGCCCAGATCCGAGCCTCCCTGGTAACCCGGCCGACAAGTGAAAACTTGAAATGTGCAGAGGGAAAGTAAAACCATAGGATCTGAGCTAAAATGGTAACTCGGCCGGCAAGTGAAAACTTGGAACATGTGAAGGGAACGTAAATCCATATAATCCGAGACAAGAAGTTAACCCGGAACTAAACGTCCGAGGCTTGAATATGAATGAACCTGATGTGGCCTTAGCGACCAAGGTCGCTAAGGCCACACCAGCTTCGGGGACTAATGTTGGGGGGATACCCCCGGGTAGGGTCACTCCGGGGTATAAGGGCCGAGTTAGCCAAGGTTCGGCAAGGTCAAACCGGATGCTGGCCAAGTCACCTCAAGGCAGGCCGGATCACGGAGTAACCCGGACCAGGGGGGTCGCCTAACATTGTCTCGTCCAACTTAAGGGGTAAGTCGGAAATGCTTGTCTAACTTATATGCAGGAACATGTGTGGCCGGATCAACTGTGATCCGGATCCTCGCTTGGCTTCTAGGAGAAGGAAGGAATCTCTCTGGTCAAAAAAGAAGGTCCGGTGCGTACTGGATGAGCGAATAAAGCGAGGGTAGGACCACCGGATCGTGGCCGACAAGGGTGACGACGCTCACGTCGGCTTACGTGGGCGCCGTAGAGGCTACGTCGCTAAAGCAAGTGTGGCGCAGGGGAAAAGCACCCCTGTCGGGTTACTACTTTGGGAGGGGGCATATTCTTAGGAATATGCCTCCACGTATGCCCTAGGCCAGCACCGAACCACCTCTATATAAGGGGGGGTTAGGGTTCTGGTAGGGAGGTTGGGTTTTTTCTGAGACAGAGTTGGGAGAATTCTAGTTGGTTGAGCACTAGTGGATCTAGGGTTCTTGGGCTAGTTGGTAGGCAAGAGTAAGGGAGTTTCTTCTTCCTCCTCTTGTCAATATAGCTCAAGGAGCACTTGTAATCTGGGAGGTAGAACATCAATACAAAGCTTCTGTGTAGAGAATCACTCTACTATCCCTCCCTAGATTCCCCTAGCGCATATTAGTCCCCACCTTTAGCCTATCCATGGCATCTGCCGTGACACCACCACGACATCCATAGCATGCCAATCATCATAATTCATCATGTCCACTAGTGGGATCATGGCATCATCAACACCCGTATTTTTACCTTGTTTATACATCTCATATGATGTGGGTGTTGCGGTAGTGTTAGCCTCCCTGTGGGTGACTTCTTCATCATGTATGTGGATTGCATCATCTTCATCTACCATGTACATCTTCTCGGTCGAAGGCATCAGCATCTCCAAGCTTGACGCTTCTTGCTCCATGGAACCTAGCACATCATGAGCAAACAGACTAGAGGTAGAGGGTAAGTCGTTAGAAATCAAAATGGTCTCACATGATCTATCAACTACCACTCTCAACTCAACCGGTGTATCACTCATGCCCTCAAAGTGGAAGCACTCAATCTGACGTATGGTGGAGTCACTCATCTCACTCTTGTTCTCACTCAAGTGGGTTAAGTGCCTCTCATATTCACATGGGATTGGTACCACATCATCACTCAAGCATATAGGGATAGGCTCGATTCTCTCAACTCCATGTGCCTCCTTTGGTGAAGGGAAAATCCCATGCTCACCGTTCTTGACCTTGTCGTCGCCTCGTACTTTGGGTGCCATTGTGGTGGTGGCACTCAAATAGGAAGTATTAGTCCTTGACGCCATCTTCTCTATTGCATCCAATTGTTGGTAAAGCAACTTGTTTTCTTCTATCTCTTGGGGGGTCATATTTTTGATGGCCTCGTCCAAGTTGGCGAAGTAGAGGTCCATCTCTTTCTTGAATGACATTCTTGGAGTGCTTGGAGAAGAAGTTGCATTGAAGCTCTTATCATTGGTTGCTTCATTTTGAACTTGATGTTTTGGCGTTGAAGCTTGATGGCATGGTAGAAGGCTCGCTCTTGGTGCCATTTTGGTGGTGGAACTAGTAGTTGAAGGTGCCTCATGATGATGGTGTCAACGGAGGTCATTGGCGTGCCTTGATGAAGGTTTATGTTGGTGAAGCACTTGGTCATCCACATGACGCTCGCGACGATGGTCATTGTCCTTGGCACTCTTCATGTGATGTTGGTGCCTTCTTGAGCTTGGTTGAGAATTATGGATGGTGCTCAACATGTATTGTCCGTCTTCATGGAAAAGATGCCTTGAACGACGTCTTGTATCCTCTTGATGTTGGCGATGATCACGAGAGGATGTATGTCGATGAAGATTCTTGCTTCGTGGCGCCTTGTGTGGAAGATGATGTTTGGGCGCCACTTTTCTTTGAGTAGGTGGCACTTGATTCCTTGGAGGTAGATGTGCTTGACGCCTTGGAGGTGGTGGTGCTTGGCGCCTTGGAGATGGTGGCGCTTGACGGCTTGGAGGTGATGGCGCTCATCGCCTTGGAGATGGTGGCACATGATACCATGTAGGTGGTCGCGCTTGACGCCTTAGAGGTGGATCATCAAAGTAGGTGGTGCCCTTTGGTGTGGCACGCTTGGCCTTGAAGGTAATGGTTTCTTGATGATGCGCCTCTGCTAGCTTGGTGTAGTAGTCCTCCATCTCTAATCGGTGGAGGTATTCTTCATGGCTCATGGAAGAGCCCTCAAAGTTGGTGAAGTTCGCCACGTCCTCCATTCTTGGTGAGGCATCGTCGTCATAGCACTCGAAGTCGTCCATGCTTGGGGAGTCATTGTTGATGTAGTACTCCATATCACCGAAGTATATGGAGCCATTGTTGGTGTAGTGCTGCATGCATGAGGAGTCATTGTCGATGTAGAGCTTCAATTCCTCCATGCTTGAGGAGCCATAGTTGATGATGTGCTCCATGTCTTCCATGCATGTTGAGCCATCATATGTGTAGTGCTCCGGGTCCTCAAAGCATGCGGAGCCATTGTCGATGTAGTGCTTTGTCATGTCCTCTATACTTGTGGAGTCGTAGTCATGGTGGCTCATCATGGATTCTTCATAGATATCATCCTCGGTTTTGGAGTCCCTAGACATGATTCACAAGACCAAGTGGTGTATATAAAAGTGGTAGAGGGGTTACAGATGCAACATCAAACATTACTTTACCTTGGAAGATAGTATCGTGCAAGTGGCCACACTTGAGAGCAATCAAAACCAAGCAAAGTGAAGTTCATACGGAACACCAAACCAACTAACCACTAAAAACACACACACAAAGCTTATGGTGGATAGGTATGAAAGGTGGCATGTCTAAGAACAATATGAAATCAAGATATTGTAATGGCAAGTAAAGAACCATGATGATCACAAAGCAAAACAAGTCAATCCACAAGATAGGAATTATGTACTAGGAAACACACATGGTGGGATAAATGGGACTTGTGCGATGGAGAAAGTGAGCTAAGAACCAAATGATTACCTAGCGAAGACTGTAAGCTCGTGTTTCACAAGTATAAGGAGAGAGACGCTAGTTCGATTCCAATAAAATTGGTGGGCTACAAGATATGCACAATAAGTACCACCTCTTTGATGTTCATCGAGCTTGCTCTTCCTATTATATGAGGCACTTGTTTCTTTCTTTCTTTTCTTTTTCTTTTTTTTCTATTTTTTTCTCTTTTTCTACTTGTACAAAGGTGAATTCCTTCCATCTCTTACCTTCCTTTGGTTATCATATGAATGGGAGCCTACTTGAGACAAATGCGTATGATACGACTAGGCCCATGATCATGATGCTGAGAGGAGATGACAAGGATGAACCTGGAGCCAAGACCCCCAATCAAGAAGCGTGGAAAAGAAGAAGGAAGAAGGATTCCGGTGCCAGTCCCGACATCACCGGAATCCACACTGGAACTTCTGGCGCCAGGACCGGTCGACGGGAATCCTCGCAGGAATTTCCGGTCACCGCCGAAGCAAACCGGCACGCACTGAAATGCTAGACAGAAGCCCAAACCGGTTCTCACCGAAATGAACCGATGCCCGCCGGAAATTCCGGCTCTGCGTCCGATGTGACCGAACTTGTCGCCGAAACACCAGTCTGTGCACTGTGAAGGGTTTGATGCCCTGAATATTCCCTCCTACCTACCCCTTCGCCCCTAGTACTATAAATACCCCATTGTGGCTCAGATTTGGGCAGAGATGAAGATGAATAATGGCATGTGCCTAACCCTAGATGGGAACCCCCTCTCAATAGTAGATCTATGAGTTGTACAAGGCCTTGGAGTCGGTGCCCTTCTCCAAGTCGTCAAGACCCTCCTCAAGTGTTTGGTCTCTCCCTATCAAGGATTCTAGTAGTGCTTGGTCTCTCCCCTTTGGGATTCTACTTGGTTGCTACTCTCTCCTTGATTTGGATTCTATCATCCGCTTGCCGATCTCTCCTTTGGTGATTCTACCGCAAGGTCTCTCGCCGAGGATTCTATTGGATTGGTTGTTCGAACCAACAAGAGCAAATCGAATCGGGTGTGATTTGGTGTGTGTTTGTATCTTTACCTTGCATTAGATTGGGTTCATCGCGTGTTCCCTCACTCTCCGCCTCAAATCCGTGAAGATCGGGCCACTCCAAGGGTAAATCCAAAAGGAGACCCATAACAACTGTTATCAGCAGCTTTTGGTTACCACAGATTTGACTTCGCCCTTCAATTTCCACCATAAATTCGAAAATACCAGAAATATTACCCCAAACTGCTTTTGGATCGATCCCTCGATATGGTGAGTTTTTGTGGTTTTGGTGATAGATCTGTTGCTTTGGGTGTCGATCTACCTTCCTTGAATCTTCCCTAGCCCAATCCCAACAGATTTGTGAATTTTTTCCAAGTTTTGACTTTGGAGTTCGTGTCGAACACAAACCGGTGCCAAGCCTGGCGGACCGACCGTGCCGCCAAAATTTCCGGCGTAGCTTCCCGTGAACTAGAATTCCTGCTGAAATTTCCGGCGACAGGTCCGGCGCCACCGGTTTGGCTGCCGAAACTGCCTTTCTAACCCAGTTTTGACAGTTTTCTTCTTGAGTTGTTCGTGTTTCGCGTGCGTGTCACCCTGACTAACATCAAGCTTCCACAACATCATAACATCCCTCGCTCCTCGACACCGCAACGCCCGAATATCATCCCCAACACTGGTAGCAAGTCGTCAACAATGCCAAAGGTATATGATGAAGCCCTTCCTACGGGGCATGTTCGTCTACGGTACCAAAGTTCACAGGCCAGCGCATGGCGGTACCTAAGTTGCCTGAAATTACCGCGTCTCGAAAAGTTGGGCCGCCAACTACTGAAAGGGGCCATTTCGAGGCAAACTCATCTCACCCTGCTAAATTCAAACATTCCGTTAAACCGCCCCGTGAAGTAGACGGTCGGGACCCACATGTCGGTCATCTATCCGTGACGCGGGCGCCAACGCGGCAACCTCTTAGGAAAATCAAGCAGCTAAGTGGATCGGATGCGTTGACGAATTTCACAAAGACATTCCCAGCTTTCCCCTAGCACCGGCGGCGTCGGAATCCACCCTCCAGGCAGGACGATCCCTTCGGACATTTGACTTCTAGCGCCAAGTTGCTGCGGCCAGTTGCTGCGCCTAGTCGCTGATCCCAAGCTCCAATGGCACATGCCGTAGCCGCCGTTGCGAGGCTCTAGCCCACCTCCGCCGCCGACGAGCCGAGCAGCTCGGAGGATGGCAGATCCTACTATCAAGAAAGAAGAAGTTCTGTCTACAAGCGGGTGAGCTACCCTTCTCTTTGCTATTCGCACACTAAATCGCGCTAGCTAGCTACTGAACCTCAAATTGTTTGTTAGCCCAACGCTGACAAACATATTTTGTCCACAGTTTTCTGTCCAGTGGGATCTGCGGGGACCCTCCTTACCTGGTTACAGTAGTCCTCTATAGGTACGACTCTAAGGGCAAGAGGTATGGACACCATTGTTTCACGATGGAAGAAGCGCCTGCGCAGATTTGCACTATATCTAGTATGCTTGCTGCTCTGTGTAATCATGTTGAATTATGGCCGAAGCAGACTGCAAAGTTCAGCTTCATGGATGAACGTGGCATCATGGTTCCAATAACATGTGACAGTCAGCTAATTGGGTTGATGAAAAGGTATGCTTTGGCTGCCATGTTTGAGCTGAAATGTGATGTACTGGATGTGGAAGCTGCTGCAACTGGGAGTCACCCTTCTATTCTTGGACAGGGTGGTTGCTCGAACCCAATTAGCTCCTGGTAAGCACAGGTCGCTTGGGGTTCGCATGTTTGTGCTGAATTGTAATTTTTGTTTTATTTACTCTGTAGATATTGGGCAGTTATACAACAGTCTTGTTTCTTTGATAGGAAGCGCCGCAAGGTTAGAAACATGAGTGCCGGGTCAGTCATTTTGCTGCCCGAAGAAATTAAAATGAGTGGAAAGATGATATTGGACATGATTCTGGTTCCCATTATCCCGGTGATGTAGAGTACGTGAATCTAAGAAAATTGGCACCAAGGAAGAGGAAGAAGGCAGGAAATGAAGAAGCCAGTGGACGTGAAGGCTTGGAACCCAGGCTGCTGGCAATGAAGATGCATAGTAATGTGTTGAACTTGAACCTATATATGTAATTATGTTAAATTCTGATCGCTCTGTGTGTGGCACGTTGCTGGGCGAAACAATCTACCCACGTTCTCTGAGTAAAATGTATCGCGACTTAGGGTTTAGAAACGTCCGAGTCAGTAGTTGAATCCGAAATTGTGATTGTGCCACTACTATCTAAAAACAAGGATCCACTGGTTCCACGATTGCTGAGGGGCAGGAGGTCTCCAAATACGACGGAATGTAAGTGGCACAGAAATAAATTATTTAAGCTGCCACACTCCACGAAGCAGCAACTTATTTCAGATGTTGCACAACGACGTGGCAACATAAACAGCGATGTTCTCACCGATAATACCTAGATGAGGTACCACTTTCTGGCCTAATCTTGAGCCCATCTATCTCACCGCCTCTCTGCTCTGATCCCCAGATCGCGAAGCTCCGGATCTCCAAGAACTGGTGTACGTGCTTCCACTTTATAAATTGTGGTTGTGCCATTTGCATGCGGCCAAATCCACATAGATTGCGTTTAAACAAACCACCAATGTCAGAATACACTAGTAGAAAAGGGGTCTTTGGTCCACGGTCACGTTCCCAATCCAGGACAGAGATCTAAATCGAGGCAAAAATTGATCTAAATCACAAATTCTTCCACAAATTAATTGAGACGGAGATCTAAATTGAGGCATTTCATTAATTCAACCACAAATTCTTCTAAACAAAGGTGCGATTTCACATCCTACATTAATTCAACCACTAGTCAACAATTTCACTTCCGCTGCCGTTGTCCTCCGAGTCGCCGGCTTCCTCATCATCGTCGGATGGAACCTCCACGATTTCCGCATTGTTCGCGAGACGGAGCACCTCTTCGTGGCGAGCGGCAGCGATGACGGTGAACTTGGTCCGTCCAGGGACGGACCAGAACCTCTCCCGTCCTTCTCGGTTGAGGAGATCCTGGTGCACCACGCGCCCGTAAACGATGCGGTTGCCAATCTTGGCCTTCCACTCCTTCTTGAACAGCACCGGCCAGTACGGGCTGGCCGGCGCGTACCGGGGCAGCGCCCTCTTCCACACGGGCATCTGGTGACAGTGCGCCACGATTTCACTCTCCATCACGGCTCCGCCGAGGACGAGGATTGGAGCCACCGGCACCACCGCATAGCTGATGCGCCATCCGTGGGGCACCGTCATGGCCGACGGCGCGAGGATGTCGAAGTGCGCGAACATCACCGCCTCGTAGAAGTTCAGCGAGGGCATCTCCATGGCAGCGCGGTGGAGATTGGAGAGGGAGCGAGGGGGTGGACGATGAAGCGATGGCACGATGGAGATTTGAGAGGGCGAGGGGATGGGCGACGAAGCGACGCGTTGTGGCGCCTCCTATTTGTACACGAGGACGACGAAGCGACGGGCGGAATATCCAAGGGGCATTTTTTAAAGGAAGTAATGTAGGGTTAAGACAGATTAACGGGCGACCAATTTTTTTACTCCCAGGACTCCGGGGCCAATAGTTCAGACCGCTAGGTCAACAAGTACAACTATTACAACTTAAAAAAGGCACGGAGCTTAAGCTAAATAGAACTAGTTATCACACATCTCCTTGATCTTCCTAATCTTAGCCTGATGCGCATCTTCCTGCGAGAGCAAGGATCGAATCGTCTGCTCCTTCCTTTTAGCATCTTCCTTGCACAGCTTCAATTGTTTCTCTGCATCTTTCCTCATGCACTTGTCAATACTCGTAGTTGTGAACTGCTGGACTTTGGCCTGGTGAAGATCCTTCCTTGCTTGAGTCAGTTCTTGCTCTGCTTTAGCCTTCAGGGCCAATGCCGCGTCCCTCTCCTTCTCGACTTTTCTAACCTTGTCTTCCACCCACCTGAGATCTCGCTTATGCTTGGTCGTGTCAACTGGTTCCCATAGCTTCATCTCAACACTGTCAAGAAGTGAGCTAAATGCGGATTCTTTCAACTCAACAGTCTTTTCCCATAGTTTGTCCAGCATTTTCTGCATCGATTTGGGCCACTCTGCATCTACCCATTTGACAACACCGCAACTTCCGCCTCGCATCATTGCACGATGTCCTTGACACCGTAGAAACCTCCTGCCTGCATTTCGTCCTTCGAATGCTACAAATTTAGCGGGCACATATCCATGTTTACATAGCAGAGGACTGTCTTCATCTGCTAAACCGTGATAGTCGGCGTCATACATCGTCTGGTTGGCCTAACACATCATACGCGCATGAGTAAACAGAGTAGATCTGGCTCAAAAAATAGATAACTTGCCACGGATGATAGAGATAGAGCTGAGACGACTCACATCGATATCACCGTCCCTGTCGTCATGACGCGTTTCCTCGTCGTCTCCCCTTGAACCCATGGCGAGAGAGGAGGGGTGATGCAGCCCGTCCTACGGATGCTACTACATCTACAACGGCAAGTCCAAGCTCGTCCCCAAGTCACCCAAGAAGACAGACGCGAGTGGTACTACCGCTCCCAACAATGATACCGGCCAGATCTACCGCTCAGCCTCAGCGGTACTACCGGCCATGACTGAAGCCCACGACATCGCCTCTGGATGCCCTGGTATCGGCTTGTGGTACTACCGCCCCCAAGCGGTACTACCGGTTGTCCAACCGGTACTATCGGACCTAGAGCTCGACAATAGCTGAAGCCCGAAGCTACCGCTCCCTGAAGCCGCTACCGCTTCGGTCTGGTACTACCGGACCTGAGCACCGGTACTACCGGTCACCATAGTGCCTGCGTGCACTAGATCTGGGCCACAACCCATGTACCCGTTTATTTTGTTGCAGCCTTAGAGTTATTCCCCAAACTACCCCTATGTAAGTGACTGGCCTATAAATAGAGCCCCCACCCCTCATGTATCCCTTAGGCATAGATGATAGACTAAAGACAACCCCCTTTGTGGAATCTCTAGTTTTGCCTCATCCCCTACTACCAAAGGGGATCAACTATCGTCACCACCTCGTTGGAGTTTGCATCGCGCCTCCCTTGTTGTACAAGGTTTTGGCATCGGTGTCCCTTTGCCAAGACGTCAAGACCCTCTCCAAGGTGTTCTTCCCTCTCCATGTGGGATCGAGGGAGCATGTTGACCGATCTTTCCTTGCGAGGATTCTATCGGACTGGTGGCCACCAGTGAGAGCAATCGGCCTTGTATCGTGTGAGTTTTGCGTGTGTTCATCGTGTTCTTCACGAGGCGTGCATCCGCTTCTGCTACCTTCTCCCTTTCCCTCGCTTTCCCATCGATTTGACCATGAGCTCCATGAAGATCGGGCCACCCACGGGGTTACCCCATAACATCTGGTATCAGCAGCTTTTGGTTGCCACGGGTTTCTCCTCGATTTGGTCTTTTCCTCATAAATTCGAAAATTTCACCAAAAATAGCCCCAATTTGTGTTTTGGACCGATCTGTGATTTGAGTGCGTTTTGGTAGGTTTTGATCCGTGGATTACTTACTAAACTTGTTGATCTACCTTCCCCTGCGTTCCCATGGCCTAATTCCATCATTTACCCCTCCGATTTGGTGTTTTTCCTCAAGATTTTCATCCAAATCAATCAAAAAATCAATATATGCGTCACGTCCAGTGCTCCTACTGGTACTATAGGAAAAAGGCGGTATTACAAATCGCTAAGACTTTTCCGGTACTACCGGGGTCCAAAAAGCGGTACTACCGCCTGGACCTGAAAGGAATCAGCAGATTCAGATTTCAGCCTCTCGCCGTTTTGAGCATAAGTTTTGCATACGAACTCGGATTTTAGTGTTTTTTAGCTCTTTTCGAAGAGGAAAAGGAGCTCTACATAATCATCTAAGTGGTTCATGCTATATAATCCATCCAAATTCCGTGAGCAAGGCGGAATCCACCATTAGAGGGTGAAGATCGGCGACGAAAGGTATAAAAATTCCGCCACTTCTCCCCACTTACATTCCTTTGTGAGCTACACTATCTTTGCGATCAACAAACACCTATTGAGACTAGTTCCTCCTCTGATTTCTTGGGCTATGCACATTTGATACTTGTATAATTCCGAGCAAAAGTTGTGAGCGCGCTATCTCATATAGTTATCTTGTATAGTTGTTGGCATAAGGAAGAGGGAAGTGAAAAATAAAAGAAAAATAGAAAAAGAAGAAAGAAACAAGTGCCTCATAGAATAGGAAGCAAGCTCGATGAACATCAAATAGGTGGTACTTATTGTGCATATCTTGTAGCCCACCAATTTATTGCAATCGAACTAGCGTCTCTCCTTGCACTTATGTGACACGAGCTTATAGTCTTCGCTAGGTAATCATTTGGTTCTTAGCTCACTTTCTCCGTCGCACAAGTCCCATTTATCCCACCATGTGTGTTTCCTTGTACATAATTCCTATCTTGTGGATTGACTTGTTTTGCTTTGTGATCATCGTGGTTCTTTACTTGCCATTACAACATCTTGAGTTCGGATTGTTTTTGGACACGCCACCTTCCATACCCATCCACCATAAGCTTTGTGTGTGTGTTTTTTAGTGGTTAGTTGGTTTTGGTGTTCCACGTTAACTTCACTTTGCTTGGTTTTGATTGCTCTCAAGTGTTGCCACTTGCACGATACTATCTTCCAAGGTAAAGTAAGGTTTGACGTTTCATCCCTAACCCCCCTACCACTTCCATGTACACCACTTGGTCTTGTGAATCATGTCTAGGGACTCCGGAACCGAGGATGATATCTATGAAGAATCCACGATGAGCCACCGTGCATATGCCTCCACAAGCATGGATGACATGATGGAGCACTACACCGACAATGGCTCCACATGCTTGGGTGATATGGAGTTCTACAAAAACAATAACTCCCCAAGCATGGAAGACTTCAAGAACGACAACGACAAGCTCCTCAAGTCGCATCGACCAAGAGGGAGCCCCCACCTCGAGAGCGCCAAGGTCCACCATCACATGGACAAGTTCGAAAGCTCCCTCAACAACTTCAAGAGCGACATGGACAACAACTTCACCAAAACCATGAGCATGATGGACAAGACTAATGATGCTTTGCGCTCATTACAATGCCTCACCAAGAAGAGTGCCAAGGAAAAGGAGAATCGTCGTGAGTGTCATGTGGATGACTAAGTGCGCCATCTACATCAACCTTTGGCAAGGCACGCCAATGACCTCCGTCGACACCATCATAAGGCGCCTTCAACTACTCGTGCCACCACCAAAAGGGCACCAAGAGCAAGCTCTCCTCCACGCCATCAAGCTTCATGCCAAGAGTCTACACTTCAAGATGGAGGAAGCCAAGGCCACATATGTGATGAAGTCGATCCGAGCACCGCTCTCGACAACAACATGACCCTACTTCCACCACTACCACAAGATGGCGACGACAAGGTCGAGAATGGTGAGCATGGGACTTTCCCTTCACCAAAGGAGGCACACGGAGTTGAGAGAACCGAGCCTACCCCTACATGCTTGAGTGATGATATGCTACCAATCCCATGTGAGTATGAGAGCCACTTAGCCCACTTGAGTGAAAACAAGAGTGAGATGAGCGACTCCACCGTACGTGAGATTGAGTGCTTCCACTTGGAGGGCATGAGTGATACACCGAGTGAGTTGAGAGTGGTAGTTGATAGGTCATGTGAGACCACTTTGATTTCTAATGACTTACCCTCTACCTCTAGTGTGTTTCCTCATGTTGTGCTAGGTTCCATGGATCAAGAAGCACCAAGCTTGAAGATGATGATGCCTCCAACCAAGAAGATGTACATGGTGGATGAAGATGATGCCATCCCATACATGATGAAGAAGTCGCCCACATGGAGGCCAATGCTACCACAACACCCACTTCATATGAGAGGTATGAACAAGGTAAAATTACGTGTGTTGATTATGCCATGATCCCACTAGTGGACATGATGACTTCTGATGATTGGCATGCTATGGATGATGTTTGTGATATCACATATGCTTCATTGATATGTCCATGTGATACTTTTCCTTTGCATAATGTTGAGCATGTCAAATTATTTCATTGTGATGATGTTGCCATAGACATGCCATGCTCTAAACGTTACGTTGATGATATCATTGCTTGCACTTTGTTGAAAAATTTCTCTTTCCAATGTTTTGCTTGCAATGATGTTACCAATGGTACCCCTCGAACCATGCTTTGTCATGAGTGTTTTACAATTTCTCCCGTTGCTTGCAATAAGTTGAATAATTGCTCTTTCACTTGTTTTGCTTGCAACAATAATGATAATATGTTTTCTATTGAGATGGCCCCCATAGCTTTCTCAAATTTTGGAGATTTTGGTAAATTCCATGATAAGCATGTCCACCACTTGCATACTCACCATGCATCTATTTCATACTTGCTTGACACTAATGGTGATGTGCATAAGAAGAGATACGTCATGATGGATGATGTGTTTCTCTACCATGCACACACGTTCTTCCTTTTATCTATGATGTGTGTAGGTACCCGCACAAGAATGTCAACCTCAGTTGAGCACGAGTTGACAAAAAGAGCTCTAGAGAGAATCCCCCAAGTGAGTTCAAGATCGAACCCAGCTCTGATACCTTTTGCATGCTTTGCATCTTTCATGTTGAAAAATTGCTCTTTCCTATGGTTTGCTTACAAGCATGTTTATGGTATTCTTTCACCTTGTGACAATCATGTTTCGTTGCCATTGAATATTGATGCTTTGTGTGTTGCCACAAAAATGTTGAACAATTTCTCTTTCCGATGTTTTGTGTGCAACCATAATGCCATTTTGAGCATGTATTTTCATGAGAGCTTCCAAGTCTCTCGTATTGTTGTTGCAACAAACATAAGGACCACTTGCTCTTTCATATGGTTTGTTTGCAAACACGTTTCTTTTGCTTCCGCTTGCGATATTCATACCCCCATGATTTTGGCTTTTGATGATATGTGTATGGCATCCAACATATTGAACAATTGTTCTTTCCAATGGTTGGCTTGCACACATAATGATGTTGTTTTGGATATCTTTCCTCATGTGTTTTTGCCGAATCCTCCTATCCTTGCATCAAAGATGTTGATCAATATTTTAGTCAATTGCTTTGAGCGCCACACTAAGATGTTTTATGGAGTTTTTGAGTTCCCGCATTTGGATGATGTTCATACATTTTCCATGCACTTTGACC
Organism: Avena insularis; assembly: GCA_023614405.1. NCBI lineage: Eukaryota > Viridiplantae > Streptophyta > Magnoliopsida > Poales > Poaceae > Avena > Avena insularis. Next base: position 371,609,252 of record CM042690.1, read on the forward strand.
TTGCATATGCATCCCGTTTGCTATACTTGAGTTGTGCTAATAGTGTTGTGAACAAGAATGGACATGCCACAAATGACATGCTCCTCTATCACACACAAACATATGTTGCTTCGTCTTTGTTGTATGAAGGTACAATTGCTTCCGTGTCAACCGGACAAAGAGTTGACAAGACGAATCGAAGAGAGTTACCTATGGTTGCCCTTCAACGAGCCATCTCTACACTATAAGGTGACTTCCTTCTACTTGAGGACTCATGCTATAATCTTCATGAATTGGCTACTCTTTGAGTGTTGCTTTGATTTTGTAGGCTACATGGAAAGTAAAGGAACATTGAAGAGTTGCCACATCAAGCTTCTCGAGGACGTCTACATGGCGAACCCCAGGATCAAGAATGTCTCTCGACCACCTCTACATGACGAGCGCCTAGAGTCGAGGACGACTCTTTTCGAAGGGGGGGAGCTGATGCAGCCCGTCCTACAGACGCTACTACATCTACAACGCCAAGTCCAAGCTCGTCCCCAAGTCACCCAAGAAGAGACGACGGTACTATCGCTCCCAACAATGTACTACACCGCTTCAGATTACGGCTCAGCCTCAGCGGTACTACCGGCCATGACTGAAGCCCACGCCATCGCCTCTGGATGCCCCGGTATCGGCTTGCGGTACTACCGGTTGTCCAACCGATACTACTGTACCTAGAGCTCGATGACAGCTGAAGCCCGGAGCTACCGCTCCCTGAAGCCGCTACCGCTTTGGTCCGGTACTATCGGACCTGAGGACCGGTACTACTGGTCACCACAGTGCCTGCGCGCACTAGATCTGGGCCATAGCCCATGTACGCCTTTATTATGTTGCAACCTTAGAGTTATTTCCCAAACTACCCCTATGTAAGTGGCTGGCCTATAAATAGAGCCCCCACCCCTCATGTATCCCTTAGGCATAGATGATAGACTAAAGACAACCCCCTTTGTGGAAACTCTAGTTTTGCCTCATCCCCTTCTACCAAAGGGGATTGACTATCGTCGCCACCTCATTGGATTTTGCATCGCGCCTCCCTTGTTGTACAAGGCCTTGGCATCGGTGTCCCTTTGCCAAGACGTCAAGACCCTCTCCAAGGTGTTCTTCCCTCTGCGTGTGGGATCGAGGGAGCATGTTGACCAATCTTTCCTTGCGAGGATTCTATAGGACCGGTGGCCACCGGTGAGAGCAATCGGCCTTGTATCGTGTGAGTTTTGCGTGTGTTCATCGTGTTCTTCGCGAGGTGTGCGTCCGCTTCCGCTAACTTCTCCCTTTCTCTCGCTTTCCTAATGATTTGACCACGATATCTATGAAGATCGGGTCACCCACGGGGTTACCCCATAATAGGGGGTGGCAGCCGGAGAGGGGATTGGGATGGAGGCGTCGTCGGCTTGCGGCTCAAGCAAGATGGGAGTGAAGTGGGGAAAGTGGCTTCGAGGGGAAGATAGAGAAGTACGGGGAGGAAGAGAAGTAATGGGCACATGACACTAGTATATGGCCCACTCAACTCGTGAGTCGTGACATTCGCAACAGGGGAGCCCCCGAGGTTGCCAGTTTGTCCAGAGCAAGCGTGGCCAATCATGCCGCAGAACAGACTACTCGCGGATCGATCTCACGAAAACCATCCCAATCGTCCAAGCGCCCCGATCGAATGGTATGTAACAATCGTCAAGCAGAACAACTGTGTTAGGGTGTGCCTTCTAGAAGACTCGGTCTAACGCTAAGGTTAGGGCTCTCCTAAGGTTAATTAGGATCCATATGTGGTTTCTGAAAAGAACGTGCATCCAATGACACTGGTGGATCCATATGTGGTTTGCGAGAAGAACACAGATGCAATGACACTGGTGAATCCATGTGTGGTTTATGAGAGAAACACACATGCAATGACACTGAATCCATATGTGGTTTGTGAAAAGAACAGACATGCAATGACACTAGGTGTGGTTCATGGGAAGAACACACGTGCAATGACACTAGGTGTGGGTCATGATATGGTTTGTGAGAAGAACACACATCCAATGAATCTAGCTATGGTTCATGAGAAGAACACACACGCAACGACTCTAACTGTGGTTCATGAAAAGAGCAGACATGCGATGACACCAGTGGATCCATGTGTGGTCTATGAGAAGAACACACATGCAATGACACTGGGTGTGGTTCAAGATATGGTTTGTGAGAAGAACACACATGCAATGACTCTAGGTGTGGTTCATGAGAAGAACACACATGCAATGACTCTAACAGTGGTTCATGAAAAGAGCAGACATGCGATGACACCGGTGGATCTAGTCGTGGTCTATAAGAGGAACACACATGCAATGACTCTAACTGTGGTTCATGAAAAGAGCAGACATGCGATGACACCGGTGGATCGATATGTGGTCTATGAGAGGAACACACATGCAATGACACCGGTGGATCCTTACATGGTCTGTGAAAAAGAACACACATGCAATGACACTGGTGGATCCATGTGTGGTCTGTGGGAAGAACACACATGCAATGACACTGGTGGATCCATATAAGGTTTGTGAGAAGTACACACATGGAATGACACTGGTGGATCCATGTGTGGTCTATCGGAAGAACACACATGCAATAACACTGGTGATATATGGTTTGTGAAAAGAACAGACATGCAATGACTCTAACTATGGTTCATGATAAGAGCAGACATGCAATGACACTGGTGGATCCATGTGTGGTTAATGAGAAGAACACACATGCAATGACACTGTGTGTGGGTCATGATATGGTTTGTGAGAAGGACACACATGCAATGACTCTAGTTGTGGTCTATGAGAGGAACACACATGCAATGACTCTAACTGTGGTTCATGAAAAGAGCAGACTTGCGATGACACCGGTGGATCCATATGTGGTCTATGAGAGGAACACACATGCAATGACACCGGTGGATCCTTACGTGGTCTGTGAAAAGAACACACATGCAATGACACTGTTGGATCCATGTGTGGTATGTGGGAAGAACACACATGCAATGACACTGGTGGATCCATATGTGGTTTGTGAGAAAGACACACATGCAATGACACTGGTGGATCCATGTGTGGTCTCTGGGAAGAACACACATGCAATGACACTGGTGATATGTGGTTTGTGAAAAGAACAGACATGCAATGACTCTAACTGTGGTGCATGACAAGAGCAGACATGCAATGACACTGGTGGATCCATGTGTGGTTATTGAGAAGAACACACATGCAATGACACTGGGTGTGATTCATGATATGGTTTGTGAGAAGAACACACATGCAATGCCTCTAGCTATGGTATATGAGAGGAACACACATGCAATGACTCTAACTGTGGTTTATGAAAAGAGCAGACATGCGATGACACCGGTGGATCCATATGTGGTCTATGAGAGGAACACACATGTAATGATACTGGTGGATCCTTACGTGGTCTATGAAAAGAACACACATGCAATGACACTGGTGGATCCATGTGTGGTCTGTGGGAAGAACACACATGCAATGACACTAGTGGATCCATATCTGGTTTGTGAGAAGGACACACATGCAATGACACTAGTGGATCCATGTGTGCTCTGTGGGAAGAACACACATGCAATGACACTGGTAATATGTGGTTTGTGAAAAGAACAGACATGCAATGACTCTAACTATGGTTCATGAAAAGAGTAGACATGCAATGGAACTGGTGGATCCATGTGTTGTTAATGAGAAGAACACACATGCAATGACACTGGGTGTGGTTCATGATATGGTTTGTGAGAAGAACACACATGTAATGAGTCTAGCTGTGGTCTATGAGAAGAGCACACATGCGATGACTCTAACTGTGGTTCATGAAAAGAGCAGACATGCAATGACACCGGTGGATCCATGTGTGGGCTATGAGAGGAACACACATGCAATGACACCGGTGGATTCTTACGTGGTATGTGAGAATAACACACATGCAATGACACTGGTGGATCCATGTCTGGTCTGTGAGAAGGACACACATGCAATGACTCTAGCTATGGTTCATGAAAAGAGCAGACATGCGATGACTCTAACTGTGGTTAATGAAAAGAGCAGACATGCAATGACACTGGTGGATCCATGTGTGGTTTGTGAGAGGAACACACATGCAATGACTCTAACTGTGGTATATGAAAAGAGCAGACATATGATGACACCGGTGGATACATGTGTGGTCTATGAGAGGAACACACATGCATTGACACCGGTGGATCCTTACGTGGTCTATGAGAAGAACACACAAGCAATGGCACCGGTGGATCCATGTGTGGTCTGTGGGAAGAACACACATGCAATGAAACTGGTGGATCCATACGTGATTTGTGAGAAGGACACACATGCAATGACACTGGTGATATCTGGTTTGTGAAAAGAACATACATGCAATGACTCTAACTTTGGTTCATGAAAAGAGCAGACATGCAATGACACTGGTGGATCCATGTGTGGTTAATGAGAAGAACACACATGCAATGACACTAGGTGTGGTTCATGATATGGTTTGTGAGAAGAACACACATGCAATGACTCTAGCTATGGTTCATGAGAAGAACACACATGCAATGACTCTAACTGTGGTTCATGAAAAGAGCAGACATGCGATTACACCGGTGGATCCATGTGTGGTCTATGAGAGGAACACACATGCAATGACACCGGTGGATCCTTACGTGGTATGTGAGAATAACACACATGCAATGACACTGGTGGATCCATGTGTGGTCTGTGAGAAGGACACACATGCAATGACTCTAGCTGTGGTTCATGAAAAGAGCAGACATGCGATGACTCTAACTGTGGTTAATGAAAAGAGCAGACATGCAATGACACTGGTGGATCCATGTGTGGTTTGTGAGAGGAACACACATGCAATGACTCTAACTGTGGTCTATGAAAAGAGCAGACATGCGATGACACCGGTGGATACATGTGTGGTCTATGAGAGGAACACACATGCATTGACACCGGTGGATCCTTACGTGGTCTATGAGAAGAACACACAAGCAATGACACCGGTGGATCCATGTGTGGTCTGTGGGAAGAACACACATGCAATGAAACTGGTGGATCCATACGTGGTTTGTGAGAAGGACACACATGCAATGACACTCGTGATATGTGGTTTGTGAAAAGAACAGACATGCAATGACTAACTTTGGTTCATGAAAAGAGCAGACATGCAATGACACTCGTGGATCCATGTGTGGTTAATGAGAAGAACACACATGCAATGACACTAGGTGTGGTTCATGATATGGTTTGTGAGAAGAACACACATGCAATGACTCTAGCTGTGGTTCATGAGAAGAACACACATGCAATGACTCTAACTGTGGTTCATGAAAAGAGCAGACATGCGATGACACCGGTGGATCCATGTGTGGTCTATGAGAGGAACACACATGCGATGACATTGGGTGTGGTTCATGATATGGTTTGTGAGAAGAACACACATGCAATGGTTTGTGAGAGGAACACACATGCAATGACTCTAACTGTGGTCTATGAAAAGAGCAGACATGCGGTGACACCGGTGGATCCATGTGTGGTCTATGAGAGGAACACACATGCAATGACACCGGTGGATCCTTACGTGGTTCATGAGAAGAACACACATGCAATGACACCGGTGGATCCATGTGTGGTCTGTGGGAAGAACACACATGCAATGACACTGGTGGATCTATATGTGGTTTGTGAGAAGGACACACATGCAATGACATTGGTGGATCCATGTGTGGTTCATGGGAAGAACACACATGCAATGACACTGGCGGTATGTGGTTTGTGAAAATAACAGACATGCAATGACTCTAACAGTGGTTCATGAAAAGAGCAGACATGCAATGGCACTAGTGGATCCATGCCTGGTTAATGAGAAGAACACACATGCAATGACACTAGGTGTGGTTCATGATATGGTTTATGAGAAGAACACACATGCAATGACTCTAGCTGTGGTTCATGAGAAGAACACACATGCAATGACTCTAGCTGTGGTTCATGAGAAGAACACACATGCAATGACTCTAACTGTGGTTCATGAAAAGAACAGACATGCGATGACACTATGGATCCATGTGTGGTCTATGAGAGGAACACACATGCAATGACACTGAATCCATATGTGGTTTGTGAAAAGGACAGACATGCAATGACACTAGGTGTGGTTCATGGGAAGAACACACCTGCAATGACACTGGGTGTGGGTCGTGATATGGTTTGTGAGAAGAACACACATCCAATGAATCTAGCTATGGTTCATGAGAAGAACACACACGCAATGACTCTAACTATGGTTCATGAAAAGAGCAGACACGCGATGACACCGGTGGATCCATGTGTGGTCTATGAGAAGAACACACATGCAATGACTCTAGTTGTGGTTCATGAGAAGAACACACATGCAATGACTCTAACAGTGGTTCATGAAAAGAGCAGACATGCGATAAAACCGGCGGATCTAGCTGTGGTCTATGAGAGGAACACACATGCAATGACTCTAACTGTGGTTCATGAAAAGAGCAGACATGCGATGACACCGGCGGATCGATATGTGGTCTATGAGAGGAACACACATGCAATGACACCGTGGATCCTTACGTGGTCTGTGAAAAAGAACACACATGCAATGACACTGGTGGATCCATGTGTGGTCTGTGGGAAGAACACACATGCAATGACACTGGTGGATCCATATGTGGTTTGTGATAAGGACACACATGCAATGACATTGGTGGATCCATGTGTGGTCTGTGGGAAGAACACACATGCAATAACACTGGTGATATGTGGTTTGTGAAAAGAACAGACATGCAATGACTCTAACTATGGTTCATGACAAGAGCAGACATGCAATGACACTGGTGGATCCATGTGTGGTTAATGAGAAGAACACACATCCAATGACACTGGGTGTGGTTCATGATATGGTTTGTTAGAAGGACACACATGCAATGACTGTAGCTGTGGTCTATGAGAGGAACACACATGTAATGACTCTAACTGTGGTTCATGAAAAGAGCAGACATGTGATGACACCAGTGGATCCATATGTGGTCTATGAGAGGAACATACATGTAATGATACTGGTGGATCCTTACGTGGTCTATGAAAAGAACACACATGCTATCACACTGGTGGATCCATGTGTGGTCTGTGGGAAGAACACACATGCAATGACACTAGTGGATCCATATGTGGTTTGTGAGAAGGACACACATGCAATGACACTGGTGGATCCATGTGTGGTTTGTGGGAAGAACACACATGCAATGACACTGGTAATATGTTGTAGCATCCCAATTGTCTAACAATTGTAATGCTACTTGGTCTAGTAATATTATGGCTACTTCAAATATATAATTGTTGCATCATAATTATATCATGCTCATGTCATCATGCCACCTTGCATTTGAGCATCATATAAAACCCCTTTGTGTTTGGTTCTTATCTCATATGCATTGTTAATTGTATTTGCCTCTTGATATTGTATTTGGGTCTTAATATATTGTTTAATGCCCAAGTTGAGTTGGGGGCATATCTCTTATTAACTCCACCACCTTTCTTTCACCACCTTATAATTCCACCATCCAACCAAATATGAGCTTTGCACTTTATTGGGTTTTACCTCTAGCTCATGTGGGTTGGGATGGATCCAATTCTACTTCTCACATGCTCTCATCTTAGCATCATGTTGTTTCCACATCATTGATATATGAGAGCCACATGGCCACCTTTGCATGCCTTGTGAGTGTAACCCCTTTTTCCTAGCTTCCATATGGATTATCATGGATTTATGCTCATGTTGGGGTATTATTGGGACTACTAAACATCTAGTGGAATAAACACACTAGCAAGTACCAATTATAATCAAATATGATCATCTCCATCTATTCCACTTGGGATTTTCCTTTAAATTCTTGCTTGGATTTATTCCACTTGTGGGAATGCCTAAGATTAATGCCATGTGATATTATTGTCTCACAAAAATAAACATGGGCATTAAATATTCATGCATGGGCCATGCAAGTACCACCCATTCTAGTTTTTGGTTTTTATTTGAATTCTTGAGTGGTTCATCTCTCATCTCTCTCTCTTTTCTTCACCCCCTCTCCTTTTCTCCACCATCCATGCATGATCATGTGGTTCCTATCTAAACCCTAACCATCTTCCCCTCACCTTCCTCTCTCAACCTTTCCACCTTTTTGTCTTTCCTTGTCTTGGGTCTTTTTCTTCATCTCCTTGGTTATGCTTTGCATGATCAAGTGTGATCATCACCATCCCCCCCTCTCCTAAACCCTAAACCGAGCATCCCTAGCTCTCACCCCTCTCTCTCGGCCTCTCTCTGCTTTCCACCTAGCTGGCCCCACCTGACCCATCTACCCCAACCCTAGCTACCAAACCTAACCCTAACCGAGCCTAGCTCCAAGCCCTAGCCCGAGCCCGAGCCTCCCCTCTCCTCTCTCCTTTCTTACTCTCTGCCAAGCGGGTCCCACCAGCCGAGTCTCCCCCTGCCTACCATCCAGCCCGAGCCCCACCTGCACATGCCTCTCGCCGTCAGAACAGCAGCACGTGAAGGAGAGGAGGAGAAAAGGTGGCCGAAGCCACCTTTATCTCCAACCTGCTCCCACACGGCACCCACGCCTCCCCCTCGCCTTTCCCTCCTCCCACACAACACCTCGGCATCCCCCAGATCTCCCCAGACCGCCCCTTCCTCTCCGCCTACCCCTACCACCGTCTACCCCATCCCGCCACCGTGTCCGGTGTCCGTCGCATCCTCTAACCAGCCGGTGGCTTGGCGCTCTGGGTGTCGAGGAATATCGAGGTGACCCCCAGGAGGCCGCTGCACGGTCGCAAAGGAGGCGGACCAGGCCACCACCCGACGCCACACCGAAAACCCTAGCTTCGCCGCACCTTTCGCCACGCTGATCGCCGGCTCCTCTCCCGAACCAACCGCAAAGAACCTCCGGTGAGCTGAGCCCCTCGACACCTCCTTCCTCGCCGTTGCATCCTGTTCGTCGGGACCGCTTCGTCGAGCACCCTCGGCACCGCTGGCGCAGGCGTCACGCCAGAAGCGCGTCGCAGAACCCTATCTAGCCGCAGCCTCCCCTACAGCAACCCCCCAAGCCACCGCAGCGGTAGCGACTCGGCCGAGCCCAGGTCCGAGGATCGATTCCCGTGCGCGCTGCGTCGGACGCGACCGATCTCTCTTCGCAGAGAAGAGGAACAAGACGCGCACTTTCTTGGTCGATAACCCCGCCGTTTCAAGGCAACCCGCCCAGCCTGCCCATCTGTCTGCTCTCGGTGAAGTTTTGCAGAAAAAGCCCCTGGTTGCTCGGCCGTAACCAGCGCTCCAGCTTGGCCCCGCTGGCACCCCGTTGCTGTTGACACACGTGGGTCGCGTGTCCGTGGGCCCTGTCATCTCATTGGCTAGATTAGCTCATGGTGATGTAAGAATTTCTGTGCGCGTGTGTCCCAGTCAGCAATGGCCCACTTGTCACTGACTGTGGCTAGAACTGGTCTGTGTGACAAAAGACTTTCTGCGATCTGTTTTAGTTCAAATCTTTACAAATTTAATTCAAATTCAAATTTAAATTCTGTTTTTGAATAACTTTTAAAATATAAATCCAAATTAAACAAATAATATATGTTTTCAAATCAGAAAAATGTGAGGAATTCAAATATAGCCTTCAAAATATATTTTGGACACTTTATTTTTCCAAGTTGATTTAAATTACATTAAAATGCCCTTTTGCCTTAATTAATTAATAACTTTTGTTTTATAACTCCAAATTTAACAAATAATATGTCTAAAATGATTAGCTCGACGAGACCTTTCTGTTTATGCATTCCATCATCTGTTTTGCAGCATGCATCATATAAATATAATGGGTACAGCAACTATTTTGAGGTTAAAATGTGGTCAAAACTCAATTAAATGCTTTATTATTGTATTCCACACCTCCCCCATGCCATGCTACTTTATTGCCATGCAAATTGTGCATCATTCATCATGGCATGATTGTTTGCTTGTCGCATTTAATTCATATGCTTGCGCACTTTATTTATGTTGGCCCTTGTTTGTTTGGTTCTTCTTCGAATAGACGCGAAAGGTGGGATATATCAAGATACCCGTGAGCACTACCTGATCCTTCTCTCGCTTCAATCGAGCTGCTGTAAGCACTACCACATGCTTGCATACATATAGTACCTATTGCCTCTATCTTATTCTTGCATCATTGAGTCGCGATTGCATTAATTTGAATCCCAAGTATTGCATAGCCTTTACTTTTAAACCCCACCGAAGCTTGTTCGTCCATCCCATGAGCCATTACTACAGAAGTTGATTGAGCCATGCAGTCGAGAACAGCATGTGTAGGGTATGTGAGTGTCGATGGATAACAAGGTACCTAAACAACTCAACCTCGTAGAAATGGGATAACTAATGAAAGTGGCATCGGTGAGCCATATTCTATTTGGTTTTTCAGGCTCACTTGTGTCCCAGAGGACCCAGTACTTGATTCCTGCTTCCTTGAATATTCGCTATCCACATTCGGGAGGCTTATGAACCCCCGAGCCGTAGCTTGATTCATTCTTATTTCTTGGGGCCACAAACTAGTTTGAGGTTTTATTTACTATCCTGCATTTATGCCATGCTTTACCGCTTTATTCAAATTGTGCAGGGTACGTGCAATAATCATGCTTAGGAAAGCGGAGTGTTTTGGGTATCGACAAGCCCAAACCACATTTTCGGTTCCTACCGTTGATACCATTGGCGCAAACCTTGAGTCCGTCTCGAGTCGGCCAACTTCGCTGGTAGCTTAATGGGGTGGCCCCTCAAATATTTCTCAACTCGTGACCGCTTTGTCGGATCGCCTCGTTGGTTTTGATTTGGTTTTTCGAGGTTGATCGAGTGTGTTGTTATTTGTGCACCCCTACGGTAAAACTTTCTCAAAGCCGTGTCCGCGTTATGGACGACTTGGAGCATGCTTTCGATCATAGACAAGCATAACTAAAGTACCGCTTTTAATTTGACTAAGTACCGACTAGTAAATAGTGCAACACTCATGGAATGGATAATAAACCGCCAACGGATGGGGGTTGTTTCCGCCTCGCCGGTGTAAGCGAGGTGGAGGATGGATCTGTGGATATCGTTATAACTGTTGTTATTAATTCACGACATCCGCTCATCTCCGGTTAGGCGGATGGTTAGCAGTATCTATAGAATTGTTAGGGTTTATCTTTTGCTGCAATTGCCACCCTGTGTTGTGTCCCTTTAGAGGCATAAAGACTTGCCGAAAATTCCCTAGGGTCTCACACGATAAATTGTTTGATTCGGATGAACAGTAAACTCGCAAGATGGATACCGGGTGTAGGAGACGACGATGTGGGCAACGATCATTCGGTGTAGAGATTCCGGAACGGGATCCGTGAGATCTGTATGGATGTGCTTATTTATGGGGCATCTTATGCCGATTTGCTTCTTATCCGCATCGATTTTGTCTTCCGCTCCGCTTGATACTCGATGTTTGATGTATGAGGAGATATCCTAAACTATTATATCTATCTAGGATATTTGGATCTTGCCGTATGGCGCTATATATTTCTTTTTAGATGGAATGGCTCGATGTACTATTGTATGGTGGCTTGCATACATACTCATTTGTGTATGTAGTTGATCCCTTCACCGGACACGCCGCCTGCTCTTGTCCCGATGATTGGAAATGGTTGGGACGGCCGAAAGGTCTACCTGTGAGTGGCATGTGGGCCCCACCGTACTATTTCAACCATTTCTGCTCATCCAGGCTTGTAACTAGGAGCGTAATTCACCGAGGTAGTTACAATTGGTATCAGAGTCATCCCACCCTTCAGGGTCTCAGCCAAATGGTCGTTGTCTGTCTAGCAAATATTTTTGGTAGTTATGTATACTAGGGAAAAACAAAATGCGAGAGTAGGACTGCTTCCACTTTTCTTCTTACCCAACCATCCACCCTTTTCTGGTAAGGAAGTGTAACATTTTCTATCCTCTTCTTAAAATTCAAACTAGGATTCACGTGTTCTGGGTTTCCATAGTACCATAGGTTGTGTGTGTGTGTGTGTGTGTGTGTAATTCCTTGTCTATCTGTTGCATCCAAGTTGTTATCTTTATCTGCCTTTGGTTATCAACTGTTGGTACATTCCATACCGACAGGCTTTTGCAACCGACGCGATCTATCTGATTCGTTGTATACCGCCGCGATCTGTCTTACTCTTTGTTATCCGACGTCATCTTGTTTGGGGTGTTCGTTTTCGTAGTTACTAATCTTTAGGTTCATCTTGCGAAGAAGGTGTTGGGATATGTGTTCTACTTATTCATGTGCGGAGTAATGATTTGAGTGCGGGATGGAGTCGCGACCATACCACTACTCTTATCATTCGCTCTTGCATATTAAATTGGTAGAGTCACTAATCTTGATTCGTTAAGGATTTTATGATCTATTGGTATTTTAATGCCGAAATTTGTGGAAAATTTTCTTTGATATATTTGTGTACCACACTCCTTTTCACCGTGGTGCGATATGCTTAATATCTTCTAGGTGCTTTGAACTTTGTTGATATTTTAATATCATCTTAGTAAATTGTATCCTTTAATCTTGATTAATTCCATCTTGGTACTATTTTGGATTATTATTATTCTCCATCATAGTAATCGACTTGTGTTTTATATCAATCACAGGATGGCACCACCACGCTGCTCGAGGAGGACATCCAACCTGAACTGGGGCAGCGTTGTCAAGCATCGCCAATGCCTTGGCAGAATGTGCAGTAACCAGCAGCTGCTTTTGAAGAAAGTGTCGAGGAATGAGTTTGTTCCGCTACCTCCACCTCCCAAGCGAGGAGACATCAAAAGCTTCAAGTTCAACCCACGCCAGCTTTGATGTTTCGATCAACCACTTGATGCCGATGATTGGTTGCGTGAGATGTCAAGGCTCGATGATCGCTGATGTTCCCGAGCAAGAATGGGTAAAGTGTGCCACTCACCTTCAAGGGAGATGCAGCTGGTGGGAGAATTACCCAAGGCAAATTGCACCGGTTTTCAGCCTACTTGGGGACAGTTCAATCGAGCTTTCAAAGAGCAAGATTCATCGAAATTGTCATGGAGAGGATGAAGGACGTGTTTCAACCTCAAGGTGGCAATGATAATGTCAACACCTACATCAGGAACTTCATGAACCTTTCTTGTTATGGTGGCGATGAGATCTCTGATGACAAGAAGAAGCAAAAGAGGTTCCGATAAGGGCTCAATGCATCGATTAAATATGCAATCACACATGCAAGGCCGGCGTCTTTTCTGGAACTTCAGCATACAGCTCTGCAGGAAGAGGCAAGTAGGCAAGTGTTTGAGGAGTCAAAGAAACACAACCGTGATGCAGCAAGCTCTTCAGCTATGTCAACTCCTTCTAAGCGTCGTGTCTGGGTTCCTAACACCCCACCGTCGCTCCCGGCTTCACCAAGACCTTCCAGCTACGCAGCAAGGCCACCAAACTTCCTCACTGCTGCTCCTAGGGGCTACAACCACCACTACCCTGGAGCGCCTGGCGGAGTCCCTGGCTACGTTGCTCCACGTCCACCTGGTGCTTGCTACACTTGTGGAGACACTGGGCATCAAAGCTGGAACTGTCCGATGAGGAACAAGGCTCTTCCTCCACCACCTCCAAGATCTGCGGCAAGCTCTCCTTTGGTTCGTGCACCACCACCTCGGGCTCTCAACATCAACACCAAGCCCGGGTCTACTGTTGCTCGTGCCAACCGTCATCAAGCTGAGCATGCACCTGGAGTTGTGATGGGTATGTTATCCGTTAACTCAGTCCCTGCACGAGTTTTGTTTGATTCTGGTGCATCTCATTCTTTTGTTTCTCAGAAGTTTGCAGATGGGAATGGGTTAGCTATGGATCCTCTCCTTAAGCGGTTAATGGTCCTTTCTCCTGGAGCAACAATGGCAGCTTCTAAAATCAGCCATGGCAATCAAATTGAGATTGGTGGCTCTTCGTTCTCGGCTTCCTTAATCATTCTGGGCAATTCTGACATTGATGTCATCTTGGGCATGGATTGGTTGACAAATGCAGCTGTGATTGATTGTGCTGAACGCCGGTTTCTCTGAAGATTCTCAAGGCCATATAGTCTATTCTCCAAGTCGACTCCTGCTATCCAGCTTTTCTCTTTGGCGACTCAATGTTGATGCTATGGAAGCTATTGAGTGTTCCGTGGTCCGTGAGTTCCCAGATGTCTTTCCCAAGAGTTGCTGGTATGCCTCCGGATCGTGAGGTTGAGTTTGTAATTGAGCTTGAACCTGGTACCGCTCCTATCTCCAAGCGGCCTTATAAGATGGGTCCTGTTGAGTTGGCTGAACTCAAACGTCAGCTTGATGAACAAGAGAAGTTGGGTTTCATTCAACATAGTACTTCTTCTTGGGGTAGCCCAACAATCTTTGTGAAGAAGCGAGACAAGACTGATAGACTTTGTGTTGACTATCGGGCTCTCAATGCTAAAACCATCAAGAATAAATATACCCTTCATGGATTAATGATCTCTCGATCAGCTAAATTTGGAGCTGTGGTATTCTCTAAGCTTGACTTGAGAAGTGGTTATCACCAAATCAAGATTCAAGGAAGATGTTCCTAAAATAGCTTTCACCACCCGCTATGGCTGTATGAGTACACGGTCATGTCTTTCGGTCTCACCAACGCACTGCCACCTTCTCGAGGCTCATGAACTCGGTTTTCATGGAGTATCTTGACAAGTTCGCTGTGGTCTATCCGGATGACATCCTAGTCTATTCTAAGTCACAAGAAGAGCATGAAGAACACCTTCGTGTGTCCTAAACAAGCTTCGTGAGAACCGCTTGTATGCAAAGTTCTCCAAGTGTGAGTTTTGTGCCTCAAGTAACCTATCTTGGTCACGTCATCTCGCCAAGGGCATTGCGTCAATCCGAAACTGTGAAGACAATTGTTGAATGGCTTCCTCCGTTAATGTCAAAGAAGTGCGGAGTTTCCTTGGTTTGGCTAGTTATTGCCGCTTGCGCTCGTAACTTCAAGATAGCGAAGCCTCTTACCGATCTCCTCAAGAAAGGCAAGAAATACCTTTGGACTCCTGCATGTCAAGCAAGCTTTGAGACACTCAAAGAGAAGCTCACTTCCACACCAGTCTTGGTTCCTCCGGATACATCCAAGCCTTTCCAGATATTCTGTGACGCCTCTTTGCACGGATTGGGTGCGGTCCTTATGCAAGAAAAACAAGTTGTTGCTTAAGCCTCTCGACAGTTGAAGACGCATGAGATCAACTATCCTACACATGACCTCGAGCTCGCAGCAGTTGTCTTTGCTTTGAAAGTATGGAGGCACTACTTGCTTGGCAACCGTTGTGAAATCTTTTATGATCACAAGAGTTTGAAGTATATCTTTACTCAGCCTGATCTTAACCTTCGGCAGAGGAGGTCGATTGAAGCAATCAATGACTTCGATTTGACCATCAACTACACTCCGGGCAAAGCTAATGTCATGGCCGATGCTCTCAGCCGTAAAGCTTATGTCAATAACCTCATGATGGAAGAACAACAGCCTCTCTTGTGCGAGGAATTCCGTCAGCTCAACCTTGAAGTTGTGGAACAAGGATATCTCCTGAACCTTCTGGCAACTCCTCTCTTGGAAGAAAAGGTTCGCTCCTTTCAGCTTGGTGATCCGTACACAAGAAAGGTCATCTCCAACATCCAGCTTCCGAAGTATGAGTCCTTCCACGTTGATGATCAAGGCACGCTTTTCTTTGAACACCGGATGTTTGTTCCGAACTACCCGGGTTTGAGAGAGCAAGTTCTCAAGGAGGCGCATGATTCTGTTCTTTCTATCCACCCTGGCAGCACAAAGATGTACATGGACTTGAAAACACAATATTGGTGGCCTGGTTTGAAACGATATTGTGCCAAGTATGTCTCGGAGTGTGATGTCTGCCGCAGAGTGAAAGTTGTTCATCAGAAACCTTCCGGTCTTCTACAGCCATTGAAACCCCCGGAATGGAAATGGGAGAAAGTAGAGATGGACTTCATCACTGGCTTTCCAAGGTCGCAGAAGGGCAACAATGCAATCTTTGTTGTCATTGACAGGCTTTCTAAAGTGGCTCACTTCTTCCCCATCAAGGAAACAATTTCTGCAATTCAGTTGGCTGAGTTATATATCAACAGAATTGTCTCTCTGTATGGGGTTCCTCTCGAGATCAGTTCAGACCGTGGAAGCATCTTCACTTCCAAGTTCTGGGAGAGTTTCCAAAATGCTTTGGGAACAAAGTTGAACTTCAGCACAACTTACCACCCTCAGTCGCAAGGACAAGTTGAAAGGATCAATCAGATTCTGAAGGATATGCTTCGTGCTTGCGTCATATCTTTTGGCATGAAGTGGGAAGAATGTCTTCCTTATGCTGAATTCTCTTACAACAATAGCTTCTAGAAAAGTCTAAAGATGGCACTTTGAGGCTCTCTATGGTCGCAAATGCAGAACTCCGATTGGTTGGTCGGGTGCAGGAGAAAGAATCTTGTTTGGCCCTGACATTGTGACTCAAGCGGAGGAGAAGGTTCACATCATTCTTGAAAATCTGAAGATTGCTCAAAGTCGCCAGAAGAGCAATTATGACAGGAAGCACACGGACATGGAGTATGTCCCTGGTGATCTCGTTTACCTTCGTGTCACTCCCATGAGAGGCACGCACCGTTTTGGTATCAAAGGAAAGCTGGCTCCTAGATACATCGGTCCATTCAAAATACGTGGAAGAAGAGGAGAAGTTGCTTATGCTCTTGAGCTCCCGGAAAAACTCAAGGTCCATGATGTTTTCCACATCTCTCAGCTCAAGAAGTGCTTCAAGGATCCCGGCAGGACCGTGGATCATGAGCTTATCAATCTCCAAGAAGACCTGTCTTATTAGGAACACCCCACAAAAATCCTTGAAGTCGCAGAAAGGAGGACTCGCAACAAGTCCATCAAGTTCTGCAAGGTGCAGTGGTCGCACCATTCCATTGATGAAGCCACTTGGGAACGTGAAGATGAGCTCCGTGCCAAGTATCCTACCCTCTTTGTGTCTTCTTCTTCTTCCTAGAATCTCGGGGCGAGATTCCTGTTTAGTGGGGGAGAGTTGTAGCATCCCAATTGTCTAACAATTGTAATGCTACTTGGTCTAGTAATATTATGGCTACTTCAAATATATAATTGTTGCATCATAATTATATCATGCTCATGTCATCATGCCACCTTGCATTTGAGCATCATATAAAACCCCTTTTTGTTTGGTTCTTATCTCATATGCATTGTTAATTGTATTTGCCTCTTGATATTGTATTTGGGTCTTGATATATTGTTTAATGCCCAAGTTGAGTTGGGGGCATATCTCTTATTAACTCCACCACCTTTCTTTCACCACCTTATAATTCCACCATCCAACCAAATATGAGCTTTGCACTTTATTGGGTTTTACCTCTAGCTCATGTGGGTTGGGATGGATCCAATTCTACTTCCCACATGCTCTCATCTTAGCATCATGTTGTTTCCACATCATTGATATATGAGAGCCACATGGCCACCTTTGCATGCCTTGTGAGTGGAACCCCTTTTTCCTAGCTTCCATATGGATTATCATGGATTTATGCTCATGTTGGGGTATTATTGGGACTACTAAACATCTAGTGGAATAAACACACTAGCAAGTACCAATTATAATCAAATATGATCATCTCCATCGATTCCACTTGGGATTTTCCTTTAAATTCTTGCTTGGCTTTATTCCACTTGTGGAATGTTTAAGATTAATGCCATGTGATATTATTGTCTCACAAAAATAAACATGGCATTAAATATTCATGCATGGGCCATGCAAGTACCACCCATTCTAGTTTTTGGTTTTTATTTGAATTCTTGAGTGGTTCATCTCTCATCTCTCTCTCTTTTCTTCACCCCCTCTCCTTTTCTCCACCATCCATGCATGATCATGTGGTTCCTATCTAAACCCTAACCATCTTCCCCTCACCTTCCTCTCTCAACCTTTCCACCTTTTTGTCTTTCCTTGTCTTGGGTCTTTTTCTTCATCTCCTTGGTTATGCTTTGCATGATCAAGTGTGATCATCACCATCCCCCCTCTCCTAAACCCTAAACCGAGCATCCCTAGCTCTCACCCCTCTCTCTCGGCCTCTCTCTGCTTTCCACCTAGCTGGCCCCACCTGACCCATCTACCCCAACCCTAGCTACCAAACCTAACCCTAACCGAGCCTAGCTCCAAGCCCGAGCCCGAGCCTCCCCTCTCCTCTCTCCTTTCTTACTCTCTTGCCAGGTCCCACCACCAGTCTCCCCGCCACCATCCAGCCCAGGCCCCACTGCACATGCCTCGCCTCGACCGAGCCGAATGAGCACGTGAAGGAGGAGGAGAAAAGGTGGCCGAAGCCACCTTTATCTCCAACCTGCTCCCACACGGCACCCACGCCTCCCCCTCGCCTTTCCCTCCTCCCACACAACACCTCGGCATCCCCCAGATCTCCCCAGACCGCCCCTTCCTCTCCGCCTACCCCTACAACCGTCTACCCCATCCCCGGCCACCGTCGGTGTCCGCCGTCGCATCCTCGAACCAGCCGGTGGCGTGGCGCTCTGGGTGTCGAGGAAGATCGAGGAGATCCCCAGGAGGCCGCCGGTACCGGTCGCGAAGGAGGGGGCGGACCAGAGCCACCCGACCCGACGCCACACCGACAAAACCCTAGCTTCGCCCGGCGCCTGCTACGACGCTGATCGCCGGCTCCTCTGCCCGAACCAACCGCACCAGCAACCTCCCGGTGAGCTGCTGAGCCCCCATGACACCTCCTTCCTCGCTGTTGCATCCTGTTCGCGTCGGACCCTCGGTGCACCGGCTAAGCGTCGTCTGCTTCGCGTGCGCGTCGCAGAACCCTATCTAGCCGTGCAGCCCTCCTACCAGCAACCCCAAGCCATCAGAGCGGTAGCCGCCTCATGCGAGCCCAGGTCCGAGGATCGATTCCCGTGCGCGCTGGACGGACGCACACCGATCTGTCCTCTACTCGCGGAGAAGAGGAACAGTACGGCCGCACTTTTTGCTGATAACCCCCTGCTGTTTTGCGTGCGCAACCCGCGGCCCAGCCTGGCCCATCTGTCTGTCTCGGTGAAGTTTTGCAGAAAAGCCCCCTGGTTTCTCCGGCCGTAACCCGCGCTCCAGCTCGGCCCCGCCTGGCAGCTCAAGACGCTTGTCATTTACGACACGCGGTCAAAGCCAGTGCTATTACATCTCTTTGTGGCTAGATTAGCTCATGTGATGGAAGAATTTCTGTGCTGTGTCCAAGAATGGCCCACTTGTCACTGATCTGGCTAGAATAGAACTGGTGACAAAAGACTTTCTGCGATCTGTTTTAGTTCAAATCTTTACAAATTTAATTCAAATTCAAATTTAAATTCTGTTTTTGAATAACTTTTAAAATATAAATCCAAATTAAACAAATAATATATGTTTTCAAATCAGAAAAATGTGAGGAATTCAAATATAGCCTTCAAAATATATTTTGGACACTTTATTTTTCCAAGTTGATTTAAATTACATTAAAATGCCCTTTTGCCTTAATTAATTAATAACTTTTGTTTTATAACTCCAAATTTAACAAATAATATGTCTAAAATGATTAGCTCGACGAGACCTTTCTGTTTATGCATTCCATCATCTGTTTTGCAGCATGCATCATATAAATATAATGGGTACAGCAACTATTTTGAGGTTAAAATGTGGTCAAAACTCAATTAAATGCTTTATTATTGTATTCCACACCTCCCCCATGCCATGCTACTTTATTGCCATGCAAATTGTGCATCATTCATCATGGCATGATTGTTTGCTTGCGATTTAATTCATATGCTTGCACTTTATTTATGTTGGCCCTTGTTTGTTTGGTTCTTCTTGAATAGACGGCAGGGATATATCAAGATACCTGTGAGCACTACCTGATCCTTCTCTCGCTTCAATCGAGCTGCTGCAAGCACTACCACATGCTTACATACATATAGTACCTATTGCCTCTATCTTATTATTGCATCATTGAGTCGTGATTGCATTAATTTGAATCCCAAGTATTGCATAGCCTTTACTTTTAAACCCCACCGAAGCTTGTTCCTCCATCCCATGAGCCATTACTACAGGAGTTGATGGAGCCATGCGAGTCGTAGAACAGCATGTGTAGGGTATGTGAGTGTCTGATGGATAACGAGGTACCTAAACAATCGAACTGAGTAGAAATGGGATAACTAATGAAAGTGGCATCGGTGAGCCATATTCTATTTGGTTTTCAGGCTCACTTGTGTACCGTGGGACCCCGAGAACTTGATTACAGATCCTTGAATATTCGCCCTATCCACATCCTCGAGGCTTAAGAAACCCCAGAGACAGAGAATCATTCATTCTTATTTCATGGGTCAAAAAAATAGTTTGAGGTTTTATTTACTATCTGTACTTATGCCATGCTTTACCGCTTTATTCAAATTGTGCGAGGTAACGCATTGTCTTTGTTAGGAAAGCGGAGTGTTTTCAGTATCGACAAGCCCAGTCCACATTTTCGGTTCCCATCGTTTACAGCCATTGGCGCAAACCTTGAGTCCGCTCTGAGTCGGCCAACTTCGTTGCGGGTAGCTTAATGGGGTGGCCTCTAAAATATTTCTGAATCCTGTGATCGCTTTGTCGTGACTGCCTCGTTGGTTTTGATTTGGTTTTTCCGAGGTTGATCGAGTGTGTGTTGCTATTTGTGCACCCCTGTAGGGTAAAACTTTCTGAAAGCCGTGTCCGCGGTTATGGACGACTTGGAGCACAGTTTCTCGATCATAGACAAGCATAACTAAAGTACCGCTTTTAATTTGACTAAGTACCTGACTAGTAAATAGTGCAACACTCATGGAATGGATAATAAAACTGCCAACGGATGGGGGGTTGTTCGTCCGCTTCCTCGTCGGTAAGCGAGGAGGAGGATGGATCTGTGGATATTACTGTTATAACTGTTGTTATTAATTCACGGACATCCGTCTATCTCTGGTTAGGCGGATGGTTAGCGAGTATCTATAGAATTGTTAGGGTTTATCTTTTGCTGCAATTGCGTCACCCCAGGTTGTGTCCCCTTTAGAGGCATAAAGACTTGCTGAGTACCCCTAGGGTCTCACACGATAAATTGTTTGATTCAGATGAACAGGTAAACTCGCAAGATGGATACTGGGTGGAGGAGACGGACGATGTGGGCAACGATCATTTGGTGTAGAGATTCCGGGAACGGGGATCCGTGAGATTTGTGGGCGGGATGTGCTTATTTATGGGGCATCTTATGCCGATTTGCTTCTTATCCGTACTCGGATTTTGTCTTCCGCTTCCGCTTGATACTCTGATGTTTGATGTATGAGGAGATATCCTAAACTATTATATCTATCTAGGATATTTGGATCTTGCCGTATGGCGTTGCTATATTTCCTTTCTTTTTAGATGGAATGGCTCTGATGTACTATTGTATGGTGGCTTGCATACATACTCATTTGTGTATGTAGTTGATCCTTCGCCGCCGACACGCCACCCGTTCTTGTCCTGATGATTGGAAATGGTTGGGACGGCCGAAAGGTCTACCTGTGAGTGGCATGTGGGCCCCACCGTACTATTTCAACCATTTCTGCTCATCCAGGCTAGTAACTAGGAGCGTAATTCACCGAGGTAGTTACGTATGTGGTTTGTGAAAAGAACATACATGCAATGACTCTAACTATGGTTCATGAAAAGAGCAGACATGCAATGGCACCGGTGGATCCATGTGTTGTTAATGAGAAGAACACACATGCAATGACACTCGGTGTGGTTCATGATATGGTTTGTGAGAAGAACACACATGCAATGACTCTAGCTGTGGTCTATGAGAAGAGAACACATGCCATGACTCTAACTGTGGTTCATGAAAAGAGCAGACATGCGATGACACCGGTGGATCCATGTGTGGTCTATGAGAGGAACACACATGCAATGACACCGGTGGATCCTTACGTGGTATGTGAGAATAACACACATGCAATGACACTGGTGGATCCATGTGTGGTCTGTGAGAAGGACATACATGCAATGACACTAGCTGTGGTTCATGAAAAGAGCAGACATGTGATGACTCTAACTGTTGTTAATGAAAAGAGCAGACATGCAATGACACTAGTGGATCCATGTGTGGTCTCTTGGAAGAACACACATGCAATGACACTGGTGGATCCATGTGTGGTTAATGAGAAGAACACATATGCAATGACATTGGGTGTGGTTCATGATATGGTTTGTGAGAAGAACACACATGCAATGACTCTAGCTATGGTCTATGAGAGGAACACACATGCAATGACTCTAAATGTGGTTTATAAAAAGAGCAGACATGTGATGACACCAGTGGATCCATATGTGGTCTATGAGAGGAAATCACATGTAATGATACTGGTGGATCCTTACGTGGTCTATGAAAAGAACACACATGCTATGACACTGGTGGATCCATGTGTGGTCTGTGGGAAGAACACACATGCAATGACACTAGTGGATCCATATGTGGTTTGTGAGAAGGACACACATGCAATGACACTGGTGGATCCATGTGTGGTCTGTGGGAAGAACACACATACAATGACACTGGTAATATGTGGTTTGTGAAAAGAACAGACATGCAATGACTCTAACTATGGTTCATGAAAAGAGAAGACATGCAATGGCACTGGTGGATCCATGTGTTGTTAATGAGAAGAACACACATGTAATGACACTGGGTGTGGTTCATGGTATGGTTTGTGAGAAGAACACACATGCAATGACTCTAGCTGTGGTCTATGAGAAGAGCACACATGCGATGACTCTAACTGTGGTTCATGAAAAGAGCAGACATGCGATGACACCGGTGGATCCATGTGTGGTCTATGAGAGGAACACACATGCAATGACACCGGTGGATCCTTACGTGGTATGTGAGAATAACACACATGCAATGACACTGGTGGATCCATGTGTGGTCTGTGAGAAGGACACACATGCAATGACTCTAGCTGTGGTTCATTAAAAGAGCAGACATGTGATGACTCTAACTGTTGTTAATGAAAAGAGCAGACATGCAATGACGCTGGTGGATCCATGTGTGGTTAATGAGAAGAACACGCATGCAATGACTCTAACTGTGGTCTATGAAAAGAGCAGACATGCGATGACACCGAATGATACATGTGTGGTCTATGAGAGGAACACACATGCATTGACACCGGTGGATCGTTACGTGGTCTATGAGAAGAACACACAAGCAATGACACCGGTGGATCCATGTGTGGTCTATAGGAAGAACACACATGCAATGAAACTGGTGGATCCATACGTGGTTTGTGAGAAGGACACACATGCAATGACACGGGTGATATGTGGTTTGTGAAAAGAACAGACATGCAATGACTCTAAGTTTGGTTCATGAAAAGAGCAGGCATGCAATGACACTGGTGGATCCATATGTGGTTAATGAGAAGAACACACATGCAATGACACTAGGTGTGGTTCATGATATGGTTTGTGATAAGAACACACATGCAATGACTCTAGCTGTGGTTATTGAGAAGAACACACATGCAATGACTCTAACTGTGGTTCATGAAAAGAACAGACATGCGATGACACGGGTGGATCCATGTGTGGTCTATGAGAGGAACACACATGCGATGACACTGGGTGTGGTTCATGATATGGCTTGTGAGAAGAACACACATGCAATGACTCTAACTGTGGTTCATGAAAAGAGCAGACATGCGAAGACTCTAACTGTTGTTAATGAAAAGAGCAGACATGCAATGCCACTGGTGGATCCATGTGTGGTTAATGAGAAGAACACACATGACATGCACTCTAGTGGATCCATGTGGTTTATGAGAAGAACACACATACAATGACACTGGTGGATCCATATGTGGGTTGTGAGAAGGACACACATGCAATGACACTGGTGGTTCCACGTGTGGTTCATGGGAAGAACACACATGCAATGACACTAGTGGGTCCATGTGTGGTCTATGGGAAGAACACACATGCAATAACTCTAACTGTGGGTAATAAAAAGAGCAGACATGCGATGACACCGGTGGATCCATGTGTGGTCTATGCTAGGAACACACATGCAATGACACCGGTGGATCCTTACGTGGTCTATGAGAATACACACATGCAATGACACTGGTGGATCCATGTGTGGTCTCTGAGAAGGACACACATGCAATGACTCTAGCTGTGGTTCATGAAAAGAGCAGACATGCGATGACTCTAACTGTGGTTAATGAAAAGAGCAGACATGCAATGACACTGGTGGATCCATGTGTGGTTTGTGAGAGGAACACACATGCAATGACTCTAACTGTGGTCTATGAAAAGAGCAGACATGCGATGACTCCGGTAGATACATGTGTGGTCTATGAGAGGAACACACATGCAATGACACCAGTGGATCCTTACGTGGTCTATGAGAAGAACACACATGCAATGACACCGGTGGATCCATGTGTGGTCTGTGGGAAGAACACACATGCAATGAAAGTGGTGGATCCATACATGGTTTGTGAGAAGGACACACATGCAATGACACTGGTGATATGTTGTTTGTGAAAAGAACAGACATGCAATGACTCCAACTTTGGTTCATGAAAAGAGCAGACATGCAATGACACTGGTGGATCCATGTGTGGTTAATGAGAAGAACACACATGCAATCACACTGGGTGTGGTTCATGATATGGTTTGTGAGAAGAACACACGTGCAATGACTCTAGATGTGGTTCATGAGAAGAACACACATACAATGACCCTAACTGTTGTTCATGAAAAGAGTAGACATGCGATGACACCGGTGGATCCATGTGTGGTCTATGAGAGGAACACACATGCGATGACAATGGGTGTGGTTCATGATATGGTTTGTGAGAAGAACACACATGCAATGGTTTGTGAGAGGAACACACATGCAATGACTCTAACTATGGTCTATGAAAAGAGCAGACATGCGGTGACACCGGTGGATCCATGTGTGGTCTATGAGAGGAACACACATGCAATGACACCGGTGGATCCTTACGTGGTTTGTGAGAAGAACACACATGCAATGACACCGGTGGATCCATGTGTGGTCTGTGGGAAGAACACACATGCAATGACACTGGTGGATCTATATGTGGTTTGTGAGAAGGACACACATGCAATGACACTAGTGGATCCATGTGTGGTTCATGGGACGAACACACATGCAATGACACTAGTGATATGTGGTTTGTGAAAAGAACAGACATGCAATGACTCTAACTGTGGTTCATCAAAAGAGCAGACATGCAATGACACTCGTGGATATATGTCTGGTTAATGAGAAGAACACACATGTAATGACACTGTGTGTGGTTCATGATATGGTTTATGAGAAGAACACACTTGCAATGACTCTAGCTGTGGTTCATGAGAAGAACACACATGCAAAGACTCTAACTGTGGTTCATGAAAAGAATAGATATGCGATGACACTAGTGGATCCATGTGTGTTCTATGAGAGGAACACACATGCGATGACACTGGGTGTGGTTCATGATATGGTTTGTGAGAAGAACACACATGCAATGATTCTAACTGTGGTTCGTGAAAAGAGCAGACATGCAAAGACTCTAACTGTGGTTAATGAAAAGAGCAGACATGCAATGCCACTAGTGGATCCATGTGTGGTTAATGAGAAGAACACACATGCGATGAACTCTAGTGGGTCCATGTTATTTATGAGAAGAACACACATCCAATGACACTGGTGGATCCATATGTGGGTTGTGAGAAGGACACACATGCAATGACACTGGTGGATCCATGTGTGGTTCATGGGAAGAACACACATGCAATGACACTAGTGCATCCATGTGTGGTCTATGGGAAGAACACACATGCAATGACACTGGTGATATGTGGTTTGTAAAAAGAATAGACATGCAATGACTCTAACTATGGTTATTGAAAAGAGCAGACATGCAATGACACTGGTGGATCCATGTGTGATTAATGAGAAGAACACACATGCATTGACACTGGGTGTGGTGCATGATATGGTTTGTGAGAAGAACACACATGCAATGACTCTAGCTGTTGTTCATGAGAAGAGCACACATGCGATGACTCTAACTGTGGTTCATGAAAAGAGCAGACATGCGATAACACCGGTGGATCCATGTGTGGTCTATGAGAGGAACACACATGCAATGACCCCGGTGGATCCTTATGTGGTTTGTGAGAATAACGCACATGCAATGACACTGGTGGATCCATATGTGGTCTGTGAAAAGAACACACATGCAATGACACTGGTGGATCCATGTGTGGTTCATGGGAAGAACACACATGCAATGACACTGGTGGATCCGTGTGTGGTCTGTGGGAAGAACACACATGCAATGACACTGGTGGATCCATATGTGGTTTGTGAGAAGGACACACATGCAATGACACTGGTGGATCCATGTGTAATCTGTGGGAAGAACACACATGCAATGACACTGGTGATTTTTGGTTTGTGAAAAGAACAGACATGCAATGACTCTAACGGTGGTTCATGAAAAGAGTAGACATGCAATGACACTGGTGGATCCATTTGTGGTTAATGAGAAGAACACACATGCAATGACTCTAACTGTGGTTCATGAAAAGAGAAGACGTGCGATG
The DNA here is from genome assembly GCA_023614405.1 of Avena insularis. Classification (NCBI taxonomy): domain Eukaryota; kingdom Viridiplantae; phylum Streptophyta; class Magnoliopsida; order Poales; family Poaceae; genus Avena; species Avena insularis. The sequence continues at coordinate 371,636,053 of CM042690.1, forward strand.
AGACCGGTGGATCCATGTGTGGTCTATGAGAGGAACACACATGCAATGACTCTAACTATGGTCTATGAAAAGAGAAGACATGCGATGACACCGGTGGATCCATGTGTGGTCTATGAGAGGAACACGCATGCAATGACACCGGTGGATCCTTACGTGGTCGATGAGAAGAACACACATGCAATGACACCGGTGGATCCATGTGTGGTCTGTGGGAAGAACACACATGCAATGACACTGGTGGATCCATATGTGGTTTGTGAGAATGACACACATGCAATGACACTGGTGGATCCATGTGTGGTCTGTGGGAAGAACACACATGCAATGACAGTGGTGATATGTGTTTTGTGAAAAGAATAGACATGCAGTGACTCTAACTGTGGTTCACGAAAAAGAGCAGACATGCAATGACACTGGTGGATCCATGTGTGGTTAATGAGAAGAACACACATGCAATGACACTGGGTGCGGTTCATGATATGGTTTGTGAAAAGAACACATATGCAATGACTCTAGTTGTGGTTCATGAGAAGAACACAGATGCAATGACTCTAACTGTGGTTCATGAAAATAGCATACATGTGATGTCACTGGTGGATCCATGTGTTGTTAATGAGAAGAAAACACATGCAATGACACTAGGTGTGGTTCATGATATGGTTTATGAGAAGAACACACATGCAATGACTCTAACTTTGGTTCATGAAAAGAGCAGACATGCGATGACTCTAACTGTGGTTAATGAAAAGAGTAGACATGCAATGACACTGGTGGATCCATGTGTGGTTAATGAGAAGAACACACATGCAATGAACTCTAGTGGGTCCATGTGGTTTATGAGAAGAACACACATCCAATGACACTGGTGGATCCATATGTGGTTTGTGAGATGGACACACACGCAATGACACTAGTGGATCCATGTGTGGTTCATGGGAAGAACACACATGCAATGACACTGGTGGATCCATGTGTGGTCTATGGGAAGAACACACATGCAATGATACTGGTGATATGTGGTTTGTGAAAAAAACAGACATGCAATGACTCTAACTGTGGTTCATGGGAAGAACACACATGCAATGACACTGGTGGATCCATGTGTGGTCTATGGGAAGAACACACATGCAATGACACTGGTGGATCCATGTGTGGTTAATGAGAAGATCACACAGGCAATGTCACTGGGTGTGGTTCATGATATGGTTTGTGAGAAGAACACACATGCAATGACTCTAGCTGTGATCTATGAGAAGATCACACATGTGATGTGATATGGGGTGGCCCGATCTTCTAAGCAAGCACTTTGTCGATGGTGAGGGTGGATGATAGATAACTAGCCTATAGCTATGAACTCTCCCGCTCGATCCCTGATGCCAATGCAATAGCTCTCGAACCTTGTAGGATATTCACAACACCACGCTACTTATGACCGTGAGCAGTGACTGCAATCTACTAATTCCCAATGGAACAACAGATCACACTGAATTATAGTTGGTAGATTCGAACACAGGGTAATTCCAGAGGTTCTATGAAAGAAACAACTCCAAAATATTTTAACGTGGTCTAAACCCTAACTTGTGATGGCTACAGAGGTTTATATGAGGGCTGGGGCGTCCTCCCCTCTAAACGGGCCTAAAAACAGCCATAACTTGGCCCAAACTGACTCGGTTCGACTCAAACTGATACATACCGACCCATATATGGGTTCGGACTTATTGGCACGCAGTCCAAACGTTGTGGAACACCTCAAACATGTAATTCTGGGTGCACCATCTCTCTCTCTTGCTCATACGTGATTTCTTCATTGCCTCCTAGTGTGCATGCCTCCCGCTCCTCCCTCGCGCACTTGTTGATATTGGAAATCAACGCTTGTCCTTCTTGCTGCAACTGTCCTCCTCGCGCAACGCCTGTGTTATCAATAAACCTGATCATACAAAGATGCATAGACTTAGGTAGTATAAAGTTCTCATTAAGTAAAACATCAGGTTCAATTAGGAATGAATTCACCTGATAGTCATTATTGATTTGACTCAATATTTCCTTCCAGTTCAGGCAATCAGAATCATCATAATCCCTGTATATATCCTCATCATCCTCCCTTTCTTCATGAAAAGCCGTCCTCGACTTTAGGTAAGCTGAAAGTGGGAGAAACAAAAAGAACAACGTGTACGCAAAGTATATGTATATATAACATGTTGTAATATTGTTGTTCACATGAAAAGTATGTCCAGTATACATCAAGCAACTTAAATTGCAGGTATAAGTGAAGTACAAAGAATCATGATCATGGTGAAAAACAACTAAATAGATAGTCATGTTCTTCAATATTAAATTCAGTTTTCTTAAAGAAGATCTATGATCAAATTTGTGGACAAGATCTAACCAATTCAATATGTGTGAAAACCAAATTGATTCACACCATGCTTCAACTGCGCAACTCTGATTAATATAAACATGATCATGTTGTCCAGTATGGAAGATGTAACTCAATTTGCAAATATAAGTGAAGTATAGAGCAGTATCACAGCTAGACAAAGACTTTTGGGACAAACACAAAGGATATGAAAACTTGGGTTCTATGCTAGCAAGATTACAACGATCCAACATAGGTAAAATTACTTGTGTTGGCTGTATTATATCAACTAGATCTGACTTTAGTTTCATACTATCACAAATTTCAGCATATGTCCAATAACAAGTCATCGACACACAACAAGTATGGTTGAAAACAGCATGTTTCAGTTCAGCGATTCTATCACAAGTAATGCATATGTGATCCACAAGAAATTTTTCATGCATGCTATATTCACCAATTAGATTGAAAGTGAAACAAGGAGAATATGTGCTAGAATTTAGACATGAAATTTCAGAAATCTTGTCCATAGCACAACTCATACTCATAGGTTCATTTAGCATGATGGAAAACACAATATCAGCAGGTGGTATTCGAGCAAGTATTTCTTTATGTGTAATCAGTACCACATGATCAAAATTGGAATTTGGTAAACTATCACATGGTGCTGAAACAATAGTGTAAGGCAAATCACAAGGAGGCTTCAGTAAAGGAATAGACTCACAATATGTCGCACATGTTGGCTGTAGCTCCAAATTAGTACCAATGTCATCAACAATCCTCTCAGCTGTAGTAGGTACTACGACATCCTCCTCAAGTGACAATACCAGATCGTGTGATGGAGGTTGTAAAATAGGCGGCTCCCTTTCTTCAAAAGCAACCTGTACATCACAAGATACAACACTAGGAGTAGACATGATTACGTTAGTAGACAACTCACATGTCTCATTAGTGTCCACTCTCAAAATTTCTGGAATAGGCCATTTGTAGTTGTTCAAAAACATAGAATGTAGAAATTGCTTGAAATCTTCCCAAAGGATTTTTTTACCCATGACACCATACACAATCCTTGCATCCTTCCACCAACGAGCTACCTCTTGATCCACACGTCGGTGAGCAAGAATGTATTCTATATGGCAATTAAACTTGCTATCGAAAGTACGACATCTCGCAAAACCAAATCCCATATCAATTTCCCAAATCTGATATTTTGCGGGTGTGGTGGAACTTTCCAATCGCCACTTGATTGTAGTTGGATCATATGCCATGCCAACCACAATAGCTAAATAGTCATGGTAAACATCATCTGATTTCTGCATCACATCAACACTAGTAGAAGTCATGATTAGTACATTAGTGCAAAAACACAAAACTGTTTTGGTGGCACACTCACAACTCACTCAAAAACTGACAAGAAAGCAGATCTTACCGTTCCAAAGTGAATAGTGATGCTTACCAATTCGAAATCAAGGACTGATGCATTGATGTGATGAAGTGAATACCAAAGGTATAGAGAACGATCGCAGGGCACATAGGTTATTTATGGTGGAGCTGTAGGTATGGTATCCTAACTACACCGCAAACAAGTCCTAGTGCTGATCGTATGATAAAGACCCACGGAAACACACACGGTGGAGATAAATGGGGCAATTGCAACTATGAAAATGAGCTCAATAAAGTAAGGTATGTCGGAGGAATGCTCGTGTTGCAATGCATAAGGAGAGACGCTAGCAATGTCTCAACGAAACGGGCACAAGATTGCTAAACTGAGCAGCCCGCAGAGCACTAAGCACGCTAGTCTCGTAGGATAGTTTTAGACACAAAGAAAGGCTTACTAAGGCTCACAAGGATAGGTACGCTATGTGGACTCAGTAAAAAAATAAACAAAAAAGAAAAAAATTGACCTGAGCATTGGTCTCTGCCACGGCAGAAAAACGGCCTAAAATCCTGCCGCGGCAGGATGGCGGCAGAAAAAAAAATTCTCGTATGAGGGCAGACCGGTCTGTGGTGAGGCGACGGTCCAATTTTTTAATTTTTTTTCACGCTGGAGCACAGACCTGGCAGCGAGCCAAAAAAAATTTTTATTCCGACTTGCCAAGCAGTACGCAACTAGGACTCTTTACTTAGTCAGATCTGACTTGATGGTAGCGGAAAAAGATGGTGGAAAACAACTAGAACAACTAGAAAACAAATCTACGAAGAACAGATCTAAATCTAAGCTAATAGAGGAACTCGACCAGCAACTATTACTCGATTACGATGTAATCTAGGCTATGGCAACTCGTTTTGTGGGGCTTTTTCTGTATAGGATGAAAAACACTCTCTAATCTATGGATGGATTGTGGATTGCTTACCGAGGCAACGAAGAAATCTGATACCAAGATGATATTGCTCATCGAGTAAACCCAGCGCTCTGATACCAAGATGATATGGGGTGGCCCGATCTTCTCAGCAAGCACTTTGTCGATGGTGAGGGTGGATGATAGATAACTAGCCGGTAGCTATGAACTCTCCCTCTCGATCCCTGATGCCAATGCAATAGCTCTCGAACCTTGTAGGATATTCACAACACCACGCTCTTGCGCACGCAGCCATGACCACGAACGGTAGTCTGCAATCTACTAATTCCCAATGGAACAACAGATCACACTCAATTATAGTTGGTAGATTCGAACACAGGGTAATTCCAGAGGTTCTATGAAAGAAACAACTCCAAAATATTTTAACGTGGTCTAAACCCTAACTTGTGACGGCTATAGAGGTTTATATGAGGGCTGGGGCGTCCTCCCCTCTAAACGGGCCTAAAAACAGCCATAACTTGGCCCAAACTGACTCGGTTCGACTCAAACTGATACATACCGACCCATATATGGGTTCGGCCTTATTGGCATGCAGTCCAAACGTCGTGGAACACCTCAAACATGTAATTCTGGGTGCGCCATCTCTCTCTCTTGCTCATACGTGATTTCTTCATTGCCTCCTAGTGCGCATGCCTCCCGCTCCTCCCTCGCGCACTTGTTGATATTGGAAATCAGCGCTTGTCCTTCTTGCTGCAACTCTCCTCCTCCTCGTGCAACGCCTGTGTTATCAATAAACCTGATCATACAAAGATGCATAGACATAGGTAGTATAAAGTTCTCATTAAGTAAAACATCAGGTTCAATTAGGAATGAATTCACCTGATAGTCATTATTGATTTGACTCAATATTTCCTTCCAGTTCAGGCAATCAGAATCATCATAATCCCTGTATATATCCTCATCACGATGACTCTAACTGTGGTTCATGAAAAGAGCAGACATGCGATGACACCGGTGGATCCATGTGTGGTCTATTAGACGAACACACATGCAATGACACTGGTGGATCCATGTGTGGTTAATGAGAATAACACACATGCACTGACACTGGGTGTGGTTCATGATATTGTCTGTGAGAAGGACACACATGCAATGACTATAGCTGTGGTTCATGAAAAGAGCAGATATGCAATGACTCTAACTGTGGTTAATGAAAAGAGCAGACATGCAAGGACACTGGTGGATCCATGTGTGGTCTATGAGAGGAACACACATGCAATGACTCTAACTCTGGCTCATGAAAAGAGCAGACATGCGATGACACCGGTGGATCCATGTGTGGTCTATGAGAGGAACACACATGCAATGACACCGGTGGATCCTTACGTGGTTTGTGAGAAGAACACACATGCAATGACACGGGTGGATTCATGTGTGGTCTGTGAGATGGACACACATGAAATGACACTGGTGGATCCATGTGTGGTTTGTCGGAAGAACACACATGCAATGACACTGGTGATATGTGGTTTGTGAAAAGAACAGACATGCAATGCCTCTCACTGTTTTTCATGAAAAGAGCAGACATGCAATGACACTGGTGGATCCATGTGTGGTTAATGAGAAGAACACACATGCAATGACACTGGGTGTGGTTCATGATATGGTTTGTGAGAAGAACACGCATGCAATGACTCTAGCTGTGGGTCATGAGAAGAACGCACATGCAATGAATCTAACTGTGGTTCATGAAAAGAGCAGACATGCGATGACACCGGTGGATCCATGTGTGGTCTATGAGAGGAACACACATGCAATGACTCTAACTCTGGTTCATGAAAAGAGCATACATGCGATGACACTGGTGGATCCATGTGTGGTCTATGAGGGAAACACACATGCGATGACACCGGTGGATCCATGTGTGGTCTATGAGACGAACACACATGCAATAACACCGGTGGATCCTTACGTGGTTTGTGAGAAGAACACACATGCAATGACACTGGTGGATCCATATGTTGTTCATGGGAAGGACACACATGCAATGACACTGGTGGATCCATGTGTGGTCTGTGGGAAGAACACACATGCAATGACACTGGTGATATGTGTTGTGTGAAAAGAACAGACATGCAATGACTCTAACTATGATTCATGAAAAGAGCAGACATGCAATGACACTGGTGGATCCATGTGTGGTTAATGGGAAGAACACACATGCAATGACACTGGTGATATGTGGTTTGTGAAAAGAATAGACATGCAATGACTCTAACTATGGTTCATGGGAATAGCACACATGCAATGACACTGGTGGATCCATGTGTGGTCTGTGGGAAGAACACACATGCAATAAAAGTGGTGGATCCATGTGTGGTCTGTGGGAAGAACACACATGCAATGACACTGGTGATATGTGGTTTGTGAAAAGAACAGACATGCAATGACTATAACTATGGTTAATGAAAAGAGCAGACATGCAATGACACTGGTGGATCCATGTGTGGTTAATGAGAAGAACACACATGCAATGACACTGGGTGTGGTTCATGATATGGTTTGTGAGAAGACACACATGCAATGACTCTAGCTGTGGTTCATGAAAAGAGCAGACATGCGATGACTCTAATTATGGTTAATGAAAAGACCAGACATACAATGACACTGGTGGATCCATGTGTGGTCTATGAGAGGAACACACATGCAATGACTCTAACTGTGGTTCATGAAAAGAGCAGACATGCGATGACACCGGTGGATCCATGTGTGGTCTATGAGAAGAACACACATGCAATGACGTCGGTGGATCCTTTTACGTGGTTTGTGAGAAAAACACACATGCAACGACACTGGTGGATCCATGTGTGGTCTGAGGGAAGAACACACATGCAATGACACTGGTGGATCCATATGTGGTTTGTGAGAAGGACACACATGCAATGACACTGGTGGATCCATGTGTGGTCTGTGGGAAGAACACACATGCAATGACACTGGTGATATGTGGTTCATGAGAAGAACACACATGCAATGACTCTAACTGTGGTTCATGAAAAGAGCAGACATGCGATGACACCGGTGGATCCATGTGTGGTCTATGAAAAGAACACACAAGCGATGACACTGGGTGTGGTTCATGATATGGTTTGTGAGAAGAACACACATGCAATGGTTTGTGAGAGGAACACACATGCAATGACTCTAATTGTGGTCTATGAAAAGAGCAGACATGCGATGACACCGGTGGATCCATGTGTGGTCTATGAGAGGAACACACATGCAATGACACCGGTGGTTCCTTACATGGTCTATGAGAAGAACACATATGCAATAACACCGGTGGATCCATGTGTGGTATGTGGGAAGAACACACATGCAATGACACTAGTGGATCCATATGTGGTTTGTGAGAAGGACACACATGCAATGACACTGGTGGATCCATGTGTTGTCTGTGGGAAGAACACACATGCAATGACACTGGTGATATGTGTTTTGTGAAAATAACAGACATGCAATGACTCTAACTATGGTTTATGAAAAGAGCAGACATGCAACAACATTGGAGGATCCATGTGTGGTTAATGAGAAGAACACACATGCAATGACACTGGGTGTGGTTCATGATATGGTTTATGAGAAGAACACACATGCAATGACTCTAAGTGTGGTTCATGAAAAGAGCAGACACGCAATGACTCTAACTATGGTTAATGAAAAGAGGAGACATGCAATGACACTAGTGGATCCATGTGTGGTTAATGAGAAGAACACACATGCAATGAACTCTAGTGGGTCCATGTGGTTTATGAGAAGAACACACATCCAATGACACTGGTGGATCCATATGTGGTTGGTGAGAAGGACACACATGCAATGACACTGGTGGATCCATGTGTGGTTCATGGGAAGAACACACATGCAATGACACTGGTGGATCCATGTGTGGTCTGTGGGAAGAACACACATGCAATGACACTGGTGATATGTGGTTTGTGAAAAGAACACACATGCAATGACTCTAACTGTGGTTAATGAAAAGAGCAGACATGCAATGACACTGGTGGATCCATGTGTGGTTAATGAGAAGAACACACATGCAATGACACTAGGTGTGGTTCATGATATGGTTTGTGAGAAGAACACACATGCAATGACTCTAGTTGTGGTTCATGAGAAGAGCAGACATGCGATGACTCTAACTGTGGTTCATGAAAGGAGAAGACATGCGATGACACCGGTGGATCCATGTGTGTTCTATGAGAGGAACACACATGCAATGACACAGGTGGATCCTTATGTGGTTTGTGAGAATAACACACATGCAATGACACTGGTGGATCCATATGTGGTCTGTGAAAAGAACACACATGCAATGACACTGGTGGATCCATGTGTGGTTCATGGGAAGAACACACATGCAATGACACTGGTGGATCCATGTGTGGTCTGTGGGAAGAACACACATGCAATGACACTGGTGATATGTGGTTTGTGAAAAGAACAGACATGCAATGACTCTAACTATGGTTCATTGGAAGAACACACATGCAATGACACTGGTGGATCCATGTGTGGTTCATGGGAAGAACACACATGCAATGACACTGGTGGATCCATGTGTGGTTCATGGCAAGAACACACATGCACTGACACTGGTGATATGTGGTTTGTGAAAAGAACAGACATGCAATGACTCTAACTGTGGTTCATGAAAAGAGCAGACATACAATCACACTGGTGAATCCATGTCTGGTTAATGAGAAGAACACACATGCAATGACACTGGGTGTGGTTCATGATGTGGTTTATGAGAAGAACACACATGCAATGACTCTAGCTGTGGTTCATGAGAAGAACACACATGCAATGACTCTAACTGTGGTTCATGAAATGAACAGACATGCGATGACACTGGTGGATCCATGTGTGGTTTATGAGAGGAACACACATGCGATGACACTGGGTGTGGTTCATGATATGGTTTGTGAGAAGAACACACATGCAATGACTCTAACTGTGGTTCATGAAAAGAGCAGACATGCGAAGACTCTAACTGTGGTTAATGAAAAGAGCAGACATGCAATGCCACTGGTGGATCCATGTGTGGTTAATGAGAAGAACATACATGCGATGAACTCTAGTGGGTCCATGTGGTTTATGAGAAGAACACACATCCAATGACACTGGTGGATCCATATGTGGGTTGTGAGAAGGACACACATGCAATGACACTGGTGGATCCATGTGTGGTTCATGGGAAGAACACACATGCAATGACACTAGTGGATCCATGTGTGGTCCGTGGGAAGAACACACATGCAATGACACTGGTTATATGTGGTTTGTGAAAATAATAGACATGCAATGACTCTAACTATGGTTAATGAAAAGAGCAGACATGCAATGACACTGGTGGATCCATGTGTGGTTAATGAGAAGAACACACATGCATTGACACTTGGTGTGGTGCATGATATGGTTTGTAAGAACAACACACATGCAATGACTCTAGCTGTTGTTCATGAGAAGAGCAGACATGCGATGACTCTAACTATGGTTCATGAAAAGAGCAGACATGCGTTGACACCGGTGGATCCATGTGTGGTCTATGAGAGGAACACACATGCAATGACACCGGTGGATCCTTACGTGGTCTATGAGAAGAACACACATGCAATGACACCGGTGGATCCATGTGTGGTCTGTGGGAAGAACACACATGCAATGACACTGGTGGATCCATATGTGGTTTGTGAGAATGACACACATGCAATGACACTGGTGGATCCATGTGTGGTCTATGGGAAGAACACACATGCAATGACACTGGTGATATGTGGTTTGTGAAAAGAACAAACATGCAATGACTGTAACTGTGGTTCATGAAAAAGAGCAGATATGACACTTGTGGATCCATGTGTGGTTAATGAGAAGAACACACATGCAATGACACTGGGTGCGGTTCATGATATGGTTTGTGAGAAGAACACACATGCAATGACTCTAGCTGTGGTTCATGAGAAGAACACACATGCAATGACTCTAACTGTGGTTCATGAAAAGAGCAGACATGCGATGTCACTGGTGGATCCATGTGTGGTTAATGAGAAGAACACACATGCAATGACACTAGGTGTGGTTCATGATATGGTTTATGAGAAGAACACACATGCACTGACTCTAACTGTGGTTCATGAAAAGAGCAGACATGCGATGACT